>CM053501.1:22972299-23117320 GCA_028627145.1 Eidolon dupreanum | reverse complement strand
GAACTTTTGCAATTTTTTTCTGCAGCAGAAAGATCTGACTAGATCTATTTTTCATGGAAAAATCACTTCTTCATCTAACTTGCAGGGAGATGCTAGGCAAGGCTTTCAAACACACACCTGGTTTTCTTGGGACTCCAGCTGGAATAACCACCAAATCACAACCTTTCAGGCATTCGGGCAGCTGCTCAGGTCCAAGGTAGCCTAGGAAAAACACGCATGTGTTTTCTTGCTGTTTCCAATCTGGAGGGGCTAGCACATCTGTGGGGACAGGGGCTAGGAAGGACAGCCCCTACCTGCATCCAATGCCAACCACAGGCCTCAAGAAAGGCTGAAAAGGCCCACCTGTGACGTGATTCATTTCCTTGAGGACAACCACCCTAACAGTTCTGACTGGCAGGAAGGTTCCCTTTTTACTGTTTTTCTCCAGATTCCATTTGCCCAGGCCCTGGATTCAGAATGGATTACCCTCTAGGTTTCCACAAAGCCAAACCAAGTGGGCTGCTTGTCTTTATCCCATTGGACCTGTTAGCACCTTTAAGTCCTCTCAGCTCCCAGTTAGAAGAGCTGCTTATTCCACATCACAATCATCCTAACAAAAGCTCCATCTCAGAGTCAGATCAGAAGGCACAGTGAAGGCCTCAAAAGAAAACCCCTGTGCCGATAAACAAGGACTCTAAGTATTAGTACCTATTTTGTTTGCTTGGGGGGAAAAAGGTCTATTTTTAAAGGTTTCAGGGAAATTTGCTCCAATGACCAAAATCTGCTTTGATTTTGACTTTTTCCTTATTTGCAGGAGCTTTCAGAAACTTAAATATACAACCCAAAAGAAAATGAGCAAATTTGAAGGAACTATGGAAGGCACATAGCAACATATGACTTGAAAGTCAGCCTCCTGAGTTGTTTACACCTTTCTGGACAGCATTTTGGTACTTTAGGGTAAAAGCTTCAAAATATTCATACTCACTAATTTTACTTTTAGGACTCTAAGAAACAAGATATAAAGATGAGGATTTTTATCACAGTTTATATATTCCCATTTATAGGAAAGGGCCCAATGATCAACAGTAGGGGAATAAGTGATAAATTACAGTATAACTAAAAATAATTTCACCAAGAACTTGGTGACATGGAAAAATATTGCTAAGATGTGAAGGTAAAATATGCAGGATATATAATTATATGTTATTATAAATTATTTCTTGGATTACATATCTATATCTCCCTAATAAAAAGGCAGATTTCCTAAGGTGGCCATACTTTGGAGAAGCTAGCAAAGATAACCTTGGGTAGAAGGCTAGTCTATAGCAAAGAAAGGCGACCTGTAGCGACTAGGAATAGGACTAGGAACAGCGTTTCTTACTGTCCTACATCCCCAGGAGGTTTTTCCTTCCCCATCCTCAATTACTTTTCAAAAAAGATAGAATAGGAAGATTAAGTTACCTTTGTTTTTCTCAAAGACACTATCATTTAAACTTTTATAGACTCAAGTTCACAAAGGTAATCATTTGTAAAATTTAATTCTAAACTGAACATGGAAACCCCAAGTCTCTGAACATCTAGTTTCATCTAAGAATCTTACTCTAAACTTGGATCCTGGTCTGCTGGGAAAAAGAGATGTTAAGGTCTCTGGGGCCAGCATGTGCAGTACCTTTCACATTTGCTCTGGTCTCGATGTGGCTCAGATCCGCCGCTACTCCAGGTGTATGAGCAATATCGTAGAGGGTCAGGCGGCTCACCAAAGGACTGTTCTTCAGGAGAAGTGAAAGGGGCTGACCAATTCCTCCAGAAGCCCCGAGCACGGCTACCTTAGCATTGTTCTAAAAAGAGGTACAGGAAAATAAAAAATAAAAAAGGGGCACAGAGAAAGGACTCTTAAGGATTCAAATTAAAAGGATACCTCCTATAAAGTACTGTACTGGCCTCATTTACTGCACAGGTGTCAAAGGCAGATACTACTGTATTTCTACCAGTGCAAACGTCCAGTTTCCTTCTGAAGTTTAGAGGTATGCCTCAGGAAAATGGGGGAGAACTCATGTCTATAGAGGTTCTGATAGGGTCAAACTTCAAACACCCTCTGAAAAGTGAATAAGCTTTATTTATCAGGCAGCTGGGTTTGCAACAGCAGCCTTACCTTCAATCTGAAGTTTTAAAAACTATAAACATTTACTGAGCACCTACCAATGAGCTAGTCATCCCACCTGGGACTGCAGGACTACAGACTCCTGCCAGCTCTGGAGGGGACAAGTAATGAGATGTGCAGGGAGCTGAGGGAAAAGAGCTAAGCACTGTGTGTAGTGGGGGAGGCAATCAACTGTCTGAGGTTGAGGGATCAGGGAAGAGTCCATCCAGGCAGCATAATCTAGGCTGGAGCCTGAGGCAGGATTAGGAGGGATGTGTATATTGAAAAGACTCCTTCTCTCCCAGGTAAGTCAGATCTATAGCCTAAAACCCCTATACCCACCAGTTCTCAAACTTTGGTATGTATCAGAATTGCCTGCTGAGCTTAAAAAAAAAAAAAAAAAAAAAAAAAAGGCTTCAGAGGGCCAGGCTCTTTGAAGTAGGATCTGGCTTTGGACTTTGTATGTCTACCAAGTTCCCCAGGTGATTCTGACACTGAGCAAAGTTTGAGAATCACTACTGCTCCACACCACGTGAAGCAAAACAAGCAGCAGTTGGCTCTGGGAATGTCGGCTGGGAACAGATTAAAAAGTGAATGGTTTGGTGGAGGGTCCAAACAGACTAGACTGCCTCATTTAACATCTGAAAGGCCACAACTAGAAGCATGTATCACTTCATTGGTCAACTTACTGGAACTAAAGTCAAAAAACCTAACTTTCAACAACCACTTCAGAGCTAAGCAGATCCAACAACTGGTTATCATCTAATCTCAATCATTTTTTAAAAAATAGCTTCACTGAAATGTTATTTCCCAAACCACACAATTCACTCATTTAAAATGTACAATTCAATGGTTTTTAGTAGTACAGAATTGCACAACCATCACACTACAAGGAAATCTCATATCCATTAGTTTATTTCCCATTTCTCTACAACCCCTGGCAATCACTACTAATCTGTCCCTACAGATTCGCCTTTGCCTATTCTAGATATTCTACATATGAATGGCTTCATACAACATGTGGCTTTTTGTGCTGGCTTTTAGTATGTGTTTGAGGTTCATGCATGTTGTAGCAGGTACCAGTACCCTATTTATTTTTATAGCTGAATAATATTCATTGTATGGATGTACCACATTTTGTTTAGTCATTCACCAGCTGACGGACAATTAGGTTGTTTCTACCTTTTGGCTATTATGAATAGTGCTGCTAGGAATACGCATATACAAGTTTTTATGTAGACGTTTTTAATTCTCTTGGGTATATACTGAGGAGTGGAATTGATGAGTCATGTGGCAACTCCATGTTTAACCTTTTGAGAAACTGCCAGACTGTTTCCCAAAGTGGCTGATATTCAATGCTCACTACAATTCAACAGGCACCAACTTCCTACCTGCCACATGCCAGACTGACTTGCCAACATCAATAAGACCTGCAAACTCAAAGACATGCAAACCAACACATTGTATAAGTGCCACAGAGGCAGACAGATGCTGGGGGAAGGAGACATGGAGGATAGCCCATTAAGCGGAAGCAGTCATAACAGTTCTTTATGGCTCAAGCACTGTTGGATACATGTGGAGGAATGAAGGTGGAGCTAAGCACAGCATATCTGGTCCTTGTAGGCAATGGGGAACCACTGAAGGGCCTCAAAAGCTGAAAAGTACATAATCAGATCTGTGTTTTAAATAAAAGGCAGAGTGGAAGATGGATTGGAAGGAAATATGTAAGAATGGAGGTAGGGAGACTACTGTAATAGTCTAAACATGATTGAAGGGTGGGATAACAGCAGCAGCATCCTTATGGGTAGGTTATGAACAATTTGAGGAATAGTAGCAATAGATTTAAGTCACCCTCTCCCCTTCTTCATTCATCCAAATGGTAAGTAGAGGGAGGAATCTAGGTTGACAACTTTCTGGCTTGAGCAGACAGCATTACCTTTAAGCAACAAAGGGAACTGAGGAGGGTAAGGGGTTTGGGAGTAAGGATAATGAATTGTTCTGCATGTTGAGTTTGAGCCATTTGAAACATCCAGACACACACGTGCCTAGTAGTTCCCTGGACAAAGGGCTTCATCTGGAGGTCATAGTGTCTACACTGAGATTAACGGAAGCCAGGGTCAAGATACAAAAGGGAACAAAGTGAGAAGAGCACTAGGGACAGAACCCTATGAACACCAGCATTTAAGGGGTGGAAGAAGAGTCTGTGAAGGATGATGAACTGACACTTCAGGCCACCCCTACCCCAGACATTTTTAACCAATTTGATGACTGCTTCTTGGTGACCCTTTCTATGAAGGGCAGAATTTATTATACAGCAATACCTTACTTAAAACTCAAGTCACCCAACAACCTAATTTACTGGCACCGCTGGAAACAAAAATGTAACAGCTGGACATTTATCAGGGTCTGCTTTGTGGCAAGCACCGAGCTTAGACTTTCTTCATTTAATTCTTACGACTCTATCAACATCAACACACCTATTTTATAGATGAGGAACTGAAGCATTGAGATTGTAATACATCCTGGCTCACAAAGAGAGCAAGTGATAAAGCTGGGATACAAGCCAAAAATAGGTGATTTGAATCCTGAATGTGAGTTTTTAAAACAAGTCTTAGAGAAAAGAGAACTATTTCAAGTCCTACCCTAGAGTCCACTCCCATTACACAAAAGGGATTCTTCCCCTCTAGGTCTTACTCAAGGCCTAACCAAAATTCCAGCCAATCTCAGTGATGTCATTTTTAATCTAAACTCACAAATGAGAAGGGGAGCCTATTTTCTGCAGGTAGGCAGGCATATGCCAGGAGAAGTTAGGTGACAAATGAAAAATAGCGGACACAAGAACTCAAAGCACTGTGTGCAGCCATTTACAATGAATCTTTACACAATCGCTCTGTATTGTATTCTGTAGCAAGTGATGCTAGTAATAATGAGCTTGTTATCAAAAACAAATAACAAACCGACAAACCCCAAACCAAAACAACCCCAAAGAGTGCAATCTGCTTAAGGAATGAAAACTCTAAAAACATATACAACTAAAATTTGAAAAAAAGAAATTTTAAGTTGGTGCTTTAAAGGCGAACACCTGACATCACAGAAAACTAGCCAGACCAAACCAGAACCTGAGGTAGGGCAATCTCACCCACTTCCAGATCTTTAATTATCATTCCCACATCTTGTCCCTAATCCTAGGGATTCCAAAACTCCAACTCCACATTCCCAGTTGTTAGGCATTCCACTGGTCCCACTAACCCAACTGTCTAAATAAATTTATCCTATCTCTCTCATCCCTTTTCCCAAATGGTACCTTTGTTCTCTCAAATTCAAGCCTTTGGAATCATCCTCTGTCTCTTTCCTTATGGGCGACACTCAGGACATGAAGGACTTGGCATCTCAAATATCTTCCCATTATCTAACTTAGGTTCTCAGCATCACCTCCAAACCGTTCTTCGTAAGATTCAAAGTGTTAATCATTTCCTTACTCTGAAAGCTTCTGAAGTTCCTCATGCCCAGATTACTCAGCCTGGCTTCCAAGACTGACCAAGGTTCCAACATGGGGAGAACAAGACAATTCCACTGGGGTGCAGGATAAAAATATCGATGTTTTAATATTATCTAAGATAGAGGATTAAATTCCACTAATAGACTGACCTAATGCCCTCACTGGGGTCCTTAAGTCAATCAGTCTCATATAATACACAAGATGAACACAAAATAGTGGGAGGGAAGAAAGAATTATGTTACTCATTCTGTTGCTTTCGGTGTGCTATGGTAATGTTATTGTTTGTACATTACAAAATTTCATCAACTTAGTTAATATTTATAAATACACAATCCTTAAGTGGTGGAAGCTTTACAATGAGATGAGAATCTTTAGTGTTGCAGAGGTAAGCTCATGATCTCTTTGTATAAAAGCTGTCTTCAAACTCACTGACCTTTTCTAGGTTAGAGGAATGGTTGTCAACAGTACTCTGCTTAGCAACTGTTTTGAAAATGGATAGAATAACACTTCCTTCATTTATACGTTTGCTTGTTAAGTCTATTACAGTTTGTTTTTAAACTTCTACTTTTTGCAACGGCTATGCCACCCTGAACACGCCTGATCTTGTCTGATCTCAGAAGCTAAGCAGGGTTGGGACTGGTTAGTACTTGGATGGGAGACCACCTGGGAAGACCAGATGCTGTAAGTGTTAAAATAAATACTAAATTTCTTTTTGTTATAACATATACATTAATACATTAGTATATATCTGTAGAAATAGAGGTTGTATGCGTAACACATTTTTACTGTTAAGGACACAGGATCCAGTCTCTAAACCAATGTACCATTTGGTTCAAGCTCTGACTTACTTTCTCCTCAACATTTCTACTTGTTATGTGCAACAGGCATTTTAAACTCAACATATCTAAAACTGAGCTCCTGATATTCTCTGCCTGCCCAAACCTGGTCTTTTCTAGCAGTCTCTTCCTATCTCAGCAAACTCCAAAGCCCAAAGCCTTGGTGTCCTCCATGCTGCTCTTATATCTCAATAACCATCATCAAATCATGTCAGCAAATCCCACTGTCTTACCTTCAGTCAGCTCCCTTCCCCCACTCAGCATCAATCTTCATCATCTACATGCCCTAATCTACTCATTTTTGGGTGATCTCAAGTGCTACTTTCACTCCTCTTGGTATCCCCTGCAACACCCAGACCAATTTTGGCAAGCATGGATACTCAATGTAGTTATTTGTATATTAATTTTTTGAGTGAATTAAATGCACAGGAAAGTGATCTGAAGGACCGAAGCTAAATAAGAAATTTGGAATCTTAATAAGAAATTTGGAATCTTCTTTAATAATCGCCTCCCTTTTGTGTGTAGCACTGTGAGCACATTCTCTAATTTTGGTTGTATTAGAATCACCTGGGGCACTTTGTAAACAAACAGAAGCCCAGGCTTTGCTCTACTTCAATGAGCCTGGGCCACTGTCCTTTATTAGCTTTTAGGTGATTCTCAGCCACTCCAGAGTTTGAGAACCACTGTCCTAGAAGAAACAGCTAAAAACAGTTTAGGCTTTAGTAGTCCCAGGCCCAGTAATGCACTGTAACAACACCCGAGGGGTAGGCCCAGCCCACCCACAGCATGAAGTATCTTTTAATAAGATCCTTAAGCAGCAGCAGTCGTCAGATTCTTAAAGGGAAGGCTTGGTGATCCAAAAGCCATTGACAGTGGTCAGGAGAGCTGAATTTTAATCCTCTGGCCAAATAACTGTGTAACCTTGAACCAGTTCTCTACCCTCGGTACCACGCCTGCCTGCCTGCCTGTAATATAGTTAATAATTACGCATCATTTGTACGGATGCTGCAAGAAGAACGAAAGTAGTCAAAGTACTATAGGAACTTGCATAAAAACATGAATTACTTTCGGCCTTAGATCCCTGGCTTCTCAACCTTGAAAGACTGCAGGCCAAGAGCAGGCCCCCTCTGGTAGACCCGGGGAGAAGAGCTAGGGGGTTCGGAGAGCGGCACCGGTTCTGGAGCTATGCTACCTCCCCATCTGTCCTTCCAGGCTTTCACCCCCGCCCTTCCCGCCCAGTATCAGGGCCGGTCCAGGGAGTCACAGCGGCCAACCAGTACCAGGCGGCCCTGCGGTCCAGACTGGCCCCCAGGTCAGGGCCGCTCGCAAGCCAGAAACGCACGTGGCCCAGGCTGGGGGCCTCCACCTGCAGCCAGCCCCTCGTAGGGCCTACCTGGGCCGAGGTGCTGAAGCTGCGGCGGAGAGAGGCGCCGGCAGGCCGGGCGAGGGCGGAGAGCATGGCTGCGGCGGGCGGGGTGCGGACCAGCAAGCGAAGGACCTGGCGACGAGTAAGTGACTCCAACGACCTCCACACTGCACAGGGATTCTTGGCTGCACTTCCCCGGGCCTCGCGAGAGCGGCTCGGCTTCCGGCCCCATCTCGCCTCCCAGATATCGCGGCATCGCGGGCACTTCCGGGCTGTCGTGGAGGAAGGAGGAGGGGCGCTCCCTCCTCGGTGGAAACGCGATCTGGGCTTAGGTCCTACAGTGCGTCGAGTTCCGTGCGGCGGGTTGGGGAGACGTGCTCGGATTGGGAGGGAGTGTCCGCACCTGAGAGGTGGAAGAGGACGGGCTTTAGGCTAGAAGAGCCTTAGAAGAGCCATTTTCCAGGTGGGGTCCCAGACCGAGACTGAGAAGGAAACCGGCTAAGGTCGCGCAGCTGTACCAGCGGACTGGGTGTGGTCCGAGCCCCCAACCTCAGCGAAACTCACTTCCCTTGCGCCTAGAGGCAGGAAGGGGCTCCGAACTCTAGAAAGCCCTGGAAAGGAAAGAGAGGCCGAGAGGAGGGATTGAGAGCCCCAGGGGTTGGGGGCTCCTCTAATCTGTCACTCCTGTGCACCTCCCTGTTCACAAGCACGTACCGCCCACCCTGCTGTGCTTTTGTCCCTCAGGGTGCACAGGACCTTCCGTTATGATTTAAAAGCTTTAGAGACACCACTACTGAGAATTGCTGACACTGAGCATTGAGCACTAGGCCCTTTTCCACGAACTTTACAGGACAGCAGTACTGTTACAGAGGAGGAAACATATCTAGGTAACTTGTGTAGTCACCCAGTCCCTACCCCTCAGGTCTGCCCAACAATGCTGTGAACACGGCCCCATTGTTTCTTCTTTAGGGATGAAGAAACTGGCCGAGGTTAAGGGGCTTTATTCGAAAGTTACCCAGACATAGTTATCACTAGAGTTGATAATTTAAATATATAAATTAAGCTTCATTCACCCTCCCTTTTTCCAATATTTTCTGGGCATACAGAGAATCCTTGCCCTCAAAAAATCCTGTCAAGTGGGGCAGACAGAAGATGTGCTGCTGTTGCCTTGAGAGAGGAATACACAAACCCGGTGGGGGAGCGGGGAGGATCTATGACTAAGCTTGCCTGGAAACAGTGGTTAGGAAAGCAAGAGTGAAGAGAACAGTTGCCATGAGTGGCAAAGACAAGGGAATGCAGGGTGACTGGCCTACTATTTCCTCCCTACCTTCCACTTGTTATTGAGCTACTAAGATGTGCCAACCCAGTCTGGGAGCTGGGTGTTCAACTGGGTTGTAAGTAAGATCCACAAAATTTCTGCCTTCAAGATGCTCAGTCTAGTAGGAGAGAGGTAAATTGCAAGCGGCATGATGTGGGCAACTCTAGGGAGATTATCAGGTGCTGTGGGAACACATAGGTGGTGCATCTAACTCAGCTTTGGGGTGTGGGTGGGGGCTGTATGAGAGAGGACTGGAGAGGATGAAACATCTAAGCTGAGAGACACGTGGGCAGAGTAAAAGTTGCTCAGTGGGACCATTCAACTCCAGAGAAGGGAGAGAGGATGAGATCCTTGCCTGGGCATTGGAGTTCTCAAAGGAGGGGACGCTAGGAGCTGGGCCTTTAATAATGGAAAGTGTTTAGATGAGGAAGTAGAAAAGCCCAAAGGAAAAACCTGGAGGTAGGAAAGCCTAAATTCAGGAAACAGTGGATAAATAATTTCTGATGGAGTAGGGACATGAGATTGAGCAGTATATCTTATCACTGACTGTGTTCTCTGGTTAATGATTTACCCCTCTCTTATCACTAGAACTTTGAGCAGCTTGGAGTCAGGTATATCTTTCATCTCTGTGTCTTTATTGTCCAGCACTAACCAGGCTGAAAGTGGGCATTTGCATCTAGGGAGAGTTGAATAGATTTAGATAAGATTGGAAAATGCAGGTTGGAAAAACAAGATTGTGCAGGACCTATGGCTGAGAAATTTGTATGTTATTCCTCGGGAACCAAGTGTGTTTATCAAAGGCTTTTATGTCCTCACCAGAACTGTTTGAAGGTTAGACTGACCTGGGCATGCTAAGGATTCCAAAGGAAAAATGCAGGATGTGGGACAGGGAGATTTTTTAGGAGGTTATCTTATGAAGTGATAAAGATCTGTGTGATGGTGGTCATAGAAATGGAGAGGGTGAGGCCAAAGAGGGAGCTATCTTAGAAGAATTAAGAGTTGATGCTCATCTGAGTTTAAGAAATAAATGAAAGGGATGTGGAAAATCAGTCTGAGAGAAGTATATATGTACAAAAACAGAATTCAGGGGATGTGTGGAAGGAGAGCCAGCCGGAGAAAAAAAATCAGCTCCATTTTATATTGGCTGAATTATAAGTGATGGTGAGTTGTCCACATAGAAATATCAGTGGACAGATGGGGAGTTACTTCCAAGAAATATGGAATCGAAACTCAGAAGAGGCCAGGGCTAAAGTCATATTCCCTCCCCATCCCTGCCAAGGTAGCCCTGTCAGCATCTCTATAAAGAACTCAGTACCTCTCAAGTCCTCTACTCAGGCCATCACAAACAACTTGATGGCAAAGCCGTCCTCAGATTCAGCTCCTATCTGCTTGTTTTTGAATTTCAAAATTGTTCATAACAGTCTTAACAGCTGCTATATCAAGCACTGACTGTGCCAGGTGCTGTGCTCTGCTTTGCATGTGTAGCTGTTACACTGAACATGCAGGGCAGCATTCAGGAAGCCTAGTGCAGTCATAAAACAGCTTTATGTCTTCATCCCCGCTCTTTCTTGAAATCTTTGCTTGCTCTTGGATTGCATCTAGTCACCAGGACAGACTTATTGTAATAGCCTAATATCCATTTCACATTGATAGTTGAAACTCTGAATTTAAAATTAAAGCAACTCCCCTTCTTTAGCTTCTGTTAGGCTCCCACCTTGGAGGGGAGAGTGGTTGACTTCTCTAATTCTCTATCTTGCTTCCTCCCCCCTCCCCTAAACCCCTTTCCCACAGGCTGAGGCTTCAGACCCATTTATGTTGATGAAGTGGAATTGTAAGAATAGAGATAAGGGCAGAGACTACTAATGTCATCTGCATTAGTAGTCTCTGAACTTGGTGAGAGTTTAGCTGGCTGTTTTCCTCCGTGCTTTTGTGGTTCTCTCTTACCTGCAGTTCTCTTGACCTAGGTGGTTACATCTAAGTCTTGCTGCTTTCAGTTGCTCCCTCAGCCCCTGCTTTCTGAACTCTCCCAGTACCCGCAGTTGGTCCCTTGCCCTTCCAGGTGTTCCTCCTGCCTGGCTCACATCTGGTCTACAGGAAACACTTATGCACCTTTTGCCTCAACAAATTCTGGGAGTGCAGGCTGTTTCAAATGCAGCTGCCTCTCCTTGCTTTGTTAACAGCTGTCTAGCCTCAGACTTTTTCAGGCAGGGGTGCAGCACCAGCCACTGTGCCGACACAAGCTTCAGAGGGCACAGGCCAGGCTATTCTATGGGTTTTCCTTCTGGTTTCGTGAATTGTTTCAAGAAAGCTGAGACTTGTGAATGTTTCAAAAAAGGGAGAAGGATGCTAATGGAGGGGAGAACTTTGAGATGAAAGGAGGGGGCTAAAGGGAGAAGAGGAGGAAGGATTGGGTGGGAGAAAATGAGGTCAGGGGATGCTTGTCCCTCTGACTCTGGGAAGAAGCTGGAAGGGCAGCTAGGGGGTATTTGGTGGGGAAGGGCTGTTCACACCCAGTGGCTTTAACCTTCCCAGGTAGGAACCAGAAAATTAGAGTAGTTGCTTTATGGGGACCTAAGGAGGGTTGAGGAGTTTTGGGCAAAAGTTATAGGATTTGGGAAGATGCTGGGCAAATGAGAAAGGGATTAGCTGGTGGCTATCAGGGCCAAGCTGAAGTTCTGAAGTGTGCACTTTGAGCCCAAGTCCACATGGTTTCCTACACCCAGACCCAAGACTGAGGTCGTTGACACATAGTCGGGGCTACACACACTGACTCAATCCATACACCTGCTTATTTACAACCGTGAACACATTAACACATGGATGTGCACAGGGGATTTATTTTTATTTTTATTGTCACATAATTTACATACAATGCAGTATATAGATCTAAGTGTTCAGTTGTTTGGTTTTGACAATTTATACCCTTGTAACCTCCACTTCAAACAAGCTATAGAACATTTTACTCCAGAAAATTACGTTATGCTCCTTTTCATCAGTCCCACGAGACATCTATTTTCTGATTTCTAGCACCATAGATTCATTTTGCCTGTTCTTCATGTATATTTTTTACACAATGTATAAATACAGTGACGTCCTCCTTGCCCCACCCCCATACATATGCAAGGCACACACAGCCTTATCTTCTGACTATTTTGTACTTTATACTAGGCTTAGACCACAGTGGTGAGCTATCAGATTGTTGCTATTAGGTACACTTATGCTAACCTACCTTCTCTCCAAAATTGTACCGCAAGTGAAATATTTAAAATTTTTCCTTTCGGATCCTTGGAACTACACAAAGAGTTAGAAAGACAGTAATCATTTTACCTTGCATGGGAGTTTTCTTTATTTTCCTCTAGGTGCTCTAGGTTATTGGAAGATGGGAACATTTATTTTAAGACAGAACCATATTTAGATAAATAGCTTTAACTTTTAGTTGTGGCCCATACCTGCTGGAAGTCAAAAGCATTTGGCTCTCCAAGATACATTCCAGCAGGACAAGTAGGAGGTGGTGGACTGGCCACAGCAGAGGCAGCAAGAAGCTGCTGGAAGAGTCCCAAGAGCTGAGAGTTGCCTGTGGTGGCAGATCCGAGTCAAAAGCAGAGCCTTCACTTCCCCAGACTAGCCAGAGGTCAGGGGAGTGAGAGCAAAGTTGAGTCCAGAGCCTGGTCAGAACCAAGGACCCATGTCAGAGGAGCAGAAGGTGGGCTGTAAGCTCATTCAAGGAATGGGGAGAAGCAAGAGCTGGAGACAGAGTTGGGGAGGTGAGACTAGATGTGGTGGCCATAGCCTTTGGGAGACTGTGTTGCAGTTCACTAGTCCTTACCTCTGACAACTGTCTTGCTGCATGGGTAGGCCAGTCAATCTCATAGGACCACTAGGTACCTTGGGTGTGGTAGGCCTAGGTTTGGGGACGTGGAAGTGATGGCAAGATAGACAATAAGGAACAAGGATGTAAGCAGCTGGGTCTAGGCCCCAGGCCCATATCTACTCCTTCTAGAATACAGAGATACTGGCAATCACTAACAACAGGGCCTGGTGCCCTCTGAACTGAGATTTCAGGACCACTTTTGCAGCCTCTGTAGCTCTGAGGTACTGTGGCCTGGGACTATGACCTCTAGCTCTGTCAAGTTTCAGGCCACAGAGAAGGTGTCATGCTGGGATCAAGGAAAGACTGTACCAGATCCCTTAGGATCCTGACCCTCAGGCAGTGCTCCCTGTTCCCATCGCTTATAAACTTGGCCAGATCCTGCTCTGGTCTTCGGCTTGAGGTGCTTTGAATGGTACTTTCTTTCTATTGGACTTGTAGCCATCACAGGCTCTTAGATGAAGTTGAAAAGAAAGAGATAGGGTAGAAGTAAAGGAACTACCTGTTTCCTAAGCTCCTGCTCTAAGCTAGTCCCAGTGCTGGGCAATTTATATCAATTTATATCAATGTAACATTCTTATAGCCTTTCCAGTATGTATTATTGCCTCAATTTGAAGGTAAGTGATACTTTTCACTGTGTTTAAGCCTTGGTCAATTTTCCATAGAGAACCAGGGAGTAATGAGGTTGGCTCTCGACGCTGACTCATATCTGTAGTCCTCTGGTCCCTGTTCAACCTGAGCCAATATCCCAAAGTGAAGTTCATGGTCTGGATTCTCCAGGCACATTAAGTGATACCTCTTCTCCACCAGAAGTAAATGTTCATCAGTTGTGTCCACCTGGACTGATTGGGAGCATTAGACCAAGTTCTCAGTGTCCTGGAACTCCTGTGAGAAGCCTGGGGTCAGGCCCAGCCTCTGACAGCATCAGTCAGATTGGAAGGCCCCAGGTGTTGATCAGGCACATGGAGGCAGGAGAAAGGCTGAGTTCAGCCAGTTCTCAGGCTATGGCAACCCCAATTGGCTATTTTCCACATATAGACATGCTCTCCGTGGAGCTAAGCTCACCAGCCCAACTGTGGGACTGCTCTGGGCTGACTGAGAGAGAGCCACACATAAGTCTCATGGTTTAAAGTTCATGTCATCACAGGGAGGGTGAGGAACATTCCTCCTGGTCGGTGTCTAGTGTGTAGGGATAAGGCCTGTGCTGGCACCCTGCTCTCCTAACAGGAAGATTGGTCTCTCACCCCATCAGACAAGATCCCCAGAAAGTGCTTCCTCTGTCTTCCCATCCTACCTACCTACCCCATCAGCTCTGCAAGAACTATCCCACTAAACACCCTGAAAGTCTGTTTAAGAAGAGTTATGCTATGCTGAAAGAGTCCAAAGGGAAATGTCTTAAACTTGCCATTTTGATTCCAATGTTATGAATAGGTCACCCAGAAAACAAGATTTCATAGAAATAATCAATACAAATGAAATTCACAGTGGCAGAAACCACGATTACCAAAGTCTGATACAATAAAAATCTGATTGAGGAATCAAATCTTTATTGTAAAATTCACATGGGAAAAAGACTTGATCTTGGGAAAAAGAATCTTGGCTAAACACAACTGAAAGTGAAAAAAAATTGGAATTGGTTAACTGAAATATAGAAAATTAAGGAATTAAATTGGCTAAATGGACTTCATTAAGGAAAACACTTTTGGCAAAAACTCATCAATAGTTTTATGGTTTTATGTAAAAATTCAATATTAAAATATCCTTAGGGCCTAAACAGTAGAGCCAAGAACATCTTAAATCCTGCAGAGTTCTGAATAGTGCTGAAATGAACATTATTGCCTAGTCTTCCACCCACCTAGGCTAGTGCTGCCCCTGATCTCAGCTCACAGGGCTGCATCATCTCTCAGAAACATGCTGTGAGGTTCAGGGACTGTCATCCCTCCTGTACTTTACTAGTGAGTGATGGGAAGTTCTTACCTGACCCTTTGGGAAGGAAAGAAGTCTGAAGGAGTTGACTCATGGGGCTAGGTTTTCACCTGGATGCTTAGAAACAATTCTGCTAGTGAATGAAGAGATGAAGGTTGTAGTGAGGGAAAGTAGGTGGGAGCTTGAGGATGGCTCTGAGAGATAGACCAGATAGGTTAGCAGCCAGCTTTTAGATTGGTTTACTGAAGTTGTAGACACAAAACCCATCCCCTCTCCCCTATATTTACCACCCCCAAAATGGCTGGGGAAGGGCTTTCAGAGGCAGAGGACCTGATTGAGGAAGGGAGTGGGGAGGTCTTAGAAGGAATCTACATGTGGCATCTATATGTATAGCATCAGGTCAAGATGGCCCATTGTTGAAAGCAGGAACAGTGACTGACTAATTTATTCATTCAATGCATGCTTATTGGGCGCTACTCTGTACCAAGAATCCTGGACAGTGGATGAGAATACAGCAATAAACAAGACAGGAAAGGTCCCTGTTCTTATGAGCCATACATTCCAGCGGGAGGAGACTGATGATATAGCTGGCAAACAAGTGAGTGTGATAATGTCAGGTAATAGGAAGTGAGGTGAAACAAAGAAACTCAAATTTTGAAAAGATCACCCTGACTACCATGCCAAGATTAGACTGTGGGGAAAAAGCAAGAAACAAGAAATCAAGTTGGAAAGTATCATCAGGAAAGAGATTATAGTACTTTGGTTTCAGATGTTAACCCTGGAGATGGAGAGAAGTGGATGGATTTAGAATATATTTAGGTGTAGAGTTAATAGATTGGATGTGAGGGGCCAAGGGAAACAGGAATTAGGGATGTGGACTTGTGTAACTAGGTGGGTAATGGTACTGTTTATTGAGACTGAGAATACTAAAAGATAAACAGATATTGAAGTGTGGGCATGTGTGAATGAAAAGTTTGGTATTGGCCATGTTATATATGAGATGCCCATCAGGCATGCAAATAGAGTCTGGAGCTCAATGGGAAGGTCAAGCAGGAGCTACAGTTTGGGACTCACTGGTATACAAGGGGCTAGATGAATCACCTAGGTTCTAGATCTTAGAGTGGTGATTCTCAACTTGTGATGACTCTGCCCCCTTCTTCCAGGGGACATTTGGTAACGTCTGGAAACACTTTTGGTTGCTACAAGTGGATAGGGGGAGGTTTGCTCCTGGCAACTACTGGGTAGAGGCCAGGGATGCTGCTAAACATCTTATGATGTATAGGTCAGCCACACAACAGAGAATTATCTGGCCCCAAATGTCAATGCTGATGAGGTTGAAAAGCCCTGTCCTAGAGTGAGAGTGTAAATAGAAAGGAAAGATGACTATGCCCAAGGACATTCTTATGTGAAGAAAGAGAGCCTCCTTCAAAGAAGACAGCAGAATCAGTTTGAGAGGTAGGAGAGAAGCCTGGAGAGTGTGTGTGGGGGAGGGAGTCCTGGAAGTAGAGAGTGCTGGGAAAGGAGGAATGCTCAACTGGGTTAAATGCAGCTAAACAACTCTATCCTTTGAGCACAAAGGGAAGTGACTAATGGATTAGGCAAGATGGACATTGTTGATGACTTTGACAGCAGTTTCTGTGGTTTGGTAGCTCCAGGGAGAAGGTTGTACCAATAACCAACACACACTGAGTATTTATTTCCTTCCTACTCAGAATGCCTTACATGTAATTTCATCTACACATAACAGGTACTATTATGCTCATTTTACAGAAGTAGCAATACCAATATTACCCCCATTGCACAGAGGTGAAAACTGAGGCACAGAGAAACTAATTATTCCCCCATAAGGCATCCCATAGTAAGTGGCATAGCTAGGATTCAGACTTAGAAGTTTGGAGGTGAGGGAGTGGAAGCAGTGAGCCAATACCACCCTTTTGAGAAGTCATGCTGTAAATAAGAACAGATACAGGTACAGAGAATGTTTGCATGCTGATAGGAATGATCCATGTGGAGGCTGAAATTGATAGAGAGGAGGCTGAGAACTGAAGTCCTTGAGGTGAGAAGCATCCAAGGCCCATGTCTAGGAGTTGGCTTTTCCCAGGAGCATCATACTGGTAGTTCTGAAGTGGACTCTAACTGTTTCAAGCAAGATTACCTACCTCTTGGATTCAATGCCCCCCCCCACCCCCGCCTCCTGCTGGCCTCCAGAGGCCTGCTAGGCAGCTCCTTTTAGACCCCATCCCTGCTAAAAGGAAGCCTCCCTGCAGGAAACTGCTGCACAGGCCCAGCCCTTACCCCTCAGTGTCCTTGGGGCACCAGGGACAGTCGTGCTCAGCAACCAGTATCTCAAGTACAACCCTGCTGTCAGGAACCAGAGCCTCGGCTGGCCGGTGGTTCTGTCAATATGTATCAGAGATTCTCCACTCAACTTTGACCTTCATGATCCTTATCAAAAGCCTCCCTAGAGTCTTCACTTATCACTCTATCCCAACACTTGCCACACCAGCCTCCTTTGAGCTCTCAGATGCTGAATATTCTTGCCTTTACCATTTCTCCCTCCTCCACCTGGCTGTCTTGCTTAGCCTCTTCTCTCAGCTTAGTAGTTTCACCTCAGACAGCCCTTCTCTGATTTCCCCAGCTAGGTGAGGCCCTCCTGTTAGTTCTTCCTCTGACATGGGACACTGACTCTTTTATAGTGCTTTTCCTACTTGTATTTTTTTGTCCAATGTCTGCATTCTGCGCTAGACTGTAATCTTCAGGAAGGTGGGTCTAGTTTACCATAGTTATTTCTGGTGCCTGGCCTGTAATAGATTGCTCAGTAATATGCTAAAAGAACAAATGAGTTGGTGACTATTTTACAGCCTACTTGGTATTTATATGACTCTGATATGTTGTGTTCAATCTTTTATTCTCCTCTACACATTTTTTACTACAAAATTTTGAAACTTATCACTTCCATGGTTATTTTCATCTTTGTTTGAAGGTGTGTTAAGAAAGAGTTTAATTCAATATCTTACTTTGTGACCATTTATTTGAAATCGAAAGATGTACTAAGCTTTACATTATTGCTTCTTCCCAATAGGAAGATGGGTTTGGTTTTATGTGAACCTATAGAGCTTTACAACATCTTGAATCAGGTCACAAAATTATCCAGATTGACTGAACCTAACTATCTCTGTTTATTGGGTAAGTACTTAAAAATATATACATTTTGTGAATAGTGTCCTTCAAACATTGTTTTTGATGAATCAATAAACTTTTCTGGATGGGGGAATAAGTGACTTTAGAAATCTATTAAACTCGGTAGGCATAGCTTAAAATGCTACACCTGTTACATAACTTGGTAATCATCCCAGATTAAATCTAGAAGAGAAGTTCCTGTAAGATTCACGTTCTGAGTCCTCTTGTTTTAGTGAAATATTTCAAACATCAAACATATATAAACACCCATGTACTCACCACTCAGATTTAACATAATAAATTAAATGTTACACACACAGATGTACCCCTCTTTTGTACCTTATCCTGATCCCATTTCTTTTCCTCCCTAGAGATAACTGCTTCTGTATTTCTACATCTGTATTGCATATGCAGGCACCTCAAATAATGTGTGGTTTAAACATTTACACAAATAGTACCATAATATACAAACATTATGCAACCTGCTTTTTTTAAACTTAAGATTATATTTTTGAGATTCCCCCCCCGCCCCGTGTCTAAATGTGAAGATCTAATTTATTTAACTGTTAGTTGGGATATATATCCATTCCTAATTGATTGCAATGTGTTGCTTGCATTGTGTGGTTCTTTATGGATAGTGAATTACTTTGTACCTCCCTCCTTATTCATGTACAAGAGTTTCTTCAGGATATTTACCTAGAAATGTAATTGCTGAGTTACAAATTCAGCTTCACTACGTTATTGTCAAATTGCCCTCCAAAAAGATTCTATCAACTTACACTCCCATCATCAGTGTAAGAAACATACCTACCAACATCTGGTTTTGTCAGCATTTAATATTTTTGCAATCTGATTAGTGTGAATTTCTGTTATGATGTTTTTTCACTCCAATTTAAAAAATTTTGATAAAATACACAACATAAAATGTACAATCTTAACCATTTAAAAACTATATACAGTTCAGTGTTATTAAATACATTCATAATGTTGTGCAGCATTGTGCACCACCACCCATTTCCATAGGTCTTCATCTTGTAAACTGTAAAACTGGAATTTTGTACCCATTAAACCATTTCTCATCCCCTCCCCCAACCCCTGGCAACCACCATTCTACTTTCTGTGTCTATGATTTTGACTATTCTAGGTACCTTGTATAAGTGGAATCATACAGTATTTGTCTTCTTGTGACTGGCTTATTTCACTTAGCACCATAATGTCCTAAAGCTTCATCAGTATTGTAGCATATTACAGAATTTTCTTCCTTTTTAAGGCTGAATAATATTCCAGTGTATACCACATTTTGCTTATCCATTCATCCATTGATAGACATTTGGGTTGCCTTCCACATTTTAGCTATTGTGAATAATGCTGCTATGAACATGGGTGTATAAATATGTCTCTGAGACCCTACCTTTACTTCTTTTGAATATATACTCAGAATGAAACTGCTGGGTCATATGGTAATTCTATTTTTAATTTTTTGAGGAACTGCCATATTGTTTTCCATAGAAGCTGCACCATTCCCACCAACAGTGCACAAGCATCTTAATTTCTCCACATCTTTGTCACACTTGTTATTTTTTTTGTGTTTTTTTTTTATAGTAACCCTTCTAATATGAGGGAGGTGGTATTGCATTGTAGTTTCATCGCATTGTAGAGTATATAGATAACTCCTAAAACACAATAAAAAAACTCGATTCAAAAATGGGCAAAGGACTTGAACAGACATTTCTCCAGAGAACATAAGCAAATGGACAATAAGTACATAACAAGATACTTGACATCACTAATCCTCTAATTTACTGTTGATTTCATCTAATGATTTCTTCATTTCAGTTATTGTAGTCTTCATTTCTAACTAGTTCTTTTTTATGTTCTCTATCTCCTTTTTTATGTTTTCTATCTTACTAAGTTCATTTATTCTTCCCTTAGGTTCATTGAGCATCTTTATAACCAGTGTTTGTAATTAATTTATTTTATTTTATTATTATTATTTTTAATGCCTACAGCACCTGGTATTCCTAGGTGGTCTCCCATGCAAGTACTAACTAGGCCCTACCCTGCTTAGCTTCTGAGATGAGACAAGATTGGTCATGTTCAGGATGGCATGGCCATAGACTATAACCAGTGTTTTGAACTCTGCATCTAGTAGATTGCTTGTGTTCATTCTGTTTAGTTCTTTTTCTGGAGTTTTGTTCTGTTCTTTCCTTTGAGACATGTTTCTTTATCTCTTCACTTTGGCTGCCCCCTGAGTTTGTTTCTATGTGTTAGGTAGATTTGCTACATCTTCCAGTCTTGACAGAGTGGCTTTATGTAGTAGGTGTCCTGTGGAGCCCAGTGGCACAGTCATCCTGAACCAGGTGCTCCAGGGGTGTCCCTTGTGTGTGCTGTCCTATTGTAGTTGAGCCGTGATTTCTATTGGCATGTCAGTGTGTGGGATTGATGCTTAGGCTGATGGCTGTGAGGACTGGCTATAACTACAGTGGACAAGCTGTTGTGTGGGGGCTGACCCCACAGAACAGGATTTGCTTTAGCGGGGCTCTGGTGCCTGCCGAGTCCACCCTTTGGGTTTGTCATTTGTGGCACTAATTGGTGTGTTCTGGTGCAGTCTGAAGCTGGTTCTAGGGCCTTTTGGGAGGGGCTCTGTGCAGGCCAGGGTCAGCTGCTGCCTGTGTCAGGCCCAGGGCCACCTAGTAGGAGCTAAAAAGTGATCCGTGGTTGATAACTGCCTGTGCTCGGCTTGGAGGCACCTGGGAGTAGTTATGCTGTAAACTGGTGCCAGCTGCCACTATTGCTCAACTTGGGGCTGCTTGGCAGGTGGTACAGGGAACACTGAGGCCAGCTACTGCTTGTTTGGAGTTAGTGGACCTTTGAGAGATTTTAGGAAGGTCTGCAGTGTGAGCCCAGGTCACCACTTGTGTAGATTAGCTTCTGAAAGAAGTTTGGGCCGGGTGTGTGAATTGGGTGGGGTAGGGTCTCAGGGAATCACCAGGGTGGGATGAGAGCTGTGTTAGCTGGGTTAATTGGAGACTCAGATTTGGTGGCTGCCTGCGCCTTGCAGGCTGTGGGGTGGGAGGGTTCAATATAGGAACGATGGTGCCCACCATCACTTTTGCCTGCACCTGCTTAGGGCAAGCATGAGAGAGTGAGTCTGTGCTCAGGCCCTTTAAGAGAACACCTGGGTCTCCAGTAGCTGTCCATCTCACCTGGACCGAGTCCTTGCTGATTTTCACAGCCAGCTATTGTGGGGACTCTTCAGCACTGGTGCTCTGAGCTGGGAAGCCCTGTGTGGGTCTGAGACCCCTGCTCCTCAGGGGCACCTCTGCAGCCAAGATACTCCTCCTGATACTTAACCGCCACACGTAGGTGTGGAAACTACCTGTTCCACATTTTTGCTTCTCCTACCAGTCTCGTCATGGATTTTTCTTTATGTTCTTAGTTATAGGAGTTCTGTTCAGCTTGTCATCAGGTGGCTCTAAAGGGTGGCTGTCCTATAATTTAGTTGTAATTTTGATGTCATGGGAGGAGGCTAGCACAACATTTATCTATTTTGCCATCTTGACCAAAGGATTAATGCTTTTCCTAATCTTTCATGTTGCACTGCTAAAATGTGAAATCTGTCTAAAAGAGATAATCAGATAAAAGAAAATAAATAAAATATAAAGTGGTTATTTTGGAATAGAATCTGTGAGGTCATAGTTGTTTGAGATTTCCTATTGGGATTATACTCTATTTTATCACAACGAATAACGATTAGTAGCAAGAATTGCCAAAAATCCTATGTTGAATTCTTTCATATTCTTTGATGACTGGCCAGAGAAGCGGCAAAGGAGTTTGGGAGTACATACTTTTGTTCATACAAAGTGCCCTCATAGGATGAATTGCAGAGTAGGTAAAATTCATTTGAACTCTTATCTGTAGAAAGAGGCTGTTATATGACAGTCAGGACACCCACTAGTTTGTGGAGATCCCTCAGAATTTTAAATCTGGATTGCACTTGAATTTCACCAGCCTTTTTCATTATGTTCATAAGAAGTTGCAGCTGATCTGCCAGCACTCACACTACCTCTTTTATCCTGAGTTTGTTGTGTAATTGCTATCTGTGGCTTTGGAATCTCACAAGTGACATCCTGTATAATTTGAAGGAATAACCATGTCTCCTTAGTTTCCTCATTCCGGGTTTGCAGTTTCCAAATAACACTTAGAGTTATTTATTCAGTTGAGTAGCCATATGAACACCAACCTTCTATGAAGAAAGCAAAAATATGATTTACACTGCCATTTAGGAAGTGGCTATGCCCAAACAAGCTCCTACCCCAAATTACTGATAGTTGGCATTTTAGATAAAAATCCATTCACTATAGAGCCTACTGTTGATTTATTGCAAAATTAAAACTGAGAACCGTGAATTTAATACATCCATTCAGAATGAATAATATATGAAAGAAAGATTCTGGCATAGATATAAAACGTGAAAATCAAAATTAATGGATGGAACCTGAATAGTTCATTTGCTTACAAACTTGTACACACTAATATTCTACAAAAACAAAACCAAACTAAACAAAACAATGCCAGCAAAGAAAACTGCCCTTTTGATTTTTTCCATTGACCTCTGGGTTATTCAGTAACATATTGTTAGAAAACTGCCCTTTTGCAAACAAGCCTAAAAGCATCCTTCCAAAGAGACCGAAGTCAACATGCATATATATGTATAAAGTATTATTGTTCAGTACAAATGGTATTTCTAGAAAAAAACTGCTCAGGTTAAAATAACAACAGTAAAAAAAAAACAACCTCTTAAATCATTAAAGCACCAAATTTTCTTTGAAAATCAAAATCACTGTTTTTAGATGATTAACATACACAAATAAGAAATATTGATCAAAACTCAGAACATAAATACCTGGACTGATACAATGTTGATTGTTGAATTTTCTTTCATTTTAAATTTATCATCTCTAAAAAAGCTTTTAAAGTGCTAGCATTATATAAAACTGCCAAATTCTTCAAATAATTTGCTATAAAGTATGCCAATTTTTGTAGAGCTAAACAAGTGTAAACAAGAACTAAGTGTAAACTGAAGTGAAATAGGAAGATAGACATGGGGAAAAAACTGACAGGTTGTAGCTTGACAAAGCACTAGAATGCTATTATACTGTCTTGCTTTCTCATTTTAGTTAAACACATAAGCTAACAAATTAGGTGACTGCTGGTTTAGTACACTGACTCCCTTGGATTTGCTAAAATTTATACAATAACCAATAGGCATACATAAAGTCCTAAGGAAAAGAATGCCACTTAAAAATCAACATCAGATACTAAAACAGCCTTAAAAAGAAACAGTTGTCTACCGCCTTGAATGAATATGAAGTATAATAAATCTTACAATCTAAGAACCAAAGCTCTTAAGCTGACAGAAGGAAGTGGCAGATGGCTTGGGCTCGGCCCAGAGCCTGGTTCCAGGGGTGCAAACTGCACTTTCCAAATCACCAGCCACACAGAGTCTCTGAGTAGAGGCCAAGGGGTTAGCCAGAACATCTCCTTTGGGACCCACAGATCTTTCCCATGCCAAACCCGTAACCCAGGCCTTTCTTAAGGGATGAAGGTGGGTGTAGGTCTCCCTCAGAGAACTCCTGTAGACCTTCAATGTAGGTATCTAGACCACAGGTCAGCAAACTGTGGCTCACTGGCCAAATCCAGCCTGCTGCCTGGTTTTTATGGCCCATAAACTAAGAATGGTTATTACATTTTCAGTAGTTGAAAAAAATCAAAAACAATATTGTATGACATGTGGAAACTATATAAAATTCAGTGTCCATAAATAAAGTTGTATTGGAACACACACACACACACACACACACACACACACACACAAGAGCTGAAGACTTGTCTAAAGTTTAATTACTTCTGTCCCTCAGCTGCTTTTTCAAGGACATATACATTAATCAAAGGGCTATTGAAGTACTAATCTTTTTCCTTTCTAAAAGAACAAGCACAGAAAATACAAACAAAATCTCTCTCAGCCACTTAGACTGCCAAGACCTTCTTTGCATTTTTTTTACTAGTTTTCTTGTGGAACTAGCTGAACCCCATTTAATCCAGAATTATCACTACCCTCTGACATGTTGTCACTTAGGTCACCTCCATCATGACTGGATGCTTTCACTATCATCAGTTTTCTGAGACTCATTTATTGTCATGATAATAGAAGGTAATACGAGGACAGTTTTGGATGCTGCTTCACGTTTTTCTAATGGTGGGGGAAGAAGCAGGGCTGAAATTGATTCTTCCACTACTGAGTCTTTAATGATCTGTGTCATTTCCATTTCACAAAGCATAGTGTCAACCTGACATTCACTATCTGAACTCTCGCCCTCTGTCATATTCATATTTTGTTCAGAGGATGAAATACTGGTAGATACCTCCATATCTGCCTCTTCTGCTCCTACCTTCTGAAGAGGGTCTTCTCCATTTCCTTCCCTTCAGAGAGCAGGTTTTTTTGTTTTGTTTTGTTTTGTTTTTGTTTTTGTTTTTGGACTCTTCTTTTAAGTTTCCCTTCAAAAGCAGTATTGGTGATGGTGGTAAGAGAATCCTGGGCATCTGCACTTTCCTTTGGATGTTGCATTTTCCTTTAGAGCAGTGGTCCCCAACCTTTTTGGCACCAGGGACAGGTCATCCTAAGAGAATCTATTGTCTGATGATCTGAAGTGGAGCTGAGGCATTGATGCTAGCTCTGGAGAGCAGGGAGCCACTGGGGAGTGGGGAGTGGCTGCAAATGCAGATAAATATCCCCCCACTTCACCTCCTGCTGTGTGTCAAGTTCTTAACAGGCCACAGAACTTATGGGTCAGCGGCCCCCTGGGGTTGGGGACCCCCTGCAGATTCACTCTGCATGTTGGACTTATCCTTTTTGTTATCTTTTTAGGAAGGAGATTTTTTGGGGATGGGCATCTTGTGAAGAAGAAGCCCTATGGGAGAAAGTCGTTTTACCTGAGCAGTCCCCCACCCCACCAGAAGGAGGCACCTCCCACCTAAGAAAGCTTCTGAACAGGCTCCTTCTGAGCAGGCTTGATGCTTTTTTTAACTTGATTTACTTTTCAGAATTTTCATCTTTGTACTTGTTTTTTCATGTGGGTATTTTGCTTTTTATTCTTCTCTACCATGCTGTCAACTTTTGGCACTTCCTAACTATTTTTTGATCTGCTTTCTATCTTCTTTTTCTTTTTTTGTTACAGGTTCTTCATCATTAACAGGATCATTTAAGAAATGGGTTTCGACTTCTATATTCCTGTAGCTTTTCTTGGTTTTACAGGATTTTTCTGAATTATTGCCTGTATGCATATCCATCTTTTTAGTCTTTGTTGCTGATTTGTGAGTTTTAGTAGACACTTGGGTTGTTTGAGGCACTACTAAAGTCTTTTTCTTTTTTGAAACATTCTTTTTTTCTCCACTTTTACAGACCATTACTAATTTTTTTTATATTGCTTTTGTATCTAGCAACCTCAGTGTGCTCTCTTACTAATTTTAATTGTTTGCTATTCTCTTAGACTGTTGTCTGTGTATAATAACAGTTTTATTTCTTCCTTTTCAATTCTTGTTTGCTTTACTTATTTTTTTCTTATCTCACTAAATCACTGTGCCCTTTGCCCTCCAGTACAGTGTTAAAGAGGATAGTAATAGGGAGCATTTTGTCTTGTTTTTCACTTTTCTGATCAGAATGATGTTTTCTGTAGATATTTAGTAAGATACCAACCAGGTTATAGAAGTTACCTTCTATTTCTAACTTACTAAGAATATCTTTGATGGTATGAATTGAAAATTTTGCATTTTTTTAAATGAAAGTACAAATTTTCTTCTTTAATATCTTAATGTGATTTTCAAGTATTACACAGTTCCTACTAGATATAATATATTTTTGTGTGTGTACACTATTAGATTTGGCTTACTATTCATTCAGATCTTCTTATCTGTATTAATGAGTGAAATTAGCTTACAATATACTGTGTTTGATTTCACTTGTTTTTAAGCCATACAGACCATGTACTTACTTCCTTTGCTCAAGAATATTTTAAGATTCACTCCTGTTTTTATACATAGCTATACTATAGTTTGTGCATTTTTCTTGCTATGTGGTGTCAAAGATAAACAATGCCAGATGCTAAAGTGGTAAGTATGGATTTTAATCGGTAATATACTATTGCAATAGAGAAAAGAGTGATCTGAATTCAACTTTAGTTTGTATAGAGGTGACTGGGTATTTTAAAGGGAGAGTGAGGGAGCAGGGCAAGGGGCAAGCAGGGGCTCAGTAGAGTCAGGGAAGTGAAAAATTACAAAAAGGAGAGGGGGACTGGCCCATGTGAAACCCATCTGAGTTTGCTAACTGGTGCCTATCAGTGTTAGGCTCCTACCCTCCCCAGAGGCTGGGAGACAGGGGCCCTATCATCAGGTGTTCATTGGCTGGAACAAATAGTATGCTTTTGTGGCAGCCTAGAGTTTTCTCTGTCAGGCACTTTAAGGGGGAACTGGGATCGTCCTTGAGTGTGGCCTTGAGCTGTTTCTAAAGACGTCTTAAAATAAAGATCTCTTCAGATGTCTTTATAAATTCTGGATACAAGCCTTCTGTTATTTATGTTACAGATATTTTCTCTCACTCTGTGGCTTGCCCTTTTACCTTAATGTTATATTTCATTGAAAAGAGATGGAAGCTCTTAATTTGAAAAATTAGAATTATTAATATTTTCTTTTGTGGTTCATGCTTTCTTATGTATTTTTTTAATAGACTTTATTTATTTATTTTTTTGGAGCGGTTTTAGGTTCACAGCAAAATTAGCACCAGATAGAGAGTTTTTATATACTCCCTGCCCCCACACAAGCATAGCCTTTCAAACTATTAACACCCAGTAACAGCATGATATATTTGTTATAACTGATAAACCTACTTTGACCCATCATTATCACCCAAAGTCCATAGTGTACATTAGAGTCCGTTCTTGGGCTTGTACATTCTGTGGGTTTTGACAAATGTATAATGACATATATCCATCACTGTAGTATCATACAGAGTAGTTTTACTGCTCTAAATATCCTCTGTGCTCTGTCCATTCCTCTCTCCCCACTAACCCCTGGCAACCACTGATCTTTTTAATATATCAACAGTTTTGCCTTTTCAGGAATGTCATGTATTTGGAATCATACAGTATATAGACTTTTCGGATTGGCTTCTTGCACTTATTATGCATTTAACTTTCCTGTCTTTTCATAGCTTGGTAGCTCTTTTCTTTTTAGTATTGCATACTATTCCATTGTCTGTATGTATCATGGTTTATTTATCCACCCACCGACTTAAGACATCTGCTTGCATCCAAGTTTTGGCAATTATCAATAAAGTGGCTATAAACATCTGTGTTTAGGTTTTTGTGTGGTCATAAGTTTTCAGCTCATTTGGGAAAGTAACAGGAGTATGTTTAGTTTTGTTAAAAACTGCCAAACTGTCTGCTAAAGTGGCCATACATCCTCACCAGCATTTGGTGTTGTCTGTGTTTTGAATTTTTGACATTCTGGTAGGTTGTAGTGGTATTTTGTTTTAATTTGCTGTTCCCTGATGACATATGATGTTGAACATCTTTTCAGATGCTTATTTACCATCTGTATATCTTCTTTAGTAAGATGTCTATTCATAACTTTGCTCATTTTTTAATTGTTTGTGTTCTTATTGTTGAATTTTAGGAGCTCTGTATATTTTGGATAACTGTTTTTTAGTATTTATGCATAAGGCTCAATTTCTGTTCTATGTTCTTCACAACTTTGAAGAGCATAACAACATACCTGTCCTTGCAGGGGCATTAGAACCTTAGCCCTTAGGTTCTAGAATCCGAATTTGGGCCTGAAATTCCATGGAGACATTTGGTATGAGCTCTCCCTGGCTTTGATTTCTCCCCTCCTCTGAACGTCTTTTGGGCCTCAGAGAAAACTTTCCCTAAAATGAAGATACAAAGTCTTACTACCCCTTAATGGAGAGTGTGGGCGTAGTTGCAATGGGACAGGGGAGTCCTGGTGTGGGCAGCTCAGAGCAGTGGAACTACACCTTGAGTTTTAAACTAATAGTAACTATCATCTATCTGCCAAACAGGTGATGATGATATAAGTTCTCTAAGTAGTTTGGTCATATATTCCTTTACAAATACAGTTATTTATTATAAATACTCTTCCTTTTCAGATGTGCGTTCCAAACGGGAGTATGATGAAAGCCATGTGATTACAGCCCTTCGAGTGAAGAAGGTATACTGGCAGAATCAGAATCTGGGGCAAGTTGGCTATCTTATAGGAGGGGGCATGGAAGAATGGGAGATTTTATCCTAGATCCGGGAGATGGCACCTACTGTTGGACACTGTAGGCAGCAGAGGTAGGACCCCTCCCCACTCCTGCATCCACCATGAGGGTCTTTCACATTTCTCATACCCTCTAAAGTGTCCCCACCTGGCAACATGGTCAACAACTTCATTAAGCAAATATTGATTTAATTTCTTAATGTGCCAGGCACTGTTCTAGACCCTGGGGGATAGAATAGAATGCAACATGCCCTTAATTCATTGTCACTGCCTTCATGGAGCTTCTGTTGTACTTAGGGAACATGATAAACTATATAGATAGTTACTATAACCCAAAGATGGAAACCCCTTCCTTGTCTTTCCATTTATTCCATTCTCATCTTCCTCTCTCTATGCCAACTTTTTAAAAAGACAGCAGTCACCATGCCCCCATCTTGCAGTGAACCCCTTTTCTCTACCCCTACAGGGTATCTTGTCTCTCAAGTCATTGCCAAGCCTGGCAGCCTTCACTCGGGATCAATTTCCGATCTCTGCAGTCCTGACCACATTCTCTGCCCTTGACTTCTAGGCCCTCTCTTGCTTCCATGGTTTCTTCACTGTGTCTTTGGTTCAGCTTCATTTTCTCCTTCTGCTGCCTAAAGAAAACCACTGGTCTATCCTTGGTCTCCTTCATATTTGTCAGTATACTTTCTTGCTTCGAGATTCCATCCAAGCTTCCAGCTTCAGCTATCCACATGCAATTTTAGCTGTCCTGTCATATTTACTTTTAAAATTTTATCTTGTAAAATTCCCACTCTGCTGTTATGACTCCACCTCTGGCCTTTTCCCACACATAACTCAACAGGGAGCATGGGCCCTGGCTCAAGTATCTTTCAAGGATAAGCTTGCTGCCTACTTGCTTTCCCCAACTCAATCCATCATTATCTGTCCCGCACCCAGGATTTTCAATTCTCTGGTTCCTCCTCTAGCTCTTAATCCCCATTTCAGGCCTTTATCTGCTTTTTGCAAACTCTTTAGAGCCCCTTCATGATGCATGGCCCTCAGTTTCCAATTCAGCTCTTAAATCTGCATATTCCTATGATTCTAGAAATACTCCCAACTCTGGAAAGAGACATTCTTTCCACCTTAGCCCCACAGAACCCCTCAGCCAAACTGACACCTCTGGACTCCCCTCCCTAATTTTTACACAGCAGATCGCAGGCCTTTAGGGAACTCCCAGCCCCAGCAGGACACAGAGACTCTGAACTCTGTGTTCAAGGCCTTCTAGATCTGATTCCACCTCCCTCTCCAGCCTCACCTCTAGCATGCTTCTACTCTCCTCTGACACCTCTGCAACATTGCTCTGTTGTATTTCCTTGGTTCTAAGATGCACATACTTCCCCTATGTTTTAACATTTCTGAAATTGCAAAATATCCTGCAAATTGACTTGCATTTTTAATGTGGCAGTGTCTTTTCCCCCAAAGCACATGTGGTGGACATCTGTTGTTTCCTGCCTGGCACCACACCCCACCCCCCCACCGCCTTTTTTGAGGGGAACTCCTCCTCCCTGCTCAAATACTGGAGGTCAAGTGTTGCTCTCTAAAATAGTATCCAGACCGTGGCCACAGCAATTGGCCATGGGCCTAGGATGAAAACTGAACAAATCAGAATTGGAATTAGAAAAGGCAGCTCTTTCTTTTCTGGTGGTGAAGTTGGGAGGATGAGAGTCTGAGTGTCACTGGTGGCCATGACTTGGGCCTCAGAAGAAAGTTGTCTGAAATGGTGGAGTGAGCATGCAGGGGAAGCAGAAGGGAGCAGTGTCTGAGAGGGAGGTCTGTGCTTTAGAGCCCTGGTTCAGGTTTTCCTGGGGACCAATTGCTCCCTGCCCTGCCTGAAATGTTGTTATATGCCAATAAATCCCCTTTTAATTTACATTCCTGATTGCAGCTATTGTTAAATTGGTGGTTCATCTTACAACCAATGGTCTCTTAAGATCTAGGAAATATAGTACTTGAACACACTGCTCTGTGTGAGCACAGAAATGTGTGTGCTTTGCTCATCATTGTAACCCAGATGCTCTTTTTGGTTCCTGGCATCAGATAGGTGCTTAGTACCTATTTGTTGACTAAAATGAATGACTAGAAGCTGTTCCTTCTGCCTGGAACACTCCCCTAGCCCTTGTCCACCTGGCATATTTCCACTTGTCCTTGTGGTCTCATCTCAAATGCCTCCTACCTTGTGAGCCTTTCTGAGTCCTCTAGACCAACTCTGGCATCCTCCCAGCCTTTTTTAAATCTCTTAATTCCAGAACCTAGCAAAGTAGGTCCTGAATGAATGTTTATTAAATAAATGAATGAATGTACAGCCACATCTCTCCTCACTCTCCCACCTACTCCAGCCTCTGTGTGCCTTTTCCACCTTTTCCTTTTCCTCATGCTCTCCTCCACACCTAGAATCCCCCTTTCCTCATTATCACCTGTCTAAATCCTGCTCATCCTCTGAGTGCCATCTGTCTCCTAATTCCTTTAGACAAATATGATTTCTTCTGTTTGAGCCCCGGAGAACTTCCTTGGTCTATACCTCATGGGCCTTACCTCACTGCTTAGTGGTAGAGGAGATGTGTACTTGTTCTATCCCACCTGTAGGTCCTCTCTCAGGGCCTCTATGTCAGCCAGACAGGCTACAAGGGACAGAGTCAGGCTCAAGTTCTCGTGAGTAGTGGGGGCTTTCAGAAAGTATTGAGAACACATGAAGACTTACTTCTCAGCTGCTGCCCAGCCAGACTTCACAGAATTCTGGAATACCCCATGGGAACCTGGGCAGTTCTGGTTCTGTGAGAGCTCATTCCTTCCCTGGTAGAAGGCACCAGATGCTCCTGTGGTCACCATTTTGGTGACTCAGCCACTCCTGACTACTCTTCAGGACCCATGGACCTATTTGCTTCCTTTAACCATATTTATGGCCTATCATGTGCTAGACAGTGTTCTAGAAGCTTAGGATACATCAGTGACTATAAAAGGACAAATGTTCCCACTCTTATAGAGCTTACATTTGAGCTTAGTCTGCCTTGTTATATCTGCTTGCTCATGTTTCCTGCTTATTCAAGCCTCTGCTTACTGACCTCTTATGGGAGATTTTGGCTCCAGCCCTCACGGACAACCACTTCACCCCAGAGAGAGAATGTGTTAGTTCAGTTGGTGGGTCAGTAGACTAGCTGTTCTTTGGCCAGGCATTTATCTCTGGTCCAGTCACCTGTGGTCAGCTTTTCACAGCAGGGGATGTGAGTGTGGAAGATCCTTGGAATTTAGCAGACTCTGGTCAACTCTTAGTGCTTCTGTGCCCATATCTGTAGTCAGGAAAACAGGAACAGTTCTACCTTCAGCTTCAACCAGTGCTGGTGTACAGGGAATATTTATTCAACTGAACCCACTCACCAACAAGCCTTTCTTGTGGTTTCTTTAGAAGGCAAATGAATATCTTATCCCAGAGTCTGTGGATCTGGAGTGTGTGAAGTACTGTGTAATATATGATAACAGCAGCATCTCCCTGGAGATAATCCTAAAAGACGATGACGATGATGACAACTCTGACAATAGTGGAGAAGGTGAGTTTTTATACTAGCCACAGAATAATAGTTTACAGTTGTTGAACACTTTTGCCACATGCTAAGTGTTCTACCTGGGTCAACCCATGCAATCTGTAGAACATCCATATGAGGATGGCAATATGAAGAACTGAAAAGAGTCTGAGATTTTTCCTTTCTTGCAAGATGACAAGTGAGCCTGCCACAAGTTTCAAAGATGCTAGCCAAAGACATGAGGCTCCTGGATCAGAGACAAAGGACTTTATTATCAGAGCAATAAAAGTAGCCAGAATGTCATTTTCCCACACTGGTACCCCAAAACCTAGTTCTCATAGGGTGACATGAAGAGAGCCAAACACAACTATCCATGGAGTACACTGTATTATAGGAGAAGAGCTCTGAGCTTAGGGGCCTGAATTTGTTATTATTGGCAGAAAGCCTGTCTGTCCTTGGCTCTGGAGGGAGAAACTATCTCTGTCTTCCAAGGTTGTTGATGATACAGATATCCTTGAAAAGCTAGTGTCTTTGTTCAAAGGACATGTATAGATGTGAAAGACTGTGGATAATTATTTCCTAACATGTAACAGTCCCACTTTATAAATAGGAAAGTTGGGGCCCAGAAAGGCAAAGTAACTTGCCTGAGGTCCCATACTGAGTGAATTAGTTATCTGTTGCCATATAGCAAATTACCCCCAAACTCAGTAGCTTGGATAACAAACATTAATTATCTCATAGATTTTGTGGGTCCAGAATTCAGGAGCAGCATAGCTGGAAGATTCTGGTATAGAGTCTGTCCTGAGGTTGTAGTCAAGATGCCAGCCAGGGCTACTGTCATCTGAAAGTCTGATTGGGCCAGGACGATCTGCATTTGAGATGACTTACTCGCATGGCTATAGCCAGGAGACCTCAGTTCCATTCTGGCTGCTGGCAGGAGATCTCAGTTCTTGCCACATAGACTTCCCCATAGGAGTGCTTGCACGGCCTCACGACATGGCAGCTGCTTTCCCCAGACCCAGTGATCCAAGAGAGAGGAAGAGAAAGGGAAAGCCACATGCCATTTATGACCCAGTTTTAGAGCTTATACACAGTCACTTCTATTCATTAGAAGGAAATCACTGAGTATAGTCTTCCCTCAAGAGGAGGGCAGTTAAACTCAGCCTTTTAAAGAAAGGCATTTGAAAGAATCTGTGGACTTTTTAAAAACCACCATATTGTGTAAGTGGTGAGGCCAGGATTCACACCCAGGCAGTTTGGCTCTGTTTAGTCTTCTAAGGCCTGGGTAATGATGTTAAAGAACAGTGCAAAGTCACTCCAGCCCCAAGCTGGAGCATTAAAATGTTTTTGGTTCTGATCTGCTTTACTGAGGCCCTGGAGCATTCTCCATTCAGCCTCTGCTTTGGGTTGATCACTGTGGCCATTGGCACAGGAGCCTCTGCTGTTTGTGGCTGAGTCACTAATAATATATAGGTGGGTCCATGGGCTAGGGCATTCACAGCAGCAGTCACTGGGTGGCACTAGGCTTCCACCTCTAAGAAAACCAGTCTTCCCACGAGGTCCTTAGCCAGGAAATTATCCCCTCTTCCCCAAGCTCATTGTGCTGGGCTCTGGCCTACAATCCTAGGAGGCTGGACCCTGAAACCCTAGGAAACAGTGGTCAATAAAGATAACCCCCTCTACATTCTATAAGTGATTTCACTGTGCTGTGGAGCCCCTCTTCTCACTAGATAGGAAACCACAATCACAAAACAACAATACAACAAAACCAAAACCACACGCACACATGCCTTGCCCTCTCAAGGCACCTTTTCTCCTTTAGTGTGGCATCATTCAGGTAAATACAGTCTTTTGGGTACAAGACCATTTCTCACCATTACCTTCTCCTTTCCACTGGTAAGCACCCACCTCCCTGACCATCAAGGAAATCTAGGCACGGGGGGAGACTTTATTACATTCTAAAAGCGGGCATCAGTTTCTGTAATAGTCCTTTCCTACTAGCCTCTGGATGAGGCACAGCTCAGCCTATATGGCCTTTGGCCATGGGCCTCTGTTCTTGCTATGCCTGTGGCCAAAACGTCCACGTCTAGTGTAAGTCATGAGTGATTCCCTCCACCCTGGCCATGCACAGCGTTGGTTCCTAGGGGACTGTGCCCTGTGCCCTCCTACCCAGGCTGCCCCTGGCCTTCTCTATGTGCTCTTGATCCCTGGGCCTGCTATGGCTTCCCTTGTTTCCAGCATTGGGTTAACCACACCCTATGTCTGCTGTGGGAGGTTTCAGAATCCTAGTGGGAAATAGGGCACAAGTTGTTTTTAGTCCCTTCCCCCCCTTCCCCCAGTTGGTATATTCTTAGGAGCCTAGGAAGTGTCTTCTCTTGTCTTGGCCTCTGGAACCCTCTCTCCAAGCTCCTTTCAGCATGCACAGGACAGCCCCTTCTTGTATGAATGACATTTCCTTTATGTTAAATCATCCTTCTTTGCAACACATGGATATAGACCCTCATACCGGGCTTGTGATCGGGTGCCAGTAGAGTTCTCAAGGCCAGGATGCCAACTGTGAAGGGAAGCTTTGAGAATTTTGGAATTCCTTTTATTCTCCCTCAACAAAGCCTGACTTTCAAGACAATTATTTGGCTTTAGACCTCATAGAATTTAACTTGAAGCTCAAGCTGAGTCCTGACTCTTTTGTACTGGATGGTTGCCCCCACCCCCTGAAGCAGTGAGCACCCCAGTTCAAAGTATGAAACCTCACGTCAACAGAGAATTCAAGGTTAATGGGAATAAAAATGAACGAATTTAATGTTCCAAAAATATTAACCCCATTGCATCCTTGACTGGATAACCTGGGCCCTGGGATGTTCTCATGACTTTTTGTCCAAGTCTCTAATTGTCCCCTGGAAACTGGCCTTCTTCCAGCTTTGACCCCATTACCCTTGCTTGTGAATAAGCCTTCAGTGGGTCATTTGACACTGACAGGGAAGGAGCTGTCTGGTTTAGAGCCAGTAGTACTGTGGCCTGGGACTCCTTCCCTGACTCCCTTGGGCCCTCTGACCTGCCCAGTCATTACTCAGTCTGTTGCTCAAGAGGGAGATGGGGCTGGGAGACCCTGGGAGACCCAGAGCTCTCTGGCTTCTAAGCCAGGCATTTGGGGAGTGTGGGCTTTGGCTCCTGTCTCGCCAGCTACAAGTTCTCTTCTGGCCTAGCTATTGTCTTGCAGCCTCTTCTTCCAAATACAGTTTCTCCAGATGGGTCTCAGGCTATTTATGTCCTCAGCAGCCCCTGCTGGAATTGGCAATATCTCCTTCTAGATAAAGGTTCAAAATAGGTATTAGAGTCCATGCCCTTCCCTTTGTCCTTTTAGCTAGCTTTCCAGAGTCTGTTGCACACTATTTCTCATTGGGGGTCAGTGTGCAACAGACTCTGGAAAGCTAGCTTTAATATCTTGGCTTAGCCTTAATTTGCAAACTTCCTATCATATATATCTAATTTGCATGTAGTCTAATAGTGATTCTACAGATCAGTGAAGTCATTTTAGATTAAATTGATATCGAAACCATAATGAGATATTACTTCACATCCCCTAGGATGACCATAATTAAAAAGACAGATAGTGACAAGTGTTGATGAGGATGTAGAGAAGTTGGAACACTCATACACTGTTGGGCAAAATGTACACCGGTACAATTGCTGTGGAAATGGTTTGGCGCTTTCCTCAAAGGTTAAATATAGAGTTATTATATGGTCCAGCACTTTCACTTCTAGATATGTACCCAAGAGAAGTAGAAACGTGAATAAAAAACCTTGCCAAAGGATGGAAACAACCCCAATGTCCACCAACAAATGAAAGAAAAACAAAAGGTGGTAGAACCACACAATGGAATGTTATTCAGCCATGAAAAGGAATGGAGTGCTGACACACACTACAACATAGATAAACTTTGAAAACATTATGCTAAGTGAAAGAAGCCAGACACAAAAATACCACATAACGTGTGATTCTGTTTATATGAAATGTCCAGAATAGGTAAATCCATAGAAATTTGATCAGTGGTTGCCTAGGGCTGGGTGTTTGTTGGGGGAAAATGAGGAGTGAAACCCTCCAAATGGTACAGGGTTTCTTTTTGGGATGATGAAAATGTTCTAAAATTGATTGCGGTGATTGTTACACAACTCTGTGACTATACTAAAAAACATTGAATTATGTACTATAAATAGGTGAATTGTGTGATATACAGCATGTGGCATACAATACTCTGTGTGTGTGTGTGTGTATACATACAGAAAAACAAAGATTAACTTTCTTGGTGGTAAGTTGCTTTTTAAATTTTAATTGTAACAGTAATCTTTATATTTGCTTCAGCTTCCTAGATAAATGCTTTTCAGAATATGGTAGATGTCCATTGGAGCTTTAGACAAATGGTGAACACACAGGGGACATTTATTTCTTTGATCTCCACTCCTAGAACTGGTGTTTGGAGCTGCCGTTGAGTGTGGCAGAGCCATGTCCCATCTCACCCGTCACCCCATCCATATCTTGAAAGGGGGCTATGAGCGCTTCTCAGCTATGTACCACTTCTTCCGGACACAGAAAATCATTTGGATGCCACAGGTAAGGCAGGGTGCTTGAGCACAGGCAGGCTTGGATGGAGCATGGCCTTCCCCTGAGGACCATGGGATGGGGTGCAGAATAGGACAAAGAGGAGAAGGAGACAGACAACATAGGAAAAAATGGAAGAAATTTTGAAGACTGGGCTTGAGAAATGAACTTGGGGTAGCCAGGAGGTCCAGTCCTAGATGATGAATTTATAATCGTCAGATTTGTATGGAAGCCAGCATGGCATTTAAGAGATGGGGCCTGTTCAGAGGTCAGGGTCCCAGGAGAGTTCTGGATGATAGACTGTAGTCAAAGTCAGACAGGCAGGGAGGGGTGTCATAATTTGAGGTCACTCTTAGATGTTCGAGTCCAGAGGATACAAAAAGAGTGAGAAAGCTGTCCCTGCCTATGTGGAGTTCTTGCCTAGTAGGGGAGGCAAGGGGTGTGGCCAAGGGATGCAGCATGTGTATGGAGCCCAGAAGGGAGGCATTTCCTTCCAAACCTGAAGGAGGAGGAGCTTGTGGGAAAGAGAGGTGAAACAAGCATTGGGTGGCAACAATTGGCAGGCAGGGACTGGTCCCCGGGGTACATTGTGTAGTATCTGGTTTACTGAAGAGTCTAACTACAATGGAATGTAAACATGCAGGGGTTTCATTTTTTCCAATCATTGCCTTCAACTGTGCTGTCATTCTTGCCCTTAGAAACATCTTGGACAGATTCCATGTTTTCTGACCACTTTTGATTATGAAAAATTTCAGTCTAGTCATATAAAATGATTGGGGAAATGTGCATATTAACTGATAGTAAGGAAATATTTCTTTAGGTTGTGATGACATTATGGTTATGCCTTTAAAAATATGAGTCTTTATCTTTTAGAGATACATAATATTTATGGGTAAAATAATGTGATATCTGAAATTTCCTTCAAAATAATCTGGAGTTGTTTAGAAAGTCAGTATAGATGATGCAAAATTAGCCATTAGTTGATAAAGTTTGCAGAGGGGTGATAGATCCAGGGGTTTTTACACTATTTTCTCTACTTTTGTGTAAAACAAAATTTGAAAAAAATTTAAAAGGGAATAAGAACAATTAGTCTGGTACAAGCTAGTCTAGTTTAACATTCTAAGCTCAAACCTTATTTCATCTCTTTCCATCCCCCAGAGCTGAGCAGCCTTTGGTTTGCTGGGGGCTGAGAGTGGGGAGAGGTGTGGGCTGGCTTCAATGACACTTCCTCTGTTCCCCTCTTTGGGGCTTGGCCCCCTTGGTGCTGAGAGTCCAGAATGGAGCCTGTCTTCTGTGACTGGCCACTGTCAGTGGTGGGAAAATGCCTTCTCACTCTGGCCCAGCCTGTTTCTGTGTGCTGCTGATGGCCTTTGCTGCTGGTTTTCTTGGCTGATGGTATCTATCATGGCCTGATAGATTGGGCAAGTGAGTTTTACCCTAATTATCTGTGGCCTTCTAGAATGTAGGTACCCACTATTTCCCTCTTCCTGCTTTGTTTCTAGTTAAGGAGCAAAAGTGAAAGCCATACTCCCTTTCTGTTATTGTTCTGATACATTATAAAGCAGGGGAATTCTTAACTGTTCCTTTGAGAAGAAATGGAGGCATAGAATTTGGGCTCTGAAACTGCCCCTCTGCCTTAGACAGAGTGATTTATAATTTCCTGTTTTATAGATGGCATCCCTTAAATAAGATTTCACCTTGAGCAAAGGGTTCAGTGACTAAAAGAAATGTGAAGGCCACACTAGAAAGAGATGATGGTGAGCCACTGAATAGTTTTAAGTTGAGGGGTGGCATGGTCAGATTTCACTTAGAAAGACCTACTCTGATTGCAGTGCAGAGAGCAGATCAATGGGGACAGAATGGATTTGGGGAGACCTGCTAGGAGGTAGGGATGGAGAGGAGATGATGGATTCAAGAAATACTTAGAAAGTGGCATTGACTAATATGCAGGTGGTGGGGTGCAGGAAAGGGAGAAGTCTAGAATAATGTTTTGGTTTAGGTGTGGGTGACAGGTGGCCCATGGTGTGGTTCGTTGAGGTGGTGGACACAGGAGGAAGATACAGTGTCAGAAGTAGGGGGAGGCAGTGGGCTTGGTTTAGACGCCTGTTTCTTTTTCAGATACCACCACATCTTTTACATTTGTCGATGTTGTGTCATCTAGAGTTAATGTGAGCTTGCTCTTTACAGCAAAGCATATTTTCATACATGCCACATCCTCTTTCCCTACAGCTGACGCAACCACAGGAAAGGAAGCTGATTTGAAGGCAACAGGAAGAAAGTTGATGGATTTGTGATGGGTGTTTAATGAGATTTTCCAAATGAAACTAGGACGATTTCATTTCACTCCAGCAAGCTGAGGTTCTTGGGTGAGGTCAGCCTGAGCTCCAGGGTCACATCTCAAGTAGCTGGTCTGCCTGCAAATAGAAGAGTCATGAGTCTCTTTTGCAAACTTGAGGATTGGCTCAGCTTGGTGTCTGTTCTTTGATAGAGGCTTTTGAGGCTGACGACAGCTTGGGAAGAATGTGGGCTTGAAGCGGGTTCACTGGGACGGGAGATATGCTGAGGCCAGAGGCCTGTGATGGACTGAAGTGAATGGTGGACAGCCTGAGGTACTTAAGATGTTATTTCTGAGTCAGACTTGGAGCCAGAGGAGTTTTTAGAATGGAGTTTGATTTTTGAAATTACATAGGTCAGCATTTCCTATGGAATACTCATGGGAAAAAAAATATGACCTAAACAGACCATATTAGAAATGTCAATTTATACAACATTAGTGGATTTTTTTTGAGGTGTTACTTAGACTTTATCTTACTAAATATCACAAGTAGATTTTTAATTCACGCCAATAATAACTATGTAGCCACTGTTTTATTACAAACCTCTGAGCTACAAGAAGTCAGCCTAAGGAACTATTAGGAAGATTTTCACCAGCTCTCAGTTTCCTGGAGGCACACTTTGAGAACAGTCTTCGACTGGCATACTTTTCTGGCTCTTTTCAAACTTGTTTATAAAATTAGTCTTATTATTTGATGATAGCTTTTTCTAACCACCTGATTGGTGCTCTAATAATCTTTCATTGGAACAATTAGATTTTGTGATTTCCCTCAGCTTTATTAATATATGATAAACAAGTTTAAGTTTAAAGTGTATAACATGATGATTTGATATGTGTACATATTGTGAAATGATTATGAGAATAAGGTTAACACACTCATCACCTCACAAAATTACCTCTTTTTGTGTGTGGTGAGAACATTTAAGATCTACTCTCATCAATTTTCAAGTATATTAATACAGTATTGTTAAATGTAGTCACCATGCAGTCTGAACATTTATACGCTTTGACCACCATCTCCCCATTCCTTCCCTCTTTTCTTCCAGCGCCTGGCAACTACTGCTCTACTCTGTTTCTATGAGTTTGGCATTTTTAGTGTCCACATATAAGTGAGAGCATGCAATATTTATCTTTCTCTGTCTGGCTCATTTCACTTAGCAAAATGTCCTCAAGGTCCACCTATGTTGCCACAAATGACAGAATTTCCTTCTTTTTTTTTTGGCAGAATAATATTCCACTGTATGTATGTATGTATATATATATTATGTGTGTGTGTGTGTGTGTGTGTGTGTGTATACCACATTTTATTTATCAACCTATCTACTGATGAACACTTAGGCTGTTCCCATCTCTTGGCTATAGAGAATAATACTTCAGTGAGTAAGAGGGTGCAGGTACCTCTTTGAGATAATGATTTTGTTTCCTTTGGATAAATACCCAGAAGGGGGATTACTGGATCATATGATATGGTAGTTCCATTAATAATTTTTAGGAACCTCCATACTGTTTTCCATGGTGGCTATAGTTAGTGGATTTCTTTATTGCCAGACTTCTTTGAGCTTTTGTCCATTGTGAGTTTCTGAGAGAGGGATATCACAGTTACTGTTTGCCATATGTACTTAGTTCTCTGAAACCTTTTTTTACAGTATGTTGTGAGGGACCAGTGTTTCTTAGAACACACTTTGAGAAATGTAGAAATAATGCTTCTCTTTATTTCTTTGTTTTTCAAAGAAATCAGAAATTTTCTTATTATAACTTTGGACCTGGAACTCAGTAAGCTTCCATTAAAGTGGTATCCTGTTCTTCCTATCTCTCTATCAGAACTTCATCAGAATTCATTTCCTAATAGCTAATGGCTCTTGTGAGTTGTTTTATTGTTTTTTTTTTTAAGGTATTTAAATTCCGGTGGCCTCCAAATGTAATAAAAGGGCTGTTCTTCGCCACCTTTACCCTGCTCCAACTGGACATACCCTGGGTTTTTGCAGTTGTTGGCCATGGGGTATTAGACTCCAATTTTAGTGCACCTGGCCAAATGCAAACAGGTGCTATGGAGGGAAGTGGGATGTTGGTGTTCAGCATGCTATACCATGATGTTACTACCAGCTCTCTAACTCCTTGTGCAAGTTGTTACTTGCCAATATCTTTGAATGCCCAGATCTCAATCCCATTCACCGTCTTAGATTTTTTTTCTAAGCTTGTTTGCTGAGCCACATTTCAAGAGAGAGAAAAAAAATGAAAACAGCTTCTTTCCTGGAGAGTATTTATAGCAACCTTTCATTTTCCCCACCTTAGGAACTGGATGAATTTCAGCCATACCCTATTGAAATAGTGCCAGGAAAGATCTACCTGGGCAATTTCAGGCAAGCCTGTGACCCTAAAATTCAGAAGGATTTGAAAATCAAAGCACATGTCAATGTCTCTATGGAGACAGGGCCATTGTAAGTAGAAATACTATTGATTTTTATTTTTAAGATTAAGTATCATTTGTTTATACAAGATTCCTAGTGCCATGCATTTATAGAATTGAAAGTTCTCTTAGAAGTCAACACACACTTATTTTCATCTGTTCCTGGCCTATAGTTTGTTTCTTGTCCTTTAAATCTCACCAAAAGTAATACTTTCTGGTATTTAATATTATGGTAAAAATTATTCTATTCTACCCTGCTTTGCCTATCTCAGGCCCTCTGAGAAATGACCCTGTCTTAGTCCATTCAGGCTGCTATAACAAATAGCATAGACTGGTGGCTTATAAACAACAGAAATTTTTCTTTTCATGGTGTGGAGGCTGAGAAATTCAAGATCATGGTACCAGTGGATTTGGTGTCCTATGACACCCTGCTTTCTGGCTCATAGACAGCCATATTTTCACGTGGTGGAAAGGGCAAGGTAGCTCTCTGGGGCCTTGTTTATAAGGGCACTAATCCCATTTATGAGACTCCATCCTTACAACTGGATTTATAATCCCACCTTAAACAACTTAAAAAAAAAACAGAGAAAACATCTAAAATAAGAATTTTCAGACAATGGCCAACAGACAGTACAGCACAGTGATTCCTGAGAGAAGGAAAACAAACAAACAAACAAAAACAAACAAGATGAGCTTGCAGGCCACAGTACAGGGAAGGGGTCAAAAGAGATCCTGTCATTTTTTCCAAGTTGCGAGTACAGAGTCAAAAATCCAGAGAGGTCAAGTTGGCTGGAATTTGCAGGAAAGATCTGCATGGAGAATAGAGAGCTGAATATAAAGAAAGAGTTCTGGACATCTGCAGACAGTTCCCCTGTTTCTTCAGCTGAGTACTTATAAACATATGCATGTGAGGAATTTAAGACTGAGAGAAAAACAAGTAGAAATGAATAGAGAGTAAAATCCCCAGAGATTATGTGGTGCCAGAAGTAGTTTGTGTTTCAAGTTAGAGTAGACAGAACTCATAATATATAGGGCAACAAATAAAATACTCAGAGAAGTCTCAGTAGTGAGGAAACTAGCCCTAGATTAGGGATTAAAAATACAGTGGATTGGAATTAACAGCAGGTTAGACAGCATAGAAGAAAATAATTTTAAGACACAGCAATAGAAAGTATCCAAAATGAAACATAGGGAAGAAAAAGACTTACCTGCCCCCCCCCCCCGCAAAAAAAACAGAACAACTTGAATGAGATTGAGACAGTTTCACATGGAATTTCCAAAAGAAAGGAAAGTGGGGAAACAAAACATATTTGAAAAAATAATGGCCAATTTCCAATTTGATTAAAAAAACCTATGAATTCACAGATCCAAGAATCTCAACAGAACTCAAGCATGAGAAACATGAAGAAAACCACAGCAAGTCACATCATATCAAATTGCTTAGTATCAGTAGAAAAGAGAATATCTTGAAAGTAGCCACAGGAAAAAAGATATATTGCATACCAAGGAACAAAAGATAATAATGGACCTCATATTAGAAACAATGAAATTGAAAAAATTGTAAATTACCAAAGGAAAAAAACCTGTCAACTTAGAAATATAACCAATGAAAATGTCTTTTAAAAGTGAAGGGAAAATACTTTTTCAGGCATACAAAAGTTGAAAAAAGTTTATCACCAAGAGATGTGCACTACAAAAAATATTAAAGGAAGTCTTTCAGAAAAAAGGAAAACAATACTAGATGGAAATCTGAATCTATACAAAAAGGATCAAAATAACCAGAAATGATAATTATGAAAAATATGTTCCCTTTGTTTTAAATCTCTTCAAACATAATTGATTAAAGAAAAAATAATAACAATGTATTTTAGAATTATAACATATGTAGAAGTAATATATATGCCCACAATTTACTAAGGCAGGAAGAGGAACAATAGAAATATACATTTGTAAGCTTCTTAACTCTGTTTACACGAAGTGGTATAATGTTACTTGAAGGAAGACCATAATAAGTACATTCAATAAACTCTAAAGCAACCACTAAAAGATAGAATAAAACAAAAATAAATCAAAGAGATATAATTAATAAGACAACAAGACAGATATAATAGAATTATATAAAGATTTAATCCAAAGGAAGGCAGAAAAATGGGAACGGGAACAAAGAAGAGATGGGACCAATAGAAAATAAATAGCAAGATGATAGACTCACACTCAATCATATCACTACACTAAGTGCAAATGGTCTAAATATTCCAATTAAAAGACAGGGTTTGTAGGCTGTCTAGAAGGAATGAACTTTAAATTTATAGACAAAGATAGGTTAAAACTAAATGGATAGAAAAAGATATTCCAGGCTAAGTCTAATTTAAAAAAAGGAATTTCTGAGTGACTATATTATTATTGAATAAATTGGACTTCACAGAAAAGAATATTACCAGTGATAAAGAGGGTCATTTCATTATGGGAAAGTGGTCAGTTAATCCAGATTTTAGATTCCAGAGGACATAATAGTTTTAAACATGTTTGCAGCTAATGAAGAAGCTTAAAACACATGAAGGAAAAACTGATGGAGAGATAGGGAAATCCACAGAAATTTCAACATCTCTCTCAATAGACAGAAAGTTGGTTATAATTTCAACTAGAACATTATCATCCAATTTTACCTAACTGGTATTTATATGGCACTCCACCTAAAAACAGAAGTGTTCTTCTAGTCTTTGAATGTGTCCCACAATAAACATTTTTTTTTCAAAAGGACATGAAATATTTTTGCCAAGATAGACTATTCTGGGCAAGTATCAATACACCTAAAAGTTTCAAGTTATAAAAATTGTGTTCTCTGACTATAATAGAATTAAATTAGAAACTGATAACAAGGTATCTGGGGAAAATCCCAAATGTTTGGAAACTAAATAATACACTTCTAGATAGCCTATGGGTAAAAAAAAAAAAAAAGAAATCAAAAAGAAAATTAGAAAATGTTCTGAACTGAATGAAAATAAAAACACTGTATATTAAAATTTGTGGATGCAGCAAAAGCAGTGCATAGAGGGAAATTATAGCCTAAATGCCTATATTAGAAAAGAAGTCTCAAATCAAATCAAGTTCCTATACTTCCACCTTAAAAATTAGAAAAAATAAGCAGAAAGAAGGAAATGATAAAGATAACAGTAGAAATAAATGAAATAGAACACAAAACAATTGAGAAAATCAGTGAAACAAAATTGGTATTCTGAATGATCAATACAATTGACAAACCTCTACCAAACTGATCAGAAAAGAAGAGATAGGAGACAAAAATTACCAATATTAGATATAAAAGAAGGAACCTTATCATTATAGGGCCTATGGATATTAAAAGTCATTCTCTGGGCATTTATTCCACAGAAGTGAAAACTTATGTTCACACAAAAACCTGTACACAGATGTTTTCAGCAGCTATTTAATTGGTGAATGGTTACACAAACTGTGGTTCATATATACCATGGTATGCTACTCAGCAGTAAAAGGTATGAACTATTGATGCATGCAACAACTTGAATAAGTCTCCAGGGAATTAATGCCGAGCAGGAAAAAAAAAAAGGCCAATTCCAAAAGGTTACATACTATAGAATTCCATTTATATAGCATTTTTGATATGACAAAATTTTAGAAATAGAGGACAGATTAGTGATAACCAGGAGTTAGGGAAGGGGGCAGTCAAGCGAGAGAGGTGTGGTTATAGAAGGGCAACACAAGGGATCCTTGGTGTTAAAACTGTTCAATATCTTGACGGGGGGTGAATACATGAACCTACTCAGGTGGCAAATTTGTATAGAATTTACTACACGCACACACACAAAAATGTAAGGAAAACCAGAGAAATCTGAATAAGACTGATAGATTGTATCAGTGTCAGTGTTCTGGGTGTGCTTTTATACTATAGTTTTACAAATGTTATCATTGGGTAAACTGGGCATAGTGTACAAGAGATCTCTCTATATTATTTCTTACAAATTTATGTGAATCTACAATGATATCAATAAATTTTTAATTAAAAATAAATAAAAAATGATTAAGAAGTATTTTGAGTAACTTTATGCCGATGCATTTGAAAATTTAGATTAAATGAACAAATTCCTCAAAAGACTCAACTACCAAAGCTCACTTAATAAGAAATAATCAGAATAGCCCCATATTAAAGAATTGAATTCATAGTTTAAAACCATTAAAAGTCTAAGTCTGTATGGCTTTACTGGTAAATTCTGTTCAACATTTAAGGAAGAAATAATACCCATTCTACACAGACTCTTCCAGAAAGTAAAAGAGGAGGGAATCCTTGCCAATTCATTTATGAGGCCATCATTACTCTGATACCTAAACCTGACAAAGACTTTATAAGAAAGGAAAACGATAGACCAATATCATCATGAACGTAAGTCCAAAAATCCTTAACAAAATTTTAGCAAATTGGACCCAAAAATATATATAAAAAGGATAATATCTCATGACCAAATATATTTGTTCCAGGAAGGCAAGATTGGTTTAACCTATTTCCCATTCAGAAAAAAAATGTGCAGCACACTGCCAGCATTAATTTAATTTATATAAACATGCTCTTAAGGCTGCAGCAAATCTGACTGGTTTTCAATGTGAAAATAAAATATAAAAACTGTTATTGGAGTTATTTCTAAACAGAACTTGTCTCTAATCCTAATGTAACAGAAATATGTACATAAATCGGATTCATCAAGTGAATTTTTGGCCAACGGCTGTTTGAGAATGATGTTAACATCATGCATAGGAATGCTACATTTTCAGCTTTTGAGAATTACTATATTTTGTAAATGGAAATACCACTACTCAAACACAGAATGCTATAAATAGGATGTTGTCATTTGTTTCCAAAGACTGTTGATATACTAGAGCAATACGAAAATAATAATAAAAAGCGAGATATTTCATGGCAGTCTTTGGGGGTAAGGTTAGAACTGTAATCTGCAAGTTATCTCAGGGCAAATGCTACAGCCACAAGTGCTGCTGGCAAGTATTCTCAGGGCAAATGGGCAATGGGTTAACATTAGAAAATCAACATAATTCATTATATTAACAGACTAGAAAAGAAAACTTAAATTACTTTCAGAAGAGATACAGAAAAATGGCACCCTGTAGTTGCTAAGTATGCATTTTTAAAAAAGTTTGCATTTACATTTATAAAAATATACAGTAAGATGATCCATAAACCAATATCCAGTGAATTTCAGGGGATTAAAATCATATACAGTTGGTTTTTAACCACTGTGAAATTAATATAGAAAGCAATAATTTAAAAATATAACTAGAACATTCTTAGAAATTGAAAAATAAGTTTCTAAATAGCCCATGAGTCAAAGAACTCATAATGGAAATTATGAAATATTTTCAACTACATGATAAAAAACATATCAAAACTGGAACGTAGCTAAGCTGTGTTTAGAGGGAAATTTATAGCCTTAAATGCATTTATTAAAAAAAAGGAAATCTAAAAATCTATTAGTTAAACATTCATCTCAAGAAATTCCCAAAGGAACAGCAAATTAAACCCAAATAAAGAAGGAAGAAATAATAAAAGCAGGTTACAAAATAGAGAGGGTGAAGAAAGTCAAAATACTTTTTAAATATATATATACATATATTTGATCAACCTTTGGCAAAAAAAGAGAAGGCATGAACAATCATTTGTAAAAGGGGACTCTACATCTCTTACAGATATCAAAAAGGTGTTAAGAAGATCAAAACTTTATTGTGATAAATATGAAAATTTAGACAAAACGAATATATTTTTAAAAATATCTATCAACACTGACATCAGACAAAATAGAAAAATTGGTTAATATCAATAACTAATAAGCAAATTTCTCATAGAGAAAAATCCAGGTCTAGATAGTTTGAAATATGAAGTTTACCTAATATTTAAGGAGAAAATAAAGCCAATATTATATTTTTTTAAAGAATAAAGAGGAATAATTTTCAACTTGTTTTATGAGACCAGCATAACTCTGATTTCATAACCTGACCAAGACATTATAGGAAAATTATACACTAATTTTCTTCACAAATGTAGATGTAAAAAAACCTAAAGAAAATATTAGTACATTGAATATAGAGCTATATGAAAAGGATAATACATCATGACCAAACTGGGTTTATTTCAAGAATACAAGGTTGTTTTAAGCATCTATAAAATCAATTCATGTAATTTACCATATCAATAACATAGAGGAAGAATCAGGATTATCTCAATAGATGCAGTGAAAGCATTTGATAATATTCACTATACAGTCATGATTTTTTAAAAAACCCTCTTAGCAAACTGCAAATAGAAGAGAACTACTTTGATGTAATTTTTAAAAAACTACAAAAATCTCTGCAGCAAACATCACATGTAATGGTGAAATGTTCAAAGTTTTTCCTCAGAGTCACAGAACAAGATAAAGATGCCACTATCACTACTCCTACTTAACATTGTACTCGAGGTCCTAGTTGGTGAAATATGGCAAGAAAAAGAAAGAAAATAGGAATTAAAAGGGGGAAAAAAACTTTGATTATTCACAGACAACATAATTATATACACAGAAAAGCCAAAACAACCTGCAAATAAGTTATTAGACTTAAATGAGGTTGCTTGGTACAAGGTCAGTATACAAATATGAACTGTTTTTCTGCATACAAATAAAAAACAAACTGAAATTTTAAAATCATGTAATTTATAATAGCACAAAAATTACCTAGGATTATAAATAATGAAGGATGTATAAGATCTTTACACAGAAAATTAATACAGCATTACTGTGAATTATTGAAGATTATCTGAATACATAGAGGATGTACTGTGATTATAGATTAGAAGATTCAGTTTTGTAAAGATGTTGATTCTTGCCCAATTGATCTGTAGATTTAATGTAATGCCAGTAAAATTCCAACAGGTTCATGGATGTTAATAACGTAATTATAAAATTTATATGGAAATGCAAAGGGAAAAAATAGATGAATATTTAAGAACAACAAATGGGAAAACTTGCTTGATCAGATACCAAGACTTAAAAACCACAGCAAATAAGTATTGTGATATTGGTGCAGGAGAAAAATAAACCAGTGGAGCAGAATAGAGTCCAGGCACAGACCCATGCATAAGTAAGTACACTTGAAATTTGGCAAGGATTTTCTCTTATATTTTCTTTTAAAAGTTTATAGTTTTAACCTTCACATGTTTTGAGCCATTTGAAAATAATGTTTGGGTATTGTACCGGATATGAAACAAAGTTCATTGTTTTGCATATGAAGTTAATCATTTGTTGAAAAGGTGATCCTTTTCCCATTGAATTGCTTTGATACCTTTGTTGAAAATCAATTGACCACATGTGTGTGGGATTATACTTGGATTCTTTATTCTTTTTCATTGGTCTATGTTTTTCTTTTCTTGAATAATTTTTATTTTTCAATTACAGTTGACATACAGATTTATGCTTTTCATTATACCTATTCCACATTCTTGATTACTATAGCATTGTAACAAATATTAAAATCAAGTAGTGCTAGTTCTCTAATCTTGTTTTTGTTTTCAAAGTTATTTGCTTTGCATTTCCATATAAATTTTAGAATCAGCTTGTCAGTTTTTACAAAGAAGCTTACCAGAATTTTGATTGGGATTGAATTAACATCTTGACAATGTGAGTCTCTTGATCCATGTGCCTGGTCTATCTCTGCATTGACTTTTCTCTTTAACTTCTCTCAGCAATGTTTTGTAGTTTGAGTGTAGAGGTCTCACACATTTTGTGTCAGAATTCTTGCTAAGTATTTGATGTTTTTGATGTGAGTACAGTGATATTAAAAGTTTTCAATTTCTGATTGTTGCTAGTATATAGAGATCCATTTGAATTTTATATATTAACCTTGTATCCTTAAACCTTCTCCATCAAGATGCCTCCTCAATTTGAAGCTCTCCCTAGCTCCTTTGACTTTTTCCTGCCCCTCCTGTCTAGTATCACATACAGGTCTTTATCCCAGCACCGAGCCAGTTGGATTGGCACCATTGGTTTATGTGTCTGCCTTCATCATCAGACTCAACTCTCTGAAGCTGGGAGGGGCCCTGTTTGATTCTTCCTGTGTCCACAACCCCCCTTCCCCGCACGCGCGCGCGCACACACACACACACACACACACACACACACACACAAGGTCTGTCATAAAATAGGCATTGAACGAATGTCTGAGGAAAGAATAGACGGATGGGCACAGATGGATGGGTGGGGAGGGAGAGTTGGGGAGGAAGAGAGGAATGAATAAAGAAAAGAAGATGAATAGATGGATGGATAGTGAATGGTGCTTTTATTTGTCATGGCAATTGCTCATGCAGAAACCAGATCAGCCTATTTTTGTTTCTAAATCCACTGAACTTTCTGCATGCCATAGTGGTCTGCATACTGCTGAATTTTACCATTAGGCCATGTTTTTCACAAATAACATCTATCAAGTGCTACTGCATGCCAGGCATTGGGCCAGGCTCCTTGCAGCCATGTTCTCATTAAACATTTCATATACCTCATCTCCCTCTTCTTTCTCCTGTGTTCATAAAGCTCTAGCCACTCTGACCTTTCTGTTGTTTCTCAAATACACTGACTCTCAGGGCCTTTGCATTTGCATTCTCCTCTGCCTGGAACACTGTTTCCTCAGATAACTGTCTGCATTGTTCCCTTATCTCCTTTAGGCCTCTGCTCAAATGTCACCTCCTCAAGTAAAGCCTTTCCTTACCACCTGGTTTAAAACAGCAACCCCACCACTCTCCATCCCTCTTACCTTGTTTTCTCCATTTAACATAGCAGGCTCATTCTCTAAGGTCATGACATAGTTCTTCCCATCCTCATTTTATTATCTGTACCATATTTTAGGAAAATACCATGTTTGGTTAATAATAATAAAGTCACATTTATTGAGCACATACTATGTGCCAAGCAGATGGCTAAATACTTTACATAGATTAATTGACTTAATCCATACCCCACCCCTATGAGGTAGGTGCTATTTTGGCGGGAGGGGATTAGTTCCTTATCCACATCTCCCTGATGCTGGCACAGTGTTTTTTCCCTGTGGTCTTGTTGCTGTGGACAAGGGCCACTGCAGTGAGGCTGTGTGTGAGTCTGCTCAATTACCTGTGCTTTTCTTCTGTTCAGTTTTGTAGGCGACACTGACAAACTTCTGCACATTCAAATAGAAGACTCCCCGGAAGCCAACATTTTCCCATTCTTACGCCACCTCTGTCACTTCATTGGTAAGGAGCATTCTCTAACCAGGCAGCAACTGTCCTGTGCCCTGGGGCAGAGGGATCATGACACCTCATCCACACACTTATTCCTGATTGTGACTCTCAGTGTTAAGTAGAGAAGGGGCAGTGTGTGCCCGGCCAGCTGTGGACAAGCCCCAGGACAAGCCCATCTCTCTGGGGCCCCCAGCAATATGGACAGCCACATATTTACCTCGGGGGCAGTGGGGCCAAATAAGAGCTCCAGACTGTGGACTGACTGCCCTATGTTCTGGCCCCAGCTGGACCACTAGGTGCTTTTGGGCCTGGCCTCATTGCACCTATTGGCCTATTGTGAAATGAGGCCACAGGTGCATGTGTTCATGGAGGCCTGCTCTGGGCTGTTCTCTGGTAGCCTGGAGGTGAATCTCATTCTGTCCTTGCTCTTTTGTCTAGTTAACAGGGTGGGGTGGAAGGAAGACTCCAGAGCCTCTGACTTCCCTGATTTTTAGTGTGTATGTCCAGTGCCCCTCTGTCTTTGCACAAAACAGCAGTGCCCACCAGTTGCTTACCTCATTAAAGGTAGATTTTTCAGTCACTCCCAGGGCTCAGGATTACCCAAAGAAAGCAAGATCCCTGGAGTCAGCAAGGCTGAGTCAGGTCAACTGGTAGCAGACCTTCCTGGTCTGGAAGCCTGGAGAGCCAAGTAAAGGCCTTAGCGTGATAACGCTGAATGCTCAGGTGTGATCCTCTTGAACTGCCAACTAGATCTGAGGATCCCCATTTGCCAGGTGATGAACCAGTGCCCTAGAGATGTCACATAACTTGCTTATGACATGGAGTGCTGGTTCCAAACCCACTCTTGGACCCACTGAGGCCAGTCATCTTACAGCAACTCACGTCCACAGGGAAGGAGGCTATGCACAACTCCCCACCCTTCCTTCCTCTTGCAGAGATCCACCTCAAGCTTGGCTCTGTCGTCCTGGTCTTTTCCACCTTGGGAATTAGTCGCAGCTGTGCAGCCATCTTGGCCTACCTAATGCACTGGCAAGAGCAGACCTTGAAGGTATGCATTCCCTGGTTCAGGCTCCGACCACAGCCTCTTCCAGGAGGTGGGGTCCAAGCTTCACTTGGGAGGAACAGGGCCCCCAGGCGTGCTGGGGCCTGAGGGATGAGAGAGGGAAGGGTCAGGGAGGGGAGCTCCAAGTCCAGGGCTTTTCCTAGCACACTACACCCAAGGGTAAGGTCCCAACTGTCCAGGCTAGAGGCCTGAGGCTAGGCAGCACCTTCTGTGTGTCCCCCACTACCGTCAGTCTGTTCACTAGCATTTGTTTATGGTTCTCCAGGGGAGGTGCATGTTGGCTGCTGCTTGGAGTCAGAGAATTGCAGTGCCGGCAGGGCTTAAGCAGGCACCCACTCCAGCAATTCCTTTACCCTTGAGGAGAGCAGAGCCCAGAGAGAAGGAAGCAGGGACCCATCATAACAAACCCTGTGGAAACTCAGGGCTCCTGACTTCCAGGGCAGTGTTTTCCTACTGCCTACTGCACTAGATGACAGCCAGCCCTGAGGAGAGGGGTTTGGGGAGCCTTGCCTGGCACAGCTTATGCATGATTTCAAGTGCTTGGGTAGGACCTGAAAAGCTCCCACATTTGTCCAGGAGTGCACTTGAAGGAAGAGGAGAGACCAAGAATGACCATTGGCAGAACCCATTACCAGTAGTTTTAGATGTTGACCTAGTGTGCTCTTTGGGGTAAAATTGCAGGTCAGAAAGTCTTGAATATCCATCAGTTCTACTTTTGGATATATGCCCAAGAGAAGTGAAAGCAGAATCTCAAAGAGATGTTTGTACACCCATGTTCATAGTAGCATTATTCACAATAGCCTAGAAGTAGAAGTAACCCAAGTGTTCACTGATAGATGATTGGATAAATAATACGTGGTATAAACATACAATATAATATTATTAAGCCTTAAAAAGTAATGAAATTCTGACACATGCTACAACATGGATGAAGCTTGAGGATATTATGCTAAGTGAAATAAGCCAGTTGCAGAAGGACAAATCCTGTATGATTCCACTCATATGAAGTCCCTCGAGTAATCATTCATAGAGACAGAGAGTCCGAGTCGAATGGTGGGTACCTGGGAGTAGGAGGAGGGGGAATGAGGAGTTGTTTAATGAACACAGAGTTTCAGTTTGAGAAGAAGATAACGTTCTGGAGATGGATTGCTGTGTCCAGCAAGTGGGAAATCCTGCCACGTCCAGCATGGCTCTGGAAAATAATCCTGAGTGGGAATGGTGGGAGATTGAGAAAAGAAAGGAGACAGAAAGCTGGGATCAGGAGGCCCAATATTCACTGATGATGAAGTAGAGCACGATTTTATTTCTCCAAGTTGCTTTTATACAAGAGCGTACATTTACTAACTAAAATAAGATTATCCCCGCCCAACCTACACATCCAACTATAATCATTTGCATTTCCATATATTATCCCCACCCTACACACCCTGCTATAATTGTTTGCATTTCCATAGATTATCCCCCCATTCTTAGGAGGATTCTTAGAGGTGAGGCAACCTTTGGTTGACCTTACAGATTGCAAGGACCTTGTCAGCTTGCATCCTGCTCTCCACAGTGTATAATGGTGATGTTTGCACAATATAGTGATTATACTTAGGCCATTGAACTGTGCATCTAAAAATGGTTTAAATGGTAAATTTTATGTGGTATGTATTTACCAGAATTAAAGAAAGAAAAGAGTCTGGGGCAAAAGGCCTAGAGAGTAGAATGGCGATTGCCTGCCCTCTCGCCACACCCAAGGTACATTGTTGGGGCCCTCACACTGGAGTCACTGCCTGCTTGAGTATTTTGATATGTACTGTGGAGGGGTGATGTCACTGATAAATCTTGGAAGGGAGGCCTGTGCCATTGCCCTTGTGGAGATGCCTTTCCAGCCTCCTTCCCAGGAATGGGCTTTCCTCTCAGAGGGACCTCTTCTTTGTTGCCTTTTTGAGCTGGTACAAGAAGGCGGGGAGTTGGCAGAAGGCAGGCCAAGCTAACCTTTTTGCAGGGAGCTCAGAGAGTTCTAGGACTTGAGCTCCCTTGGAGTTTGAATGGGGCCTGTCTATGGATGTCACCTAGTCCTGCTCTGCTGTGGTCCCTGGTGTCTTTATTGCTCACAGGGAGGTTGGGCACAAGAAGGTCTTTGGAGCCCTTTGAATCTGACACATCACTATGTGTCCTAGCACTGACAAGCAAATCACAGTCTTCTCTCTGGCTACATCAAGCAGGGGTCACAGCTGCTTCCAGAGCCAGCTGGGGTGAGAGCAGAGAGAGGAGCCTCTTACGGGCCAGGCCCCCATGGTGATGGGACACATGCAGGCCTGCATCTTGATCTTTACTGGCTCCTGCAGCAAGATGCACAGCTCCACCAATGAGGGTAAGGGACATCTGGGTGTGGTCATCCTGGTCAGTGGGTGGACAGGCACTTGGCCCCCTGAGGGCAATCCCACTCTCAGGAGAACCTTGACACTCCCTTCTTGGAGCAGCAATCTTCGTCTCATCTGCAGAGAAGTCCTGCTGCTGGGCACTCTGCGCAGAGGTGCCAACTGGATAACTCTTGTCTAAAAAAGCTGCACAGCTCCTGGAGCTGTGGGCAGGAAGCACTGCTGCTATGACCTTGCTGGATCCTCTCCAGACTGAGTGACTCCTATGTGGCAGTGAGCTTTTCCTGCTACCAAGCAAGAATCCTGGATCACTGACACAGGTTGACCTGGGCTCAGCTCTGCTTCTGCCTGGGGTCCATAGAGATGTGTTTGCCTCCCATCGTTTGTGTGGTCCTGGAAGTCTTCCTTGGTGTACTGTGGAAGCTGTCCCCTGGCTGTTGTCGGCTCAGCTGTGATAGAGCCCACAGGACTAGAAAGAAGAGTGTGGACCATTCTTGGGCAACATACCATATCCTTATGGTTCCAGCTCAGCAACTTCGGGTACCAAGAGGGAGGTCAAGTGGTGAGCTGGGAAGAATCTGGCACCCAGAGTCACCTCTGCCTGTCCTGGGCTTTGAAAGCACTAGCACAAGGTTATGTGGGATCCCAGAGTCGCAAACCCTTAATGAATCAATTTCAGTGCCTTTAAACTGCTGGGAATAGCTTTGTACTTTAAAGGTCTTCAGAGAAAAACAAAAACCAGCTCCTGAGGCACTGTAATAGCTAACATTGGCAGAGTGCTTCCCACATGCCTTAAACACTTTATGTGTAATGAAAATACAATGACCCAATTATTCCCATTTTGTAGGAGGTATATAGAGGCTGACTAACTTGCCTGAGGCCCCAGCTCTAAATGGCAGATCTGAAATTCAAAGCCAGATGGCTCAGCTCAAGAAACTGGGCTTTTCACAGGGCCCTTAGGTGGCAGGGAGAGCACTGGCCTTGCAGTCTGAAAAATGGGGCTATGGCTGGGTGCTGCTCCCTACCTAGAATGACTGGCATGTCCCTTCACCTTTCTGTCCCCTAGGTAGGCAGAATAAGGCCTGTCCTTCCTGCCTGCTACATTTGTTGTGAGTTCCACCAGATGCTTTGCAGGCTGGAGATGGGGTGTGTGAGTAAGTATGTGGGGCTGTGGTTATGGTTGGTCCTCAAGAGCCTGTTCTGGCCTAGCCAGGACTTAGTAAACCTTATAACTGCACAGCTCTGCCCTTGGCCTCATATGTTTTACTTTTTAAAAATTGTGGCAGAACACACGCAAAATTTACCATCTTAATCATTTTTAAATGTACAGTTCAGTAATATTAAGTACATTCAGGTGGTCATGCAACAATTTCCAGAACATTTTGCATCTTATAAAACTGACACTCTATGCCTATTAATAACTCCCCATTCTCCTTTTCCCCTAACCCCTGCACCCACCATTCCACTTTGCTTCTCTGATTTTGACTGTTCCAGGTATCTCACATAAATGGAATCATAGAGTATTTGTCCTTTTGTAATTGCTTTATTTCACTTAGCATAATGTCCTCAGGGTTCATACCCTGTTGTAGCATGTGTCAGAATTTTCTTCTTTTTTAAAGACTGAATAATATTTCATGTTATGTAGAATTCACCAGTGAACCTATCTGGGCCTGGTGCTTTCTGTGTTGGAAGATTATTTTTTTTATTGATTTAATTTCTTGGATATAAGCCTGTTCAGATTGTGTGATCTTGTGTGAGTTTTGGCAGATCATGTCTCTCCATTTCATCTAGACTAGATGTGGGCATAGAGTTGTTTCTTCCTTTATAAATTCTTTCAATGCCCATGAGATTTGTATTGATTTCCCCTCTTCATTTCTAATGTTAGCAATTTGTGTCTTCTCTCTTCTTTTCTTAGTTAGCCTGGCTAGAGGCTTATTGATTTTATTGATCTTTTCAAAGAACCAGCTTTTGGTTTCATTGATTTTCTCCATTGATTTCATGTTTTCGATTTCATTGATTTTTGCTCCAATTTTTATTATTTCTTTTTTTTTTTTTTTCCTGCTTACTTTGGATTTAATTTACTCTCATATTTTCATTTCCTAAGGTGGAAGCTTAGTTGACTGACTTAGGTGAACATTCAGCTTGGTGAATGTTTCATGTGAGGTTGAGAAGAATGTGTATTCTGCTATTGTCGGACAAAGTAGTTTATAGATGTCAATTGATGGTGTTGTGTTCAACTATGTCCTTACTTATTTTCTGCCTGCTGGATCTGTCCATTACGAATAGTGGGGTGATGAAGTCTCCAACTATAATGGTAGGTTCACCTATTCCTCCTTGCATTTCTGTCAGTTTTTGCCTCACGTATATTGATGCTTTGTTAGGTGCATATCATTGCAAGTATAAGCTACATTTTGTTTAGCTATTCATCTGCTGATGGACACATGGGTTAGTTTCACCTTTTTTCTATTGTGAACAATACAATTCCACTATATGTACATTGACCCTTGAACAACACAATTTGAACCCCACACATAAGTGGACCCATGCAGTTCAAACCTGTGTTGTTTAAGGGTCAACCGTATTTTATTTAGATCTGCGGTTAGGAGTTCATGTACAAGGAAGGACGACTTAAGTTACATGTGAATTTTTGACTACATGGTATGTTGGATTACTTTCACCTTTTGGCTATTGTGAATAATGCTATGAACATGGGTATGCAAATATCTCTTTGAGATCTTGCTTTCAATTCTTTTGGGTATATACCCAGAAATAGAATTGCTGGATCATATGCTAGTTCTATTTCTAATTTTTTGAGGAATCTCTATACTGTTTTCCACAGTGGCTGTACCATCTTACATCCCACTAACAATACAAGGGTTCTGATTTCTCCACATCCTTGCCAACACTTGTTGTTTTCTGTTCTTTTGATAGTAGCCATTTTAATAGGTGTGAAGTGTGGTTTTGATTTGCATTTCCCTAATGATTAGTGATATAAATTATCTTTTCATGTGCTTATTGGCCATTTGTATATCTTCTTTGAAGAAATGCATATTTAAGTCCTTTGCCCATTTTTTTGTTAAGTTGTTGCTGAGCTTTAGGAGTTCCTTATATTCTTCATATATCCAGATATATCTGGATATAAAGCGGATATATGATTTGCAAATGTTTTCTTCCATTCTATGGATTGCCTTTTCACTCTGTTGATTGTGTCTTTTGATGCACATAAGTTTTTAACTTTGATGTAGTTCAACTTATCTATTTTTTCATTTATCACCTGGACTTTTAGTGTCATACCCATGACAACTCCATGTCATGAAGCTTTTCCTACATGTTTTTTACTAAAGGTTTTATAGTTTTAGCTCTTACATTTAGGTTTTTAGTTATTTTGAGTTAATTTTTACACATGGTATAAGGAAAGGGTCCAATTTCATTATTTTGCATGTGGCTATCTAGTATTCCCAACATTATTTTTGAAAAGGCTCTCCTTTCTCCATTAAATGGTTTTGGCACCCTCGTTGCAATCATTTGACAATATATGTGAGAGTTTATTTCTGGGTCATCTATTCTATTATATTGGTCTGAGTATCTGTCTTTATGCCAGGAACAAAATGTTTTGATTACTGTGGTTTTGTAATAACTTTGAAGGTTTGAAATCAGGAAGTGTGAGGCCTCCAGCTTTGTCTTTTTTCATGATTGTTTTAGCTCTTTGGGGGTCCCTTGAGATCCCATATGAATTATAGGATGTATTTATCTGTCTCTGCAAAAAACATTGTTGGGATCTTGATAGAGATTGCATTAAATGCATAGACTGTTTCAAGGAGTATTGAGATCTTAACAGTATTAAATCTTCCAATCCATATAAATGGGGTGTCTTTTCATTTATTTATGTCTTTTTAAATTTCTTTTAGCAAGATTTTATAGTTTTGGGGGTACAAGTTTTTCACCCCCTTGTTTAAGTTTATTCCTAAATATTCTATTCTTTTTGATGTTTTTGTAAGTGGAATTGTTTTCTTAATTTCCTTTTCAGATTGTTTATTGTTAGTGTATAGATATCCAACTGATTTTGAGTGTTACTTTTGTATCCTGTAACTTTGCTAAATTCATTTATTAGTTCTAACAGTATTTTTGGTGTAATCTTCTACATATAAGAACATGGTGTCTGCAAAAAAAAAAAAGAAAAAGAAAGAAAAAAAGATAATTTTACTTCTTCCTTTCCAATCTGGATGCCTTTTCTTCCTTTTTTTTCCTAATTGCTCTGGCTAGGACTTCCAGTACAATGTCAAAGCGAAGCGGTGAAAGTAGGCATCTTTGCCTTGTTTCTGATCAAAGAAATAAAAAGCTTTGTCTTTCTCTACTGAGTATGATGTTACCTGTGAGCTTTTCATATATTACCTTTATTACGTTGAGGTAGCTTCCTTCTATTCCTGGTTTATTGAGGCATTTTGCATTTTCCTTTTTCCTCTGTCCTCAGTTCAGATGAGACCAGCATGTCACCTTCCTTCATGTAATAACCCTTCCTGCATTTTAGGGTGGATACCTGAAAGAAGGCAGCTTCGATTTTCTTTCTTCAGAGAATTTGCCCACATTTCTCTTCCCTTTTCCATTCATTTATCCACTCACAACGCGAACCATTGTTGAGGCTGCACCATGTGCCAAGCATGGGCATGGTGCTTTCCTGCCCATGGAAGATTTCATATATATTGTCTCAACCTCCACAGGAGCCATCTGAAATAAGAACGGTTGCTGCCTCCATATTCAGAAGCAGAGGTGCAGAGGAGCTTGCTCAAGGCAGAGCCAACTCCTATGACTTCTTTGCTCTAATATATTAACCCCTGCTGTTCCTGTGTCCAGCCCTTAAGCCATGTTGCTAGTCCCTAGACAAATGCCTCTTGTCCCTCCTAAGCTGGCTCTGATCTAAGTGGAAAGGGCTCAGGTCCAACTCTGAAGTCTGTTTTCTCTCTTTCTGTTCTCAGAGGTCCTGGGCCTATGTCAAGAAGTGCAAAACCAACATGCGTCCAAATCGGGGTTTGGTGGCTCAGCTGTCAGAGTGGGAGAAGATTGTACTTGGAGACACTGTCACAGACATCATGGATCCACTCTACTGATCTCAGTGGCCCAGCTATGGGTCCTGAAGCAACTTGCTTGGGAACTTGTGGGTAGTGAGTCAGGGTGTGTCACCAGGTTTGTGTGGAAGAAGGCCTTTGCTATCTAGAGCCTCTTGTCAGTCTCCTGCATTTGTTCTTCCCAGGCTCCTTGTTCATGCCACACAGCAAGTGCATTCTGCTCAGACTTAGTGAGCACCCTCATTCCTACGGCATCCCGGACCACCCCCACTGCACTCCTGAGGTTGCCTCTGGAAGAGCATCTGGCTGAGAGAGCAGCCATCCTACTTGACCTGTACTCTTTGAAGGCTGCCTGAGGGCAGCTTCAGGGGTCCCCCACTGCTTGTGTTGGTCCACAAGGTGGGTATCACAATGCCCACCCATGGTCGTAGCTCCCCCAGCCCTAGAGATGCCAGGCCTAGGCCCCAGGCTCCACAGCTCTGAGAGGCTCCTGGCACAAGGACAAACCTTTGCTCATCCCCAGTCCCTGCATTACCCACTACTTTACCAGTTCATCACTTGTACAGATTTCCTTTCCATGCTCCTTACTCATTACTGCCTAGCTGTCTTCGACAAAAAGAGATTCCTACATCCAGGTATCTAGAAATTTCTCAGGTCTTAAAGAGAGTTTATCTCAGAATGTGCTTCAGAGTTCTGGTAGGCCCACAGAACAAGCCCGGAATAATGAGAGGGCACAGGCAGGAGGATTGATGGGGGGAATTTATGGTGTCTTTCAGTGTTCATTCAGCAAATATCCCCTGCCATCTGGGCAGGGCTGGGGATATAGAGATGAATACCATTGGACTTTCTAGGATTCTTTGCATAGGGTTGGAGGTCTCCCCTACTCCAAATGGAAACCCAAGCCCTCCAGGAATGGGGTTTTGCCAGAGGGGTTAAGAGTTTTTCAGACAATGCAAGCTTTAGTCAGGATCTGAGCTGGAACACAAACTGGGACAGCTGCAGAGAGAGATGGCTCTGTGGGTTTAGGATCTCCTGGAAAGTTTTCGGCAGGGACATGGTGGGAATTTGCTGTGTGTTTTAGGAAGGGCAATCTGGTAGCTGTGTGTAGGGACAGTAGCGGTGAGCTTGGAGGCAGAGTAGTAAGGAGGCCGCTGTAAAAATCCAAGCAGGAGGAGGTTCAGTAATTCCTTCCCTCAGAGGTGCAACTTCCTAAAGGTGAAAGTCTTTGAAGCAGATGTCACCTCCCTGGGCCTTGGTTTACTTCCAGCATGACGGGCCGGGACACTGCTGGCTGCACCACGCAGTTGGGACGACCCGTGGAGCGCAGCGAGGAGCCACCGTCCCCACCACCCCAGCCCTAGTACAGGCCGGTAGTAGCTGGGCAAGCAGCTCTGAGCGTACTTGGCCCCGCCCAGGCCCCGCCCCCGCCCCGGATTGGCTCCAGTAGGGGCGGGGCAAGCGCGTTCACTGCTCCAGGCCCTTTTCTCATTGGAGGTCGCGGCGGCGCGAGCCCGGAAGCGTACCGGGGCGGAGGCGGTGGCGGCTGAGGCGGCTGAGGCGGCTGAGGCACCTTGGACTCGCCGGCTTTGCACCGGCCTCCTCGAACCTCGGCTCGTCTGGCTCCTACCCGGCAGCCATGCATTCCACGCCCCCGGGCCCGTTGGGAGACTGCCTGCGGGACTGGGAGGAGCTGCAGCAGGACTTCCAGAGCATCCAGGTGAGCGCCAATACGGGCGCCCATTGACCCCGAGCCACCTTTCTTTGGCTCGGGGTCAAGGGTCGGACAGCAGGGAGCTCAGGGTCAGGGGTCAGGGATCCTGGCATCGCTCCCGAGGGCGGCGAGGCCCTGGGTTACAGTGTCCCATCTGGACCCTCCTCTCGGCCTCACATCAGTGTCCGACAGAGGCACCCTTCGCCCGCGCAGCCGCGACCCCGGGGGGATCCCCTTGCTCCTGGCGGACCTCGGGCCCCCTGCTAGGTAGGGCTTCGGAGAGAGGCCCCGACCCCGACCCAGTCTTCTTCCAGGAGAGTGGCCGTTTGAGTCCAAACCGCCCGGGTCCAGTCTTGGGTCAGTCGCTCAGCAAACATGCCCAGGGCCCCGGCCCTGCCGGAGCCTCCATCCAGCCGCCTGGGCTGAGTGCCGCTGTGCAGCATCCAGGGAGGCAGCCGGACCTCGGCAGCCGCGGGGAAGTGGTGTTCCGGCCTGTATGGGGGCGGGGCCGATCCAGGATGAAGGACAGCGCCCACGAAGACTGGTCCAGGTGGCTGCTGCAAAGAGTGAGGGAAGAAGCAAATGGGCCATACTCTGCAAGGACTTGAAGGGCCTGGCCGGGATTAGAGCCTCTTTGAGATCAGTGGGAAGCAACGGGAGGAACTGCCTGGGTCTGGCTTACATGGGCCATGGTGGTGTTCCATGGAGAAGCCAGGGAGGAAGAGGCTGCTGGCCTCCTCTGAAAAGGAAAGGTGGTACATGCTAGGTTCTGAGGGGGCGTGGTAGCCCGTCCTGGGCATGAGAAACAAGACCCAAACAGGGCTGTGTACTTGATCAGACCCTTGCCTCTTCTGGACTGATTCCAGCCCCTTCCTGTCTGCATCGATGCCTAGCTGTCCCTGCTGTTATTAGTGCTTCTCCCCAGAGTCCTAAGTAGATCAGACCTAGTATCCCAGCCTGACCACCACTGACCTGGCCTCAACCCCTCTCTGACCTTCCTCAATTTGCCCCTTGCCTGATCTTCAGGCTGCTTCTTGAAACTCATCCACCAGGGCAAAGTGCTCTGGGAAGCCTTGGGCCAACAGTGCTGAGGGAGGGGTATGGGACTAGTCTTATAGTGGGAGGTCCAAGGGCTGAAGCCTGGTGACCTTTAACTTGGGAGGAAGACACTAGGAGTGCCAGAACAGAAGTCATCTTGAACAACTCCACCTCCCCCTGCACTTACAGGCTAGAAAGGGAGGAAGATCTGAGAGGGCCAGGGGTGGCTTCAGGCAGCCTGCTTGGTCCAGAAGGTGGACCTGTGGGCCCAGAATCCAGACTCAGGGTGGGACAGAAAGGGGTAGGAACAACTAATAGATGAGATGATATTAAAAAACCTAGCCTCTTTCTGGAAGAGGGATGCTGTGGGGGCTTCTGGGCTTACAGGAAAAACCCTATCTCTTTGCCTGCCTTAGGGAGGTCCCTGGGCTAGCACAGCCAGCTGCCTTTTTTCTGCTGAGACCCTCCCAAGGAGCCCTGGGGAGTCTGTGCCCTGCCTACTGCCCAGTGGACTCTGGCTCAATGGCCCCCAACCAACCTGACCCTTCTCTACCCGGTCCCCAGGAGACCCACCGGCTATACCGCTTGAAGCTGGAGGAGCTGACCAAGCTGCAGAACAATTGTACAAGCTCCATCACTCGGCAGAAGAAGCAGCTCCAGGAGATGGCCCTTGTCCTAAAAAAGTTAGGACCACCCCTCAAGCCCTCCCCCAACCCCCTCAGCCTCAGTCTGGGGGTGGATATCTGATCTGGTGGGGCAGAGGGCTGGTGGTCACTCCCTGGCATGGCTACTCCCCTTTCAGGGCCATGTTAGGTCTCCTGCCCCACAGTGTCAGTGTGATACCTGGGGCCTCCTGCTCTGACTCTGGCTTCTGTGGTCCCACCTGCAGATGCAAACCCTCCCTCCCAGTGGGGGCCAAGGAGCCTGCTCAGGAGCTGGAGAACCAGATCAAGGAGCGCCAAGGTCTCTTTTTTGATATGGAAGCCTATTTGCCCAAGAAGAATGGGTGAGACTGCTCCCCCAAATTCAGTTCACAGCCACTCCCAGGAGAGAGGCCTGAAGTGCACTCTTCCTCTGTTTGATCATTTGGTCAGCAGATGTTCTCTGGGCCCACTCTGGGCTGAGTAGTCAGCCACAGTCCTACCTCAGGAGAGATAGCTGAGTGACAGTGATAGCTTACCGGGATGGGTGCTTTGTGGTGGAAGTACAGGGAATGGGAGCACTCAGGAGGTCAGAGAGAGCCTCCTGGTGTAGGTGAGGCCTGAGCTGAGTCATGAAGGATAAAGGATTGAGCTTTACTCATGAAGGCAGTAACAGTAGGTATGGTGGAAGGTGAGCGGTTATGATGAGACCATAGGAAGAGCCAGGCTGCAGTTCTTGCCTCAGGCCCAGCAGGCAGGGCCTACCTGTACTTGAGGGGTCAAGTACAAACTTCCACCACCCTTCTAACACCGAGGTGGGTAGGCAGGGAGAGTGCAGAACCCTAGGCTGAGTGAAAAAAATCCAGCAGAGATGGCAGGCAGCCAGACAGCTGGGAGAGAGACAAGAGAAGAAGGAGTGGCCACTAGCCTCAGATCAGATGGTTAGGGGGTCAGTCAAATGTGGTAATGAAGGGGAAATGCTTCCTGGAAGTCAGGGTGACCTTGGAGAGAATCACTTGACAGAAGCGTGTGGGTGGAAGTTGATATTGCGGATGACAAAAGAGCTGAGGAGACGGCCAAGTTTAGGCCATACTTCAGAAGCTTGGCTGTGAGTGGAAGGAGAAATTAGTACCTAGAACATAGTGTGATGGTTGAGGGGCAGCTTTTGCTTGGTTGTATGTATAACTTTGTACATAGGACAGACTTGAGCATATCTACCTGCCTAGAGGTAGGGCCTGCAGAGGGGAGAGAATCAGAAAAATGGCACTAAAATATGGAGGGAAACCCCTGGGGATATGGGAAGGGCTGAGCGTGGGCCCCTGTTATTTGGGATGGGAGGGGGTGCAGAGATATGGGTGATTAGGCAGGCAGGGGAGATATCAGCTGCCAGCAGGGAGACAGGGGGGAGGATTTGGGAGAGAGGGTCATTGAGACCATTGCTGGGATGGGATACAGAGCTGGTGGTGGTGCTGAGAGGCAGCCTGGCAGCCTGGTCCAAGTTCCCACTGTGCCCCTGAATCTCTTCGCAGCCTTGGGAAAGTCGCTTTAACCACTCTGACCCCATCAGTATGGCTTAAGTGTGAACAAGGGCCCATGTAAGGATGCAGCTGCTTAGTGCACTGCTGTGGCTCTCTCATCACCTCTTGAAGTTTCTCTGGCAGAGAAGGATGAGATGAGCTTAGCTGGTGGGTGTGTGGCGATGCCAGGAGGTGGGAGTTACAGGTTTGCAAGAAAGTGGTTAACATGTGAAGGAGGGCTTGGGGATTTAGCTGTCTTGGGAAAGGGGAGCAGGATCAGCAGGGCCTGGGAGCTGGGGGAGGATCAGTCAGGGGGAGGATCCATGTGGCTGGGAGGCTGGGCACTCAAGGGTCAGAATATAACTAGCATTGTGAAGAGGCCATTCTGGGTTGGGAGGAGGTCCTGGTGTGGTCGTGCGCATGGGTTGCTGCAATGGACTTGGGACTGCAGGTTCTCGAAAGTAGTAGAAACTATAGGGTAGGTGATAGATGGTGATTATGCATACAGGCGTTGAATCCACTGCCCAGGCCCACAGGGGTGATCTGAGATGGGGCTTCCATGGGGTGGGAAAGCCAGACTACCTTTAAGGCCCTTAGGCAGAGGAATGTGGGTGATGCTGAGAGAGGGAAGGGATATTGGTTTACGTTGGAGCAGGATTTGGGAGTAGGCAGGGAGAAAGGCTGGGCATCAATGTTTCCCATAGCATCAGCCAAAAGTCAGAGCCCTAAGCCAAGGCCATGGAAAGGCCTGGTGGGGGTGGTGACTCAGGCACTGGCCAGGCCTTTTGGGAACTCTGTGTCCTTTGCCTTTTGGCTTCCCTTTCAGTTGGGGCCTCTCCTCACCCGGTCTCCCTCTCCCTTAGGTTGTACCTGAGCCTGGTTCTGGGCAACGTCAATGTGACACTCCTGAGCAAGCAGGCTAAGTAATTGGTTGTTGCAGACTGGGTCTCAGTTCTGCTCTCCACCCTCCTGGGGCCTTTCCACTCTGCCTCAGCTGCCCTGGCTGAGCCTTGGGGTTCAGGGGCCACTGCCCCATGCTGGCCCCATGCCATGCCTGGAAGTGTGTTCAGAGCAGGCACCTCCCTCCTTGGGCGGAGGTGAGGGTGGGTCCCGCCAGCATCCCAGCCTGTCCCATGGGTGTGTGCCCATCCCAGGTTTGCCTACAAAGACGAGTATGAGAAGTTCAAGCTCTACCTCACCATCATCCTCATCCTCATCTCCTTCACCTGCCGCTTCCTCCTCAACTCCAGGTGGGTATCCTGCTGCTTGGGGACCAGACCCTATGTCCTCTCCAGGCTCCAGCACCAACCTCATGTCCCCTTCTGCAGGGTGACAGATGCTGCCTTCAACTTCCTGCTGGTCTGGTATTACTGCACCCTGACCATCCGAGAGAGCATCCTCATCAACAATGGCTCCCGGTGGGTAAGGGTGGGGACCCCACACCAGCTCCTGGGGGGCCAGGGAGGGGTGTTGAGGGGCTATCCTAGGAAGTAGGAATGTGCTGTAGCCATCTGAGAAGCAGGAACTGGGCTGGGTGCTGGTTTCTTCCTACCTCAGCCCACTCCCTGTCCCTAAGCACCAATCCTGGGGGATAAGTGTGACAGCAGCTTCCTGATACAGGATCAAAGGCTGGTGGGTTTTCCATCACTACGTGTCTACGTTCCTGTCAGGAGTCATGTTAACATGGTGAGTATCCCAGCTTGGCTTGGTGGGGGAGAGCTGGGGCAGGGAGAATTGATGTCCCCTCACCCCTCACCACTTCCCCTGCTTTTTGCCTTAGGCCCGATGGCCTCATGTACCAGAAGTTCCGGAACCAATTCCTATCCTTCTCCATGTACCAGAGTGAGTGTCTTAGAGGTCTTTGCTCAGCTCAGGACTTGTCCATAGGGAGGGGCGAAGGAAGAACTTGGGGCTCCAGCTCACTCCTAACACCCCTCCCCCCAGGCTTTGTGCAGTTCCTCCAGTATTACTACCAGAGTGGCTGTCTGTACCGGCTGCGGGCCCTGGGCGAGAGGCACACCATGGACCTCACTGTGGGTGAGTGGGGCGTGGCATGCCACTGTGGATCCTGATGGGCTGCTGTGAAGGGAAGTCCTTTCCTCTGGAGCTGTGTCTGAATGGTGTCTCTTTTTGTCCCTTGTTATTCTGTGCCCTCCCGCCTTTCCCCCACAGAGGGCTTCCAGTCCTGGATGTGGCGCGGCCTTACCTTCCTGCTGCCTTTTCTTTTCTTTGGACATGTGAGTTGTATCTGTGTCCCTGTCCATCCAGCTGTCCAGCCCCTGCTCTGGCTTGAGTAGGGACTGTGTTTTACTATGTGAAACCCCCTCCCTCTCAGTTCTGGCAGCTTTTTAACGCGCTGACATTGTTCAACCTGGCCCGGGACCCCAAGTGCAAGGAGTGGCAGGTGAGCCGGAGCCCCTGGAAAGGACGCTGGGAGGGCCAGACTCTGGCCTCTGTCTTAACCCTGATTCCTGCTTCAGGTGATCATGTGTGGCTTCCCCTTCCTCCTCCTCTTCCTTGGCAATTTTTTCACCACCCTGCGGGTCGTGCACCAGAAATTCCACAGTCAGCGGCATGGGAACAAGAAAGACTGAGACTGGACCTTCCCCTGCCCACCGGCTTGGAAGGGGCTTCTGTACCTCATGTGTTGTTTGAGGGGGAGGGTGCTCCCCTTGTCCAGGAGGGTCTCTTCTTTTCTCCCTTGGTTTTGTGGACTCTGTGGGCCCTGAAGGCTATGTTGGAGAAGTCTGGTGTCCAAGCCTACAGGGATCTGGGGGCTAGTGGCCTCAATAAAGGAAGGGAGGCACAGAGGTGACTCCAGGTGTGTGTCATCCTGAGGGTAAGGCAGGGGCTTGGTGGCTCTCTGTGCTGCCATGGCATGGGTTTGTGGGGCTCTTGAGTTGTTGGTCTCTCTGGGGTCTGAGTAAAGTAGACCCAGGTGGAGGCCTCAGATCTATTCAAGGAATATCAAACAAATACAGAAAACAGAACTTTATTCCAAGGGCCAGAGATTATTTAAAATTATTTACACTCATTGAAAATCATGAGGGGCCAGGCTCCCACTCAGCTGAGAGAAAAGCCCCTTCTATACAGCCACCAGCAGCCTGAGATGTTCACAAAGTGTGGGCCTGGTCACCCTTGGCCATGTTGCCCTGCGACTAGGGGGCTCTGGAGGGCACATCTCAGACCCAGAGCAGTCTTTGTCACTGAGCCTGCCTCCTGTGACAAGGCCTAGCAGAACCCACCCAGGAGACTGGCAGAAGAAGGGGAACGTGATTACAAGGGGGAAGCAAGTCTGTAGAGTATGAGGGCAGGACTGGGCAGCTCCTAGCTCCACACATCCAGGGAGTAGCGGCCCTTAGTCATCAGCTTCTTGATGTAGTCCACCGCCTGGGCGTGCTCCATGGACCCCAGCTCAGCCACAATGTCGTAGAAGGTGTTCTGCACGTCTCTCGCCATGTTCCGTGCATCCCTGCGGGGAGGAAAGAGGTGGCACTGGGAGCGGAGCAAGGGGCCCCGGCATGGGCAGGCAGGGCCTCACCCCTCCCACTCCTCTGCCCTCACTTACCCACATACATAGATGTGGGCACCCCCCTCGTGGATCAGCTGCCACAGGTGCTCCTTGTCCCTCTTCAGTAAGTGCTGGACGTAGACCTGAGGGCAGAGAGTGGTGCCCGTGAGGACGCCAATCCGGCAGCCCTCCACCCCGCCATAGCAGCCTGGCCCAGCCTCACCTTTTGGGGCTGCTCTCGGGAGAAGGCCACATTGAGCTGGGTGAGAGAGCCCTCTTTGTGGAACTGGGCCAGCTCCTCACGGTACAGGTAGTCCTCGTCAGAGCGGCGGCAGCCGTAGTAGAGCAGCGTTTCCCCTACTTCCTTGCCTGCGGGCAGGGCATCAGCCGAGATGAGTGTGGAACCCCCAATCCCATCCCTGCCCCTCACTTGGGCCCATGAACTTACCCTGCTGCTGCAGCCAGGCTCGCTCCTGGATGAAGCCTATGAAGGGGGCAACCCCGGTGCCAGGCCCCACCATGATGACAGGTGTGGTGGGCTTGAAGGGCAGGCGGAACTGGGACTTTCGAACAAACATGGGCACCAGAGCCCGTCGGCCATTCTCCCTGGTGGGCTCCTTGGCCCGCAGCCAGTTGGTGGCCACGCCCTTGTTGATGCGGCCAGACTTGGTTTCATATTCCACAACTACGGCACAGATATGCACGGAGTTGGGGTGGACCTGGGGGTTTGGCGGAGGCAGGAGTGAGCTCAGAAGCTGTGCCCTAGCTAGTCCCCTTCACTGTCACCTGAGCCACTTCAGCACGGGGTTCCTACTCAGGGCCTCTCCATACCCTTTGTAGTCCCCAAACCTCACAAGTCCCTTAACAGCATCTTTCCTGACTGGCTCTTGGCACTGGGGCCATGAGCAGTGGGCAATCTTATAGCTCAGCCTACTGGATATACAGTCTGGGGGATCTTGAATGAATTGCCACAGATGTTTGGACAGAGCTGGGGCAGTGCTCAGGGCTCCCATGTGCCTCAGAAAAGCCAAGGCTATGCTTTCTGTAAGTGGGCCAGACCTCTCCCCACCTTGGAGGACGAAGCGATGGAATAGTAGCGGGCCTGCAGCCGAGGCAGCAGCTCACACAGGTGGTCGATGGGGGGCCGTAGGGACGGGTAGTCCTGTAGGATGGCCAGGATGTGCCTCCGAGCTTCTACCACCCAGCTCAGGTACAGCTCCTGGGGAGGACAGAATGCAGGGTAAAACATGGGTAAGGATGCAGTGGCCCAGTGGGCCTGGCTGAAGCTGGGCATAAGCCACTTGGAGAGTAGCTGATGGGCTGGCTGAGCGTAGGGGATGGGTGCAGTGCAGGGCTGAGGTGGTGGTGATCTGAGTGGGCAGTGTGGCAGGCTTACCTTGCCCTCGCCTGAGGAGGAGGCCATCTTGCGCAGGTGTTCCTGCTCTGAGGGCTCCGAGGCATATTGAGCCAGCTCATAGAGTACGTTGGTACGTGGTGGGTTGGTGATGTCCAGGTAGTAAGTGAGGGCAGTGCGGTAGGAGGTGGGACAGGGAAATGGGTGCTTCTTGTTGGATTCTTCTGCAGGGGAAAAGAAGGCAGGATTTGGGGTAAGTGGGGTGCCATGGGATGGGGTGAGGGAAGCTGCAGGCTGCTCTGTAGGAGCAAGGCCAGCTCTCCTTGGTCCTGGGGCAAAGCCTAAAGCTTTCAGATAGCCTTAAGCTTCAGAAGTGGGACCTTGCTGGAGGAGGCCTGGTGTTCCCTGTCCCCACTTCAGGAGTGTCTGAGTCCCTGCAGGTACCCTTTGCTTGCTGAGCGCAGCCAGAGAGGGCTGTAGAGCCAGAGCTGCCCCAGGCTCATGACCATGAAATGCAAATACTGGGGCTTTCAGTCGTGAATGGCAGGGCCATCTCCAGGTCACTTTATGTTTGGACACCTGGAGATCTACACACGGGACACACGTGCACTGTCCTGTATGCTCCAGGTGCAGCCATTGGCACCACCAGCCCCTGCCGCTGCCTTCTAGTGGCACCAGTCAACAAGCTGGCTTTAATGACCGCCTCCCCTCAGTCAGGCTAGAGCAGGGCGCATCCAGGACCCAGTGTGGGAGCAGCCAACAAAGAGCTCCACTTCTAGAGGCATGACTGTGGGGGCTGTTTATGCCTGTGGACAGATGAGTCTCTGTAGAGAGAGGGCCTGGCCCAGGATGGGCTCAGCATTTAGAGGTTTGGGTCTATTTTTTGAGGGGTTTAAACTTCTTACTGAAGTAGGACCTACAAGTATAGCCTGTGTATACAGCTTGATGAATTTTCACGAACTGAACATCCTTGTGTATTCAGCACCCAGATCAAAAAGAGGGCATTCCCAGCACACCCAGGGCCTTGTGTGCCAAGCCCAAAAACAGGGATCAGGCCTCACACTACGGGGCAGGGTGTATGAACACCTCTTTTCTAAAGCTGTACATCCATCTGCCTTGGGGAGTTCTGAGCCTCTGCACTTCTCTCTGAGCAGCTTTTGGTAGTACAGGGCCCCCGGCAAGGTTCAGATTCTCCTGGGGGAAGAGTGAACACCACAGCCTCCTCCAGCAAGGTCCCACCTCTGATTGTACAAGGGACATGCTCCACAGAACAGAGACAGCCCCAAGTTCACATTCACTGTGCCTCCACTGCTGGCATGATGACGCTGATATGAATCAGCCCCCTTTCATGCTGTTTCTCCCAAGGGCCACTCTGGAGCTGGTGAGACGGAGCAGCCAAGCTAGGGTGACCAAGGACAAGAGAATAGGGCAATGCTAGGTGGAATTGGGCTGCCCCATGGGATCTTAGGAAAACCCTGCACCAGATTCAGCACCTCTTGTACTTTAAGTACATTGAATTGGCCCAGAGGGCTGTTAGGGTTGCTGACTCTGGTCCCCGAGTTCACAGGTGAGGAGATGCAGGCCCTGGAGTAGGGAGAGAGCAGCCCCAGGCCCTCAGTGGTTAGTCCTGGTGGAGCCAGGCCTGGGGACCAGGGCCCTGGCCTGCAGTCTCTGCAGGCAGCTGGGATCAGCTGTCTCCAGATACCTCTCCCTCCCTCAAGGGACTGTGCCACTAAAGAGATGGAGGGAACCCCAAGGCAGAGGGCCAGACCCTTCAGCTACTTTTGCCCCCTGCCTCCCAAGCTTGCTCCGGAACCTATAACTGTGGTGTCTTGGATGTAAGCGTCCTTTTGGGCACCAAGGCTTCAGGACTAAGCAGCTCAACCTACGGGCCTTGCCAAGGGGCCCATTCCTGCCAGCTGCCTCAGGCCCAGGTAGTCAGGGAGGGTGGCCTTGATTCCAGGACTCACCATCAAGATTGTTCAGGGACATGACGACATCCAGGTCAGTACCCAGGATCTCGCCAAGCTGGTTGACAAGGGCAGAGTCATTGGCCGGGTAAATGGCCACATGGTCACCAGATTCATACCTAGGGGGAGATGTGAGGGTCAAGAGGATGATGGAAGATGTCTCTGTACCTGGGTTAGGAGGCCCCGAGTGAAGGTGTGGGGGAGGGGGTGGCAGCAGCTGGTACCTGATTTTGGAATCTGAGATGTCTAATTCCAGGTGCATGAGGTGTCGCTCAGTTCCCTGGTTCAACTTCCGGTTGGTGGTGACTACAGCCAAGAATGGATTCTTGGCATCGAAGGGGCTGGGTGGGGAGGAGAGCAGCTCAGTGATTGGCTAGGTCTTCAATGTGAATCTCCCCGCCCCCAAGGGACCAATCTGTTTTCACAGAACACAAGGAACCTCAGACTGGCCTCCAAGGGCCACAAAGAAATCTAATTATATAAAAGGTTCTCCTAGACCAATCCTAGGCAGTGCTTCTGATGACCCCACAAAGTAGGCAGAGTTGTGTTATCAGTGTTTCCATTTATAGATATGGAAACTGAGGCTGGCCCCTAAAAACCTAGGAGACCCTCCATACTCTGTACCCACTGGTGAGCTGATTGCAAAGGAAGACTAGGCCCTTAAGATGCTCTCAAGAGAGAAGGTGCCTGGTTCCCGAGTGACTATGTGGAGCAGAGCTCCTTCACCCCACGTGCCCTGGACAACAACATAAACAGAAGATGAACTTTTACTCTGTAAAGTCACTGAAATGTACAAACCGAGCCAGTGCCAGTCTTTCAGAGGTTGTGCCCTGGACAGAAGGACCTCTGGGTAGGGAGGGGTTCTGAGGGCCCTGAGCACAGAGCAGCCTCTCATCTCTCTGCTCTGGAGCTCAAGTGCTCTGGTAAAGTGGAGATGAAAACATGGGTACCCCACCTATGCCCACTCCTGGACAAGGGTAGATAAAGATGCCCCATGGGATGGGGTCTGTGGGGATACACAGACTACCAGTTGTTTGCTGTCCCCAGACACCTGAGACAGGTACACCAAGGGCTTCAGGGCCTGGCCCCCAACCATGTTCTCCACTCACGGTTTCTGGTTCTCGTAGCTCTTCAGGCGGCCCATCTCACCCACATACACCTGCGCCATGTCTACGTCTGTGTGGACCACAAGCTCGTACTGGCGAATACTGGAAAGGGGAGATTGAGGGTGAGGCCGGGGGCTGGCAGGGGACTAGGTCAGTCCCAAGAGGAGAGAAGCCAAGTCAAGGAGTGAAACTGTCAGGAGACAGTGCATGAGTGTCCAGATAGAACATACAGGGCAGGAGGGTGCCTGCACAGAGCTGAGGGACGGGTTGGGCAGCCTGGGGTTCAGCAGGCTTCCAGGTGGTTCTATAAAAAGGTAAGGAAAGCGCATTACTTCAGGCAAAGCCCAAGTGCCTTAGCCTGGGACCTGGGACCCTCCCATATCTGAATGAGTTTCCACCAGCATCTCTCTCACACCCCCAATGCCATTCCATCAGGCATGGTCTTCCACCTCAGAAGGCACTCACCTGCAGCCCCCAGCCCACTCTGTGGGCACACACTCACCTGGACTCCTCTCCAGTGGCTTCCACCCCAAAGTGCTCACAGACAGCTGGCCAGAACTGCTCTCGCCACGTGATAAAATCCTCCTCCAAGCTGGGGAGAAGAGACAATGAGACCCTGGCAGTGGTCCCCAACATTTATGGCACTAGGGACCAGTGCTTCTATGAGAATCAAATGACTGATGATCTGAGGTAGAGCTGAGGTGGTGATGCTAGCGCTGGGGAGCGGCTGCAAATACAGATGAAGTTTTGCTTGCTTGCCCACTGTTCACCTCCTGTTCTGCAGCCCGGTTCTTAAAGGCCATGGACCAGTACCAGTCTCCACAGCCCAGGGGTTGAGGACCCCTGCTGTACTAGGCTAGCTTACCCAACTGCCTGGGTACCAGCTGGGGCTGCCAGGCTAGCTTGGACTCTCTCTCTCCCCAGTACCCCACAAGAGCTTGAGGGTTCATTTCATGCATGCCCACCCAGTGATGTATCCCAAGGTATTAGAAAGTGTCTAGAATGTCTACACTAGCCATGGGTGGCTTTTACTTGAGTTGGGCAAATCAAGAGGATGGGGAAAAGCAAAGAAGGCTCACAGAATAGAGGCTGGGGAGTGGGTAGGGTAACTTCCTTCCCTTGTGTTATGGAATTTCAGCAGACACCATGGCTTTGTACTCCCTTCATGCGCCTCAGCCCACTCCTAACCCTGAGGGGCTCCTGGTATGTGACAGCTGGGGCAGGGTTTCCAGGGAGGGGACCCAGCATGCAGGGCACTCACTTTCCATCATCATCGCCCAACCCCAGCTCAAAGATCCGCTGGGCACCAAGCTGCTCCAGACGCTTGTCCACATACTTGCCCATGGCATTGAAGTGCTCATAGGTCTTATTCCCAAGGCCAAAAACCTGTAAAGACAGGAGTGGGTCTGAGGCCTAGCCTGCAGTTGGGGTGAGTTTCCATGTAGTGCTGGCCAAGCCACTAGGCAGCACTGTGAGATGGGCTACCTTTGGCTTCTGGAAGTGGCTTTGTTTGGTGCCTTACAGCCCAGAGTCCCATCCACAACCAGCCTTTAAAAGCCCCAAACCTGGGCAGCCAACAGGGGCAATTCGCCCTCTCCACCCAGCTGAATCTTGGTTATCTCTCCACACACCTTTCCTGTCTTTAGTCTCCAGCAACAAATGCCCCATGGTGCAAAGTGGGGCTGGGGACATGGGAGGAGAAGCTCTCTTAGTTCTGGGGCTCAGGGTGGAAGAGAGTGTTGTCCCATAAGCAGCCTTCCCTAGGGCTCCCTGTCATGAGCTCCCCATCAGACTCCCCTGTCCTGACACCTCAGCCTGCCCTGGCAGATCAGAACGAGTTAAGACCTGGAGAATTTCCTCTTGGACAAAGGGGTCCAGAGGCCCAGGTGAGGTGCTACAGACTGTAACCTGGGAGCCCAAAAGGAGTCATTGGAAGAAAGACAGGGAGACTCACCGCATACTTAACTCCAGAGAGGTCCACATCTGTCTCCTGGAGCCAGTCATAGAAGTCCTGTGCATTGTCAGTGGGGTCCCCCTCGCCATAGGTGGCCATGCAGAACACTGCCAACGAGTTCTCTATCTCTGGCAGGCTGCCAAGGTCAGCCTGGAGAGACAAGGGCAGGGCCCAGGCCCAGCAACCATGACTCAGCCTTCTCTAGGTTAGGTCTGATGGGGTATACAGACAAGCAGGTCCAGGGTTCAAGTGGAGGGGAGTGAATTTATAGAGGAAAGAATGTTGACAGGTACAAACTGACAGGGTTCTATTCCATAAGCTGCCTCTCAGAATGTGGTTCCCTGTGCATCGGCCCTGGCCTACCACACGTGAACCTCATTTTCCCACAAGGTCCCTGGAGCACAACAGGGCCTAGGCTCTCAATAACTCCTAGCCACTGTTCACTAACTCAAAACTCACATCTGGAGACAGATAGGTAGTAGTGCCTGTCCCCAAGACAGAAGGCAGAGGGTGAGGGAGGTAGAGGGTGACGGTTTGGTTTGGGAGATGGAGTGGCACGTGCAGGAAGCAGCTGGTGCCCAGGAGAGTGTGATTCTGAGGGAGAGAAGATTCATTATGTTGTTGTAGTAGCAGGAACAGACAGGTAATGACTAGCAATGACCCCATGTGGAGAAGCAGGAAGGCACATTCCTGGAGGCTTCTTCCCAAGACTAGCTGTTCCCTGCCAGCTTCCTACCCTTCTGGGTGCCCCTTCCATGTCCACTGCTTCTACCTGGGGCAGGCGGCCTGGCTGCCATTAGTTCGTCTGACCCTCCAGAGAGCTGCAACCACGCAAGGAGAAGAACAGGATGAAGGAGCCAATTCAGGAGGCAAATTAGCAATATGAGCCTCCCCAACAACCCTCAGAGACAGGCAGGCTGGGGAGAGGGCACAGTTGGGGCCAGAAGTCTGGACTGAGTCCTGCAGAGTCCTGTGGTGGCCCGATGAAGTGATAGAAGTTGGGGGGATCCTGCAGCCCAAAAGGGTGGACATGGCTGGCCTTTCCCAATTCTCATGTTCTCCTGAACCCCTCCTCAAGTTTCACTCTTCCCTCAGGCCCTGTCTCAGCTCCTGCTCTGGCCCAGACACAGGAGTTCACGGCCTCATTTCAAAGTTCAGAGGAAGGGTTCCCAGAGATGGCCCATCCAACGCCCTCATCCCTCATCTGTAGAGGAGGCAAAGAAAGCCCTCAGGGGCGGAGGCTGGCCCAGGGTCACATGGGCAGTCAGGGCAGAGCGGGATTAGAGCTCAGATTCCTCTACTCCTCAGGCCAGCTCTCCTGCAGCTGCAGTTTGGGTGGGGGTGGGAGTGGGGGTGGGGGAGAGATGGGAAATAGTTTCTTTCTTGACCTGAGACCCTTTCATTTTTAAGGCCACATCCAATCTGCTTCTGCTAGCACCTGCTCAGCACTTGTAAAGCCCATGAAAGCTGAGCATGAGCAGTGCTGGGAGCTCACGCTTCACACCTAAGTGTTCTTAAATGTCCTTAAAACTGGGGCCACCTGGCTGCTAGTACAAATGACAGGAGATATCTATTCCTGTCTGTCCCTTAGACTAACTCTGCCCTTTAAGCAATACCATGATCCAGGGAAACCTTCCTTAATGCTTCTGGAAGGGCTGGGAGGAAGGGCCGGGGCATGGTGAGAGCTTACCAAGTCATACTCCTCGGGGTCTGCTGACATGCCCCGCATCCCGTAGCGGTGGGCATCCTTGGACAAGCGGTTGGCAAACTCCTCAGCGGTCCCCGTCTGGGAGCCATAGAACACGATGATGTTCCTGCCCTAGAGAGGCCAGATATACGGGGTCAGAGAAGGGCCAAGAGCCACAAGCTTCACCAGAGACTCTAGGTGACTACAGGGACAGGCCAGGCAGGCAGGGCCCCTCAAGGACACTCTCTTTCTCTTCTGCCTCAAGCCCTTTCTAAGTCCTTCTGGGGCTAGCATTTCACTGCCACAGCTCCCGTGGTGGATGGGGGCAAACGCCACCCAGCTGACTCCAGCTATCCAGGTAATCTTATACTTGCAGCTACTCAAGATTACACTTTGAACAGATTTTTAAATGACATCTGAAAAAAAAATACAACAATGTTCAGTAAAAAAAAAAAAAGGCGACTAAATAGTATATATAGTATAATCCAATTCTGTATACCCACACCCTCATATATATGGATATGTTTTATTTATACACATGCATACACAAAAGAAAAAGATTAGCAAGAAATATACCAAGAGTCTCTAAATGGGAGATTATGGGTAGGTTTTTCTGGATGACTGCAAAAGTAATACACATTTATAAAAATCTAGACAACAGAGAAAGGTACCACATGAGTTGGCTCACATGCTCTTCATCCCACCCTCCTACTGTGCCGTCTACAGGTCTACAGTGGCTATTGAAAAGCCCCAACTCTATCCCTAGACTCCCCTGCAGCTAGCAATGCAGTAAATTAGGTCCAGCCAACTGGATGTTCTTTGCAAAATCTGGAAGGTGGAAGTGAGGCAAAGGCCACCTTCGTGTTCCTTTATGTAGACATGAGGTTTCTCTGCAGTGGTACCCAGTGCCCCAAATCCCTTAGAGTGGTCTCTAATTTTTGGATCCAGCCCTGACACAGGTACAAAGCACAAAATAAAATGTATGGATTACAATGAGTTTAAAGTGTTCTCATACCTTTTGTTTTTCCTGAATTTCTACAAATCATTTAAAAATCATTTAAGAAGATATTTTAAATTAATCACTACAAAAACTACTTAATAGAAGAGAAAGTACTTATGATATCAGATTAAGGGACCCTAACAGGATGTAAAATAGTAGCTAAATATTTACAGTAGCATCAAAATATATAAAGTACCTAGAAATAAACCTTATAAGAAATACACAAGAAGCTACTGAGTGATAAAGGACTCAACTAAATGGAAAGGTACTCTGATTTTGGAGAGAACTCAACATATGTTATTTCTTCCTATTTCAATATAGAAATGTAAAGTGATTCTAATAAGTTTAAGAGCTCTTTTTTCTTTAACAAAGTGATCCTAAAAGTCCTGTAGAAAAATAAGACTCCATCCATAGAAACATCATTTGGCAATAAAAAAGAATAAAGTGCTGACATACGCTACAACATGTGTGAACGTTGAAGATATTATGCTAAGTGAAAGATGCCAACACAAAAGACCATATATTATATAATGCCATTTATATGACATATCCAGAATAGGCAACTCTATAGAGACATAAAGTAGATAACAGTTGTTTCGGGCTGAGGTGGGGAATTAGGGAGTGAGGAGTGACTGCTATTGGGCTTCTTTTTGGGATGATGAAATATTCTAAAATTGATTGTGGTGATGGTTTGCATAATTCTGTGAATATACTATAAAACACTAATGTGTATATTTTAAATGGGTGAACTGTATAGAATATGAAGTGTTATCTTGATAAAACTGTTACCCAAAATAAGTAAATACATATGAAATAATTGCCAGAAAAACTGAAAAACAGGAGTGATGGGAAGGGGGTGGGGCAGTGCCTAGCACGACCAGATAATAAAACAAGGCATAAACCCTCAATAATTAAAACAGTAAGATACTGTACCTAAACAGGCAGCAAGATCAAAGTACTGGAATAAGAAAATATGGAAATACATGCCAAACCCCATGGGAATTATGTATATGATAAAACCAGTGGGAAAAAGATGGACTCTATTACATGGAACTTATAGACAGTCATATGAAAAAGTAGCACTGGATCCATCATACCTTTCATCTTATGCCAGGATAAATTCCCAATAGATTGAATTTTAAATATGAAAAATGAAACCATAAAAGTACTAGAAGAAAACATGAAAGAATTCTTTTATCTCCTCAGAGTGAGGAAGGCCTTTCAAATGAGTGACTCAAAGTCCAGAAGTCATAGAAAGAAGAATGAACTGTACTATGTAACTTTTATATGGCAAAACAAACGCACATAAGTCAAGTCAAAACAATTAACTGGGAAAAATATTTTAACTTATATTGCTGACAAGAGGTAAATCTCCTTAATAGTTTTAAGGAGTTCCTCAAGAAAGATCAATCCCAACAGTAAATGGGCAAAACATTTGAACAGAGAATCTATTAAAAAAAAAAAAAATGCCATCACAACGTATGAAAATCTGCTTAACCTCCATAAGAAAAATGCAAATTAGAACTACACAGAGATATTACTTTTTTAACCTAGATAACTGGCAACCCCCTAAACTCTGGTAATAAACTGTTGGCAAGGCTGTGAGGAACAGGTTTTCTCACACATTGCTAAGAGAGTGTCCCGCTGTGACCCCTATTGGGGGCAGTTTGGCAGCTTTCATCACAATTACAAATGCATGTACCTTTCAATCCAATAATTCCACTTCTGGAAATTTATTTGCAAAATTTGTATTTGCAAAAGTGCAAAATGATCTACATAGTCAGAGCAGCATTGTTTGTAAGTGCAAAATGATCTACGTAGTCACAGCAGCATTGTTTGTAAGAGCTTAAGATTAGAAATATTCTCCCCATTAACGGGGCAGTGCTTAAACAAATACAGTACTTATGGTTACATAGTGGAATCATTATACAGCCATAATAAAGAAAGAGGAAGGTGTTTAAAAAAAAAGGCATGGTCTATAACTGTATGTAAGAGGCCGCTTTTTGTATTTCAAAAAAGTGTAAAATAAGAATCTGTGTTTTTGTATGGGCACCAAGAAGCTCTAGAAGGATTCATACAATCCTAAGAACACTGGGGCTGAGTGGCAGGGACAGAAGACAGGCTTTCCACTGAAGAGTTCACGTTCTGGATTTTCACCAAGTGAATGTAGTATCTTTTCATAAAACTAAATACTTAAATAAACAAAAACAACCAGGGATAAAACTGGAGTTGTGCCATGACCACAGCTCTGTGAGGTTTAGATATGCTTGTGGACAGAGCCTGGACTGGAAGAAAGGAGACAGGACGTTCAAAAACAAAGTAAACTCTCCCAGCAACGGCAGAGCAACTTTGGGGCTTTGGTTAGACGAGAACATATACACAAGAGAGCCGGGCCTGGGTTCCTGCCCACCCTCTCCTGTCCAGTGCAGCTGACCTTCTGCTGGACCCCCAAGCATCCGCCAGGCCAAGACTCATCGGGAAGAGTGCAGATATAGTGAAAACTCACCGTCTTCTTCATCTTTTCCACGAAGCTGCTGTCTTTGGCAGATAAGTTCCTGAAAAACAAAAGTGTCTGATGGGCATGGGATGCATGTAGCAGCATCGAGGGGCATTCCAGCTGCACCCTGTGCCACTCCCCAGTGACCACACCAGCAGCTGCCTGTGGTCCAGCGCCAGGCTGCCAGGCCTCATCCCCATTCCCCAAAAGTAAATTCGAAGCGTCTCGAGACATCAACACCTGGCAGAGCCAGGACCCCCGCCCCAGATAAATAAGAACAAAATAGTCAAGGACCTCACTTCCGCATCCCTCAGTAACCCTGGCCAACGGTTCCCATGGCCTTATCTCACCTCCAACCCCTGCCTCACACAGCACCCAGGAGTCTCCGAACTACGGGTTTGATCATTCTACTGCCTGCCCCACTCTCAAACCCTTAATGGCTCCCATGACCCAGAGGATAGGGGTATGCAAATGCCTTCAGACTCTGTCCCCAGCTTTGCCTGATTCTCCCCTCCACATACCACTCCCTCCATCATGGCCCTCAGAATTCTATCAAGCCATCACTTCCACCCAGAACATCTTCATTCCACTTCTTCACCCACAGACCTCTGCTCCACCCCAAGGCTCAGGCCATGTACCAACTTCCCTGAGATTTCCCCCACCCATTCTCTGCACTGAAGCCACATTTCATTGTTCCCATCTCTATCATCCTGGCACTTTCTAGAGCCCTGAACTGGGACCCGTCCCCTCCAGAGAGCAGCACCACTGCTGGTCACATCGCAGCCTCAGGATCCTCCGTCCACTCTCTGCCTCCCAGCTGCCAGCCTCCTGCCCCTCTCCCTGTCTATTTCCCATCCTTTTCCTTCTCTCTTTCCTTGTCCCAGGCCTGCAGGGCCAACTAAAGAAGCCAATTGAGCCTCTTCAGGGACTTTCAGGCCTAAAGCAGCAAGGCGGGAAAAACAAGAGAAGATATTTGCAACAACATCTGACAAAGGACTTGGGTCTAGAATATAAGAAATCCTGACAGATCAGAGAAAGATACATAATCCAACAGAAAAATTGTCAAAAGACTTGAACAAGCAGTTTCTTAAAGAGACTATCTAAATGGCCAAATAACATATGGAAAGGTGGTTGACATTACTAGTTACCAGAGAAATAGAAATTAAAACTACAGTGAGAGCTATTATTCAAACATCAGAATGGTTAAAACTAAAGACTGACAATATCGCGTCCAGGCGAAGCTGTAGAGGAACTAGAATTCCCACACACTGTGGCAAGGAGGGCAATACAGCATATCTACTTTGAAAGGCTGTTGGCAGTATCACCTCACAGCACATCTGTACCCACACACCAGAAGACATACCAGGAGAATTTACGACAGCATTAGACATGTGTGCCCCCCCCCACACACGAAACAACCCTGTCGTCCATCAGCAGAAGATTAGAGAAACTGTGGTGTGTTCATACACTGGAACATTCTCCACTGCAGCAATGAAAAAGATGATCACCACACACACTAACATGATTGAGCTCACAAATGCGACGCTGAGTGAAAGAAGCCAGGTAGAAAAGAGTACACATATATGACTTCATTATACAAAGTCCCTAAACAGGCAGAACTAATGTGTGGGGACAGGAGTCAGGACAGTGGGCAAGGGACAACAGAGAGGCTCCTGAGGAACTGGTAATGATCTGCTCTTTGATCTGGGTGTTAATATGGTGAGAATCATCGATCTGTATATACCTTTTCACAGATACAATATTTCAGTAAAAAGTTTATAATTTTACAATTTGCTTCTAAAACCCACTTTCCCCCACTACCAAGATTCTCGGGCAGGCTTGGGAGGCAATGAGATGCAGGAGGCCAGGCAAGGGGCTCTGGAGTCAGGCAGACTTCCTCGCCTGCCACCAGTCTGCCACTGAGTGAACCTGAACCAGGATTTCATTGCTCTTCAACTAGAAAATTGGGATAACAAATTCCACTTCAGAGGTTTTTGCAAAAATAAAACAAAGAAAAAGGATATAAATGACCTAGCAGAACATCTAGCACAAGGCAGGCTCCATAACTGGTGGCTGCCACTGGCGCCAGCTACTCACTCACCTGGCAACCTCCCGTCAGACCTCAGCCAACAGCAGGGTCTCTCTCTGGATGGCCACCAAATCCTTACACAGAAGCTTGTGGCACAGAGTGGCAGCGGGTGGCACAGAGTGGTAGGCAGGTGCTGGGTATTCTCAGTTTTTCAAAAGCTAGCTGAAGGCTAGCCTCCTCTACACTCGTGCCATTTATTTACGTAGCAACCCTTTTAACAGAGTGGCCGAGATTATCCCAATTTCCAATTCAGACAAGTCCAAACAAGGTGCTGTGTTTTTCATGAAACAATGGATGGGCCATGGATGGGATCAGAGCAAGCAGAAAGGGACTCGATAAGGTATGAAGGGGCCCAAAGTAGTCTGTGTCTGGGGTGGGTGGGATGGGATCAGAGGGGGATGGGCCCAGCACTGGGGAGGGTGCAGAGCCTCCATCTTTCCTCTCCCCTACAGGGGCTCCCCAACTGGTTCCCTTCAACCTGCCAGCCAGGCATCCACACGCACGGGTTCAGAAAGGCTGGCCAGGGAGCAAGGATGCAGTTGGAGATGGCCAGGCACTTCAGGATCTGGGGCGACAAGTTGGAGATATGAGGTCTCGGGAAGGTAACATGAGATCACATCCAGAAAGCCCCTGCCACAAAGCAGGCCCATCTCCACCCCAATACAGGGGGAACTAAATGCCCATCTTACAGACGAGCTGACAGAGGCCCAGTGACAGCACTTGTGCCTGGTTCCCTGGCCAGTAAGTGACCAGACAAGGACTAAACCCAGCCTGACTCCAAGGTCTATGCTCTTCCCCTTACATCCTCCCGCACATGGGAAAGTGTACTAAACAGTGGAGTGTACACACGCGCACACACACTCAGCACGACTGCATAAAAGTGATGTCCCTCCAGGCTAGAGCCCTGGAGTCCAAAGAAAAACTTACATTAGTGAAGGTTTCTTTTAAGAATGCCTCTGCAAAGCTCCTTAGACATGCAATTTCATAAATATAAAGACAGAAGTTTCACATTTAAGTCCCCACTGGGCTTTTCACTAGGTTAATAGGTTCAGGACTATTATGACCTACTAATCTATTTTAGTATGAAATAGCAGGCTGTTTTCAGGGCCTTAGTGTTAAATAATGCTGCATGTGGGGCCCCATGGGAGACAATGCCTGGGGCCCGACTCGGCCACTCCAGCTTCTCTTCTCTGTCTGGGAGCAGGAGGGAGGGAGTCGGGGACATCTTTCCTGGCTTTCCCACCCAGCAATGGCCTATCCTCATAGGAACCAGGAGAGGACCTCCCCCTGACTCCGCCTTACCCCAGCATCCCAACATGAGCGGGGCCAGGGCAAGAGCACAAATGGAGACCCTAAGGCCCGCTTCCATTCTCTTCCAACTCCCACACTCCAACCCATACTCCAAAGGGGTCTTGTTTCTGGACATCTTGCCCACAAGTCCAACTTCTGTCCATGCCCAGCCACCAACAGCCACGTCTTTACCAGCCCTCTGGTTTATGTGCAGCCTAGACTAGAACATAAACGAGAATACTAAATGTCTGTCTGCACTAACATGGCATGCTCACCAATACTCACTCTTAGATGAAGTAAGGTGCAAAATGATGTGAATTCTACCACTGTGTTCCTTTTGAATTCTGAATATGTTACCTACTAAACATAAATCAAACAAATTTAAGGGATGTGAAGCATAGCAGAAAATATAGTCAATAATAGTATAACCATGTATAAATGCCAGGTGGGTACTAGACTAATCAGAGGGATCACTTTGTAAATTATACAAATGTCTAACCACTATGCTATACACTTGAAACTAATACAAAATAATATTGAATGTCAATTAAAAAAGTAAATTTAAACTAATGGTTAAGAAAACTGTCAGCAATCTAGACAAATGTTCCTGAAGAATATTATGAAAAAAAAAAAAGCAGATAGAAAACTAAATGCAATTTCCATTTATACAAAATGTGCAGAACAGGCAAACCCACAGAGACAGGTAGATGAGTGGGGATGGGGCGTGACTGCTTAATGGGGACACCATTTCTCTTTGGGGTGATGAAAATGTTTTGAAATAGATAGTGAGGATGGTTGCACAACACTGTGACTATACTAAAAGCCACGAGACTGTACACTTTAAAACAGCTCAAATGGTGAATTTTAATGGGTATAAATTTTACCTCAATTAAAAAATAAAAACACACTAAAAGAACTTGGTTGACACCTAAAAAATGATGGTGTTGTTTTTGGAATATTTGTTTATATGGAGTACTTCTTTCTCAGTTTCTCAACCACTGCCAATCCCTGTGTATGTATGCACCACAGCAGAAGCTCTGACAGAAATTGTGGTAGAAACGGAGAATAACGATGCAGAGCCAGGTGAAAAACAAGCTACAGTTGTGCCACCAAGGTAATAAACACATCTTCCCTCACACTTGGTCCCTCACAGGGTATAATATATGACTGACAGGAGGACAAGAATCTGTGTCCTTGCAAAGCAGAGTGCATATTGTTAATTATTCATAGAAAAAGGACCTGAAGAGAAACATACGAGCATCTTCAGAGAGAATATCGAAGGGTTAGAATAATTTTCATAATTAGACATATATATAGTTAAAAAAGAGGGGCACCTCAAATGTCTAAAAATAGGGGCGAGACTGCACAGGTTACAGCCACATGACACATATGGTTCCCTATTAACCAGGAGAGAGCAGATCATTATCTACCTCTGTGGAAGGATGTTCTTGGTGTATTTAAGTGGAAAAGCAAGATACAAAATAATATGGATGACATGATCCCATTTTGTTTAAAAGGAAAGGAGAAAGATGGACACTGACACATTAAGAGTTGTTCTCTCCCAGGGAAGCAATTATGAGTCTTCCCCAACTCCCTTTTTTGCTAATCTCTATTCTCAACTCCCCCCACCCTTCTTTATTGCAATGAACAGGTAATGCTTTTGTGAAAGAAAAATGAAAGTTACTTTTTATGTTAAATGTTGCATGTGGATATAGACTGATTTTGAAGGTTCCAATGCAGATAATTAAAATAGCTAAACCCCAGGTAGAAACCCATATCAGAGAAGATATTCTAGATAAGAGAACAGAGGTCACCAATTTGGAGTATATCTCACACCACGGCCCAGCGCCATCTCCCTCAACTCTACCTTCCAAACGCTATGGGCCACACTGACTACTCATAATTTCTCTTGGTTCCTCTGTGCCTTTGGACTCACTGCTGTCTTTGCCTAGAATATCCTTCCTCGGTCATTTTCCCACAGACTGCTGTCTATCCTTGAGACAGAAAGTGTAATTTCCTCCTCAGACACCTTTCCCTGCTCCTCAAACAGTAAAATTATTTGTCACCATCTTTGATGTGTCACACACTTTCATCCAGGCACCTGACTCAATGTATTCTAGTTGCTCAGTTTGAGGTCTGGCTTTAATAATTCTGAGGGGAGCTATCAAGTATCTCTTTGCAACCAGCACAATGCCTGGCATTTGGCACATGTTTTATCAGCTTTTGGGGCGGTCAGTCCTGAGTCCTCTGGGTTGGCAAAGATGGTCTAAGAAAGCCTCTGGAGAGTTCCCCTATCTACATGAGGGGGCCTGACATCAGCCAAAACACCAACTTCTATCTCTTCTAAAAGGTCAGAGGCTTCCATAGAAGCTACATCTCAAAGAAGGTGGATTTGAAGACTTGCTGAAGAAAGGGACAAATGGTATCCCCACTGCCCAGTGTGTGCCAGGCTGCTGTCCATCTACAGGTGACATGTGCCAGCTTGGGTGGGGAGGCCATGGTACCAGAACCACGGGCATCATAACACTAAACAAGGCAGCCTCTAGCTTCCAAGGGTCAATCACCAAGTTGGGGGAAGACAGGCCCAGAGGAGAATCATTGAGGGATGGGAGGGGCCACATATCAGGAGCAGAGACTTGGGTTCAAATCCCGGTTCTGCTACCAAAAGGGCCTGTGACAAGTTGTGGCTTCTCTAGGCCTCAGATACCTCTTACCAAAAACACTGCAGCTTGGCCTCCGCCACATCTCCCGGTGCCTTACACAGTACCTGGAACTTGGTTAACCTGCAGAGATAAAGAGGGTGTTCTCTAAAAGAACGAGGCTGTTTGGACTGTGATTTCTAAGGTGTAGCAACACCCGGTGGCCCACACTAAGACCAAATGGTGGAACAGACAGCTGAGGCCACAGAGCTTCAGAGGGAGCAGGCACTATGGCTGGAGAAATCGGAAAGTCCTCCCAGAAGAGCTTAGCTCTAGTCTCAGAGACAAAATGGCTCGAGAAAGAAAGCCATGGAATCAGCAGCCGAGGAGCTCCTGGATAAGGCCTGCATAGCCGATGCGGATTTTGGCTCTGGCCCTGCCAGCTGGGGGTGCATGGGGAGAAGGGCTTCAGTGTGGCCTCCTGATGTACTTGCACAGGGAAGGAATTCCAGGCTGGTGGCACTGGGAATGGAGAGGGAAGCCTCTCCATTGGCTGATGTCAGGCCCTCTCATGTAGGTAGGGGAACTCTCCAGAGGCTTTCTTAGACCATCTTTGCCAACCCAGAGGACTCAGGACTGACCGCCCCAAAAGCTGATAAAACATATGCCAAGTGCCAGGCATTGTGCTGGTTGCAAAGAGATACTTGATAGCTCCCCTCAGAATTATTAAAGCCAGACCTCAAACTGAGCAACTAGAATACATTGAGTCTGGCTGGAAACGTCAGAGGCTGGCAAGACGGCTAGCCCCGCCTGTCCCCAGCCCTGGTCCCTTTGCTAACTTCAATCCCTGGAGAAAGGAAGAACATTCTCACCCCTTCCCCTCAACTCCAGGGATGGCTTCCAGAATTCCTGGGCATACCAAGGTCCAGGAGGGGAAAAGGGAAACCCAAGGGGACTGAGGAAGACTCCGTGCGACTAGTCACTGCCCCAACATAAAGTTTACGGATGTTCTTACTAGTTACATCTGGCCTGCTGGGGCGCAGCAGAGCATGTCTGCCCACTGCAAGGCGCTGCTGCTCAGCCCGTATGGGTCTACACCTGACTGCCCTCAACTGGCTTTACCCCACCTAGAGCTTCACACTGGAATTTGCACTTGAGAACTGATCCTTAAATAGGCAGAGTCGGCGGTTGGGGTCTTCCTATTTCTGGTCCAAATCCTGTCTTTTGGAAGCAGGGACATGCAGCCTGCAAATCCAGGACTGAAGGGGCCAGTAGTGCCCCTGCTCAACCAAGACCCTAGGGAATGCCCTCAACTCTGCTGGTCAACTCTCAACAGCACCCTCTTCATACCTCCAGGGCTTCCTTGCCCAGAGAGAAGTTCCATCCATACTTGAGTACAAGTGTCCGGTGTCCCCCAGCCCAAGGGGCATCGACACAGTCTGCTGCCAGGGACACTGTCTGGAACTGACCTTCTTCGGGCAGGCTCATCCTGAGGAGATGAGTACGTGCACCCCATGGTTTCTCACTCCCAACTCCGGGACTTAAGGAAGAAGGCAGGTTACAGCACTCCCCTGGCAACAGGCAGGGAGCCAGCAGCTAGGAAGCTGGGTTCTGTTCATCCTTTACATAGTGCTGGCGGGCTGGTGATCTCTAAAGTGCTCCTAGAAACTCCAAAGTCCTCTTGGAATCTCGGCTGAGCCCCTGCGTGCATCCGCCCCCAGGAGCCTGAGAACACTGTAACATCTGGCGGTTCCAGCAGGGAGGAACTAGGGCTCCAGGCTGAAACCTCCCGTGATCCCTTGCGTTTGGGCACACACCCCTCCTCCTTCAGTATGGACCGAGGGAAGGAGAAAACCTTCCCAACCCCAACTCGGGTCTCCTTGGAAACTGTTTATATCAGAGCCCTTTCTCTCCATATCCTCCTCCTTTCCCGCTTGAAAAAAAATAATAAAGGAAGTCATGGTGGCTGAATAAAGCTCTTCTAGACACTAGAAAGCAGTTATGCAGGTTGCTATGGCAGGGCCTCTCTCCATAAAGGAAGCTGCATTGAATCTACTGCCAGGGCGCCTCAGGATGATATTAAATTAGATCTGGTTCTCGTCTTCCTTCCCACAAAAGAACTGTGGGCAACAGAGCCTAAGACCTGGGAGCCTATGTCACCTGAGAGCATACAGGGTGCTATGAAACCAGCATATCTCACCCTCCCATTGCACAGTGGGGGTACCACCCAGTGAGGTGGTCACTACATTCGCTGCTGAGATGCTTTATCTTAAGGAGCGCCCCATCAAAGAACCCAAGTACAAACAGCCCATCGTGAGAGGCTGCAGCTGGCCCAGGCTCCAAGCCGAGACCACGCGGCTCCAGAATGGAGCGCAAAAGGTTCCAATTAGGGCCCGCCACTCCTAAATTGGGAGCAGGAGTCTCTCTGGTTCAGGCTTCAGAAGTCGACTGCAGCCTGCTGTGTGAAGACAAAAGGGAGGGTGGACAAAAGCACTGAGTCACTTGGACAGAGATGAGCCAAGATGATCCCATGTGATTCATTTTGTTTCCAGTTCCCGGCAACACTCAGAAGGATTTCTGAAAACTACAACTCAGAATTTAATTTTCTGCACAGTGGAACTGATTTCTTCTGGGACTTTCCCCTACCCATAGTGACACATGGGACAGCTGCTTTTGAATGGCTCTCCCCAGGGCCCAGTGTGTGGCGGCAAGTTCTCCAACACCAGGGTAGCAGACCCCGACTGTCAGAGAGGCGATGAGCGATGAGATAGGAAACACGATGGCCACAGAGCTGTGGGGCAGGCTGGCTAGCACAAGGCCAACGTTGACTTTGAGGCCTCTACCAGGGAAGAGGGCTCCCCCAAGCGGGCCCAGATTTCTTTACTGTGGGAAACACAGTTTCAGAGCCTTGGGATAGAAAGTTAATGGTTTAGAAGAGCTGCCTTTGGTGAAAACAAAGTGGTTCACTGAAGCTTAAATAAAAAACAGCATCTCTCTCCACTGACGGCCAAGAACTGATGAAGAGCAGTGCAGAAGGTGCTTCCTGCGATGGAGGCCTCCAGGAGGCAGGTTAAAGCAGGTGTAGGAGGTCACAAAAAGGAATAGAAACTACTAGTTACTGAGTGCCTACTGTATGCCAGCTAGTATTCAAGGAGAGTGAGGCTCTGGTGTGAGGCGGCAACTCAACTCCAGACCTGTGAAAGTTCATGTTCGCTCCCGCTGAGCATGCTGTGTCCCTCTGTCCTGCACATAAGGAAGTCCCAGGTGTGTCCCCAGGCATGTTCAGAAAGCACACTTCACAGCCCTTCTTAGGGATCCTAGGTCCTTGTCATTTGGGGTGCTCTGGGGATTGAGTGGGCTGCCATTTCCCTCATATATCCCCCACCCACGTAGCCTTCAACATGTATCCACAAACATGCAGACCTGGACCCCACAACCTGCCACAGCAGCCCTGGCCACCTGCCCTCCCAACACTGCAGGGCGCTCTCTGGCCTTTCTCCTGAGCCCTAACGACCACTGGGCAGTAACTGAGCCTGTCAGCTGTTAGGCGGGGCTATTGCTATTGTTCAGGAGAAAGCAGAGACTGGGGTCCAAGAAACTGCTCAGGGATATTCAGCCCATCAGTGACAGAAAAAGCTACATTCTCTGATACTGGTATGTATTGGTTTTTGTCACAAAGTGACCCTGCCTTTGTGTGCAAAGGGAAAAGGGAAAGAAAATAGGGTGGCAGGGCAGACAACAATGGGGCTAGGATGGGGAGTTAGCAGAAGTGAGGGAAAAAATGTGGGAAAGAAGCCTTGAGCCATCAGCACCAAGTGCCTTGATGACACCCAGCAAGGTCAGCAGGTCTAGGACACTCGGCTTCTACATCGCTCCCTGACAGCCCACCTTCGAAGCTGCAGGTGCTAACCAGAATGGCAAACCACCCAATCTCATCAGGAGACAGGAAAGAAGAAAAGGCAGGTGAAGTCCCTTAGTGGTCAGGTGGCAACAAAAAACCCCTGCCTGTGCCTGCAGGGTGTGAGCAATATCCTGAGCCCATTTCCTTCCTATTTCACTGACTTTGGGAGCCTTTAGGCATGGCACACTCTCCACGTCCACAGAGACCTTCTCCGTGTGCTTTTCTCTCTGTAAAACTCATTTGTGTTTCTATTTTCACATTTGGCAGAGTCAAGGACCTCTCTATAGAAAGAGTGACCCTGAGCTAGATGTGGAAAAAATTCTAGATCACTTTCCACCTGTCAGCACTCAAAAGATAAGGACGGACAGAAATGATGCCAACAGCCTTGACCCCTGGCTTTTCTGGCCCTTCTGTCCAGAGCAAGTCCCTAAATAAAGATCACATTGGAGAATGAGCTCTTTTGTGGCTTCTCAGAAGCCACCCCCAGTGGGATGCAATCAGCAAAATCCAGATTGTGAGAAACTCTGTGAAACAAATGATCAGGTTTCTTCAAACATCCTTCAAAGGAAAAACAGGAATGGAGGGAAAGTCCATGAACTGAGAGATTTCCCATTACATTAAGAAGCTGCCAGGCACAAAAGGCTATAGCTACATAATTCCATTTGGATGACATTTGGGGAAAACTACAGGGACCAAACTAAGATCAGTGGTTGCTGAGGTGGAGCGGGGGTGGGTATTGACTGCAAAGCGACCTGGGATAGGGCTTTTTGGGATGACAGAATATTCTATATTTTGGTTGTAACACTGGTTATATAATTGTATACATCCATCAGGATTCATCAAACTGTACACTCAGTGAATTTCATTTATTTTTTCTTAAAAGGTAAATTTTATTGCACATAAATTATACCTCAATATGCCTGACTCCTTTCCCACCCCAGAGAGGGCCTTATAAGATTAATCAATTGTAATGTAGGGGTCTCGTCTAGATCCTGAATTTTTAAAAAAATGGTTTAAAAATTTTTATCTGTCAACCGGGGAACTATGAACAAATGCTGATTATCTGAAGATACTGAAGCTTACTGTTGACTTCCAGGAGTATGGCATTAAGTTATGTTTTAAAAAGGGGAGTCCTTCATAGCAGCATTATTCACAGTGGCCAGGACATGGAAGCAACTAAAGTGTCCTATGATAGACGATTGGCTAAAGAAGCTGTAGTACATATATACAATGGAATATTACTCAGCCATAAGAAGAGATGAAATACTGCCATTTGCAACAACATGAATGGACCTTGAAATAATCATACTAAGCAAAATAAGCTAGACAGAAAAAGTTGAAAATCACATGATATCACATATATGGGATATAAACCTAAAAGCACCTAATGATCAGGACAAATAGAGACTCATGGACATGGACTATAGACTAGTGGTTACCACAGGGTAGGGGATGGGGGAGGAGGGGGGAGGTAGACGGGGTAAAGGGGGTCAAATATAGGGGGGTAGGGGGAGGGTGAAGTGGGTAAAGGGGATCTAATGTATGGTAGCTGAAGGAAATTGGACTCTGGGTGGTAAACACACAATAGAATATACAGATGTCAAATTATAATGTACACCTGAAAATTATATAATTGTATTAACCAATGTTACCCCAATAAACTTAATTAAAAAAATAAAATAAATAAAAAAAATAAATAAATAAAAAGAGGAGTCCTTGAGTTTTAGAGGACCGAAATATTTTCATATTTTATATTTCCATATAATTTCATGGAAAATATTTCCAACTTCCTATGAAATCATATGATTTCTTTATTCATAATTCCTATGAATTATATGATTAATTATGAAATTATGTGATTGCTTTAAGATAATCTAGGAGCAGTGGGGAAGAAAAAGAAAGCAAGACTGGTGAGGAGAGGATAATTGTTAAAATAGGGTAATAGGTGAATATGAGTTCACTCTTCTATGCAATATCCTTTGGTGTTTGAAATGTTCCATAATAAAAAGCTTTTTCTTTAAAGTGCTCTCTGGCACCAGAAGTGAAGCAGAGGTGGCGGCGGGGCGGGGGCGGGGGGCATGCCACAGTGCTTCTCAGAGAAGTGAGTGCAGCAGAGGAGACCACAGCAGCCTGGGGGCCTGGGCCAGCTGGGAGCGGAGGCTGTGCTGCAGAGGTCCCATCTAGAAGGGTGGCCCTGCTCAGCTCCAGCCACTGCTGGCAGGCATCGCTATGAATCCAACGTGGCCAGATCCTCTGACTTTTTTCCAAAAGAAGCCAGCCTTTTTATTTAAAATTTTTAAAATACTGTGTAAGCCAAACCCAGCCTGTGGACCAATTTGTTGTAGAGGCAGCCACACCATACAAATTTAGCATTTACTAATTTAACAACCATTCTCTGAGCTATCTTCAGTATAACAGGCCCTGGGGCCAGCTAGGGACTCAGACAGGAATGGGATGCTATTTCTGCACAATGAGAGGCAGCAACAGAAATAAACTCCCTTCCAACAAGAGGGGTGCTCCATGCAGAATGTTGTTATCACGTGTATGAAGCAAAGTGTATGGGGGACATAGAGGGACCTCCAGGAGTTTCAGACTCCTGTGGGAACCATCTAACGGAGCTGAATACAAACCTTCCCTATGACCCACCAATTTCACTTCAAAGCACTCACCTAACAGAAATACATCCATATGGGAACCCAAATACATATACTAGAATGTTTACTGCAGACTGGAAATGATCTTAATGTCCATCATAATTAGAAGGAATAAATGATGGTTTATTTACTTTGTGGAATACTGTGCAGCAATGAGAATGGAAGAACTGCATATAATATGAATAAACCTGAGACAGTGTTGAGAAAGAGGCCAAAGAATACAAATTCTGTGACACTGACATCACTCATCTATGTCACAAGTGTGGGTGACCTGGGGGTAGTATGACTGGCAGGAGCAGAAGGAGCTGTTTCTTGGCCTGAGCGCTTATTACATGTGTTCATTTTGTGACAAAAAAATTAACCATGCACTTAATGATGTGTGTAACTTTATGCTTTTGTGTTATATACTTCACTAAAAACTTTACAAACAAAAACAAAGGAGGCCTTCCAGAACTGACCTTCCCTTTAGCCCCCTGCCACCTGTCTCGTACTCCTCATCTCTCTAAGTTGGCCCTGAGGACCAGAGAAAGGAGTGGTAAATGGCCTAACCCTGCCCACCACAGCTCTTGCTCAGCCTTAAAAATTTTTAATATATATTTTACTTCACTGTCTTCCCTCTAACAGCCTCTATCTCTCTTTTCTTTCGTTGCTCCCATCCCCAAATCTCCTAAATTTGGGTTTCACTAAACTCCCCAGCCCCATCAGCTATTCCTAGCTACTCCACATTATGGCCTCTCCTGCTCCTTCTCAAACTTGCTCTTGAGCTTGTACCTTGTCAGTCCCACCTTCAAGTGTCCCTTCAGCTTCTCCATGCCCAACCAGGCCTTGGAGGCTCATCAGTTGTGTCTTCACTATATATATAGGGACTCTCTCCTCAAACCTCATCATCTCTCTCTGGATCACTTCCTGAAACATCCCTCAGCCTGCCTCCAGCATCCGAACAGCCCTCTATCCACCATCCCAGGCAGCCTACTTGGGGCCCTTCTGAAACCAGGGTCTGATCATTTCACTCTTCTACAGAACATGTTCCAATTGGGCTTCAGCCCGTCTTTTCCACACTCCCAGCCCCACTCCAACCTAAACACATACCTTCACAATTCCACAAAATTTAGTGTTGCCACCCCAACACATCACGTGGTCTTTCTCCTTCTGGGCCTCAGATTGACCACCACAGCCTGTCAAACTCCCACTCCAGGTACTGACTCAACTCAAATGCCCCCTCCTCTTGAAAGCCTTCCATAATCCCAAGTCAGAGCCCGTCCTTCCCTCCTGGGTCTCCCTGGCTCTTCACAAGTGTGTTTTCCAGCATTGCCCACTCCAGATGAATCAGTTCTCATGACTGCCCTTTCCACTGGACTGGAAGGCAGGGGCTCCGTTTTACTGATCTGTCTGTCAGAAGGGCTTGGCATAAAGTCTTAAATAAAGTTTACCTGACTTGATGGATCCCAGGATGTTGGTCAGGATTTCAACATCACCTCATGCCACCTTATGCCACTCCTTTTTACCAGAGGCTGGAGAGCTCCCATGTACTATGCGTGTATTCCTATCAACATTCTAGTTATAGTGTTGCTCCTGAGCTGGAACTGTGCCCACGTGAAGAGAGGGCAAAGTCTACTCTGCCTGGCGGATTTATAGTGGGAGGTCCAGGCTTGTGGTCCAGTTATATCAGCTAAGTGATGTCTCTGAGTCTCAAGTTTTCTCATCTTTGAAATGGGATATCAACAATATCTAACAGACTGAAGGCAGGATGGCAAAGTGGAGAAAACATGAGGTGTGAAGTTTATAGATCTGAGTTCAAAAGTCAGCTCTGCCACTTATAAGTTAGGTGGCCTTGAGCAAACTCCTCAGTCACTAGTGCCTCAGATTCCTAATCTGCAAAATGGAATTGTAATGCCTTCCTTGAGGGTCTCCTGTAAGGCTGGAGATGATAGTAATAAGAAGATAAAAACTAATAATGCATACCATCTGAGGGCTCATCATGCACCAGGACCTGGGCAAATAGCTCTATAATAAATTGTCATTTGATTTTTACAACCCTGTGGAGGTTAAATACTATTATTACCTCCAATTTACAGCTGAGAACATGGATTTCAAAGGATTAAGTAAATAGCAAACATCACATGGCTACTATGTGGTAGAGTCAGGATTCAAATCTTAGTCACCCAACTTTAGGGCCCAGAACTTAACCACCGGACTATAACTGTTTCCCTGTTAGTGTACACGTAAAATCCCTGGCCACAGCAGGTATTCAATGTGATATAATGAGGGGTGAGAAAAGCATTTGTATAGTGAAGGACAGACACAACACATATAAGGTTAAAATTTTATGATTATGAAGAAGGAAATACAGTTTTAACATCCTGGCAGAGAGAAACAATTAGAAGGTATAAAATACAAGTGCTCCCACAGTTTAGGAGTGTTATTTCAAGTCCATCTTACAAGGCCAAAAAAGTGACAGGGAGAACGATGGCTCCATAAGCTCCCATGGCACATCCATGTCCTCACTCATGGTGGGAGTGGAGTGGGAGGGGCACTTCCGTGTTACAGACAAGGAAACGCAGGGCCACTGTAAATAAGATGGGACCTGGACACTGGTTCCCTTGAGTAACATATTTTTTCCCATCAGGACCTTCACAACATCACCTTCCAAAACACATCTTCTCAATCCCTCCACCAGAAAGAATTCCTTCTTTCTCAGAGTTCTGGGAGCCTACAGAGACCCCCACTGGGCTGTGTCTCTCTCTGCCCAGTGACCAGATCACCCATCCTGACTAGTGCACACTTCTGTTGTAGAGGCCCCGATTAGACAATACACATGAAAGCACTTCATAAACCATTTTTAAAAAGTACTTTTCAACATCCTGACTTCTCAGCTTCTTTAATGTAAGTGCCACCTCTGTATTCCTGCGGCACCTAGCTAAATGTTTGGTGAAAAACACATTCTGACACAAACGCTAAGCAGCTACTATGGAACAATGCTAGATGACATTATAAACATCACCTCTCTTACCATTTGCAAGAGCTCCTGAGAGTGGGGTTATTGCCTCCGTACAACAGATGAAGAAAATGAGGGAGAGTGAGGTTAAGGGTCTCACCCAGGATCTGCCTAGCACTAGGACTGCAAGCCTTAAGAACAGAAGACTTCATCCATCTTATTCATGACTATCTAGGACTTAGTTGGGCTTCAGCAAATATTTGCTGAGTTTTTTAAAATGTAAAACTAATGCTCTGTCAATGACAAGTCCTACAATAATGATAACAGTTCAGGTAATGTTATTTCATTATGTTAATGAGATACCTTAGGAACTTAACTCTTGTTTATACCAATTAGCCTATGGTAAACTTGGTTTTCTTATCCTATCAACAACTTTAAGTGAGGACTTATTTTACAAGAATTATAGTCCCTGATTATCTGCTGTTTGAGAACTATAATTTTTCTGGGAAAGTAAACTATTACTAAAACTGGAATTGAGAATTAGGTCTTGACGTGAACCTAAATGCTCACCCTGCCCAACCCGGAGTTCTGCCCTGAGCATGGCCTCATATTCTGCACTTGAGACCTGCTCCTTGGGGAATTCGGGAGCCCCCAAAGGGCAGAACTGTGCCCTGGCGCTCTCCCAGCCACAGGGCTTGGCCAAGTAGGTCCTACTCAGACCTGCTGGCAATAACAAGACCTGGCTGCAGTGATGACATGGAACCTGACAGTGGCATAGTCACTTACACTTTCACCATCATTTTTCACATCTAAAAACTCTCTGTACTTTTACTCCCTTAATGTTTTTCTTTACACTAAATCACCTTTTTAATTAAACTTTCTTAAAAGGAAGCTTTACGAAAGTTTTAAAAAATCAATAAAATAAAAAGTGTTAGTAAAGTCAAGCTGGATACTGTCTGTGATGATATTGTGACTTATAATAAGAAACACGTATTTGGCTTTCTCCTTTTTCTGGCATAGCGCCTAAAACTTTTGGTCCTAAGTGATATGAGAGAGAAAACTATCTTCTGTTATTTAAAATGCCCCTTTCAACCACACTGGAGTTTGTTAATAAAGTGACTTTTGGAAAGCCATTAAGGATGGGGCTAATAGCCAAGGGAACCAACCCTATGATTAGAGGATTAGAATTTTCAGCCCCAACTCGGACCTCCAGGAAGGAGAGAAGGGTTAGAGGTTGAATTAATCCCCATTGGCCAATGATTTTAATCAACCATGCCTATGCAATAAAGCCTCCATAAAAAACCAAAAGGATGGGGTTTGGAGAGCCTCAGGGTTGCTGAACAGGTGAAGGTGCTGGAGAGTGGAGCACCTGGAGAGGAGGGCACAGGAGCTCTATGCCCTTTCCCCATCTCCTGCTCTACATGTGTATCTCTTCCATCTGGCTGTTCCTGAGTAATATCTGTATCAGAGTGAAATGTTCCAGTCTGCATTTCTCCTATGGCCTTCAGGCTAATAGCTCTAGCTATAGACATGTACTAACTAGAGGGATTCTGCTTGAGACTTGAGTATGTTGCAAAAACAGCCTCTTGTCAGAAGGTGCCTCTCTGAAAAGGTCCGGGGAAATACGTACAAATTAATGGCTGTTTATCAAAAATTTACAGGAGCCTCAAGAGCTTACTCATACCAGAGGGGGTCAACAGACCCACCGGGAACAAAGAGATTTAGAGATTTTTCACTCTTCCTTGGACCCTTGTCAGCAGGCACCTAGTGACTGACGGTCCTCACCCACCTCCTGCTTTGCCCCTCCTCCCTTCCATTGACAGAAAGGACAACCGAATTTGGGATGCTCTTAAGATGGATTTGCGGAAGCGTTAAAGCCCTCCATCTTCTCAAGCTAGTGCCTTCTCGCTCAATAAAACTTTCCTTATTCCAAACTCTGACATTTTGAGTTTTGGCATCAGGCACACAAATCTTGAATCAGTTACATCCTTTTATAATAAACCACTAACCTAGTAAGTAAACTGTTTTCCTGAGTTCTGTGAGCCGCTCTAGCAAATTAATCAAACCTGAGGTAGAGGTATGGGAACCTCTGATTTATAGTTGGTTGGTCAGAAGCACAGGTGACAACCTGGACTTGCAATTGGCATCCTACAGGGATAGAGAGTCTTATGGGACAGAGCCCTTAACCTGTGTGATCTAATGCCAACCTCAGATGGATAGTGGTAGACCCAGTTGGTGTTGTGGGAGTTGGAGAACTTCTTGGTATATGGAAAACTTCCCCCACATCTGGTCACAGAAGCATTCAGTGTAAGTATTAAGCATAGAGGAAAAAATCAGAGGTTTCCTCTTACACTGTTACTCCTCAAAATGCTAAGCTTGAGGTGGATCTCTTCATTAAAAAAAAAATTAGGAAGTGTTAGGTAATAGGGACATATAAGCATCAAACTGCAACCCTCTCCTTGTCATTAATGAAAAGAATTAAAAGAAAATCGCAAAAGGAGTAATTGCTTTGCTACATGGTCCTCTGCAAACCGCATCTCCATGATCCCATGTGTACAAAGTGGAAAGATCACGGGCCTAGAGTAAAATAGAAATGGTACCAGCTCCAGCTCTGCCATATGCAGAAAACCTTGGGCAGTGTCCTTAACATCCCTGAGTCTCAGGTTATCTATCTGTAAAATTGTGCCTTCTGCTCTGAATGGTCCCTGTGAAGTTCAAATAAGGCAGACATAGATTTGAAGCATAGTCTACCAATAAGGCAAAAGCCAAGACTTGACCCCAAACGCTGTAAGGAATCTTGTGTCTCTCGGCTGGCTCATTCCTGACCGAGGCCCAAGTACCGAATGCTGCTTGGACCAACGGAAACATCCAAGAGTTCTAGAACGCTGAAAAAGAGTGTCACTTACGTTGGCTGAATTTTGGTGAACTCAGGAATTTCGTCACTTTTCTTCCTGAAGAGGAACCAGTAGGTCAGGAGACCCACAATAAGTGAAAACAGAATCATGTCTGTCATGCTAAAAAGAGACACTTCTTCAGCCACTGTTTCAGACACGGTGGTGCTGGTGTCTGTGTTGGGGTCCCCCATGTTGATCACGAAACTGTCAGGGAGAAAAACGACAAATGTCAGTAAGGAAGAGCAGGGTCCACCTGAGGCCAGTTGGGTCCCCTCCTCTGCCCCCAAAAGCTTCAGCCTGTGAAATAACTTCCATGCCCTTGAACTATGTTGCCTGATAAGGGTGTCTCTGTATACGTAGACAGTTTATGCCAGCAATGTCATTTAGGGTAAATGCCTGGGGCTCTATATCACATCATGTCAGTTTGACCTCTGGGGTGCTGGAGACTGAGTAAGTAAGCTTTGAGATAAACATCGGTGCTCCAGGGCTACAAGACTGACTCTTGAAAAAAACCCTGGACACCAAGGCTTGAGTGAGCGTCCCTGGCTGGCGATACTTCATGAGTACTGCCACATATGGCTGCTGGGAGAATTAAGTGCTAGCCATGTGACTCCACTGGGAGAGGACAACTGGAAGCTACAAAGACAGATTTCCTGGTTTCTCCTGAACCCCACTCTATGGAGCCTTTTCCTACGCTGACTTTACTCTGTACCCTCCTGCCATGATAAACCGTAACTGGGAGTAAAACAGCTTTTCTGAGTTCTGTGAGTCCTGGTGAATCGTTGAACCAGAGAGCAGTCTTGGGGACACTCCCCCTCTCCCCAACACATCAGTTAGTTCTCTTGAAAGATGTTCAACTAGTCCTTCCACCACTGAAACCTCACAGGTAGGTGGATGTGATAAGAGTCAACAAAGGCCAAATTAAGAGCACCTGAAACCTCAGACGTCCACTTATGCCACTTGTCGATAAGGCTGAACTCAGCTCTGAAATTGCATCGTTCTATTTTGTAATCACTGCTTTTACCAACTGGATTGCTTTCACCACAACCTTGGCTCCCAGACTCAGTCAGAAATGCCTGTACTATCTCAGGAACTCAGGCAATAGGAGATTGCTTCATATTTGACTTCTGTTAGCTTTCACCGCCTCCAGGAAACCATAGGGCTGGCCCTGAACAGCTAGAGCACCCTAGCATCTGAGGGCTCCTGTCATCAGCCCTGCCCTTCTGCAACCCGTTGGGAATGGGCCATTCGGAATGGGTCCTCAAGCTTCCTTCTTTGCTTTCTCATTATCTGAGGTGCTTTCTAATGGCTGAGTTCTTGAAACAAACTCAACTTCTTTTTGATACCTTACATTAAAGAACAAACTTTAGTGTCCACAGAGAGTACTGTTTATATTTAAGTATTAACTTATAAACACATTTAATATTCATTCAGTGTTAGTCATGCCTTTCTATCCAACCTTGTCAGTGTCATCTGTCACACCCACACGTCTTCTGTCAAGCTCTCATGAAACCATGGAGAGAGAGGACCTGCTGGGATGGATTCTGCAAGGACCACAAAATCATGAGGCAGCAGACACTCAGAGCCCTGCTGGAACCAGCTGGGGGCTGTGGTCAGGACTAATGTGCTGACACAAGAAAGTCCCCAGCTGGCATCTCTCAAAAGCAGCAGTCAATGGATGTCTGTTCCCTGTCCTGTTGTCCTTCTAACTCAGGTCACCCAGCTCCCTTACTTTACAGAGGGGGAACTAATGCCCACAAAGCTAAAAGACTGTTGACATATACGCAGGTAGATTGCACAACTCAGGAGAAAAAGGTCATTCCTGGCAGGTGGCTTCTAAATGACAGTGAGCTGGAGAACAAGGGAAACTGCAGTAGGTGCTCACACAACCCCATTCTTTCAATACCGTTTGGTTCAAGCCACCCAGACCATTGCAATGGGCTCCTAACAGGCCCTTCTCCACATAGTAGCCATAAGGATCCTTTGAAAAAGTCAGTCAGATCAAGTCACCTCCCCAAACCCTCAAATAGCTTCATACTTAGTAAAAAATCTAAAGTCCTTACCTGGCCTATAAGCCCATATGATCTACCCTTGGACACCACTCCCACCACATTTCTTACCTCTGCCCTTTCCTCACACCTCACCAGTCACACTGGTCTTGCTACTCCCCAAGTCTGCAGGTCTCCTTGTGTCTCAGGGCCTTTGTACATGTTAACATATTGCTCAGGGTTCTCTCCTTCATTTCATTCAAGTCTCCACTCAGATGTCACCATCTGATGAAACTATCCATAGAATGAGTGAAGGCAGTCAATGAATACATTATGACTCAGAGAGACTTTGCCTTACTATACTATCTGGTCACTCTCCCTCCCCTTGCCCCATCATGGCACTGATCACTACCTTACATTACACATTTTCTCCCCACTGGTCATCTCCCTGACCACAGGGTCAGCCCGCAAGGGCAGAGACTTCACTTTGTGCACAGCGTGGCAGATAATAAGCACCTAGTACCAACCCATGAATAAACAAACATGTGATTCTAGAGTGGCTGGATTAGCAAAGTGTAGCATAAGATAACGGAGTAGTTTTATGATCTGAAAAGCACAATACAGATACATCATTGCAACACAGTTTGTGAGGCTATGTCCATTCTTCCTCATGCTTGTTCTAACACCTGCAGTTAATGCTTCTTGCAGCATTGCAGGCATCTCTGTTTTAGTAAGGACACCGCAAATTCCTGCACCACTGCGGAAACGACCAGGCACTCCCACTGAGAATGTGACTGACTCCCTAAAGCAGGTGGGGTTGGGGCTCGGGCCCTGAAACCCCCACCAGCACAATGGACTTAGACCTGGGGTCGCAACAGAACCGAGAATGTCCCCAACAGCTTTGAGTCTGAAGTGTGAAACTTCAGACAGACAAGAGCTGCACAGGAGCAGTGGGAAGGACTTGACATTCATTTATATGAGGACAATCTATAATGCAGAATCTGAGGACCCAAACGGGTAAGCAGCTCACCTGAGTGACAAAACTAGAAAGGGGACCCCAGCTTCCCAGGGGAGGGCTGTGTTCAGTACCTGTCTGAGTATGAACACCTATTGGACATGTGTCTCTCCCCTACTCTGTGAGCTCCTGAGGGAAGAACAGGCTCATAGGCTCCTCTGAATCTGGCATATGATGAGAAGTTAACCTGGGAGGAAAAACATTGACCTTACACTTCCCACACTAGGATACAGAACAGAGTGCCTGGGGGCTGAGGCTGTAAACAAGCTGTTAAACCATACTACGATCTCACTTAAACCATTATTTTCACACTGAGGCACACACAACCACCCACCTCTCCAGCCTGCACCTCTGTGTCCCTGCCACAGAGCCCTGACATGTGCCTGAGGTGCTCTTCCTCTAGCTGCTTCATACTCAGTCTGCATACCTCAGCTTGACTGTCACACCATGGGTCACATTTTAACAAATTGCTTGGCACATAATCCAGTTCTCAATAACTACCCACAGAATGAGTGAAGACCTTCAATAAATACATTATGACACAGAATGTAAAATTTGCATGAATTGATAACTTGAAGCATGCAGACTTACAACAAATTTGGCTGGCAGTGTGCCCATTTGGCAATCCCATAGGCAGAGGTTCTCGAACTTTCTCAGTTCATGGAGCCCTTTATAAAATTTTCAGTAAAATTCTCATGGCACTCTAAGCTCAAAACAATACCTAATAGATCCATCTGGAAAGTAGTTGAGTCTAAACAACTGAAAACCCCACTTTGTAGACAAAAAGACGTCAAGAGAAATGTAGAAGGTATAACATTGAAACTGAACCACCCCAGCTAGTACTAACATGGACAGATGTGGACTTTTACTGTGTTAGAAAATCAGGTACTTCTAGGAGTTTGCTGTGGTGCAGTGAGGCTCCTCGGCAGTCTGGGAACCAGGACCCTATGACATAAAGTCACTGTCCTCTGCTGTTTGACATATTTTGATGAGAAAAATGTCAGGTGTGGCAGGGTGACTCAAGACTGCCTGAAGTCCCCACAGGCACTCCAAGGAGACTATGGGAGCCCTGTGAGATCTTTCTGCCCTGTGAATCACTTCTTCCTTCCATGTTTATTGGAAAGGAGGAACATCAGCCAGTGCAGAGATTATGGGACCAAACATGACATTTGTCAGCAACAGAAAAAAGAAAAGAAAAAGAAATGGACAAGAAAAAATAGAAAGAGTAACTTCTTAATTAGACCAGGTTCTTGACACAGCCCTGCCACCAGCTGGCTGGGCCTCTTTTCCACAGTAAGTTTTGATGTCCCCATCTGTAAAATTAGGCACAGAAAAAGAGAGTATGTCAAAAGACCACCTGAATAGAGCAGATCTGATTTGATCTTTTATTACAAACTAGGTCTGTCCATAAGTTTTCATTTTTATTATAAAAGACAACATACATACAGAAAAAGGCATAGACAGATAAACAGGTGCTATTCCTCCTAAATTTCAATTTGGCTAGTTCCTGCTAATGCTGTGGGCCACAGTTAGCAACTCCAGTCCCAAAGCCAATCAGCAGGCAGAGGAGGTAGGCAAAATGTTGGCAGCTCAGGCCAGGGTAAGCAGTGGAACTTCACCAGCTTCTGAAAAAGCAAACAAAGCAAGAATAGAAGGGCCCTTTTCCCACCCAACTGTTTACAACTTTGGGGCATAAAATTACCTTCCAGGAGGTACCTGGGGCTTTCATTTACTATATGCAGCTTCTGGTGAGTAAACAAGACTGATGACTAACCCAGCACTGACAGAGGAAGCCCATGACCTGATACAGCAACAAGGAAGGAAGCCAGCAAGTGATTTAGTCAGCCTCTTAGGCATGCAAATCACCCAGCAGCAAACGTCCCTATCACCTGAGATGAGGGTCTGGCAACCATCCCCCAGCTGCAGTGGGAACAGGGTCAGTTCAGGTTCAGAAATCTCTGCTAAGGTTTAGTGGCTTCCAGGTGACGTGAAACCTCAAGGAAACAGTCTGCTCTTGCCTAACAGCTCATCCTTCATAGACTGAGAGATGCTTAGGGGATAGTAACTCTCCAAGGCAGCCTGCTAAAGAGCAGTGTTCAAAAGAGCAATTGGAACAGATTCTTCTCTAGCTAGAGTGTCTACAAACTTATCATACAAACCAAGATGTGGCTGATATGGATTTCTTTGGGTTTATCCCGTTTCGGATTCTCTAGGCTTCTTGAATCTGTGAAGCTGAGGACTATTCAGCCATTACTTCTTTAAATACTTTCTCTACCCCACCCTCTTTCTCTTCTTCGTCTGGGACTATAATGACATAAATGTGTTTTCTTATTAGTCCCACAAGTCCCTGAGCCTCTTCAGTTTTATCAGTCTAGTTTCTGTTATTATAGATGTTCTTTCTATCTTCACGTTTACTGGTGATTTCCTCTGCCTTATCCATTCTGATGTGGAGCCATATATTGAGGTATTTTAGGTATTGTATTTTTCAGTTCTAAGATGTCTGTTGGCTCTTTATATCTTATGTGATTCCAACATCTCTGTCATCTTAATGTTGGCATCTGTTGATTGTCTTTTCCCAAGCAGCATGAGATTTTTCTAGTTCTTAGTACGGTTAGTGATTTTTTTTATTGTATCCTGAACATTTTGGGTAGTATGACTCTCTAAATTTTATTTAAATCCTCTTTCATCGGGCCTCCTCTGCTACCATGCTGGTTGGGGATGGAGGGCACCAATCCATTGCTGTCATTTATAGGCATATCTCAACAGTTACAATGTCATGGAGGGTAAGGTGTGGAGATTCGAGGACAAAGTAGGTAAGATGGTCTAAAATAGTCAAAGAGGTTGCACCAACATCTGAGCTGGGTCACGGAAAATGAACAGGGTCCACCAATCAGATAAAAGGGATAAGAGAAGTTCCAGACAGAAAAAGCAAGTATCAAGGCCTAAACCATAAAAGACCAGTAGCTACAGAATCTGGTGTGACTCAAGTGTGGTACGATGGGATGTGTTTGTATGTGTGAGTGTAAGGGTGGTAAGAGATGAGCCTTTGGGGCAAGACTGAAACCAGTGTGCAAAGGGCCCAGGAGCCCCCTATGTGTCTAAGGTCTTTGGGCCCTGGGCAGCTGGTGATGACAGGGCGAAGGTGAGACATGATTAGAAAGAACTATGCTATAGGGTGGCAACTCTGTACAATGGTGCTTGTACCCACAATATCAATACAGTCATGGAGCCCTGAACAAGGAAGTCTATATAGGACACACTCAGGCCTCCATTCCATAGCAAATGGCCAAATGCCCCCAGCTAATGACCTTTCCTACACATAACAGGGTGTGTTATGGAGACACATGACTCGTATTATGTCTGATGCAATGATGTGAAAGAGGAAGGAAGCCAGGAAAGCTGAATCTATGAAAGTATGACTTGGCAAGAAGCAGGTGGAAGAGCCAGTCAGCATTACTTAGCACACATCGAGCTGACAAAGATGCACAGGGGCTCACCACTGGAACTGCAGCTGGTCATGGAGAGCCATGTGGACTCGTTTCAATCTGGGGCCTCCTCCACCTGGCCTGAACTCCAAGTTCAAGTGAACACACAGCTCACCTAAGCCCTTGGCAATGTATTCCAGGGCCTTTTGTGGGTATAACTTAACAACATTATTAAAAGTTAGCACAGGGCAATTTATGGGCACAAGATACTTCCAACAGTTCTGTAAGATAATAGAAAATATATATATTGGCCTCTGTCTCCTGCTCCTGGCACAGAACTCCTAAAACCCTTGGAATTTCCTGTTCTAATAAGGCAACTCTGGTGGGCTCCTGGATGGCTCCTGGATCGGGGTTGGTTACCAAAAAGACAAAGCCATGATTGGAAGCTTGGGATTTTTAGTTCCACACCCCCATTCTCCAGAGAAAAAAGAGGTACTGAAATGGAGTTAATAACTGATCATGCCTATGTTAAGAAGCCTCCCTAAAATCCCAAGAATATGGCATTTGGAGAGCTTCCAGGTCAGTGAACACATCTACTTACTGAGAGGGTGATGCACTTGAACTCTATGGGGACAGAAGAAGCTCCTGTGCTCGAGACCCTCCCATACCTCAGCCTGTGTATCTTTTCTTTTCATCTGCTGTTCATTTGTATCCTTTATCAAATCTTTCAATAAACTAGTCAATGTAAGTAACTATTTTCCTGAGCCACTCTAGCAAATTAATTGAACCTGAGAATAAGGTCGTGAGAGAAACCCCAGTTGTAGCCTATCAGTCAGAAGTACAAGTGGTAACCCAGACTGCAACTGGCATCTGAAGTGGGGTGGGTGCAGTCTTGTGGGACTGAGCCCTTAACCTGTGAGATCTGCCGCTATCTCCAGATGGAGAGTGTCAGAATTGAGTTAAATTGTAGGATTCCCAGCTGAGGTCACAGAAAATGAAGGGCTGGGAGTGTGGTAGTAGTGTGAAAGTAAAGCAGAGACTCAGGAGGAAGAACTGGGTTTTTCTAACACAAGTCATACTGGTTCATCCTCCTTTGCCTCAATTAATTTTGAATACAAATAAGGAAAAGAGAAACACAGGAAGCTGAGGACTTGCCTTAGTTTCCTCAGATGCTGGGCAGACCAGTTCTGAAGGCTGCTTCTGCCTCTAGCACATAGGAATAAGGGGTGATAAGAATCCATAGGGAGCAGTCAGACTCTACCCCCCCCACACACACACACATACACACAGGCAGGGCATGCCACAGTTCACACGGCGCATCCTTGCAGCAAGCCTGTGGCACAGACAATGATTCTCCCCCTCCTTTTACAGAAATAAGAATGGGGCAGGGCAATGCCCGTAGGGCCTCCCGAAGTGAATATGCAATGAGGGCTCATTAACAGAGGAGCAGATGGGCTCCACATTTAGCATCAAAGACAAACTGGCACACAACAGAACCAGTCCCCAGGACGGAGCAGTCCTAAAAACATGTCATATGACAGACAGTAAAGGCACTGGAAAGGTTTAATATCCTAAAGAAAAGATTCAGAGGCAGCTGATCAATTCTTTGAATAGTGAGGAAAAACAGGAGGGAGCAGCCTCAGAGTGCAGAAGTGAGGCTTGGTAATGGAGAGCAGAGACATACATACTCCCTAAGAAGAACTTTCGGTCAAAGACGTCTGGAAAGAGAATGAGCTACTGTGAGGCATGGCCCCCCATCACAGCAGATGTGCCAAAAGAAGGCTGGGTAATCTGGGTTTAATGACAGAGCGTGCCTGACACCTGGGGGCCTGGGACACAGACCAACTAAATTAATGTTCATTAAACTGAATTGGCTGTTTGGTGACAATGCCAGGGAAAGCTCCAAGTCTCTGACCTGAATTAATCCTTAAATACTGATTCCTGTATGTCTTTTACTGAATCCTTTTAACACACACACACACTCACACACTTCTAGCTTACATTAAATGAGCTAAGGAAAGCAAGGGCAAACATCGTACATGGTGATATGCGACCCCCACAGCATATCCTACGGACTCAGGAAAGAGAAGAAACGGGAAGACTTAGGGCAGGCCTCTGAAAAAAAACAGGAAGGGGGAAGTACTAACTCTTTCAATTAAAAAAATGGTCTCAGGAGCAGTCTGTGCTTCACATAGAGCTGGCTCTCAGCTTTCACAAGGAGCTTCTTCCAGGGTAAATGGCCTTCTGGCTCCCCCAAACACACCATCATCATGTCCATGTTATGTCTTTTAAAATCCAACTTAGTCTGTACAGATACAGATGCTGCTCCCTGATGGTACTTTCCTAGCTTCTCCTAGCTCCAAGAGGGAAGATTTCATACCTGCAAACTGTAACAGAGGAAAAGAAATGCTGGACTCTCGGGCCACCCCCCCGCCACCGAGGCACCTCGACAACCATTTGTGCCAGGAAGTCCAGCCTCTCCCTGCACAGCCTCCAGTGACAAGGGACTTACCATTTCCCAGCCTTATCTCCCTCTGCTCAAATTTTTATGTCTCTCTAGACTTCTCCTTCATTTTTTCCATACATGTACTATACATACATATATACACACACTCATACAAAAAGCAGATAAAATATATTCTACTTTGTAAAACATTTTTTCATGTTGCTAGAGGATCCTTTATAATGACATTTTCTTTGGCTGCCCAATAGTCCACTGATTTACCATTATTTACTTAACTATTTCTCTATTCTTCATGGAAATATTTTTGATCACGTAAATACATATGGACACGAGGGAGAAAAGATGAGAAAAACATGGCCCTAGTTCACAATCTGGTCAAGGAAACACAGAAAACACTGCAGTCAAATGTGAGAAATACAATAAAATAAATGTGTTCAGAGTGCTGTGAGGATAAAGAAGAAGTGAGTAACTTGCCCCAGGAAAATGGGGGAACACTCCACAAATGGGCAAATTTAGCAGCGTTGTTTCCAGTTCCTTACTTTGTTAAGTAACTGTAGCAGTGGATGTCCACTATAAGCAAGCACTGGGCCTGGTACTTCTTGGGTGTATGTATGTTAATGTCTCAGCTGTCTTACACTGAAGTTACTACTATCTCCTTCTAAATGATGAGATAGATCAACGCTCAGATCTGTTTCAGTGGTTTGTGGGAGGTCACACAGCTGGTAAGTGGTGGGGCTTGAATTAGAATGTGTATCTGTTCCTGAAGTCCATTCTGATTTCCTCCCTAAATAATATTAATAAAAGCATCTTTAAACACAAAGCTTTTCTCTTTAAAAACAAAAACAAAAAAAACTTAAATTCGCAACTAGGTTCGAATTTACATAACTCTTGATACAAATATTACCTTCAAACAGGATCAATCTCTAGCCAAGCTGATCAGGAAAAAAAAAAAGACATAAATTACAAACACAGGAAATGAAAAAGGAGACATGTTAGAGTCCACCGACATTAAAAGGATAACATGGGAAATTATAAACGAGAATATGCTGACATTTGATAATTTAGATGAAATGGACAAATTTTTTAATATACACAAACTACAGTGTTTGCCCAAGAAAAATAGATAACCTGAGTTCTCTAAAAGAATTCAAATTAGTAGTTAAAACTTTCACCATATATGAACACCAAGAGCAGATAGCTTCACTGGTAAATTCTATCAAACATTTAAGAAAAGAATAATACCAATTCTATACAACATCTGGCAGAAAATTGAAGACTCTCCAATTCATTTTATGAGGCCTGTATTACCCCAATACTCAAACCAGAGACAACAAAAAAAAATTAAAAAATAAAAAATAAAACTACAGACCAACATACCTCATAAACATAGAAGCAAAATCTAAAACATTAGCAAATTAAATCCAGCAACATATGAAAAGGCTACTAAATCATGATCAAATGGAGTTTACTCCAGGAATACAGGTTGGTTCAATATTCAAACACAATGTAACTCACTATATCGACAGGCTTAAAAAACTTATACGATCACCTTATAGATGGAGAAACAGCATCTGACAAAATTCAACATCTATTCATGATGAAACACTTGGTAAACTAGAAATAAGAAGGAACTACTTCAACCTGATAAAGGGTCGTGGACATGTTATTATAGTAGGTTTCTCACTTCATTAGGTTATTGTGAGTATTAAATAAACTGAACTTATAAAGAGTTTAAAATAATGCCCAGCACAGAGTATGTGATGTAATAAATGTGGCTATAATTATTATTAAAAATTCTGAATAAGAAACAAACAATAAAAGTATTAAGTACTTGCAGCTAAGAAAAAGAATGAACTACTGCTACATGCAATAGCATGGATGAATCTCAAAGATATGATTTTGAATTAAGAGAAGCCAAACACAGAAAAGTCTCTTACATAGAAGAGTACCAACTATTTATAGTTTAACTTCAAGAACAGATAAAAGTGGACGTAGATGGGAGACGAAAAAGAAAAAAAGGAAAAAAAATTTAAATCATTTCTTCAATTAAAAAAATTAATTTTGGGGGTGGCTCCATAGTGTAGTGGTTAGCATGTCTGCTTTACATGCAGAAGGTCCTGGGTTCGCACCCCAGGTGGAGAAACAGACCATGTCCCCGGTGTGCCAGGTCCTGGGTGATGCCCTGAGTGTGTGGGAGGAGATGCCCCGCCTTCAGAGATCCAGTTCTTAAAGGAAAATGGCAACATCCATAGGTCAGAGGTGGAAGTGAGGGTGGGGGTGGGGGAGAATTAAAGAGGGGAACAACAACAACAACAAAAAAACTAAAATAAAAATTAATTTTAAAAAAAGGTACAGACAAAAGTAATCTATGGTGATAGACATCAGAATAGTGGTTACCTTTGAAGAAAAGGTCATGAGTAGGAGGTGACAAAAGGGCATGCTGGATGATGTACACTATCTTGACCAGGTACTGACAGGGGAGTTTATCCATGTAAAAATTCATAAAGTGATACACTGAAGATTTGTGCATTTTACTGTACATAAGTTACACTGAAAAATAAGTAATTGTTCACAATACAACACCATAGGTGCTATGGCCCCAGTGCTGTAACAGTATTTATGTATGTATATGTATAAGATGATAAGTGAAAGGGCTGTCACAGAAATATTATCTCGAGTGAGTTTATTTTTTCACACTTAATTTAAAAATTTTAATTTGCTTTTTAAAAAATAATGAGCATGTTATTATTTACCTAATCAGAAAAATATTTTAAAGTTATTTTCTTATGGGAAAAAAAACAAACAAACACGCCCAGGCCCTTGAGTCCAGTGATTCTCTTCTCAGAATGTGGCTCTTGCTGATCACAGTGACACGTGCACCATAGTGCTGTTTGTGTTAGCCCCAAATCAGATATTTGTGTTTTCAATTCCAAATAATGGAATGCAGTGCAGCTTTTTAATCAGATAGAACAATGGTACTCTCACTGAAAGACTGCCAAAATATATTAAATAAAAAAGAAAGTGATACTTTCATTATGAAACCATTAATGAAATAAAATAAAAATTATATATTTCTCTAGGAAATGATCCAGGAAGAGATGTACAATAGTGATTTCTGCTAAGCAATGTCTAGAATATGATTGGGTGGGTGATGGGGATATAAAGGAGCCTTTGCTTTGCCTATGTTTCTATAATGAGATAGCTGATATTAATGTGTTACTTCTGAAATTAAAAATAAATAACATGGGAGCTAAATTTCTTGCTGTTGAACAAGGGAGCTACAGATATGGAAAGAGACGACAAGAAATGAACCCGTGGTGTTGGAGGTATCAGTATGCACAATGGTTTTTTAATACATAAAGACAGATACAGAAATGTGTATATAGATAGATGCACTTAATATATAAAGACATACAGAAATTCTGTGTATTTCCTAGTTCTGTCTGCTGAGAAGGCCTAGAAGCAATGATATCCCAGGAGCAAGAAGCCATCTAGCACCCAGATCTTGGTTTCTATACACCATTCTCCATCAAAAAGAACCAGGGTTCCTTGAAGAAATGGCCAACTCCAGAACTGGGGCAGAAGTAATGAATGAACCTGGACCACCTTGCTTTGCCAAAGAGTAAGGAAGGGCTTGAAGAATGATGGGGACATGTCAAAAGGACATAGAAATTGGGGAAGGGGGTTCCTACCAGCCAAATGTAGGATAATTTGAGCATAAAAATAAAGACCATTAGTGACAGATTATAACTCATAGGATAAAAGAATAACCTATGTGTCAACACTAATATATAAACGAATAAATACAGGGGGAAAATGGAAAGTTCCTTCTTACAGTAGAATGCCAACATATAACTGTAAAAGGGATGAAAGACTTAGAAAATTACCAACTGGCAATTACCATAGTAATAACTGTTTCAGACAAGAATCACAAATGCTAAAACTTGATGAAAGTTTGATGAGAAACTTAATGATTACATAGGGAAAAATAGAACTTCATAGTGGAGAACCTGCTGACACCATCATAACCAAGTGATCAAAGTTAACAGCTCCAATATTGGGACAAAGGGACAACACCTGCCACCTAATATTGTGCTCTAAGGACACAATACCATTTCTGTGATACCCCACCAAAAATAGGCAACCTAAACCTTATCAGTAAGGAAACATCAGGCAAATCCCAATTGAAGGACATTCTACAAAGAAATGGCCTGACTTTTTGAAAAATGTCAAGGTCCTGAAAGACAAAAAAAGACTGAGGAACTGCTCCAGATCATAGGAAACTAAAATAGTTAAAGCTAAATGCGACCAGGGGAAAAAAAGATTTTTCTGTCGCTATAATACATTAGTGGCAATTTGAATAAACTCTACAATTAGACAAAATAGTGTTACTGACGTTAATTTCCTGATATTATTGTGCTATGGTTATGTGAGAAAATGTTCTTGAATTTTAGAAAATAAACAGTGAAGCATTAAACAAGCACAGTATTTTCAACTTATTATCAAGTATAGCAGTCCCCAACCTTTTTGGCATCAGGTGCTCCTATGAGAATCTAATGCCTGATGATCTGAGGTGGAGCTGAGGCGGTGCTGCTAGTAGTGCTGGGGAATGGCTGCAAATACAGATGAAGCTTCACTCGCTTGCCTGCCTGCTGCTCACCTCCTGCTCTGTGCAGCCCAGTTTCAAACAGGCCACAGACCAGTACCAGTCTGCAGCCCGGGGGTTTGGGGACTTAGGGTACCCTGCTAAAGTAAGTTAAGAAAAAGATGTGGTCTATAGCCATGCCACCTTGAACAAGCCAGATCCCGTCTGATCTCGGAAGCTAAGCAAGGTCAGGCCTGGTTAGTACTTGGATGGGAGACCACCTAAAAAGACCAGGAGCTATAGGCGTAAAAAGTAAATAAAAAATAAAAAATAAATAAGGGATTGTAAACTGACAAGGTCCTTGCAATCTGTGAGGTCAGCCAAGGGTTGCCTCACCTAAAAAAAAAAAAAATGTGGAGAAAAAAATAGAGAAAATAATAAAGTAAGCATGATGAAATGTTAATACTTAGGGATTCTGGGTGAAGAGTTTTCAATAATTCTTTGCACTATTTTTGCAGCTTTTCTGACAATATGAAACTATTTCAGAAAAATTAGAAATATATGCTTACTGAAGAAAATCTGCTATATTCAAAAATATAAAGAAAACACAATCCAAACACCTACTATTTTTGTTCTACTCGTTTTTTTATACATATATTATAAAATATATTTATTTTTAACATCACTGGTTTCATATTACATATAATTCTGTCTTGCATTTTTCACTTATTAATTTGTGAACATTATAAATTCTCAAATGTTATTCCAGCCTATAAATATAGTGTCATTTACAGGATATTTTCACTGTTACAAATAATGCCATGATAAACACGATGATTGATATCTTTCAAAATAACTCTCTGGGTAACTGATTATTTCCTTAAAATAGTTTCTGAATTTATCTTAGAAATATTTCTGGATCAAAGGAAATAAGTATTTTTAAGGCTCTTGATTAACTTGTCAAATTATTTTTCCAAAAAGCAATTTATTTTCAACATTTCTTTGCAGCTCTCCTTTTGCAAGACACTGCTAAGCTGGAGAAAAAAGAGAAGCCTGTGAGGGAAACAAATTAGAAAAAAACAAAACAAAACTAAAACTAAATACAAGAATCAGTAAGCACTCAAGGGAAGCCATGACACCACCAGTAGAACAGAAGGTGGGACAAAGAGAAACAACCAGGGAGAATGTGCAGACCGGGCAGACCATCTCAGCAACAGAAACCCTTCCCAGCAAATAAGACCCTCTGTGGTATACAGTGGGGAAGGCGTGCAGTAGGAGGTGCTGGCCCAGGGCTGCGTCCACATACCAACATGAGGATCACAGCTTGGGGACATAGAGATCCACTGCTTAGCTCTCTACTTGCTTCTCAGTCCCCCGAGCCCTCCTTGGTTTGATGTCTAGAGGGGAGGTTGTCAAGGCAGGGCAGTGAGTGATCCTGAAAATAAGAATCAGAGTCCTGGGGAAGCACATTTCAATAATCACTTACACATGATTTATGTCTGAAAATATCATACATTTAAACTCTTTATGTCATGACAACATTTACATTCATGCACATATACGAATCTTGAAATCTCTCTGCACCTCAGTGTCTTCATTTAGAAAACAGAGATAATACTACCTACCTCACAGGGGCTGTTGCCAGAATTATATGAGACAATAGACGTGCCTGATGTGTGACACTCATATAAAGAAAAAAGTTAACTATTGTTCTGTTTTATTTTTAGTGAACTGGGTGTGCTCAAACTAAGAGAATGCAGGTAAGAGGCAGAATACTTCATCTTGGGCCCCTGGAAGCCAGAATAGGTGACTCTCAAAAGCTCCTGCTTTCCTTAAGAGTTTAGAGAAATGTAATGCGGTATAGCACAAAAGCTCTGGAGAAACCCAACCTTTTCTGAAGGGAAGTAAGAGTCTGGGTTCTGAGATCCAGAACTCTCACAGTATGTCCAATTCAGGTACCTATCAGAGGACTTGCCCAGAGATTTGCCTCAGGCTGGGCTGGACCTGGAAGAACCAGCATCCCTCCTTCAACCAGTGCCCCTGGCCAACAGCAGTAAGTAGAGTTTGAATGCATTGTCTTTCAACCATTCTTCACCAGCTTACCTTGATTTTGAACAGGAAAGCTTTAATTTCCATTTAGGTCAAGTCACTTAATAGCAGATGCTGATGCAATACAAATCCCTCTCACTAAAGAAACTGAGGGTGGGAATGGACAAAGGCCTAGAATCTACAGTGAGGGAGACGGAAGAAGACAGTGCCTGGCAAAGGTCAGGCACAATAGAGTGCTCAGAGGGTCTGAATGACTATATAAGGTACAGCAACAGCTCTTCTAGCCTTTAAGAGCATTATAGCTTAGGACTCCGAACTCCTGCCAAACCCAGTGCCCCTCTGTCCCCATTTTCTACCATCATTAGACAACATCTGATCAGCCACTGAAAACTTCCACTGGCCAGATCAGAATGATGGCAATTTAATACAAACTCACCTGTTTGCTCTGGCGTGAACAATTCCAAACCATTTTAGCAGGGTTATTAAACAGTCACAACAACATGAACAAGTCAGTAATAATCAGATGCCATGATGATAGAGGACTGTCTTGTGGTGTCTATAAAAGCATCCACAATTATTACACTCCATTTACAAGACAGTGCATCAGCACTAAACCATTAGCTGATGACAGTTTCTAATTGTCCCATCCATGTCTTTTTAGGGAGAAGGAAACAAAATCCTCTGGCACTGGCCTAACATTATACCATGCTGTCATTTGGGACAGGTACACTAGGTCACACAAGATGCTCCTGGGGCTGATAGTGTAATGCACCCTCTGACGGACACTGCTGGGAGAGCTGTGTAGGCTGCAGCAAGATGTGAAGATGCAGCTGGGTTCTAAGAACCTCTACACCACTGCACCTGCTGTGGCTTCCTGGTAGAGAGGATACCCACCACATCACATAGCGCACCTGTCTGTGTGAGAGACAATGAGGACATTTCTCCAGGTCACAGGACTCAGAAAAGCTGTCCTCCTCTGAGTACCAATCCACACCCAAGTGGCCTAACACATAACTTTATGAAATGTCCAGTGTAGGCAAGGTGATTCTACTTGGCACTTGGCCTCCATAAGGGGACTCAGCAGTTTAAGCAGCTTTCCCCTTATGACTTCACTACCTCAATGTATAACTTCTAGGGTTCTTGTGATGGGGTGAAGACTATGAGAGGGCTCAGGCCCAGCTCCTAAATGCTTCAGGCTAGAAGTGACACACATCACTCCCTCCCACAGGCCATTAGCCTAAGTTAACTTCAAGAGGGATAAGAAATGTAGGAAAGCACAGAAATATGCAGAGAACAGTAAGCATGTCTGCTGTAGATAGGCAGAGCTCACTCAAGGTAATAAGAAGCCAGTGGTGGAACTAGTGGGAGTCCAGCTGCTCAAAGACTCATGATCTATAAACTAGATTTTTAAAACTAGAGATATAATTCACATACCATAAAAGTCACCATTTTAAAGTGTGCAATTCTGTGGTTTTCAGAATATTCACGCATCATGCAACCATTACCCCTAATTCCAGAACAGCTTCATCACCCCATAAAGAAACCTCATACCCATAAGCAGTCACTCCTCATTCCTGACTTCTCTTTCCCTCTTTGCTCTGGACATCAAGAAACTGAACAAATCGAAAAAGCCTCTAGCAGCCACATACTATCCTTAACCTTGGGTCCTGCCCTCCCCACCCGCCATCATTTTCTATTTGCCTCATCTATCTTGTCCAAATATTAATTACAACAATAATCAGCATGTGTTTAACATTTACACTATGACATTCTACTATTTCATTTCATCCTTACAATAGTCCTCTGAGGTACAGGAGCTGTAATTATCACAGAGGTTAAAGTCCCTGTCCAAAGTCAGGGAACTGAGATGTAGTTGAACCAGGATTCAGACCCAGGTTAACTGGCATCACAGCCACTCATTTGCATGCCTTTCTGAACCTTTTTAGGACAAGGCGAAGTTAGAGATAGAAGTTGCTTCACTGAATGAACTGGAGTTCATTCTGCAGTTAAAATCCTGGCTGTACCATCAGGTAACAGTATTACTAACAACTAAATAACCCCTGGAAAGCTGCCATCTGGCTGGAGCTAGCCTGTATTTTGGTTCCACTGGTGTTCAAGAGGCCTGGCATAACATGGTTTTCTTTTATAACATGGTTTGTTTCCTCTCTCCTTCTCCCCCCCTACTCCCTCCCCCTCCCTCTCTACACACACACACACACACACACACACACATCATATTTGTTGATATATACACATCAACAAAATCTTCCACACCAGTCAACACTTTACACTTGATAGTACAGCACGCTAGCCCTTCAGCCAGAAGCATTTAAACAGAACGACTGCTGCCTTCTGAGAAGTCTTGGCTCTGCTTACAGTCACCCACTAACAGGCAAGAACCCAAGCCAGACTTCTCAACTTTCATAGCAAAATGGCACGACACTGCATATGAGATGTGCTAAGAACCTCAGGACCTCCACTATGGACTACCTGCCTCCTACCTCTGGCAAAAGGTCTCTCCCCATTCATTCTCCCAGATTCTCCTGCTTTACCCCTGCCTGATAAAATACATCACTCTGAGTCTATTCTCTTGCTCCCATTCCCCAAAGATCTGCCCTTACTATTATACCATAATACTATTATACCATTATACTAGAGCCTAAAGTTCTCAGCACTTATCCAAGCAGGTCTCAGGAAGGCTACCTGTGGGTCATGCTCTTCTGTTTACCTCCACCCCAGCCTAAGCTATCATTCACCCTATCAGTCTTGTCCACACACAAGTGTAGTCCTAGCACCTCGAAAAAGGGCCTCGTACACACGAGATGCTCTACAAATGCTTATGAGGCTGCTGCCTACTGCCTTATTCAGTGAAGGCACAGGGAAAAGTACTTCTTGGGATAAACTGATCTGCTTCCCTTTTTCGGTAATGTTTGCTATGCAAACCCATCCTTTGCCTTGCCTTCTAGGAAGCTCTGAGCTGAGTTTTGTGCTCAATCACAATAACTTCCCTTGACTGTTTTTTGCCACAATTATCTGCCTCCCAGGGTCCTTCTCTCAATTACTACTTTTTTCCATGGTTTTGGTTTTGCTGAGAAGAGTGTGGGTCTTGAAATTCAACAAACTTAAAATTCAGTTGAGCCATAAAAGAACATGGTCCTTGTAAGTCAAAGGAGCATGACTTACACACAATGGTTTGAAACCCAGATAGGCTGCTTACACACCATGGGGCCCCGAGCACATGACTTATTCAGCCTCAGTCCCCTAGCTGACCATCCTCAGTGTTATGATCATCACATGAGACATAAAACACCCAGCACAAGACCTGACATACAACACTCAAAGGTTAAACTAGACTCCTTTTATTCATTAGATTTTTAAAAAATAAATAAATTTATTCATGTTTTGGTATCCAGGTAACTGATCCAGAAGTATCTAGAAAGACAGAATACTATGAAGGGTACCCAAATTCTTTCTCTTCTTCAAGTATAAAATAATTAATTATTAAATTAACTATTAAATAAACTATCAACTGTGGGAAGAACTTAAAACATTTAAAATGGATAGAAAACTGAAATCCTACAAAAAGTTTACATGGCACCTTAGAATAATCTCGAAAAATACAGATCAGAACCAATACTGACAGTCAATATGCAGGAGAAAGCTTAGCAGTACCGTGGGAGAGAGAAGCCATAATCATTAATTCATCCGTTTATTCCTCCATTCACCCAGTTAGTATTCATTGAGTGTCTACCTTACACCTGGCACTGTTGCACACATGGGCTTATACCTGTGGAAATGACTGAGAAGTTCCCTGTCCTCACTGAATTCACATTCTACTCCAACCATATTGCCATTAGGGAGAGAGAGATTTGGACTCCTTTTATTATAGCTACTTCCATATCTTTTATGGAAGTAGAGAAGGGAAGAAGACTACAAAACAATAAGACAGTGAGAACAACTATAAATTCTTGAGCAAAGAAGGGATGATAAAGCGGGGCTTCGAGATCAATCTAGAAATGGTACCACAGGCAAGTCTTGAGAGAAGGTGTAAAGAATCAGGGAGGAGGAATTATGAACCCAGGAGGCCAGTCAGGGGTCTAGTGCAACCAGGAAATGACAAGGGCTACAATAAGACCATGGCAGTGGAAAGAGACTCAAAGGCTAAAAAGTGACAGGACTGCATGGTGGCAAAAACCCAGAATGAAGAGAGGGAAAAGGGACAGATGTCATTTGTCCTTAAAGCTTCAGAGACCAGGAAGATGGTGAGGTCACTAACAGGGCTTTGGGCCTTGTTGGTGGGTGTTTCAGGTAAGCAGGATACATTTTTTTCATCTCTGTTGTCATGTTAAATGACCCTTTAGAGTTTACAGATCACATTAAGGGACTGTGTCCAACATGTCCAGATAACACTGCCTGGTTTCTTAAATGATTGCAAAGGTTCTGAAACTCTTAACCGAAACCAACAAAAGCTATTCTTCACAAGAGCACAAATCTCTGATGTGATAACTAGAATGTGTTCCAACCTAAACCCCATTCCTGAAAGTCCTGGGCACAATTGGCTGATACATTCTCCTGTGTATTCAAGAACCACCAACTCTGCAGTTTTGAAAACCAACCCAAGTGACCTACAGATACAGAGTCAACATTATGTGGGTTTAGAGGTGAGCACGAGTTCATGTGTTCCCACCCAGCCTTCAAACCTTTGTACAGACCCAGCCTACCCAACGCAATGATGATACATACTGCAAGATCACAGTGTTCTTATACAAGCACAAAAGGAAAAGGGGACAGGGAAGGCTGAGCTCAAGAAAGGGATGGGGTAGGCGGGACCACAGGAAAAGGCAATAAAGATAAAGCTAGGGAAGATAAAAAAATGACTAAATATAATTCATAAATTTCACCTAGAATTACATAAGTCCTACATCAGAGGGCACACCCCACAGAGTCCACCTTCCTTGGTTACTACAACCAAGTAGAAAAAAGCCAACTTTTTCCATTTTATTTTCCTACCATGAGATGTCTCCTAAAGAACCCAGTTCTCTAAGAAACAGTTCTCAGTTCACGGCACCACAGTTTGGCCCATTATTATATTATAGCTTAGCCTTTGAAACTGATTAATTTCTGGGAAGCATTTGTATATTCTCTCAGCTGTGTACAGACTCTGTGCAAAGGAAATTAGAATGCCTCACCCTCCAGCACTCCAAATAAAGGATAATTCTTTTATTTTCCTCCACATTGTCACTTCTTTATAAGTTAAATAAATAAACCCTCCACATCCAGAGGTTTCTGCACAAGCCACCCAGAAGAAGGACCAGGCCCCCTCAGGTGCCTTGTTCAAAACATACCCAAGCATTAACCAAGTTGCCAACCAGTATCAGGCATAATGGGATGATGAACTTGGCTCCAATGGACCCAAGCAACAGTAACTATCAGCCTGCAAAGAACCATGGACTCTTTGCCCATGAGACACCTCTGCTACTTTCTTACACTTACACACACACACACACACCACCAGGTACACAACTAAGATAAACACCTCACTTGGGGAGAGGGTTGGGGAAAGGAAAATACTTTTAGGATGCAGAGCTCTAAAATAGTATGATAAAGATTCAGCAGAGTGAGTTTCCCAAATAATGAATTCACCCAGAAAGAAAGACATTGGAGCAAGAAGAAAGTCTGAAAACCCAATATAAGAAGACACTTCTGTGCTAGTCACATCACTGACCTATTTAAAAGCCTTCCCATCACTTAGCATGGTTCATGAGCTTCCTTCAGAGAAGTCCTAATTGCTCCAAGCCTCATGCAACCTACACTCTACACCTCCCAGAGGAGGATGCCTTGGTGGACTGTTAATTCCCATCTACCCTCCAAGACCCAACTCAAATGTCACCTCCTCTTTAGAGTCTCACTTGACTGCCCCCCGCCCCCCCGCCACACACACAAAGGCAGCTTGTCCTGAGTGCTCCCCAGAAGGGCTCAGCACCAAGGATAAGTACCTCATATGCATTATATCAAGAATGAACTCAACAGGCTCTAATTGTTTACTGTTATGTTTGTTCTCCCCAGAAGAGTTTTCAAGTGCCTGAACCAGGCCTTAAACACTGAAGCTTAGATCCAGAGGGTCGAATATGTTTTTTAAGTGTCATTCCACAGGGATGGAAACAGTGCCAATAACAGGGAGCATTAACTGCAGAAAAATAAACACCTCCTGAGCAGTTCCAGGAGGCAGGTGGAGCAGGCCTTCTTTCTCCACTTCATGGATGAAGAAAGTAAGGCCTAGCATAGACCCCCTGCCTGTATAAGCTGCTAAGCTGCCTCTGACCTAAGAGCTTCTCCCCACCTGCCCAGTGGCTCTAAATTTCTATCAAATGCCAGATAACAGAACTGTACAGGAAAACAAGTTTTATTCTGTAGCTTATATAAAAAAAAATAATAATATTTTCTACCTCTATCAGATACTCATTTCATTTATGTTACTTACACTATAATGAAATGTATAGTAAAACATACAACACAGAGACATACTTACTTGTGCTTTGTGGCATTGGAAGTGAGGAAAAACAATCATATTATTAAGTATTTATATGCATTAGGAAATTTCTCTTCCACCCAAACAAACGAACGAACTAATCCTCTCTAGTCAAAAATGAGATACAGCACAAAAAGAGGAGTGAGGGTTCTGGAAGAAGACGGCTGTGCGTGAGGCCTCAGCTTCACCCTCACAGCCTTGAGCAAGTGATTTCATCTCTGAGATCCCTCCCTAGCTGTGAAATGGGCAAGGAAACACCAGCCTTTTGGGGTCATCGAAAGAACTTAAAAAATTACACGCATGTATGGGTCTCTACACACACCCATGTGCACACATAATAGAAACTTAGCATAGAATCTGCATAAAATTTTCCTGATATAAAATCATCTCTGCCATTAGCAGTTAGTCTTCACAAATGGTCTTAGAATTATGAATTAAAACACAATGAGACTCTGTTGGTGGGAATATAACAAGGTATCATTTTTGGAGGCGAGTTTGGCAACATCCATTAATATTTAAATATTTAAAGTCATACCATTTCTACAGTCAATCTATATCTCCCTCTCTTCTCTCTCTCCCCTGTATTATTTTTCTCCACTAAAAAAAAGTCTCAGTGTAAGGCTATGAAGGACATTCACTATCTATATTGGATATTTTTTTAATAGTCTTATAATGAGCACTTAAATTTTTTTTAAACAGAAAAGATACATTTTTATAAGTCATTTCTCCATTTAATTTTTTATGATTTTAATTTTTAAATGAATCTGACATAAAATAAAAAGTTAAATCCCAAATTATTGATCACCATTTGACAAATCATGTGTGTTATTTGTCTCCCTCCACTAGATCAGATCCATGGGGGATTTGTCTGTTTCGGTCACTGCTATAGTACCAAAATAGTCAATATTTGTTCAATGAACACATTTAAAAGCTCATTAACGTTGTTCCACCTCTTCAACTACAAGAATTCATTAGGCAAAAACATTTTGCACAAGATATTAAAAATATTTAATTGCACAAGATAAAGAACAAGACTACTCAGGCAAAATTCATGATAGCAAAAAGATGCAAACCACATACATTTTTTTCAATAATACTGGTTACTGAAATATTCTGTCATTTTTAAAAGAATGAGATTTAAAAAAGAATGAGGCAGATCTCTACATAGTGATTTAGAAATGCAACATGTTAAGTAATTAAAAGCAAGTCTCAGAACAATATGACTAGTTTCATCTTAGTTTTGTGTTTAGTCAACAACTTCTGTTATTTTAAGTTTAAAAATTTAAATAAATGTTTTTATATGTGGAAAAAATAATCTGGAGAAAACATAATACACCACTAGCAGTGATTTTTTGTCTCAGGGTAAGGCTATGAGGGATGTTCATTACATTGCATATTTCTGTGATAGTTTTTAAAATAATGAGCACTTAATATTTTGTAAATAGAAAAAAATTACATTTTTATGAAAAATAATTATTTCACTTTTTTCTGATTTTAATTTTTAAATGAATCTGACATATAAGTTAAATCCCAAAGCACTAAACTGAGGCACCTAGTGCTAGTGCCAGAGCTGGAACTTAGGTTCCCTGACTCCCAATACAGTGCTCTGCTCCTTCCTAAAGCACTAGGAAGTGGAAGATACAGCAGAGGAAGCTGGGCTCTTGTGAACCATGAAAGGTCTACAACTACAGAAGCTCTATCAGGAGAAAAAAAAGTTGCATAAGAGCTAAATTCTTATTAACTTGAAATGTTCCATGGGTTTAATAAATAAATGTTCTGGATTTACAGAACATTTTCAGAACAAGCAGTTCTAATTTTAAATAGTTGATCTAGGTAAACATGGACTTACCTAACTCAGATCCTGATTTTCAAGGGGTTAAGGGAGGGGATCAGTTCAGTCACTAGCAGGTTCTAAAATTTCAGGTTCGTCAGGCAATTGACATCTGTGACTGATTACAAACTCATACCACCCAGGGATATTCACCTGCCTGACTGCAAATCAATGCTGCTATTCCAGGTGCTGAAGTACATCCCTGGGGTTCCTTTTATGCCAAGGCACCTGCACGCGAGAGGCACTGTCCCGCAGGGATGCCGGGCCCTCGGACGCACACAAAGCGATTCTGAGGAAAGGCCGGGCTGACCGGCTCCCCTGAGCCCACCTGATGTTACAGGATCAAATTCGGTCCCATTCGCACTCACAGAGCTCCTCCTACGTGAATTACCCCCAAACTGGCCGCCTCAAGGCTCATCGTACAGGGAGAAACTGAGGCTTGGAGGGGAAAAGTAGCTTAGTCTCAGCCCTCTGACGCCCAGACTCAACATTCGGCCGAAGGGCCCGTCGGGTGCCCTCAGCCGTGGAAACAACGACCCTCAAGCCTCCGCAGGAGGTCAGCTCGAGGGGAAGGACCACCCTGGGAAGGGCCGATGTGAGAGCCGCGCTTTGCTTGAGAGCCGGGTGAGATACTTAGCGACCCGGCCAGAGAACCTAACCCCAGCGCCTAAGGCCCGAGCGGCCGAATCGACCAGAGGACACTGGGCCCCGGAGCCCAGGCACCCCGAGCTCTACCGCCCGAACCTCACTAACCCCGCGCCGGTGACCGCAGGCACTCACCACGAGCGGTCCGGCAGCAGTCCCAGCACCAGTCCCAGCACCACAGCAGAACGCAGGCCCACACCACTGAGGTGCTACCACCATCCTTCGCGACCGCGGGGGTAGGGGCGTGGCCGTAGGCATGCGCACGCTCCCGGAGCCAGGTCTCCCCCTGGAGAATTTGTGCTCTTGGTACGGCCCGGCAGGGCCACGCCCCCTCCGCATCCTGGCTGGGCAGACGTCCTGGGGGCCTGGCACGTGGTTCTTTGGCGAGCGGGAGTCTGGGGACAAGCTGTTTCTCCGGCCTTCCAGCTGTAGTCCCACCCTCTCATGGGTCCCGAAGGGATTATAGCTGTGCGCCGTGCCATCTGGCCAGCTGTCGACAGCCGCTCACGTGTGCTCGCCACTTTTTCTCCTCAACGGCCCTCAGTTCCCTGACCTGAGGGTGCCTGCACAGTTGATCCAGGGTCCCTTACGTCTAACCTGGATTAACATGCTGGCTTGCTTGAGTTGGGGATGGAAAGGGACCAGACAGAGGCGAGTACAGGACCCTGGGCGGGGGCGGGGATGGGGGTGTGAACCAGAGGGCACCTAGGTTTGAAAAGTGGTTGCCTTGGTCTGGGGTAAGAATCCCCCTCTGCCTCCAAGAACTGACATTTTGCAGTTTCATTGATGTCTTGGGAATTAAGGAGGGAATGTAAGGAAGCTTACAGAGGTGTAAGAAAGCTAGATGAGGACTGGATTATAGGATAACAAGATTATGTGCTTTCTTGAGGGTGGTCACACTTTAGGAGGAGGATCTGAAAGAGGGCATATACGGTCCAAGGTATGTTAATCTAGATGCACAAGAACAATGGACAGAGCTTACTCAAGGTAAAAATAAGCCTTTTACCAAAGAAATTATATGCCTGGGACTTCACTACTCACCATGATCTGCCCAGTTAGGAATTTATGATCAGTTCACTCTATGTGGTTACTTTCCATAGAACCTCTTTTTCATCCACATAGGGTTCTGAGGATAAGGTAATATAACTTGTGTTCTTGAAGGATTTAGCAATAGTGCTCTAGAAATGTAAGTCATTGCCATTATTATTATTACAGCCTTCAAATTTGTTTTGAAACAGTGGGCAGTTACTTTCTTCAGAGCCCATTCTCCTTTTTTTGGAAACAGGACCAAACAACCTACAACCAAATACTTTGAAAATAGTAAAGTCCTACGTAAAGAGGACTATTGCTGTGGCCCCAGTTTTAGGCTTCTTATATCCAAGAACCAGTACCTCCAACAGATTTAATGAATGCAGCAGCCCTCAGGATGGGGCACACCGTGTCCACCTCAGTGACTGAATATATAACTCCTACACCAGGTCCTCAAGAAAGCAGTGGGGAAATTCATGACTCAGATCTCTGATACTCCCTCCCACCTTTTCAACACCTTGTTGAACATCCATAATCCAGTCTCTCCTGGGTATCCCAGTGAGGCTTCAAACTTTATATCCTTGCTCCCTGCTCTGTAAAGCCAGAACTCATAACATTGAGTTCTCTCTTTTTAATAATAGCATCCCCAAGGCAGGAAATAGGCATCTTTTGCTTTTTCCCACTGAACCAGTAACTGAGTCCTATGGATTCTATCTCCAGGATCCCCCTCTTTTCACCTTTTCCTGCTGCCCCTGCCCTAGTTCAGGTCCACCTGGGTTCACTGGATGATCTCAGCAGTTCTGACTGTGCATGACACCTCCAGTTTCTTGTACACTCACTGCCTGGAAAACTTCCTCATGTACTGCTATGCTCACTGCCCTCCTTTCTGTCCCTTTACCCTTCCTCCTCAAAACACACTCTTACTAGCCAGCTGGAAAAAAAAAAAAAAGTAGGTTGTATACACAATTCACACTTTCACTAATATAAATTCCTGAAAGATAAAAGATTTTAATGATTTTAAAAAAAGAAGAAAAATGAAAAGTCCAAATAGAAACCATAGGAGAATTTGCATTAATCTCTAAGAGGTTTTTCTGAGTTATGACACAAACCCCGGAAACCATAAATGAGAAGATTGAGAAATCTGCCTACCCTACATAAAAACTGAAACTTGATTGTGATAAAAACCTACAAGCACAGTCAAGAAACAAATGACATACTAGGAAAAAACATTTGCAATTATTAATAGTAAAAGGGTTAGTCTTTCTAATAAAAAGCCCCTACTAATGAAGAAGAAAAGGGCTGATTAACATAAATGAGCAAAAGATATGAATCATTAGTTCACAGAAAAAGAAATCCAAATAGCTCTTAACCATGTGAAAAGTTTTTCCACCTGCACATAAAAGAAATGCAAATTAAAATTTGGCTGAGATACCATTTTTCACCTCTGATGATGACAAAAATCTAAAAGTTTGATGACACACTGTTGATGAAGCTATGTGGAAACAGATACTGACATTTATTGTTGCTACATCCATGCATGAATATCATCCAGCTATAAAAAAGACAAATGAGGAAGTTCATTGCTGATACAGAAGAATCTCGGAGATAAATCAATAAAAGAAAAATGCAAGGTGATGAACAGTAAGTGGGGAAGTGGAGGAAGAATGTACCTACTGAGTATAGATATTTGGCTGTATGTGTATGACCTCTCTGGAAAGAAAAAAAAAAAACAGTAACATTGATTGTTTCCAGAGGAGAACTGGGACCAGGGGGAAGGGAGGCATCACTGTGTGCACTTTGTATTCATAAGGCACATTGTGTGCCTTATGAATGTTTTACCTATTCCAAGTTGAATTCATAAATACTTTTTTTAATACCCAAATAACCTTGTCATTGGCCAAATGGCAAGGCTTCCAACAGCTAAATAGTGACTAGACACTTCATTTTTTTTTTAATCAAAATTATACATATGTGGAGTTACAGACAACCATTTTCTGCCAACTACCCTTCATTTCTCCTCATCGTCATTGCCCAGAAAGAATCACTTCTTACTTTGTACAGCCCTTTCCTGATCCTTATTTCCATGCTGGTAATTAAATATTTTTGTGGCTGGCTGTTGTCCTGTATTTTAGGTGTTACCTTTTGAATCCTGCTGATGATGAGTTGGGTCATTAAAACCACAGCCTGCCTCCTCTGCCCACACATTTCAAGATAATTATTTATATACCTCCTTTACTTCCTCTGTTAATCATCTTTATAACTGAGTAAGCCTGGGACCTCCATTTCTCTGTCCATCTACTGCTGGCAGTAGCTCATCACGCTATACAATGAAGCTATCAGCCTCCTTGCCCTTCCCTTTGTGCCCCCTACCTCTGCTCCCAACTTCAGTTGTATGAACCTGGACATTCTTATTATTGAGCTTAATACATTACATTCTACATGTGTGTTCTTTGTTTTGTCTGTCACTTGGCCTAAAAGTTAAGTCAACAAGCAGCATTGACATTGTTCTAATGGTCTCTTCCTGTACAGCTGTCCTCTTCCTGGTGGTTCATTTTTTTTCTTTTCTGGCACAATTTAAAGGAAACAGATCCTTGGTCTCTCCATAGATCTGATATATCAAGCTTTCTGAAGATAACCTCCAGGGTTCTCAGACAGCCCTCGTCCCCTATTCAGATTAGCTACTATCAAGGATGAAGGCTGAATTCCTGTCTGGGTTTTAGGTCTCACAGCAGGAATACAATCAAAGTTTGTGGAATGAATGGATCTTTTTAGCCTGGGACAAAAGAACACTTAAAATCTTCTCCCAACCTGTCTTTCCAGCTTGACCTCTTTAACTTTTCTCCACAGACTCTACATTCCAGCAACACTGGATGAATACTCATACATGCTGTGCCTCTGAGCCATCAGGAATGTTGTTTCGATTCCTCTGAGCCATCAGGAATGTTGTTCTTTTCCATGTTTATATGTTCATATCTTACCAATACTCCTACCCCAATCACTCTGGTAGTGATGGCCCCCTCACCACTGTCCAGCCCTCCAAGGCTCAGAATATTTTCTACTTTAAATCATATCTCCAGAATATGGGTCTCTGGTTGATCTAAAGTCCCTCCAGGGCAAGTCTGTGTCAGAGGCCTCCTCTCTCTGTCTCTCTACCCCTAAGTCCTGCTAAATGGGGTGAGAGGGAGCTAGGGAACTAGACTATGGACACTGCAGGACAAGGACTTTGTGGCCTATCCAGGACCCTGCTTCATTGGTTACGGGGGCTATCTTCACTGAAATGGAGGGGTTGTTCAAGTGTAAGTGCAGGTGCTGCTGCCTGAAGGACTTATCAAGAAGGTGTGATCTTCTAAGGGAGAGGTAGAAGGCCACCGGGATAGTAGGCCTTTCTCTGCTGTATGCAGTCCAGTTCCACCTCCATACCCCTCACCTCCAAGATTCTGAAGGTGAATAACCAGAAAACTCAGGGCACCTACAGCAGGCTTCTTCAGCTTGGGAACTGAGGGGCCAGAAGCTGATCCCTAAAGCAAATTTCTTTCCCTAGGAGAAGACTTTAAACTTGAAGCATACCATGAGGCTAAAGGAGGCATCACTCTGTATCAGGACCTTTTGATCACCATGATCTCTAAAAGCTTTCCTTGTTCTATAGAACCAAACGTTTCCTGAGCACTTGTAATGGGCTCCCACTTGATATGGGATAGAGGGAAGGGACTACCATTTATTGAGTGCCAACTAGATCCTAAGTACTGTACTAAACATTCTACAACACACATTACTACAAATCATCTCTCAGAAGTATACACTATTATCCCCATTTGATAGATGCATAAACAGAGGCTCAGGGAGGTAAAGGATTTATCTCAAGGTCCCTGAGACTCCAGATTCTGCCCTACATCAGAATCATCACAGGGCCTGTTAAAACTACCAGTTCTTAGGGTATCCCTACCCGCCCCCCACCCCCCACCGCCAACAGCCATTCAATCAGAATCTCTCTGGAGGCAAGGCGGAAATTGAAATTTTAAATAAACTTCATTCTCATCCACACTGGAAAATGAGAACCACTCCCTTATTGGGTTAACTTGGCCAGAACAGGTGGGGGAGGGAGGAATAAGGGGGGGGGGGCGGAGAATGGGCAGGTAGGTATCCACAGCATAGCTCAAATTGGTCCAAATACAAATACAAAGGCAGATAAAATGGAGGGGGCAGTTGCCATGAAGGGTGGAATCCAGTGGATGACCAGCTTGGAGCCCCAGAGTGCTAAAAAATTTTCCAGACCTTCCTCCCTGCCTCCATACCACCCCCACACCCCAAGGTCCCTTTAACCTCATTCGAAGTTCAACGACTTCAAGGAGGCAGCCCTGAAATGAAAGAACAAACATGGCCTTTGGCAACAGCAGATAGGCTTTCCAATCTAGAAGCAGCCAAGGCCTAAACAGTTGCGTGGCCTTGGATGGGTCCTCTGGGCCCTTGTAACATGGTCTACAGGATTAAAAGAGTTCATGTGTGTAAAGTGACCAAGTACACAGTGGTTCTCAGGGACCAAGATTCCTTCATGTTAACTACCCCCTCCACCACCCCCACTTCCCCTTTGTTCCCTTTGCTGTTATGCAATCAAAGTTTAAATCCTTCCTGGATTTGCAGGCAGGAGCCTAGGGCAAGCAGCAGAGCAAATAGGAAGGTGTCCCTTTAAAGGGGATTTGAAAGCCACACTCTCCCTCCCTGCTCCCCTCCACATTGTTGTTCACTGTGCTGCTAGGCCAAGACCTTTGCCTCTCCTTCCAATGCAAAGAGCCCTTATATTACCCAAATTGCTTGGCTGCTTCCGGCTGTTGCCATGGCAACCAGAACTTGCTGACAACCATTTTGGAAGGGTCTCTGAGGAGTAGCCTGCACGTACTGAGAGCATCTACTATGTGCCTGCACTGAGCAGTCACTTAGCAGAAATGGAAGCTGGTTTGAGCTGGTCCCTGGCCTTGAGGGACTGGTGGTCCTCTGACCAACTCATTTTCAAGTACCTACTGATCCATTTCAGTGATTCTCAAAGTGGGGTCCCCAAACCAGTAGCATCAGCATTACCAGGGAGTTTGTTAGAAATGGCAAGTTTCAGGCCCCATCCCAAGGAGACTGAATCAGAAACCCTGGGGGAGGGCGGTCCTGAAATCCGTTTTAACAAAAGCTTGCCAGGTGATGCTGATGCAGGCTGAAGTTTGACAGCCATGGATGTAATTGAAAACTTCATGCAATCTTAAAAGATGGAGACTAGCGTTTCCATATTACAGATGAGGAAACTGAGGCTTTGTCCTGCTCTGGTGTGGTGACTAGCTGACAGTTTACAAAGGGGTTAGACTCTCAGATCCCTCCCCAGTCTATACCTCTGCAGCACCTGTGGTGAGATAATGAACAGATAGTCTTCCTGGGTCCCACCTGGAGACACCTAGGCTCATGGAGCTATCTTACACAGCATCTGGCAGGGTCAGAGCCTGGGCTAGAACTGAGACAAAGTTTTCCCAGCTCACCTGGCTCCTCTGAGCATTGCAACAGAGGCAGGGCGAAAGGAAAGCCTCACAATGGAGCAAAGAAGATGTGGGAGTCAAGTGACAACCACCTGTATCAAATGTGGTGACCCTAAGCAGACATAATGCCCCCCAGTGGAGGTCATCCAGGTTTCCAAGCCCCTTCCTGCCCAATCTTGAGATCTTCTCTCATGTGTTCACTCACCTACACTAGGTTAGTCTTTTTCTAAGCTTCTCTCCCCATAGACACTCAGGGTCCCATCTTACACAGCATCTGTCTGAACAAGCCGCCTCCCCAAATTTAGAATCTCCGCTTTTGCAACTGATGGCTTCCAACTTCTTTTTGTACACATCCAGTGACTAGGCACTCACTGTCTTTTGGGGCAGCCCACTGTCTATGAAATCTCTATCTGTCTTAAATTTCCCTTCGAATGAGCTGATATACATTCCCATGTAATTTCACATTTGACAATATGAGTTAGTCTAATCTACCTAAAGAGAGATTACAGGCTTATTTTTTTAAGTGTGATATGAAGTAAGAATATCTATGCCAATCATTTTCTGATGTTGCTACCACCCACCTTTGCAAATAAACAAAACAGGTAGAACATACCAACCCCTTGACCTCAAGGACAGTTGGAACAAGACTGGGGTGGGAGGAAGGACAGGAGAAGGTGGAAGGAAAGCCAGCTGACTTGGAGCCTCCATCTGCCACTTACTCCCTGAGAGACCCTGGCAGGACCAGAGCAGGCTTTGCAGGGACCAATGCATTTTGAGGCTCGCTCTTCCTTCCTTCCTTTCTTTCCTTTCCTTTCCTTTCCTTTCCTTTCCTTTCCTTTCCTTTCCTTTCCTTTCCTTTCCTTTCCTTTCCTTTCCCTTTTTCTTTCTTTCTTTCTTTCTTTCTTTCTTTCTTTCTTTCTTTCTTTCTTTCTTTCTTTCTTTCTTTCTTTTCTTTCCTCCCTCTCCCTCCTTTCTTCTTTCTTTCCTTCCTTCCTTTCTTTCTTCTCCCATGGATCTTCCTTCAAAAAAATATAAGATTATAAATACAATTATCCAGAGATGTTTCATTTTGTTGAATAAAGTCACGGATGGATGGTTTGTAATGACAGAAAAGTTAAAACTCTCTCATAGTGTTTTCAGTTATAAATTTCTTATATATTACTGTTTTCAGTAAATGGAGATCCTGGAGCTTAAGCAACTTGAGCTTCATAGAAATCTGTCTCAGACTCTGGGCAAGTTGTCCCCTGCTCTGGGCCTCAGTTTCTCATCTGTAAATAGGGGTAAATCTACTTAATTTCTGAAGTTGGTTTAAGGATTTAACAAGCTAAATGAAGGGGAAAATATCTGCTGAGATATTATATTTCCCGATTTCTAAAGATGAATGCTTAGAATCTGGGTATGAGGGAAACAGGTGGAATGTTCCTAAGGCAAAGGGAAGAGGTCCAGAAGGCATCCCAGCTTAGCATTCTACAAAAGCTTGATAGAGGACCAGTGAGATGGGCAGACTAGCTCTCTAGCGAAAGGTAATGGAAAATCCTCTTGTCACCAACCACGATTTTTGTTTTTCAGGATTATTTTTCACAAGATTCTTTCCAAAGTGGCCCTGAGTACATTTCTGGGGGAAGGGCTTTGACCACATTTGGGTTCAAAGAGAATTTTCACCCCAGAATTAGCTCTCTGGGACCTGTGAGAAACCATTTGCTTCTGGGAGGTTGTGTCCCGCAAGGAAGGAAACCCAATCAGGCCTCTCAAGCAGATCTGTGGGAACGATAACAGGATTACTTTAATTATTCTGGCAACACTGGCTCTGCCAAGGGAAAAAAAGATGATGCTGTAGCCCAGTAAATTCAAACACCTCTAGCCTCATTCCCAGGACGTGTTTTTCAAGAGGGATTAGTGTTTCTCATAAGAAGGAAGGAGCCCTATAAATTTCATCCTTCTCTGCACTACCCAGCTTGCACGTGGCTGTCCACACTCTCAGTTTGAAGAGGGTGTCAAGGTCAGTCTCCTTCCCTTTTTAAAGTCTCCAGAAGACATGCCAGGTGTGTTGGGTTGCAGTCTCCAGTTTTAGATGGCTGTCGGTACCCACCCCAGAGAGTCTAGGAGCCTCCTAGGCTGCAAGTAGCACCCCATTCATCTCTGTAGGCCTGCTTGCAGAGAGACTCAGTCCCTGCAGCCCTTCCCAGGTCATCCAGAGCAGTGGCTTCCAAACTTCATTAGACAGAGGAATCCCCAGGCCTTAGGCCAGGGAACCTCATTCAGGAAGCCAGGGCCCAGGAATCTGTGCAAATTTTCACAAGCATTTTTACCCTACAAGTAGTCCAGGAAGTACAGAGCTAGAAAAATTAGGGTGACTCCAGGGATTCAGCCCTACTCCCTGCAGCTGAGCCCCTATTGCCCACTCAGGCCCACTTGTATCATGTAGCAAGCACTACCTTTGACAAGCCAGTCCTGTGCTTTTCTAGTTGTGTGGCCTTGGGCACTCCATTCCACTTCTCTCAGCCAAAAAGGACTTTCTGGTCTCCCTCCAGGAAAGAGAGATGACGACCATGAAGATCTGTGTCCTGTAAGGCCCTGCAAAACTACCCACAGTTGCCGGTCCTTGGCTTGAAGACTCAAGGCTAGAAATCAGAAATGGCTACAGGATGGGATGAGGATGAGAGCAGGTGAGATGGAAGGTGGAGGAACGAGGGGCACTAACATCTAGTCCCACCACAAACTTAAATCTGAGATGTTCAGCAAAGAGGAAGCTTCAAGATCATCACATGCAACCTCCTCATTCTATAGACAAGAAAACTCAGTCCAGAGAGGTTGAAACACTTACCCAATGTCACACAGAAAACTAATGGCAGGGCTGGGACTAGAGCCTTTGGTTCAGCACCCCTATCCAGGACTTTCCCTAATATACCACCAGGCCTGGGCACGGGTGAAAGATAGGCCCCAAACCAGTTCCTTTCTTCCCCTCCTCCTACCCCCCAGACTAGGATGGGATGGAAGGCACCGCAAATCCCCGCCAGCTACTCCACCCTCAGCTGCCCTCAGGTCTCAGTTCCAGTTGACTTGACCAGTACAGGTAGACTTGTCTCTGAACCAGTCTTCCCTCAGAGAGGCAAGGAAGAGAGGAGCAGCTAGACAGCTACCTTTTAGAGCTCAGTCTTTGGCTCCTATCTCTTTGTCCTTCTCTGTTCCCATGCTGAGAAGGTACCCACCTAGGCAGCTGAGCGTGTAGGTGCCTTGGCAGGTCCTGTGCTGAGGTCCGTCCTGTCTGTCCACAGCTTGAGCCCCATGGTGGCTTTTTATGGATCAGGGAGGTGTGGTATGAGGGATTAGGGGTGTAGCCCAGGGTATCTGAATCTGAAAAACATCTCCATCCTGAGTGCCCTTGCCAGGCACTGAAGACAGCAAGCTGAGGCCAAAGCTGGTTCCAGAATAATCTCTACCATGGCTGAGGCCCTCATACCTCACAAAATAGCACAGAAGCCCCATCCAGCCAAACCCAGGCTTCCCATAGGGCTGATAGCAGGGCCCAGGGGAGTGAGGCCCATTTCTGACAAATGACCTCCCTAAGTCCCTACAGTCCTCTTTTATGGGGCTCAGATCTCTGCATCAGGAGCCAGACAGATATGACAGCTCCCACCTATTTTGGGACCTGGCCATCTCCAATCCTCAGTTTCATCTCTAAGATAGAAATAATTACAATACTCACTTTAAAAGATTGTTATGTGACCTATCATGTAGGTATTCAATGACTATTTAAATAAAAAAGTGAATGAATGAATGAATGAATGAATGAGTGAGTGAATAAATGAACACAAAGGTGACTAGGATGGGGAGAGGTCTGGAAACCAGTCCAAATATACTGTAGCAACCGTATTTCCTCAACATCTCACTTTACCTGATCCAGACATGCCTAAGGTCTCTCCCCTTTTCCTACTTCCACCAATGAATGTTTCCCTGTTTTGCTCTCACTCTCAGGGTGTGACTCCCTCCCAGTCCTGCCAGTTGACTCCCAGTGGACACTGTGCCCAGGTAATCTCGATAGCAACTGGCTTAAGAGTGACACATAACCGAATTATGGCCAATGAAACAGGAGGACGGGTCTGCTGGGAGGCCATAGGGAAAGGGTTCCTGGCTCTCAAGAGAAGGGCAGAGGAAATGGACTAGAGGAAATGGCCCCTTTCTGCCTCTGGATATTGTCATGTCGCATTATGAAACCCAGGACTTGTGCAGCTGTCTTGTGGCCATGAGGGGAACGGGCTTGAGGACAAAGCCAATGATGGCTGTAGAGCAGAGGGTTCCTGACCTGTTGGCCACACAATGCCAGCCATATACGCTGCCTGTGGACTTCTTTCCACGTGAAATAATAACTGTCCTTATCTGTTAAACCAATTTGAATTGAGATTTTGTTACTTGTAGCTGAATGTATTCTATCTGATCTTCTCTCCAGGCCCACCTGCATCGCTCCCCTTCACCAGTCAGCAGAACTTCTACCCACATGCCTAACCCTAGGGTTTGTTCTGAGGACCCTGAGATGGTCTCAAGGTGGCCGCCACAGCACCATCCATCATATCTGTGTTTAAGACCAAAAAAAAGTGGAAGACAAAGGTTTTCCAACCCTGCCTTCTGCAGATTTATGTTCGTGTCTTATTGGGCAGAACTGGGTCACATGGCCACCTCTAACTGCAAGAAAGGCTGGAAAAGTAGATCATAGGATTATCATGATTGGATTAGATCAACCTCAATACATTACTGGGGCTGGGAACATCACTGCTCAAAAAAAAAATCAGAGTTCTTTTAGTAAAGAAGAGGGATGGGCATTGGGCAGGCCTAGCTGTGTCTGCCACATGATCCAACAGAGGTTCATACGAAGTTCTACAGGATCACCAAAGATATAGTAACATTCTCTACCTGAGGGTTGGTGGTCAGGGAAAGCTTTGTGTAAGAGGTGACTTTTGAACTATAATTTGTGGGATCATTGGGCATTTGCCAAGAGGAGAAGGGACAAAGGAATTCCAGGCAAGAAGGAGAGTACCAACAAGTGCGTGGTGGCCAGGGGATGGCTGGAGATGTCAGTGAGGCCAGATTACGAAGGACCTTGATGGCCATGCTAAGAAATTTGTGTTTTACCCAAAGAACATTTTTCTCTCCTTTTCTCACTTGGCTTCTCAGCAGCCTTTGCCACTTTTGACCATCCCTCCTTCTTGCCTTCTGCAGCATACAAACTTCTGGTGTTCTTTTCCTCTGCTCCTGCTCAGGGTCTTTTGCGAGCTCCTGTCCCTCTACCTGGCCAGTCAGGGTTCTGTGTTTAAACCCCCATTGACCCATGTTCTTTTCTCCCATGGTACTTGCCACAGTTGATAATTATATAATCCATTTGTAGGGCTATTTAATTACTGTCTCTCTTTCCATCAGCCTGTAAGCTGATTCCGTGCACCAATCCCTGGCACATAGCAGATCCTTCATAAAAATCTGTTGAATGAACTGATGAATAAAAGGCAATGTGTGTATGGGGTCAGGGCATCAAAGGGGTGTGAGTTCAAAAAAGCTGTGGCTTGTATCCTTGTGTTCCAGTCATTCCGTGGGCCACTGATAGGAGGGGGACAGGAATGTGGATGAGGTGCAGGCAGGTTGGACAAGGGAGACCAGATAGGATGCTTCTCCAGTCTTTAGTTCTAACTCCGAGGACCCCTGACCAGAACAGGTGGAACCCCATGAGGCAAAAAGAGATTTAATTCTAATTGGCGTGCCTCATCTCTGGGCATCTGGCTTCCTCCTTGCAAGAAGAGGATGATAGCACTCACCCCTCTCCCCTGGCCAGCTTGAGTAAAGACAGCAGAGAGAGTAACAGCACTGTTTTCAAGTGGGCTCCCTTCCTGTGTTCATGGCTTTCTCACTGCATCTGCTGGTCCAGGGTGGGGTCCATGCTCTAGCCGTTGGCAGGAACATCCTCAGAGACTCAGCAGTTTTCAAGGAAAGCCCTGAACAAGGACCAGGGACAAAAAAGGGTGGCATCTTGCAGCTGTTCTTGCTCCAGACAAGTGATTCAGATCCCTGGAGAGATAAGGTCAGCTGATACCACTGCCCCTACTCCCTACCCACCCTCCCAGAGCCTTCAGGGTACAGCCTGCAAAGGATGGGAATCTGGTGCAGGGCAGTGAAGCAGAAAAGGAGACAGGCTGGCTCCGGAGTGGCTCAGACAATAGGAAAGGAACAGAAGCCTAGTGTCTGAGAGACATGTCTGTTATATTGACGAGGCCTAGGTAGACTGTGGTCTGCCAAATTCTGCCTGAATTCTCAGAGAGTGAATGGTCTTCGGATCCTACAATTCATCAAGTTCAGCCCTCTATAGTATCCTTCTTCTGCTCACCTCAGTGACAGACCCCACCCCACTGTCTCCATCTCCCAAGGCAGCTGTTCATCTTTGGATGGACCCCACTATATGGCTCCTCAGGCTACACGATTCCCTGAGAAGCCCTCTGAAGGAGACAGCATGATCTTCATTTTGGAGCTGAGTGAACTGGGCTAGGAGGCCAAGGCCACATGGAAAAGCAGGCTCCTGACACCCATGCCAGAGCTCCCTCCCTCTCCATTGTTCAGCCCTCCCTGGTCAGCCCCCTCCCCCACCCCTTCCCCCCAGCAGAAGACACACGCAAACACACACACACACACACACACACACACACATATGTACACACATGTGCATGCACACACTTCCCACACCAAGGTTTGTCTGCAGAAGAGCTTCAGCCACCCAATGCCCTGGCACTTCTTTCTAATTCTCCCTGTCCTGTGCTGGAAGCTGTTCCGTTGCCTTCCATGGCCACAAGAGGGGTCCTGTAAGGACCTTTCCCCATGACTTTCCCTTTGTTTACCTGTGTCCCTGTCTGAGCACAGCCCCTGTCCACTTTAGGGAAAAGCACTGTGGGCTTTTCTCACTATAGAGGACAGGAGAGGTCAGGAGGGGCCTGAGACCCCCTGCAGGGGCTCAGAAGCCTGAGCACTGGCCACGCCAGGCCTGCCTGTGGACCCAGCTGATGACGACACTCCTTGAGCCCTGACTCTGTGGTGAAATGGACCTGGCTATACCTCAGCAGGCTGGCATAGTGCTCAGGAGTCAGAGCGTTCTGCCACCTGGGTTCAATCCTTACACAACTGTATGACCTTTGATTCTCTGTGCCTCAGTTTTGCTGTATGACTATGTGAAAGTAATTCCTACGTCGTACGACTGTTGCAGTGACTTAATGAGTCACTACATTTACCCAGCAGATATTTATTGAGTGCCTACCATGTGGCAGAACAAGGAGAACCAGAATGGTTCTGGGCACTAGGATTAGGCTCTGATCTTATGGAACTCCCATTCAGTCAAGGTGTACTTACTGACGGCCTGCTGAGTGCCAGAAGCTAGACATCTGGTGACATCTGGTCATTCTCTACAGCATTGCTGCCCCCTCCCCCCAACCAATAGAGGAGTGCAGATAAAGGAAGAGCCCCACCCAAGGTCTTATGGTAGGTAGCAGCACAGGTGGGGCCAAAGTGAAGTCTGGGTCCTTCCTCCACACCTCAGCTGACTCTCATCAGCACCATCTGTTTGGGAAGGCAGTTGGCAAGCTGCTGGGGAGAATGAAGCCAGATCTCACTCCTCCTCTCTCACTCCTCCTCTCTCACTCTAAGCCAGGACTTTGCCTTTCAAGTCGGTGAAGAGGATTGGGGCCAGGATCCTTAAGGCTGCAGGGGGCTAGAACTCTTACCTAATGCAACTGGTAGACTCCCAGGGCTAGCGGCAACCTGAGCTCCAGTGCCCTACCCCACCTCCTGCAACCTGACTCTCAGTCAGACCTTGGTTCTCAGGAAAGCTGACCCTCTTCCAGGTGCAGAAACCACCAGGAAGGCCTGGAGCCCTTGAAAACAGAGGGGCCCAGGGCTTGAAGAGAGGTCCAGTCTTCTTCCATCAGGACTGGCATTGCAGCATGAGGACGCGAGGTGCTCGAGGCTAGATTCCAGACAAATAGTTTCACCCTAAACATCCCAACTTGTGGAAGAGCCTTTTCCACTGGTGAAATTTCTAGTAGGCAGGTCCCTGCACTGTGTCACCTGCTCTCTCAAACTTATCCCCCTGCTTCCATGTTGAACCCATACACAGCAATGCTGCCTCCCCAAAGCTGCCACTCTCATACACACACACATGCGCTTTCTGTCCATTCCAGGGAGAAAGACTGAAAGAGTGCTGTTATTGGGACTTACTGCCCTCTACTCCAAGCCCCAGAAAAGGTTCTTCTCCTTCCTTGCCTCCTTCCTATGGCAGAGACCTGTCACCTGGTAGAGCCCTCAGGAAGTCAGGGCTGAGATAAGCTTCCTTCTCTCCCTCTGCTCACTACCCCATGCAGCAGATAAGGGAAGAGGTTGGAACAGGAAGGATCTGGGGAGAAGCACACCTGGGCTTCATCCTTCCATCTGGGGAGGAAGGCCCTGTCTCACCTTTCTGTGCACCTGGGGCCCTGAGAATTAACAGAAGAGGGACCATACCTGGGAATGGAGAACAACAGAGAACAATGGGAGGCTCAAAGTTTTAGATTTCTTCTCTGCTAACCACAGGAATGTCCCTGGCCAGTGAGTGGACCCATTGTATGGCAGGCCTGGAGACCCACAGAGAGCTGGCTCACCTTGTGCCAGGGATTCCAGGCACCTGGAAGGCTTAGCTCTGCCTGTCACTAAATACTCTTCCTCCTCAAACTCCTTGAGCCTGCATGCACAAGGACAGCTCCAAGGGAGCGGCTGGTGTCAGCTGAGGCTCTATCACTGGGAAAATTTGTGTGTCTCCCTTCAGACCCCTGCACAGTAAAACCTCACAGTCTCTAACAGTCACAGGATCAAGTCCATGCTCCTCAGGCCGGCCCTCAGGTCCTTTCCCACCCTGCCCCCTGTGGCCTCTCTGCATCCACGTCTCTGCTCTGGCCCTGTGGACCATTCCACACCCCACTTTCTGGTCTAGCAGGCTGAACACATCCATCCTGGCACGTGCTATTCTCTCTTCCTAGAACACCTTTCTCCTCCACATTCCACTCTGGAGAGGCGTGCTCAGCCCTCCAGGTCAGGTTCGGGGCTCGCCTCTTTTGGGACACTGTCCCTGGGTCCTGCATGGCTGGCTGCTCCCTCTTCTGTGCTCTACATGGGGAAAGCATTGCTTCTCTCGGAGCTGATATTACTACGGGTTCTCTCTCCCTTCCCAATTTGCCAGGGCTCAGGCTCCCAGGATCTATAGCCCTTGACTCTGAGCACCCCGTGAGCCAAGTGGACTGGTCATCTGGGATCAGAGCATCAAACCTTGACCATGAGTGTGGCCTTTCAAGTCCAGTCTGCCCACGTGCAGACTCCCAGGGTGATAAGCACTGATTAAGCACCTACTGTGTTCATCACCCCATGCCTTTCTCCCCTAGGCACTCTGCTCTATTCCTTGAACATGCCCAGCCCATTCTTACCAGGCCTTCTGTTCTTGTTCATCTTCCCTCCTGGAATGCTCTTTGTTCTGATCCTCTCATGTCTGCTCCTTGGATTCTTTTAGGTTTCAGCAGAAAAGTCATCGCCTCAGGGAGGCCTTCCCTGATTTCAAGTTGCCACTCTATTCTCATCAGTCTGTTTTAATGCTCTGTACCACACTAGCTCATATTTTTCTTGTTTATTTGCTAATTGCCTTTCCCTCCCCCACTCTTCCCCTGTAATACACACACACAGATTGTTAAGATCTTTGAAGGCAGCATTTGGCCACCTTGCTCACTGCTACATCCCAGCACTGGAATAGCACCTGGCACACAGTCACTGCTCAGTACAAGTTCAAAGAATGAGTGTGAGTGAACACCAGGCTTTGGGAATGAGTGTCCAGGGAGAGTAGCATTGGCGTGTGGGAGCACAGCTTGTCCTCAAGGAGTTCTCGATGCTGTAGACAGGCGGCTACCTGGAGAAGGCTGAAAGAAATTGGTACAATTTGCCACAGTTGCTAAAGCCTTTCACCAGCCACAGAAGCTGTGTTTATTGAATGCACATTACGTCAGACACTTCTCCTTTACTTCAATGCTGACAACCTCCTTAAAGGTAAAGGAATTACTATTTCTATTCTGCAAGTTAGGCAATGGAAGCACAGGGAGACATGAGAAAGAAGCAGGGTTTTAACTCCGCCCCTTTTTAATACATATAATTTCTGTAGGGCAGGCAGGATTCTCCCCCTTTATAGAAGAGGACCTGAGACTCAGAGAAGCCAGGTAACTTGTCCTCATAGCCAGGGAGAGGCTGCTGGAGCTTTGAAAGCATCCCTCTGCCTTTATTTCAGAGCTCCTCCCTTAGATCTCAAAGCCACCAATTCTGGCCCACTTCAAGGCCCCTGTGCAGGGTTCTCACCATCAGGCTCAGGCCTGGTGGGCAGGAGTGAAGGCTGAAGGCTACTTTTTATAGTCTCCAGTCTGCATTCAAGCACATACTCAGGCCATCCCTGCCTGCACATACCTCCCTGTAGCTCCCTCAAAATCAAACTGCCCTGAATGGCATGCCCACCCCCACTCCCCAACCTGCAGACCACCTCCCTCTTTCAGCCTTCTTATTTCTAGTGTACCGTTTGGGGGGGATTTGAACTTCAATGTTGTCCCAGCAGCGGGAGTAGGGGGCAGGGGAGAATAACGACGCAGAAGTGTAGCACTTTTTCTCGGTTCTTCTCACTGATGCAGCAAAGAATCACAGGTCAGTGAGATTTAGAAAAGATTTATTAAAAGTAGATTTTAGAAAGACAGAGGATGCACCAAGGGAGGAAGGGGGTTTCAGTGAAGAGAGCTGTAACTGCACTGAAGTGGAAAGGTCTGTATTGGGGTCTGTGATGGGTGGTTACAAGGCGTTCTTAGGGGATTGGCACGTGAGGTCATTTTGATTGACACTTGGTGGCTATATAACTCTTTGCCTAGTGCACATGTGCTTACCCAGAATTCAGTTTGTTATAATTAGATTCATGAACTTCCAGGCATAAACATAGTATTATAATGATGGTATAATGAGGCTTACTTAGGTTGTGGGCAGGTCAGGGTAGTACCTTCTGCACAGGCTTCTGTGGCCAGATTAAATCAGTTATAGATTATGGCCCTCCCGTCCTTTGTCTCTAGGGATGCAGGAGGGATTCTCTAACTACCAATAGGGTGTTCTTTGGGCGGTCTCTAGGCTGGGCCTATATTCCTTTGTTCCCCTGTCGCTCATGTCTGACTAGCTTATGTTAGCAGAGACTCCAGTCACCCAAGTTCAAAATTTCATTATTCTTCCACTTGCCTTCCCTCTTTTCCCTCCCAATGAATGAGAACAGGATGCTATGAAGCCAACCAGGTTACTTACTAATGGAGAGATAGTGAGGGGTAGGGTGGCAGAGCAGTGGGAAGGAAATAAGGGTGGGGTGTCAGGTGCAGCTGGCAGTGGGGAGCTCCCAGACGTTCTGAGCAGAATGATGATGTGCTAAATGTAGCCATTTGGGGAGATGAACTTGTCTGTGTTAGTTTCTTGTGGCTGCTGTAAGTACCACAACTGGGTGGCTTAAAACAAAACTTTATTCTCTTACAGTTCTGGAGGCTAGAAGTTCAAAATCAAGGTGTCCACAGGGCTCCTCAGAGGAAAAAAAAAATCCTTCCTTTCCCCTTCCCAGCTTCTGGTGGCTTCCAGCAATCTTTAGCATCTCTTGGCTTGTAGACATATCACTCCAATCTCTGCTTCTGTCTTCACATGGCCATCTTCTTGCATATGTCTGTGTCCCTGTGTCTTCACATGGCCTTAGAATGACACTAGTTGTTGGATTTAGGACTCATCCTCATCCAGTATGACCTCATCTTAAACTGCATTACTTATTTCCAAAAGAGGTCCCATTCACAGGTACCAGGGTTAGAACTTTTGGGGACACAGTTCAATGCATGACACTCACCAAAGGGTCCAGGGTGGCTTGGAAGGGCCTGGAGATATCCGGAGCTGGGCCAGGAGGCTGCTACACTGACAGGGAAGAAGCTGAAAGGTGGATCCCTCAGGGGGAGTAATTGTTCTCTGAGCTGCAAGCTTCTCTTTGTGTTACAGCCCAGATAGTGGGTCCACTGCTGTGGCCACTGGGTACAGGTGCTACATGGGGCCACCCCGCTGCTACTGCAGCTGCTGGCTTTCTTCTTCACCCTGATCTGCTTCTTTCCTGAGTGAGGCCAAGAGTATAGGGAATATGTCCCTGTCTGGGGCAAAGGACAGGGTTAGGGTTCGTAGAAGAGAACATTTCTCCTGTGCCCTTAAAGCATCCCCTGAGATTTCCCTTTAGGAGAATAAGTCGAGGGGGTGGTGGTGCCTGCAAGGGGAGCTAAAGGTGGGGATGGGATTATGGTGATCAGTCCCATCCAGCCCCAGGAAGGGGTGCTCTCTGTTCTCCTCTCCCTAGGGAGATCCCAGGCTGCAGGTGAGGTTGGTCCTGTGTGTCCTGTCTCCAGGGCCTGGCCCAGCCTGATGGGAGAGGGGCCTTACTTGCTCTTACCCAAGCTCCTGGTCTCTCCCCAGAGTGCTCAGCCATCCTGGAAGGATTTGGAGTGCTCCCAGATGCCAATGCCACCCTCCTCTGTAGGAGTCTGATGGAATTGGGCCTCAGGGTAGCCCATGAACATGGGGGCCTCAGACCCTATGCCTGAGCTCCTGGAGTCAGCACACTCCAGTAAGCTTAGCTAGACCAGATGAGAGCCCCTGCCTGAGACTGCTTGTGGTCACAGCTGTCCACCAGCCCACTCCTCCACACAATGACCAGAAGAGTAGAGCAAAAACAAGAGTCAGGAGACCTTGGTTCTATACTGGCTCTGTCATGGATTCATCGTGTGTCCTTAGCCAATAACGTCCCCTTCCTGGGCCTCACATCCTGAGTGCAGTGTGAGAGTTGGACTCAGGATCTTTCTCAGTGTTCCCTCAATTTTTGATGAGCCTAATTCATAGGAATGGTCCTCTGATGGTGCAATTCCAGGCAGGATGTGATGGGCAGGTAGAAGGGGAGGTTCAGGCCCAGAGGTCTTTCCTGTTTCCTGTTCATATGGGCCACAAATGGTCACATCTGCTCCTGAAGATTTTGCTCATTACCAGAGGCTTCCTGCCAGCTGTCTGGTCATCTCACACAGTGCCAGCAGCACAGTGAATTTGGGGAAAGGCAGGAGGGTGCTGGGAGATGAGACTGGGGAAGCAGACTAGGCTTACGTTGGGCTAGTTGGAGGGAAAGGGAAGGGATTAGGTGGTTCTCACCTGAGTGCTCCCTTTCCTCTGTGAAGCGACATGTATATGTGCATGTACGTACAACATATACTTGTGCACAGATCAGCTTATGTATGATTTTGGGTGTGGACAGGTATGAATATATGTAGGTGTATGCCTTAATCACACAGGTGTACATTTTGTGAGTGGTTATTTACCTGTTTTAACTTGAATTGATGTGTGGGTGAAGGCTCAGATTTGTGAGCTCAAAATGTTGTATGTTTGTATGTGCCTGAGTATGATATGTGTGTGTGTTGGGAGGGGGGGCTGCATGGTTCCAATTGCCCTGGGCACTGGGAAGGCCCAAGCTGTCCCAGAGCCACCTCAATGGGCAGGCTACCTGGCTCTTGGTGCTTGGGGGGCTGTAGCTAGGCCTTCTAGAGGAGGAGTTCCATTAAAAAGGCAGCCTTGGGAAGTGAGTTTGCCATGGCTCAAGGGTAGGGTTGAGGAGGCAAGCCTTTGGAGTCCTTCCTTGGAGAGGGGCTCTAGGCTCAAAACAACCTTGGAGCAAGGTACCAGGCAGCCTGTGATCTGGAGATAGTGTGGAGGTCCCTTAGAATTCAAGCTTCAGGTCCAGGCTGGGGTGTTTCTCTTATAGCTGGCAGCTGTCCAGGCATGGACCGGCCTATCACAGTTCAGAAAGCAACCTGGAATGAAGGCTGGATAGGTACTCCTATGGGTCTCAGGAGCCCAAGGGTCCAACTCCCCTCTGATGGCCAGCTCCCTTTCCTCGACAGTTCCAAGCTTGGGGAAACTTCATCCTACAGGATTGTCCTACAGGATTGTCTGGGCTCTCCCCCATCGCAACTCAATGTGAGCAAGCGGGCACCTTTGGGCAGGACAGGAGCACTGGACTTCAAGTGGGAAAACTGCATGCTTACTCTCAGCTCAGCTACATGCTTAATGTGACATCAGAAAGGTGCTTTGCATCCTAGACTGTTTCTGCCTATCCAAACCCACTGCCAGGGCCTCAGGCTGGGCTCTCATCACTTCCAGCTTGGGCTACCGCAACCACTAATATCTATCTGCCTTTTCAGCCTCTGTGCTCTAATTCTCTGCCCCACCTACAGACCTCCACCTTCCTTTCTTTGGTCTCTCCCTTATCCAGTTAACTCTCCTCTTCCCAGAAGTCTCTTCTCTGACCCTCCCAGGTAGGCTCTTCTGTCTCACTCCACATAGCATGTCTCCATTAACGAACCGAGTGCACCCAAGGCAGGGCTGGTTCTTTTCCATCGTGTCGCCAGTGCCTGGCATAGGCCTGGAACTCAGTGATTGCTCACAAAGTGTTTGTCAAATGAAAGAATCAACAGGTGCGTAAAGGAACAAAGCCTCACAGGATTGCACATATGTGTTTCTTATAGCCTTTCTCTCGTGCTGTAGTTATCTGCAAATTGGATGCCCTCAGTGAATTCCTTGGAAGGACAGGAGACTGCCTTTTCCCCAGGGAGCCAGCGCTGGGGAGCACAACCTTCCCCAGGGAAGGTCTGTAGAGGCTGCCACAGTGTGATTCTGCTTCTCTGCTGCCCCCGCCTGATGAAGCAGGGAAACTAGACAAAATCTGGAAGCTTCTCTGACTGCACTGAAACCTCCCTTGCCTGGGAACAGGAGAGGGGTTTGGAGAGTGCGGGGAATAACGGCTTTCCCTTATGCGAAATGTGCTGTGTTCTTCATTCTCCTTACAGCCAGAGGACATAGTTGGTGCCGTTCTCCTTCTCTTCCTCCAAAGCCCCCCCTTTTCTCCATGGAAAGGTGTATGCTTGTATCTGACTGATCCCCTGCTTGCCAAGTCCCCAGGTTGGTCTGGGGGGAACCTCTGAATGACTGAAAAGTGTTTCTGAATTACAATTCTTTGTCCATTCTTCCCTTTACCCTTGCCCCCAGACTGAGTTCTCCAAAGGCAGGAATCATCTGTTCATTCTTTTGTTCAACAAGTATTTATTGAATGACAGACAGCCTTATGTTTGTGGTTTTCTGCTCGCACAGGTCTGGGTAGATTTGGACTTTCATCTCAGTCTCTAGCCCCAGCCTGAGGCTTGACACACACTGTTTTCAGGCATAAGACACATTAGTGGATGATTCAACAAGCAAATAGGGAAGAGGTTAAGGATCCCCTACAGATCCTCTAATACTGAGGGGAGAAATGGCCCCCTCTTACCTGGCTCCAGGCTACCTGCTGTTAGCTGTGGCTAGACCAAGGGAAGTCCAGGGAAACAAAGATTCAGTCTCAGAGCAGCAGTCATGGCAGGGGCCTGAGTCAGAAGCAGCTACTGTTTGCTCCGCCAAGAGCCACCCTGCCTTCCTGGAACACCATTAGTAAAACCAGAGGTAGGTGAGACTGTTGGACTAAAAGGCCTCAGAGGACCCTCACAGCTCTGCTACTCAGGGACCTGTGAAAGGGTCCCCCAGCCAGACCATCTGCAAGTCCCAGGGCCTCTACAGCTCCACAGCACAGTCCATGCAGGAAGGCCAGACACAAGGGATGTCACTCTGCCACACTAGGAACAAGTGGCCCTCTCACCTGCTTCAGGTACAGGCCTGAGACTGGAGGAAAAATGTCTAAGGGACACACAACAGCCCATACTCACTGACACTACAGGAAAGGTACCAAGTGCAGCTGGAGACAGAGGCCATAAGCCAGGCCCTGACAGCCTTGCTCTGTGATTGCAGACAAGTCCCAGCTATATTCTGGGCACCAAACTCCTTGACTGGTGATCCTACTTCACTATCCAGCTGCATCCTCCACCCCTGTCACCTAGTTCTGGCCACTAAGGTGCCCAACGCTGCCTGCCCTAATCTGGGTGGGTGGGATTTGTAAGTGTATCTTATCCACTTCTAATACTCAGGACCTATCAAAGAGCTAGCCTAGAGCACGCTATCCAGTGCCTAGAATAATAGGAGGTCATGTGTTATGTCCATTGAAACACCTGCAACTTGGCCTTTCTCCATGTGAGCCCACCACGAGGCACTCCAGCTGATCTGGCACCTTTTGGCTCACATTCCTGTCCTTTCCTATCCTGCATCGGAGGGGCTACTCTCCACCCCAAACTACATTTCCTGGGCTCATTTGCCAACAGGTTCCTAGTTCATCTGTCCCATGGGAGACCCTGATGTTAGATGACAGGCAGAGAAATTAGGGTTCTGCTCCCCCAATCTTGCTTTAGATGCCACCATTGCCA
>CM053501.1:22952783-22971799 GCA_028627145.1 Eidolon dupreanum | reverse complement strand
AAAGCTGTCCAGCCCACCGTGTCAACTGCCTAAATAAACACATGTTGCAGTGCTGCTTGTATTCCACTGTCAGGCCATCTGAAACACCATGTGGTGTTCTGGGTGCCTACAGGGTAATGAAGCCCAAACACCACACCAGGTGAGGAACACTAAAGGAACTGAAAGGGACACCATGTTCCCCACCCAGATCTGCATGTCGTAGTGAAGCAAGATCACACCTGGCACCACCGAGTCACAGCTACAGAGAGGCAACTTCAATTGAGCATGGAAGAACGTTCTCATCAGGGGTTGCCTTGGAGAGTGAGCTCTCAGCCAACAGATGGTGTGAGTTAAGGATGGGTGACCATGACCACTACCAGTTGTTTTAGAGGGGACTCTTTCACACAGTGGGAGATTGCACTCAAGGATACCTATGTCCTCTCTAGATTCCATGGGGATATTTAAAAGCCAAAAAGCCACGATTTGCCTCATTCTATATTTAAACAGCCTCTCACATATTTAGACTCCAGGAATTACTTGCCTAAAACAAAGTGCATTTCTGGTTTTTGCAATTTTCTCCCATCCCCTCCCCATACATGCCTTTTAAAACACGGTCAAAGGGTCTTAAGCTGGTGAAGGCTGGGAGCATCACCTACTGAAATAAGAGCAGCTTCCAACTCAACTCGAACTCTGCATCCGGGCCAGCATAGAGTACAAAATTTACTCTACAGTTGGATGAAGGCAGAAAAAGGGCCAGTGAGATCCTGACTTCACAGTGAGTCTTTCCTTTTGAAGGGACTGTTCAAGGAAAGAAAACCCTCATTGTGAAGTCTTGGCAATGGGCAGAAACTAGGGAAAGACACAGAGGTCCGTGGTGTTGGACAATGGAGAGGGAGTGAAAGAGGACTTGGAAGCAGGAGACCCTAGCTCTAGACTGGGTCTCAGTGTTACCTAGAGAAAACTCTTGTCCTCTCTGGGCTTCCTCTCTAAAAAGAAGGAATAAGGTTACATCAGCTCTGACAGCTTGCCTAGCACTTTCCACTGAGAATTAATGAGCTTGGACTAGAAGACAGTAAACCTCACCTTTTCTTGTTAAGTGGCCAAGAAAACCCCACCTCTCAGGTCTCAGGCTGTGCCACCTCCTAAACTACAACATAAACTGTGTGACTATTTACACTCGCCAATATGCCATGCCAGAGCCCAGTTCAACCTGCAGAGAGTTCTTCTCAGTGCTGAAGGTTGCTAATAATGCTAGATAGGGCCACTCCCTCCCATAGTCTCCCACAAGTCACTCAGGATTACCCATAGTGCTTCTAATGTCTTCCCTTTTCCATTCCTGCTCGCTCCCTACTTCAGATGCTGCTAGGCAGAATGTAGAGTGCTCAGAAGACATCTGTGTATATATTTTCTGGGCCCAAGGCTGCCCACACCCAATTCCTTTGTTCCCATGACACTGAACCAGTCACACCCTTTACAGGCCCTAGAATTGCTTTAAGAATAAGACTTAAAAGTTCTGTAACTTACTTCCGGCTGTGGGCTGCTCTCCTTTCAGCTGAAGAGCCTGAGACGTACTTGAACATTGAAATCTTCCTCATCAGGCTGAAGGGGAACTTCTGGTCGAGCTTCAACGCTACTCGCTCTGATAGGTCGAGGGAATAGCAGTATGTGAGGCCATCTGAGGTTGGCACGTTAAGTAAAACTGGAGGCAGCTAAAGGGATAGGGCTGAACACCCCCCATATAAGAATACAGGTTCCCAAATTTATTCTACAGGGCATCAGTGCTTTTTCCACCATAAATTCTAATTAGAGTTTCAAGCTCAGGGGTAAGCAAGAGTTGAATTTCTATGCCCTGTACCTCAGAGGGAACCTAGCCCAGCAACAGAGGAGGGCAGATAGGAGCTAATACTTCACCTTCCCCTATGTCAACGCTATCCTATATCTTAAGCCCCTCTAATCCCTGCAATCAGAGTCATAAACCAGCACACATCTCCGTCCTTGCAGTGGGATGAGGCAGGAGGCTCTCCTAATATCCTATAGAGAGGACTAACATCATCTTGTACTTTTGTCCCAAATAGAAGACACCTTGCCTCAATATGACCAGTGAGCTTCATGTGGGCCTCTTTGACAGCACTTCCCCCAGTGATGTGATGGCACCCTGTTCATCTGATCTGTCAGCCCACTACTGCCTAGGCAGCCACAAAGATTAGGCCTTCATCAATCCATCTATTCTTTCAACGAATAGTTACTGAATATCTAACATGTACCAGGAACTAAGGAATAAGTGATAACTGCCAGACAGGAAGTAACTGGGGTAGAACAAGTGGTGATAAGCAAAAGCTGATCTATGAAAGATGCTGCTGGGAACCCTAACCTAGTATAGAGAGATAGGGGAAGGCTGAACCCTAAATTGTGAGTAGCAATAGCTAGACAAGGGATGGTGGTGGAGAGAAGGCTTCCCTACAGAAGTACCAAGAGAAAGTTGTTCCTTGAGACAGTGTTCTCAACTCGAATGCTATTAGTATTTTCAACACAATTCTTTGCTGGGTTGGGCCATTTCATTCATTACAGGACAATTACCATCCCTGGCCACCGGCCACTAAATGGCAGTAACACCTAGTCACTGTGATAACCAAAAATGTCCATGAAGATTTCTAAATTCTTTCAGGGAGGAAGATTCCAAGTGATAACCAATGCTGTAAGAAAGTCAGAAGTTGTCACGGCTGATGACTTCAGAATGACCTAAAGTATCTGTTCCACTTCTGACTCTGAGGAAGTAATAACATTAGATTAGTCCTCCCATCACAAAGCAAAATACAATATTTTACACAACTGTTTTTGGACTTTGGACAACACTGCCAGACTGTGATACCTAAGAAAAGAGAAACAAATGAAGTAAGTCTCAAGATCAAGCTGGCTTTCCATCTAGAGGCACTTTCCAAACTATAGTATAGTAAGGAGAATCCAAGCATAGTAGAGCATTTTAAGCTGAGTTGGAGAGACAGAGTTCAGAGAGGAAAAAGTGCCTGGAATTTAAAGGTCAGAGTAATTGAAAGCAGGGAGCTGCTCACAGCAGGACCTACAGAAATGTTCACAGGGATTCCCCCGAGTCTTTGGCTGAATACCAGTATGCACATACTTAAGCTGAGACTCCACAACCCAGGCAAAGAACAGCTACTGAGGAAACAACAACTAAAAGCTTAACAACTCCTGGAGCTCAGGACACGGACATAATCAAGTTCTAACCAGAACGGGTAAAGATAACCCACTGAACACCCAAGACATTTAGAATAGATCTTCCAAAAGGCAAAACCTTAACAAGTAAATTGGCCATCAGAAAAAAAAAAATCAACACTCTTTAAAGGAAAAGAACAAAATTCGGCCCTAACATAGCATTTACAATGTATAGCATAAAATAAAAAATTACGAGACAAGAAGCAAAAAAATGGGATCCATAATCAGGAAAAAGAAATGAGTCAAAAGAAACAGATCCAGAAATGAAATAATATTGACAAGATGATGGTATCTAACGGTCTTTATAAATGTGTATGTGTTTAAATGAAAACAGAAGCATAATGAAGAATAATCTCAATAGAGAAATAAAGAAACAAATGGAAACTCTTAAGCTGAAATATGCAAGATGACAAATAAAAAACTAACTGGATGGGTTTAACAGCAGAGTAGATACTGCAGAAGAAAACATCATTGAATTCGAAGGCAGTGTGATAGAAACTAGCCAAACTTAAATGTAAAGCAAAAAAAAAAAAAAAAAAAAAAAAAAAAGCTAACATATGTGTAATTGGCACCCTAGGAGAGGAGAAAAAAGGATAGGAAAAAATACTTGAAGAAATAATCACGATATGTTTTTTAAATTTGATGAAAACTCTAAACACACATCTCTAAGATCAATGACTCCAAGAAAGTAAACACAAAACACATGATAATTAAATAGCTAAAAATAAGTAAAGACAAAACAATGAATTATACAGGGAAACAATAAAAATGATTACTAATTTCTCATCAGAAACTGGACAAACCAGAAGTAATGCAATGAGATCTTTAAAAGTGAAAGATCAGATAAAGCTAGAATTCTATATTTAGTAAAATAAAGGCATTTTCAGATAACCAAAAGCTGAGAGAATCTGTCACCGGCATACCCACTATACAAGAAATGTTAAATGAGGTTCTTCAGACTAAAGGAAATGATACCAGATGGAAACTTGGATCTATCCAAAAGAATGACAAGAACTAGAAATAATAAATGTGAGTAAATATGTGAGTAAATGCTGCTCTTTTAATTAAAAAAAAATACAACTGACTGTTTAAAACAAAAATAGCAGCAATGTATTGTGAGGTTTATAACACATGTAGAAGTAAAATGTATGATAACAACACAAAAGATGGGAAGAAGAAAAATAGAAATATAATGCTATAACATTATTACATTATAAACAAAGTGGTATACTATATGAAAGTAGTCTGTGATAAAATAAAAATGCATATTGTAAACTCCAGAGCAACTACTGAAAAATAAAACAAAGAGGTATAATTAATAAGCAAACAGAAAAGATAAAATACAAAAAAAAAAATGCAATTGAGGGCAGGAAAAAAAAACAAAGAACAACTGGGACAAAGAGAAAACAAACAGCAAGCTGGCAGACTTAACTCCAACCAAATCAATAATTACACTAAATGTAAATGAGCTAAATATGCCTTTCAAAAGACAGAGATAATCATATTGGAGCACCAACTATATGCTATCTACAAGAAATATGCTTTAAATATAAAGACAAAACATGTTAAAAATGTTTTGTCTGAAAAATACATACCATACAAATCCTAATTTTAAGTAGAAAGCTGGAATAACTATATTAATATCAGATAATGAAGACTTCAGGGAAAAGAATATTACCAGAGATTAAAAGGATCAATTTCATAACAATAAAGGGTAAATTCATTAAGATGACATAATAATCCTAAATGTGTGTGCATCCAATAATAGAGTTTCAAAATACTTAAAGCAAGAAGTAGTAAGAACTGAAAGGGAAAAAAAAAACAAATCCACAATTTTAGTTGGAGATTTCATTAACCCTCTCAGAATTGATAGTACAAGTATTGGGATACAGAAGTCTTGAACAACATCAACATCTTGATCTAACCAACATATAATGAATACCATACTCACCAATCGCAGAAAGCACATTCTTTTCACAAACACATAGAACAATGACCAATATGTACCAAATGCTGAGCCAGCAACAATTTCAAAGGGCTGTAATCTTACAAAAAATGTTCTCTTACTTCATATAATGAAATTAGAGATAATAAAACAAAATCTGAAAAATCACTAAATATCTAGAAATTAAGCAATTCACTTATAAATAATTCTTGGATCAAAGAAGAAATCCCAAGGAAAATTAGAAAATACTTTTAACTGAGTAATGCTAACATATCAAAATTTGTGGGATGTAGCTACAGTAGTGCTTATGGGGGAGTATAGAGCTTTAAATTTTATTAGAAAAAAACGTTTAAAATCAATGAAATTAAAATTAAAAAATAAGAGCTATATTATCAATGTGAATTTATACACTACCTATCCTAATAGCTTATAGAATCATAAATTGAAAAAGATTTTAGGAATGTACCTGTCTAATCCCCAACACTACCAATTCTGATACTTAAAAAAGTAACCTTTTGTATTTTAAATTTCTTTTCTCTAATTGCCAGAATATTTATACAGGGATTTAAGGCTTATTCTAAGTTTTTAACCACCCATATGGTAAAAGCCTATCAATTTTTTTTTTTCTGAGAAAAAGACTAAACCAAAAATAAAAAAACTTGTTTCCTATTCCTTTTATGGAACATTTCCAGCTCATGGGTATTTCAGATTTTTCCAATGAAAACTCTTATCATAATCAGTTAAATGTATATTTACACTTTAGTTTATAAGAAAAAAAATCAAATCAGAATATTTTACTAAATGGCAATGCTAAGCTGGCACAAGGAGATAGCTATGTTAATATTTTCCAGATGAGGAAATTCTGGCCTAGAGAAGGGAAGTGACCTGCCCAAGGCCACATGGTTTTCAAAGCTGAAGCTAGAACCCAGGTTACCTACATCTGAGCCCAAGGCGGTACCTATGTGACTCCTCAGACCCTCCAACTTCGTTCACCCTTTGGGATGTCATCGTTCTACAATTCCCTCCTAGGAAGGATACATGCTAGCCCAATTCCAAGGCCACAGACATTACTGAGAAAAGAGGTCTGGGGAATGAGCCAGGAGGCACACAGCAGGAGCCATGGCACCAGCAATGAGGGCACAACCATGCCAAACACAAGGGCCCTCCTCATCCGAGAGCGGACAGTGTTGACGCCCAGCATGGCAAAAGCCACCGGGGTGAAACCTCTGGCATCTTCCACCTCCCCCAGCTTCGACAGCGATGACACGGCCTCAAATGACAGGAAGATGATAGCGGAGAAGAGGGCGAAGATCACGGTGAAGAAACAGTGGCGGACGGTGCCCACGGTTCTCTCAAAATTGCCAGCAAAGCGCCAGATGATGATAGCACCACAGAGCAGGGAGACGGGATTCTCATAGACAAAGATGTAGGTCACCAGCCTGTAAACTGCAGAGGAAGCTGGGTTAGAGGCCTGACAGTGGATTGCTCCAAGGAGGGAAAGGTTACAACCCACCTAGAAAAGGGGGAATAGCCCCCATGATAGAGCAATGAAAGCCAGTGAAAATCAGCCAGGAGCCAAAATAAGCAGTGGGAGACCACAATGAAGGACCCAAGACTCAAAGTAGAGGCATGAATGTCTAAATCCCTGCTCTTTCCCGGACCTGGAGTAAGTCTTATCAGTGACTAACTTCCACGTGGGGGAAAAACACTTTTTAGCATGGGATAGTCTTTGAATTTGCTTTATGCCCCTTTTTTTAGGTTTTAATACTGACCTATCTCACCAGGCAGTTTGAGGGTTAATTAATTGTAACAGCTTCAGGGTGGATTGAGTGGGTGTCCCTTAACACTCTGTGTGCCAGTCTCCTCGGTTGTAATCCTGACCTCTCCTTCCATAGTGGCTGTTCAGAGGAAGAAAAAAGGGACCATGAATTATTTTGCACCTATAAAGATTATCACTATAATCTAGATATAAAAGATTTTAAAAAACTATCACTAATAATATAAATATCGAACTCAGAAATCTTCTTTGAAAGTGCTTATCCAATCTTAACAGGGAGAGTGATGTTTTATGTGCAATACGACAGCAAAGAATCTCACTTTTGTTCTTCTAAAAAGCGGTCAGATATCTCTTACATACTTTTATGTCCTTGCAGGCCAAAACATTTAGCTGAAAGAGGGGACTGAGAAGTGACAGTAATATTGGACTTGGGAGCCTAAAGACTTGGAGTGGAATCTTGGCTCCATCACATACGAGTTAGCTGAGCTTAGTCAAGTCACAGGCCCTCATGGCTTCAGTTTCCTAAATATAAAGTAACATGATTACACTTGAGGCCTTCAAAGGTCTCTTATGTATCTAATATTCACTTGCCCATGAACCCCAAACTCAGAGAAGCTGTGAACTCAAGAAAAAAAGGGAGCTCAGTTTCAGCTGACATTTTGTTTTAGCTATGACATGCTCTGTGTCAGAGTGGGAGTAGGGGATAGTTTTAGAGTTGAGCAGGGAGCCAGGCTATAAACCTTGGGACATTTCTGTCAGGCTTCATTATCTGAAGAGTACTTCATTATTTGTTGAACTCTCCCAAAACTGAAATTCCAAGTATAAATGTGAAGTTTCTAGAAGCAACTCTATATGATTTGGGGGTTTTATACCCCCAAGACTCTAGTTCCAAAACGTCGCACAATAAAAAAAAAAAAAAAAAAATCTGGGTTCTGTCTGAATTCTATGACTTAATGGCCCTGTAATTCTCTGCATTAAGCCTCAGTAGCATCTAAATAATGGGCAATAATAAAGCCTACATACGTCATGGGATCTTCGAGAGGACTGAATTAATTTAATGCATGTAATTGTGCTTTGCAAAACAGCAAGTTATACAAATTTCCCAGAAAAAAAAATGAAATTTTATGAGCTGATGTTTATACTTAATGGTCTGCAAAATTTCTCTCCCCTAGGGGGAAAAAAAACACCTCTCCCAAAGGCACAAGATGCCCCTCACTCCTCCTGACTCAGAGCTGGGAATCTGAGTCAGAATTAAGATACAAACGAAGAAGCAAAAGAAATCCTAAACCTCAAGAGACCAGGAACCTTACAGGGGGAGCTATAGATAAAGCTCAAACGTCTTGATGAAGGCGAGAGAAAAAATTTTTTTTCAGTGAGGTTAGGCCCTAAAGCAGACGGAAGTGGATATACGACAAAGAAGGAGAGGAAAAATCCTTTTCCTCAGAGAGAGAGCAGGGGTGAATGAAACCGGTTTGCTTGCGTATGTATGTGGAGGCTGTCATTAGTCTGTAGGCGACAGGGGAAGGGAACAAATTTGGGTAGGGAAGGATTACAGTTGATGACTAAGATGGGGCCTGGAGAGACAAAGACGTGGAATATGCGGCTGGTCCTCCGGGTGGGGAGAATGATGATGCGGACCGAGTAACTGGAGGTAAGGCCTGATGGCGCAGATGCTGGGAAGCCGAAGCCCAGGCCCTGGCGAGGTCGGAGGAAAAGGACTGGTACCGGGGTCCCTTCCCCGCCCTGCTCACCTTGCCAGTTGCGCAGGCAATCAGACCTCAGCGAGAGGCCGGAGGGCGGCAGGGGCGGCTGCAGCAGGAACAGGCGGGGCCCGGACACCAGTAGCGAGAGCAACGCGGTGAAGAAGGTGGCAGATGGCACCTCCGGACAGTAGGACCAGCTCCGACTCCCGGGTTCCGAGACCGCCATGGCCACCACCGCTCCGGTGGCTGCTGGACACCGACTAATAGCCGGCTCCTTCCGTCCCCGCAGGAGGTCTCTCCTGGCAACAGCGGCGGAGGCGGCCGGAAACCCAGCTTCCGCAGGCTCCGCCCACGCCCAGCACTCCAATCCGGTGGCGCCGACCAGCCTCCCCCGCGCGCAGGCAGTGGGATCAGCTGTCAGCGTCCTGTGGCTGCGCAGCAATGTGGCACCGCTGGCCTCCGGTCTAGGGGCAGGTTCAGAGGCTTGGTTTGGATTTCATCATCTCGACTCCAAATACGTAATAATGACCATTGTACGTTGTGGCTTACAGAGCTTTTTCTCTCGCGCGCACGTGCTATCTCTGTCGCGCGAGCGCACACACACACCTCTCTCCCTCCTCCCTCCCTTATCTGCGTTTATTCCTGTTATACGTTAAACGGATGAGAAAACTGAGGTTTGGGAAGGTGTCTGGCTAGTTCAATTGAAGGATTTAGGATTAAGGTCCTCCCACTGCTATGGTCTGGATTTCACCAAGAGTACAACTGGGGCAAGCCTTCGGTGGCTGGGTTAGAGAGGTAAGAGCGTGAGACTAGAGAGAGATTGTTAAGGCGCTGACGTTTTAGGAGTGTAATAACAATTAATCAAGGTCTTTCAGCACTTCAGGTTAGCGCTTTCGCCAGAGAACAGCTGTTTAAGGTAGACAACGGGAATATTGTTCCCTTCATTACGATGTTCCAGAAGGTGACTTGCCGAAGGTCATGGTGGGAAGCGGTAGGACTGGGATTTGAATCCGTTTGCTAGGCTTCAATTTTCCGCCCTTTTCACTACAGTTTTTCCCTCCTAATACCCTACCTGCCTGTATGTAAATTTGCCTTAAGTCCGCAAAGACTACTGAAAAATAAATGCTTCGGCTCTGTGCTGGACATTCAGATCCATTCTCAGGCCCTACTCTGTCCCCTCTCTGTAATTCTGGCAGTGTCTGTTCCCCTGAACATCAGGGAGAGAACTTGAGATTATTTTCATCTTTTATGTTTAGTACTAAAATATAACCATATAATTTTCCAGATATAAATATAAAACAATGGGACATATTTAAATGAATACTATGTACATTTAAACTAATGTTGTTTGTGGCAGCAGTGAGCATGAAAATTAAGGTTTTACTTAACAGGATGCGAAATATGAAACAGGAATGTGGTGGAGCTGCTAAAAGTAGTGAATGGGGACTTAGGCTGCTGGAACCCAAGTCTGGGCCTTAGAAAAAGGAATGCGGTGGTGGTCCCATTTCCTCTGTGTCAGCCAGGCCACTCCAAGAGTTCTGGGTCTTCTAGACACACACTGAAAATGGAAGTGGAAAACTAGAGCTTGACCAACAGCTGACTGGGATTGGGAGGAGGAGAGGAGGGGGCACTTCTAATCAAGTCTGATGGGAAATAATTAAAGGGACCACAGAGGCCACTGGCTGTAACTATCTGAAGCGCTTTCCTGGAGAGGGCAGAGTAGATTTATTCTGTTTCTCCAGAGGGAACACTGAGGCAGAAAGGTAGAAATGACAGGGAAACACACTTAAGAAAGAACTTTCTCACAGTTCGGATTGTCCATCCATGGAATGAGCTGCCTTGATCAGTAATGAGTTACTAAAATGTGCAAGCAGAAGCCATCTGGTGACTTGATGAAAATATTGGAGATACATTCGAGCACTAGCTTGGAAGTGGAAATAGCTGCCTTTAAAACTTTTTTTGGATCCTCAGTTCTAAGACTCCATAAACAAACACAAATACATATGAAGGGTTGATACATTTATCATTTACCAGAGGGATAATCGCATTTGGTCTCCTAGAGGAATGAGTTGTGGTGACTTCACATACTTAAAGCCAAGGGCTGTGTAATCTAATGCAGAGAGCGCCCAGTGGTCTCCTGTTTCTGATTCTGCCTCCCTCTTCTATTTTTTCCAATTGTGCCTCCAGAAAACCCCAAGACCTTCTCTTAAGTTCAGGGGATAGAGAACTGGAATGAGCAAACAGCCTCCTTCAGCAGGCAGGTGTAGGGGTGGGGCACAGCAGGAATGTGAATCATTTTTATCTCTTTGTCTTTGGTCTGCAAAAAGACTTCCAGCCTCAAATATGGTACCCAGAGATTCCTCTGTTTGTGGTCCACTGGTCATCTACCTACTTGGAGAGTGTCTGGTTCTCCACGTGCCAGATTTTAAGGCTGGGGGACAGATGACTTCTGAGGGAGAACGCACACCAGTGTGGACAGTTCTAGATCAAATCCATGAACAAATTCTGTCATCTCTACCTGCAACCCATTCTCCACCCCGTGGAACCAGGGTGGTTTTTTAAAAAAGTAAATCAGAAGGTGTTACCACTCTTGTTACAATTTATAATTAGTTAATTAGATATCCCACACATCCTATTCCCTGCTAACCTTCCTTAGCTCATCTTCTACCACTCTACATGCCCTGTGGGAGATGGAATAATGGCCCCCAAAGATATCCACATCCTAATCCCTGGAAGGTATGTATATTTTACTTTATGTAGCAAAAAGGACTTTGCAGGTGTGATTAAGTTAGAAATATTGAGGTGGGAAAATGATCCTGGATTATTTGGCCCAATGAAATGATGAGGATCCTTTTAAGGAGATAGATCAGAGGGACAGAAGGTGATGTGATGACAGAAGCAGAGGTTGGAGCTATGTGCTTTGAAGATGGAGGCAGGGGCCACCAGCTAAGGAATGAGGCAACCTCAAGAAGCTGGAAAAGGCAAGGAAACTGATTTTTCCCTAGAGTTTCCAGAAAGAACGAAGCTATGCCGACACGTTGATTTTAGCCATGTAAAATCCATTGCGACCTCTGACCTCCAGACTGAAAGATTACAATTTTCTTGGGGAGGTTTCCAATTTATTATTGTGGTAAAATACATATAACATTTATCATCTTAACCATTTTAAGTGTACAGTTAAGTGGTATTACATACATTCATATTGTTATACAACCATCACCACCATCCATCTCTATAACTCTTTTCATTTTATAAAACTGAAACTATACCCATTAAACAGTACCTCCCCATTCCTCACTCCCCCAGCCCCTGACAACTGCCATTATACTTTCTGTCTACAGAGATTTTATCTACTCTAGGTATCTCATATAAGTAGAATCATATGACATTTGTCTTTTTGTGACTGGCTTATTTTACTTAGCATAATGTCCTCAAGGCTCATTCATATTGTAGCATTTGTCAGAATTTCCTTCCTTTTTAAGGCTGCATAAAATTCCATTGTATGGATATAGCACCTTTGTTTATCCATTAATCTGTCAATGGACACTTGGGTTCCTTCCTCATTTTGCTACTATGCACAATGCTATGGAAAACATGGATATACAAATTATCTCTTTGAGACTTAGCTTTCAATTATTTTGTGTGTATACCCAGAAGTGAAATTGCTGGGTCATATTATAGTTCCATTTTTAATTTTAATGGTGCAGCAGCTGCACCATTTTACATTCACACCAAAGATACACAATTTCAATTTTCTCTATATCCTGATCAACACTTATTTTCTGCTTTTTTTTTTTTAAAAAAAAATAGTAGCAATTTAATGAATATGAAGTGGTAATTTGTGTTGTTTTAAGCTATTAAGTTTGTTGTAATTTGTTACAGCAGCAATAAGTGAATACATTCCCTCATTCACTACACTGGTATCCTTTCAGTTTTCAAACAAGCCAAAGTCTTTCTCACCTCAGGGCCTTTGAACATGCTCTTCCCTCTGCTGAAACACTCTTTTCCTGGTTAGTGTGGTGCCCTCCCTCATAGCCATCAGGTCTCCAGCTCACCTGTTTCTTCCTCAGGATGGCCTTCCCAGATCAACTTTCCTGTTATTTATTCTTTCAGTGCACTTGCCACAGTCTCACCTATTCATGTCTTGACTTAGCTGATTGTTTGTCACTCTTACTAGGCTATAAGCTTTCCAAGGGTAATGACCTGCTACAATGTCCCCCAGCATCTAGAATAGAACCCAGCACATAGTTGGTGCTCAGAAATATTTGTTAGTCCCTCCTCTACACAGCTGGTGTCTTTGGTGTGGGGAAGAAAAGGCTGTGGTGGGTCAGAGGCTAGAGGACATGTTAAGCACCAAATGTCTCAATTTAAAACGCTGAGACAGTTTTGGGACCAGTGCCAACTTGGTCAGCTGGGGTGTTCTTGGATTTACCATAAACCCCCTTATCCCCCCACCTGCCACCTCCAGGACACATCTGCAGAAAGAATGGAGTGATTACAGGGCTTGGAAGGGGCTGGGGGTAAGGTGAGGACTGGACCTCACCCACCTCCATGGGCATTCCAAGGGCACAGGATATCAGGTCCCTCGGGCCACCCAAGTGGTTCCAGCCACCCATGGAGGAACCCATTGAGCAGTGCAGATTCTTATTGGCCCACTCTTCCTCTTCTTTCATCCTTAATCATATGAGGATGGCAGTGGTTCAGAATGACTTTGGTTACCAGTTCCCCACTCAAACTTCTTTTAGCAGCTGTAAATCCTCCAAGCCAGGGGCTCCAGACTCCTGGGATGTGGACCAGTATCAGTCCGTGGCCTGTTAGGAACCAGGCCAAACAGCAGGAGGTGAGCGGCGGTCGAGCAAGCAAAGCTTCATTTCTCTTTGCAGCTGCTCCCCAGTGCTAGCATCACCACCTCAGCTCTACCTGAATCATCAAGCATTAGATTTTCATAAGAGTGCTAGTCCCTGATGCCAAACAGGTTGAGGACTACAATTCTAAGCCACATCCTTACTGCCCCCTGGTGGACAGCCTGTGCAGAGTTCCTTGAGTCTTGTGGAGAAATGGTCCCTTCTCAAAGTAGAATACGGCTCCCTACTGGTTGTCTCCAGAATTGGCTCACATCTAGACAGATGGCTTTAATCTGGGGACAGTTGAGTCCTCTCTCTGTGCCCCCCATTAAATCATCAAAATCTTGCGTGGCATTCCCTCCCCCCCCCCCAAAGTAATGTGACTGCGGCCTTCTGTGGTATTTATTCGTCAAGACATCTCTCCCCGGTTCTCTTTTCCCACACTCTCAGGATAGGACACAGAGCAGGAAGCCCACTGCTTAAGCACACATCCCCACCCCCCCCCCCCAGGGGAAGGAATACCAGTACACCCGCTCCATTCCTGGCTGGTATCTCATTTCTACAATGATTTTCTTGGGTCATCCAAAAATTATCTGCAGTGTTAGTTAAATGGTTGTGTGTTTACAGTCCAGTATGATATAGCTACACAGAACATTATGCTGCAGTTTAAAAATTATATTTATCAACCCAAGAAAAGCAAAAACATATGTCCACACAAAAATTTGTACCAGGGTGTTCATAGCAGCATTATTTATAATGACGAAAAGTGGAAACAACAAATGTCCATCAGCTGATGGATAGGTAGAAAAATTTGGTATATACATACAGTGAAATATTCAGCCACCAAAAAAAAAAAAATGAAATGCTAAAACATGTTATAACATGGATGAACTTGAAAACATGCTAAGTAAAAGAGGTCCAAAAGGAATACATATTGTATGATTCCATTTACATGAAATATCCAGAGTAGGCAAATCTATAGAGACAGAAAATATATTAATGGTTGCCGAGGGGTGAGGGATAGGGATAGGGAGTAAGTGCTAACAAGGTATGGCGTCTCTTTTTGGGAGTCATAAAAATGTTTTAGAATTAGTGTTGATGATTGCATAACTCTTTGAATATACTAAAACTACTGAACTGTACACTTAAAAATAGTGAATATTATGGTATGTGACTTATATCTCAATAAAAAAATGTGCAAAGAAATGAAAATTTTAAAAACTAAGAACCTGATAGAGTTGTGTACTTTAAGAAATGAATTTTACTGTAAGTTTAAAAATAAAATTTAGTGGTCAAGATGGCAGAGTATATAAACACTCTGCTTGCCTCCTATCATGACTACATCAAAATTACAACTAAACTACAGAAAAACCATCATTGAGAATCACGTGAAATCTAGCTGAACAGAAATCCTACAACTGGGAACACACAGAAGAGGCCACCTTGAGACTGGTAGAGATAGAGACGTGGAATGGGCTGGTCCCACACCCTTGTGTGGCAGTTGAGAATTACAAGAGATATCTCAGCTGTGGAGATCCCCCAGAGGAGACAGAGGTCCCGGCCCAACACTGAGCTCCCCAGCCCAGTGTTCTAGTGCAAGGGAGAGAAGTCCCCACAGCTTCTGACTGAAAAACAGTGGAGATTGTGGCTGAGTGAGTGGAGAGCCACTGAAATTGCAGATATTCCTCTTAAGGGGCCTGTGCACGGACTTATTCACTGACAGACTCACTTGCACTGGGGCAGCAGCTTGAAAGACGCCAGGGATATACAGGGAAGAACTAAATTGCCTGGCTTCAGGGTGAGGGCAAGAGGGGCAACTATCTCCCAGACAGAAGTGCTGACAGAATCCATTGTTCCTTTGTTGCTCCCTTCTCCTAGCATGCAAATGCAAGTGGCCACCATATCTGAGTCTCCATCAACCTAACATGGGTCACCCCTCTCAGGTGATTCCCTGAGACCCCCCACCCCACCCAATTTGTGGGCCCACCCAAGCCACTTGCAGTGGCTATACCATACAAACAGCCCATCTTAGCTCATGCTTTAGACTTTCTTAAACTCTCTCAAAGGTTCACAAAACCTAAACCAGCAGCATCTGGCCTCTCTCAGTATGCCCCATGCTTCTTGCTGAGCAGCCACAAGCCCAGCACTAGCCGTAGTAGCCTCAGTTTGCAGCTTGACCTCTTGAGGTACATCCAAGCCCAGTGTGGGTGGCAGCCATCTGCAGATTGCTTGGTGGTTCATGCCAGGTAGCCCCGGCAGGGCACAGGCTGCGGCTAAACTTGGCCTGTGGCAGAACCCCTCCCAGGAGGCCCCAGCCTGTATTCCTGATAGCCAGCTTCAGTCTGAACTGGAGCATCATCTGAGAATGACACACACAAAAGCAGATTGAGCAGGCACCAGAGCCCTGCTAAAATGAATCTTACTCTCTAGGGTCAGCCCTGAACAATAGCTCCTCCACTATAGTCGTGGCCAGTCCTCACAACCAATCATCTTGAGGATCAATCCCTCCCATTGATGTGCAAAGAGCAACCAGGGCTCAACTATAACAGGTTAGCATACACAACCCATACAAGGGGCACACCTGAAGCACTTGGCTCAGGTGACCAGGAAGTCTTCACTACTGGACCCCACAGGACACCTACTATGTAAGACCAGGCGAATATAGCAGCCCTACCTAATACATAGAAACAAACACAGGGAGGCAGCCAAAATGGGGAGACAAAGAAACATGTCTCAGATGAAAGAACAGAAAAAATCTCCATAAAAAGAACTAAACTAAATGGAGACAGGGAATTTAACATATGTAGATTTCAAAACACTAGTTATAAAGATACTCAATGAACTTAGGGAAAAAATAGATGAATTCAATGAGAACTTTAATAAAGGGATAGAAAACATAAAAATGGAGATACTAAACATAAAAACCCCATTCAAAAGTGAAGAATACAATAATGAAAATGAAGCATAATTTAGGAGGAATCATTAGTAGATAAATGAAGCAGAGGATTGACTCAGTGATTTAGAAGATAAGGTAGCAGAAAACACCCAATCAGAACAGCAACAAGAAAAAAGAATCCCTGCCCCCCAAAACGAGGGTAGAGTAAGGAGCCTCTGGGACAATATCAAGCATACCAACATTTGCATCATAGGAGTAGCAGAAGGAGAAGAGAGAGCGCAAGAAATTGAAAACCTATTTGAAGAAATAATGACTGAAAACTTCCCTAACCTGGAGAAGGAAATAGACATACAAGCCCAGGAAATGCAGAGAGTACCAAACAAGATGAACCCAAAGAGGCCCACAACAAGACACATCATAATTAAAATGCCAAAGGATAAAGATAAAGAGAGAATCTTAAAAGCAGCAAGAGAAAAACAGTTACCTATAAGGGAGCTCCCATAAGACTATCAGAAGATTTCTCAACAGAAACTTTGCAGGGCAGTAGAGATTGGCAGGAAATATTCCAAGTGATGAAAAACAAAGACTTACAACCAAGATTATTCTACCCAGCAAAGTTATCATTTAGAATTGAAGGACAGATAAAGAGCTTTCTAGATAAGAAAAAGCTAAAGAGTTTATCACTGCCACGCCAGTATTACAGAAAATGTTGAAGGGACTTCTTTAAGAAAAAGAAAAAAGATAAAAAGATAAAAGTATGAATAAATAATATGACAATAACTACATATCAGCAATTACTTTAAATGTAAATGGATTAAATGCTCCAGTAAAAAGAAAAGATGGCTGAATGGATAAGAAAACAAGACCCTTACTTATGCTGCCTATAAGAGGCTCACTTTAGATTGAAAGACACACATAGACTAAAAGTAAAGAGATTGAAAAGGTGTTTCATGAAAATGGAAGCAAACAAACAAAAGAGCTGGGGTAACAATACTTATATCAGACAAAATAGACTTTGAAACAAAGACTATAGCAAGAAACAAAGAAGGACCCAGTTATCCTACTTCTGGGTATTTATCCAAAGAAACCCAAAACACTACTTCAAAGGGACACATGAATCCATATGTTCATTGCAGCATTATTTACAATAGTCAAGATATGGAGGTTACCTGAGTGTTCATCAATGGATGGATAAAGAAGAGGTGGTATATATATACAATGGAATATTACTCCGCTATAAAAAAGAATGAAATCTTGCCATCTGCATCAGCATGGATGTTCAGTGGAGTAAGTCAGTCAGAGAAAGACAAACGCCACATGATTTCACTTATATATGGAATCTAAAGAACAAAATAAACAAGCAAACAAAACAGAAACAAACTCTTAAATACAGAGAACATTTTGATGGTTGCCAGATGGGAGGAGAGTTGGGGAGTGGGTGAAAAGGAGAAGAGATTAAGAAGCACAAATTGGTAGTTACAAAATAGTTATGGGGATGTAAAGTATAGCATAAGGAATATAGTCAGTAATATTGTAATAACTATGTATTACAATGATTACTTTGATCACTTTGTAAGTAATGCAAATGTTTAATCACTATTTTGTACACCTAAAACTGTGCTGGCTAGGAAATTACTGCTTGGCTATCGCCCATGGGAATATGGGCTATCACCCATAGGAACATCACATTCTAACAATAAGCTTTCTGCTTCTGTACCCCCACTTGCACACCCGACTTGTGAGTTGACGGGTAGTGAATAGAAGAAAAATAGACCTTTATGTTCAGACAGAATGAAGAATGGTGTTTAGGGCTTAAAAACCCTGTACCCCTACATTTCGGGGCTGCTTAATTGGGGTCTACGTACCCCTGGCAGACCTAGCTGGCTGAATAAAGTGTGTTTCCTAAAACTCACTGATTTGTGGTGGTCCGTGTGTCTTTCAGGGGCTGGTGGCTACAACGTTTGAGGGCCCTTGCGAGATCTCAGGGAGTGACCCTGAGATCTAAGATCGGACTGGCCTCCGAAGCGGTTGCTGTCCCTGTTACGGATTCAAAGGGGTGGCCAACCTGAGATATTGCAGGGCCCTTGAATGCTGTGACAGAGTTAAATGCAATTGTCAAGTATGCAACTTTCAGAACACGCTGTTTGTTCCTGGTCCTGACGGGAATCTGGAATCTCAGAGGCTTCGGCATCTGGATAAAAGATACCTTTCTGTTTCTGTTGACCAGTCATTGGGGGTCCATGGAGAGACTGGATGCAGTCATATCTCCCTGACCATGGCCAGGCCGTGGGATGCCACCTCCTGTCCCATGTTGTCGGATTCTGTTTATTGTCTCTGGTCTCGTCTAGGTTGTAGGTGGCGGACTTTTCTGGGTCCACCTACACCCTGGTAATTTTTCTTGTCTGAGTGTCTGTTCTGTGTTTTCTGCACAAGCAATGAGGGGAAGCCCGAGTTCACAGAAGACACCCTTTGGGTGTCTCCTGTGACATTTCAAAGAAGGGTTTGTAGAGGGAGCTGACTATGGCATAAAGTTTTCTCCAGGCAGACTAAGAACATTGTGTGAAGTCGAGTGGCAGTCTTTCGGTGTAAACTGGCCTCCAGAGGGTCCCTTTGAAAAGGGTTTGGTGAGGAATGTTTGGAA
>CM053501.1:22927973-22952283 GCA_028627145.1 Eidolon dupreanum | reverse complement strand
TTACAGGCCCTTCAAAGTGCACAGAAGGAGATTTGGTCCCGGGTTCGTGCTGCCCACTCAGCCCCAAGGGATGGACTTCCCCATCAGTTTCAGCCTGGAGAGTGTGTGGATCTGGAAGTTCACTTCCAAAGGACTAGAACCCAGATGGAAAGGACGCTTCACATTCTACCTGATGACACCCACTGCAATTAAAGTAGACGGCACCCCATCATGAATTCATCAATCCCACGTGAAGGCAACACGAGAGTGGACAGCTCAGGAAAACGGGCCCTTAAGAATAAGACTCAAGCGTACATAGGTCTAACCTTCTGTTTCTTCCTTTTTTCCTCTTTAGCCCAGGCATTCGACCAGCCACAACCAAAACCAGAAGGAACATTAATAACTTTGCTAACGACAATATACAAGGTCTTAAATAAGACCTCCCCAGACATAGGACAAGATTGCTGGTTGTGCCTAAACCCATAACCCCCTTACTATGTCAGGGTAGGAACTCCCCTAAACTTAACTGAACTCAGCAAGCTAAAACTTCAAGTCAATTCACTAGCAGAAGTAGTCCTCCAAAATAAAAGAGGTTTAGATTTATTATTCTTAAAACAAGATAGATTGTGTATGGCTCTAGGTGAAACCTGTTGCTTCTATGCTAATAACTCTGGAATAATTAGAAAAAGTTTACTACTAGTACAGAGAAATTTAGACGCCAGGAAAAAACAAAGACTAGAATCAAATAACTGGTTTCATAGGATGTTCAATTGGTCACCATAGCTAACAACCCTTCTATCTGCTGTAGCTGGACCTCTAATCATCCTCCTCCTCTTGTTAACTTTTGGCCCATGTTTCCTCAATTTCTTGTTTACATATATAAAGAAGAGAACTGATTCTATTCAACTTTTAGTATTATAAAATAGAGGATATGAACAAATTCTGCATGAAGAATCAAGGATTTGCTTTTCTGCTAAGGCCAGTGGGGAATGTGCTGGCTGGAAAATTACTGCTTGGCTATTGCCCATGGGAACATAAGCTATTGCCCATAGGAACATAACGTTCTAACAATAAGCTTTCTGCTTCTGTATCCCCGCTTGCACAACCGACCTGAGGGTTGACAGTTAGTAAATAAAAGAAAAATAGACTTGTGTTCAGACAGAATGAAGAATGGGGTTTAGAGCTTAAAAATCTTGTACCCCTTCATTTTGGGGCTGCTTTATTTGGGGTCTACGTACCCCTGGCAGACCCAGCTGGCTGAATAAAGAGTGTGTTTTCTATAACTCACTGATTTCTGGTGGTCCGTGTGTCTATCAGGGGCTGGTGGCTACAACAGTTGAAGCAAGTAAGAAGGCTGGCTAGTTGTGGAGAGAAGAAAACCCAGAGAGGAGGAGGGGAAAGAGGAGAAATGAGAGAGACGGGGAAGAGAGGGGATGAAGCTTTGAAAAGTTCAAATGCTTTAAACAACTACAAGAGGTTTGAATAATGTGTTTCCTTATAACATTGATGAGCTGCTGTAGGAACTTTAACTCTTGCTTATCTCAATTAGTCTATGGGAAAATTGGTTTCTTTATGCATTGTTTTACTTCAAGCTGTAGAACCTATCATTAAATGAGGACTTACTGTATAAGACTTTATGATGTTCCCAACTTTATCTTGTCACTGCAGCTGTACCTGGACAGAGAGATGACAGAGACCAGAACTTTGCTTCAAACCAGAGGGCAAGCGAATCCTGGGCTCATGCTGCCTGCGCTACTCAGCCAGTAGACCAACACAGGAGTTGGGATATTTAGAATAAGCCTTTACTGTCAGGGCACTGGTGATCAGAGAAGGCAGCAGGTTAACACCTTCAAAAACTGTCTTGCCTTCTCAGTCTGACTTAGGGTACTTAAGGGAAAATCTGGGCATTATTCCAAGGGCTACGTGACAATTCTGGGGAGAATTTGTTATGTTTCACAGAACTGTTCTTCTGGCAATGTGGTCCTCCGGTGGTGTTAGTGACCCAGGAACAAAGATGGGAGTAATCTGGAAAGAATGCTAAAACAGAAGGATTGTGATCAGTAAGTATAAGGGCATTAATCATAAGTTTCAGGGCAACTTTCTATGGCAGGGGACATTCCAAGTTCTGCGAACAATCTATTGTTAAGCTATAGGGCAGGGGAAAGTGAAGCTGAGGACACTGTGAGGCCTCTACGGGGTCCCAACCAGGCCCTTCTTCATGCTCATCAGCTACTCCTGCCCCAGGGCAATGGGTCCTGAGTTAGACATTTAACCCAGCTCCGAGCTTCCCAGATGGTTTCCTTCAGCTGGACAAAGCTCAAGATCCCTCTCTCTCTGCTCCTCATCTATCTGTATAAAAGATAAAGTCTGTCAACCCAGGCTGAGCATCACAATTACATGGACAACTTTATAAAAATTGAGATATGACATTGTCTTAGTTTTAGGTATACAACATAATGATTTGATATATCTATATGTTACTAAACGATTACCACAATAAGTTTAGTTAACATCCATTACTACATATAGTTACAATTTTTTCCTTGTGATAAGATCTACTCTCTTAGCAACTTTCAAATAAAAATACAGTACTGTTAGCTATAGTCACTATGTTGTACACTACATCTCCAGGACTTATTCATCTTACAACTGAAAGTATGTACCTTCTAACCACCTTCAATAATTTTATCCAGCCATCTACCACCACCTCTGGCAACCACCAATCTTTCTTTTTATCTCTAAGTTTGGGATGTGTGTGTGTTTGTGTGTGCGCGCAAGTGCGCATACACTTTAAATTCCACATATAAGTGAGATCATATAGTATTTGCCACTTATTTCATTTAGCATAATGCCCTCAAGGTCTATCCATGTTGTTGCAAATGTCAAGATTTCAATCTTTTTTATGATTGAATAATATTCCATTGCATATGTATACACTACATTTTCTTTATTCATTCATCCATAATGGACACTTAGCTTGCTTCCTGTCTTGGCTCTTGTAAATAATACTGCAATGAGCATGAAGGTGCAGATTATCTTCTCAAGTTAATGATTTCATTTCCTTCAGATAAATAACCAAAAGTGGAATTACTGGATCAAATGGTAGTTCGTTAATTTTTTGACAAAACTCCACACTGTTCTTCATAGTGGCTACTCCAATTTGGGCAACTTTTCTAAGGATGAATATTTGTGGGGCCCATCTAAGCAGAGTCTAAGTCATCACGTGTGGGGTGGGGCCTGGGAATCAGAAATTTAAAGCTCCACAGCTGAAGCCCAACCAGGATCGAGAGCTGCTGTTCTGTGTGTCACTCCTTCATTCCTTCTCCCATCCCTTGGGCTCAAGGACTCACCTGTACTCTATTCCTCTCTCTTCCACCCTTGGGTTACAATTGTACCTTTTGATACATCCACTGTGTGCTTACAACAGAGCTTTTCACTCAGTTTTAATGTCATATGACAGGTTTCGTCAGGGGTGGTGTGTTCTCCCAAATATGTGCCAATTTTGGCTTAACATGGCCTCATACTGAGCCCAGTCTCTCTCTGATCACAGCCAACTCCTGGCACCCCCTCCATCTCCGGAATGTCTCCTTCCCAAGGTAGCTTAAGAAAGGGTATGGGTGACTCGGTGCATGTGTCATTGTGCTAGTGACCTTTCAAAGTAGAGCAGGAGGGTGTTCCCTCCCCACACACATATTGGCCATCCTTGTTCAAGGTTCATGTTCTCTAGAGCAAGGCCAGGCAAAGGCAGGCCAGGACCTGTGGTGGACAGTTCAAGTGTCCCAGTGGTCATCTCCCCTATCAGTGCCTTCTTTCTCTAGTGACATTTAATGGTAACTAGAGAAATGAGACAGGAGAAAGCAGGGGCCACAGAGCAACCCGGAATGACCATGGAGGCGTCAGCCAGGTGCCCTGGCCACAGCAAGACCAGCTTTGGCTTCTCTGCCTCCCAGCTGAGCTTGGGCATGCCCACAGCTAACATCTGTTGAGACTTTACTATGTGCCAGGCATTGAGCTAAGTATTTCCCATGCATTCATTTCCTTATTTAGTCTTCTCAGCTGACCTATAAAATAGATATTTCTATTATACTCATTTTTCAAATGTGGAAATTGGGGCCAGAGAGGTCAATTAGTTCCTCCAGCATCACATAGTCAGAAACTGAGGGTGCTGGGATCAAATCCAGGTCTGTCTGACTCCCAAATCCAAGTTCTCTCTCATTTATACACTAGTTAATTAATTAATTTCATTTAAACTAGTTGACTGGGTTCGAATTCTTCTGGAAACAGAATTTGAGGCAAGAATTTATTTAGGAAAGGCAGAGGCAGCGCAAAGTGGGGCAGGCAGCCAGCCAATAAGGGTATGTAGTCAAGCCAGTTACTAATTGGCAAACAGAGAAACTATTGCAGGTGGTGTAGAAGACATGCCTCAGAACTACCTCAAGCAAGGAGTGCAGGACCTGGGGTGGTTACATACTCACTCCCCTCAGCCACTGGGGCTCATTCCTTGGCACTTTTAGCCTGGTATAGCAGAGCAATTTTTGGAATAAAGTACCCAGGCACAGAAATGCAAATACTACTGGTTGTTGAAAGAAGTCAGGAGCACACTGCAGTGGTACAGCCTACAGAGAGGGTCTTGGACAATGCCTTTTGTACACTTGTTTTTATTATAAAAGGGATAAATGCACATAATAAAAAGTTCAAACACCACAAGGAAATACTAATAAAGCTGTGTCTCCTCAATCCCAGACTCCCAGTCTGACTCGCCATAGGCAACCACTCTAGATAGTCTGTATGTCCATCAAGTTGCTAATCATGTGTATATCTTATTTTTCGCATGAATAGGATTGTACAATATAGGCCCTTATATACCTTGCTTTTTCTCAATTAAAAATCTTGGCCAAGTCCCTTATAAATGGATAATCAGGTTGTTGCCAGTTTTCTACAGCTATAGAAATGTTGCAGTAAACATTCTTGTACATGTGTGCACCTTTTGTTAAGGGTGGAAAATTTCCAAGTGAGCCAACTTCTACTTCTGTAATCTGATTGCTTGTTTGATGGTAACCAGAGTGGTAATCTGCTAACGGTGAACTTCTGCTTCTGTAATCTGTTTACTTGTTCTAGGCTTTATAAGCTGCCTCTTTTGGGAACTCGGGACTGATCTCCTCTAACCCTGCGTGGTAGAGAGTCAGTCGCCGGCCGGCTAATAAAGGCTCACAATTCATCTCAATTGGCTCCGTGGGTCTTAGATTCGATTGAACCACAACACTGTGCGTATGTGTAGGAACCATTCCTGGATATGGAGTTGCTAGGTTGGTGCAGTTAACCTTTTAACATATGCTACCAGACCATTCTCCAAAGAGGCTGACCCAGCGAAGACTCTCGTCAGCAGCAGAGCAGAGTGCCAGCTTCTCCACACTCTCAGAGGCCCTCCCACCTCTACCTGCTTCAGTCCTCTCCATGGCACCAGCTGCTGCCATACCAGACTATATGACTTCCCTATGGAAATAAATGAAGACCACCTAGATGAGAACGAACATGTTATTCATTCAGAGCTTGCTGTAGTAAGGGAGTCAGCCACCATCACTTGCTTTTGGCAGAGACTAAGGCGGGTGGGGTGGGAGAGCTTCAGAATGGACAAAAGGGAGGGCACAGATGTGCTTTGATTGGAGGTGGTTGGCCCCAGGAAGCTGGAGGTGAGTTAACTAGAATCAAACATTATATGTGATTGCTTTGGGAGTATATTTGGCTTTCTCTAGTTGGTCCTGAGCTGGAAAAAGGGGAATAATAGGAAACTGGCAGTCACTGACCAAGCTTGATAGATAGCTCTAGGCTGGTTGCTTTAGAGGTTGTAGGTCAGAGTTTTGTTGTCATCTGTGGTCTAGCCATTGTTTCTTATCCCTGAATGCTCCAGTTCTCTTCTGTCCTTAGAAATACTCTCTTCTTTCCAGGGTGAAACCTCAGTCACTATTCAGATGCCAAGTCTGTGCTAAAGATTTTTGCACCTCCCTCCCCATCAGACTTTTCATTGTTTAGCACTACTCTATTGTGCTTCATATTGAAGTTAAAAGAACTTTAACTGCTGTATATTGAATGTCTGCTGCTAGGTCTTTTGTGTGTTCTGCAGATTCTCTGCACCTGAAGGCTTGCTTTGAACAGTGGAAGGTTGCACTGCCCTTAGCCGGCAGAAAGACTGCCCCTCCCTACATATGGCAGTGACTGATGGAGCTAATGTTCAATTCTTAGGTTGTGGTCTCACACCAATTCCCAGTGGATTGAACTCTAATTCCCCTCTGATAAGGTGCTCATTGGTTGCCTTCCTTGCCATCTATCACCTCCCCATCTTCCTGGTGTTATTCCCTGTACCTCTCAGACATAATATTAGCATTCAAAGCTTTGTTTCAGAGTCTGCTTCTGAAGAAAGCGCTAACACAGTTAAAAGATCTCATTAGTCTCATTTCATAGATGAAGGAAACTGAGGCTCAGAGGGTTTAACTGACATATTTCAAGGTCACACAGCTTATAACACATTAAATAAAGCACTAAATTCACACTGCTCTTGATTTGTAAGTATGCTATTTTCTCCCTAATTCTTTGAAGCCAGAGACCATCTTTTATAGTTTTATAGCCTCCTAATGCCTGTAACAGCCCCTTGTGCAATAATGTGTTCCGTTGATATCTTTTAAAATTTTAGTTGAATTTAACTGTGCATGTGTGTTTTTTCAAGTTCATAACAGGACTCCCAAGAGCTGATCAAGACCACTCCTGGGTTTCCCTGGGCTCAGGCTGCCTTCATCCCCTCCCAGCCTCAGCTGGGCAACTCAGGATGTTCTCTGTGAGACATGCTCCACTCACAGACAAGAACAGGCAGGACACAACCAGCTTCAAAGGAGAAATCACACTTTACTTGGATTGTTATTTGAGAACAGCATGTGTGTCCACACTCTTGACAGACAAATCACACAGTATCTTATGCATAGGAATGAAAAGCTGAGCTCTTTCTCCCCCCTCAGCCCTCACCCATCTTCCCCTAACTAAAATATGGGAAAGACCAGCTTTCAAGTCAGAGCAGGTCTTTGTCCCCAAAGCAGCATGGAGCAAGCCATGTCACAAAACGCGACATCTCCTGGAACCCATATCTTCACAAAGAAATTAAACTACCCAGGCTGACCCCTCTTTCTGATTCTCTGTGCCCATTTAATTACAAAAAACAATGAGTTCCTGAAAACTTTATTAATCATATCCCATGAGAAGCATGCAAAGAAAGACAGGAACCATCGGTGAATGCCGCAAAAGGGGCCCTTTGCTTTTGTAAGGTTTTTATTCACTCTGAGTGCTTGGAGTAGGACAAGCCTGAGCATCCCCCACATGATAGAGAGCCGCAGCTGTTGGCAGGCAGGCAGACAGACAGACAGACATCCTGTAGGTCCCACCACAAAACCAGAGGGCCCAGAGAAGACAGCTGAAGGCTGAAGTGCAAGCAGGTGTGTCTGCAGGTTGGGCCTCATGCACCTGGGCTCTGACGAATCCTGGAAAGTAGGATCCTTCTCAGGAAAAGGACAAAGACTGCCACTGCCCTCCTTCCTGAACCTTCTCCCCCAGCTCAGGGAAGGCCAGGGGCCCAAGATGCTCAAAGTTGTTGCTCAGCCCCCAGGAGCTTTTTATTGACTAGACATATCCCTTGCAAGTGATGCTAAGAAACAGGAACATTAGCTTTTCCCTTGTCACTACTAGCTCACCAGGCCTCAAGAAGCCTGGCAAGGAGCTGAGGCTCAGATGCAACCTCAGGACAGGGGACCAGGTAGTGGTTAGACAGAAGTGTTAGTAGGGTGCTGGAGAGGGACTTTGGTGACCATTGGCATGGATGTCTTCTTCTGTTTGGCATTCAGGTTCTTCACATACTTCTGGACCCAGTCCTGCTTAGGGTTACCACAGAACTTCTGGCCCTTCTTGGTGGTGAAGCTATGGGAAGAAGGACAGGCACCCATGAGACCTGGCAAGGAGTCTGGTGCACCTTAGGAGGAGGTGGGTGTGGCACTCCATGGAGGACAAGCTGCTGAACAGCCTCCTAGAAAGTAACTAACACGACGCCTTCTTTCTGTGTGTCTGTGTCTCTGTTTCAGTGCTCATGTTCAGTCAGTCACATTTCTACCAGATGGGGGAGACCCAGCCCTGATTTTAGATAACACTGGATCTCTACCCACAGAGAGGACTAAACGAACGCATTGAAGCCCCCAAGAAAAAAGGCAGAAACTTTAGCGTGCACACTCTGCAAGGAAATGTGGCTGATAAGAATGCCAGGGCTGGTAGGGGGCAATGGGATGTTTTTTTCCAGGCCAGCTCTGAGGTGGGGGTGCCAGGCTATGGAACTGGGACTGGTGCCAGTGGGGAAAATTACTAATAATACAAATATATTTTTACAGCATGCTACTATTTACACAGTGAGTTCATACCTCCTTGCCTTGTGTGAGAGGCAACTGTGAATTATTTGGAGTTTTAGGTGACCTTGAGCAGGTCACCTTTCTGAGCCTCAGCTGCCCTCTCTTTATGGGGATGATCCTATTTGACTCATAGAATGGTCAAGAGGGTTAGTTAAGATAATGTCATATGCCCTGAATGGTGCCTAGTATATATTTGGTGCTCAATAAATAGTTGTTGACTCTGAATTCTCTTCCTAATTTTATGGGTGAGGAAGCCGAGGCTCAGAAAGGTGAGGTGACTTCACCAGAATCACAGAGCCAGGTCCTCCTGACTTTACTCCTTAGTAACCCTGGTGGCTCCCATCTTTCTGCCCCTCTCCCATCAGGTGCCCAGAGAGAAGTACTAGCTACTTACATCACTCCTGCCTTGGGGCATATGCTCCCACTGGACAGCTGGTAGCTTACCACTCGGCTCTTAGGAATTTTCTTGGAAATGAAAGACATGCAACAGGAAGAGGAGATGACCACAGAGCCTAAAAGATGGAAAGAGAGAAGGGCCATGTCCTTTCTCAGCCTGCCCTAGGGTCTGGGCTTTAGAGACGAAGGCTGTCCCCTGCACTAAATACCTCCAGTCCAGTCACTGGGCTGCAGTGTTCTCCAGGCTTGTTGGTCCTCCAACCCTCCACTGTGCCATCCCAGCCATGCCCTCAGGATGGCCATCCTGCCCAAGACACACAGGCTGGAGGTCTTACCTGCAGGTGCAATGCAGTGGGCACACAGGATCAAGAGCAGGAGGCCAGCTACAACACTTACAGGGCTTTCCATGTCCTTTATAGCAGAGGAGGCAGCTCAGTGCTCGAAGCTGGAATGCAAGAGGAGAAGGGCTAGAGACAATGGGCCTGGTTCTTTGCAGAACACCCTGACTTCTCTTTGCCCTTTATACAAGAAGCTAGGAGGAAATATGCACTGATATAGTCTCCCTTCAATCTCGCCAGGCTTCCTTGAAAGTCCTAGAGTCCTAAGTTCCGCAAAAGGGAAGTCATCGCCTAGTTGAGTCAGGAGTTATTTCGGGTGCTCTAAGAAAGGGCTAAGGGAGGGAAGCATTGCTCCACCAAGAGCAAAGGACAAAATCTTTGGATGTACAGTCAAGGAGGCTGATGGGAATCCTGGCTGTGCTGTTCATTCCCTGTGGGATCCTGGGTAAGTTACTCACCTCTCTGAGTTTCTTCAGCTGAAAATGGGCAGTCATCCTATCTCTCCTTTCATTCGTGCATTCATTCACCAAGTCTTGTTAGGAATGTGCCATGTGCCAGTTACCCTCAGTGGGAAGACAGATATGTGATCAAGTGTGTGTAATAAACTATTACAGATGCTGACAGAGTGGGCATAGAATGAGGCAGATGTTATCATTGCCTGTCCATATTCCTTTGAACCCCTGTACCATGTTCATGCAAACTAGCTTTTGCTGGCCTTGTAGTCCCAGACCTCTGTTGCCAGAGCTGACTAGTCTGCAGGCTCTAGGGAAGTGGGGGTACCTGGAAATTTACATTCTAAAGGTAGTCTGCTGGAGAGTTACAGACTCCAGGTCTAGTGCAATCTACACTGCTTCCTGAGTTCCTGGTGGGGTCAAGTCAGTTACCCTCAGTGCTGCAGGACTTTGCTATCCCCCTCTCTTCTGGGCCGTTTTCCCACTCCCCTGCTGGTTTCCCCTGGAAGCACTTCATAATAAGCCACTTACCCACAAATCTTCGAATCCTTGTCTTGGGGTCTGCTTTGGGGACCCTGACCTGAGACAAGGGGTACGCATGTGAAATAGGGAACTAGACATTTCTGCTAGGAGAAAAGTCAAGGATACACTCAGATTTGATGGCTGTGCTGAGGTTAGAAGAATGGAAGGCAGTGGTAACCATGTTGGATCTTTGTAAATTATAACAATCAGTTCAGTTGTTAGGGACTGAGGTGACTTTGTCAGACAGAGTGGGACATGGCACCCACCTCACTCCATGCCCCATTTCAGGATCTCAGACTGAGACCCCATGTTTAGAGACTCTTGACCCCTGCTTCCATTTCTAAACTCTCCCTCAAGCCCACAGTCCTTTCTATTCCACTTCTCATGGAAACACCTAGCCTTCTCTAGCCTCCTTGCTCTGGCCAACTAGGGCACCAAGAACACACTGGCATGAGAGCACAGTGACATGCATCACCTGGATGATGGCGAGTTGTGCATCTGTCTCTTGCTTAATCATGAACACCTTGAGGTCAATGTCTCATTGCATGCCCACAAAATCCTGAGCAGATCACCTGTCCCATGGCTAGTGTGTAGAATGAATATATGGCACACCAACTCAGTCTATCTCCTCTGGACCAGGGACTCCTATGTGATCTGTACCCAGCATGACTGGGGTCAGCATGTACACACAGAAGCCAGCAGGTAGGTCCTCTTATGAGGGCAAGACTGGAGTTGGGGAGTCCAGAAGGGCCTGATCTCATTGTTCTACTTTACAGAGTGAAGGACACTGGAAGTGTCTCTCAGTTCCTCACCAGCTCTGCACCTTCCCCTCATCAACCAGCAGGAATAGCCCTCATCTGGCAGAGTATGTGGAACATTCAATGAGGAGATCTTATACATGCAGGGGCTTTTCATAATTTCACTGTAACTTTTGCTCCTCAACAATTCAGAGGGGGATAGCCTGTGGTCTGGGTTTTATGCCTCAGTGGGAGCTGGGAGTGGGGTGTGAGAGGAGGAGGAAGTGACAAAGGAAGAGAGGAGGCAGAGGCAGCATGCAAGAGAATGAGGACAGGGCTGAGCAAGGTGTGTGGTACAAGAAGGAGCAATCACTATCCAATGTTGCAACCACAGTGGGATGGCAGAAGGCCACTGGGTCAGAGGTTTTGGGGTGGGATGATTTACTTCAATTAGTAATACCCTTTAGGGGCTCCTTCAAGGCCTTTTAAAAAAAAAAAAAAAAAACACCCAGTCTTCATGCCTTATCTGGAAAAGGAGGAAAGGCAGGGCTTGCTAACCCCATTTTATAAAGGAAAAATGGAAATCTATAAATGGTAAGTAGCAAGGCACCATCACAGAGCCACTTATTAGGACTACCAAAATGGCAACCTGCACGTTTCCCTCTTGAAGGGGTGGAATCCAACAGCTAGAATGATTATTTAAAATAAGAGTGGGGGGAGGAGGTTCTAGGAGAGCAAAATAGAAAGGGATAAATTGAAAGGAGGGAGAGAATGGGATGAGAAAAGGGAGGAGGAAGATGGCAATAAAGCAGATGCAGACAGAGCAGACTTGGGGAAGGGAAGTGGAGAAGAAAGAAGAGAAGAAAGGGGAAGTATGAAATACTTGGAACACCCCTGGCTCAGTTTCAGATTGTGCTCCTCACCACTGCCGTTTTTCCATCTGAGAAGTGAGGTGTTGGCCAGATCTGCAGTTCCCCTAATGTGGCAGTTGCACCAACATAGTGATACAAGAATGCACATTTCTCATTTTAATTTAAATATGTCTTGTTACGGTTACCCTCTGTGATAAGGGGTTTATATTTATCATATTGATACATGATTTCAAATACCTGAAGACATGTCCCATGAAAGGAGAATTGACCTTAATGGCCCTAAACTGGGCAAAAGTAGGTCATAGGCAGAGGGCTGTGGTGTTAGGGTATGGAGGACTGGGAAGGAGCCCAGCTTGCCTAGGAAATTGCTGAGTACTTTAGATCCCTCATCTTCATTAAATATCCCCACTTTATATGCAAGGAAACCAAGACTTAGGAAAGGGTAGAGCTGGTATTTGAACTGAGATCTATCTGTCTGATTTCAAGGTTCATGTGGTACCTCTCACCAGTAGAGCTCTGCCCTGTGGGCAGCAGGGTCACCCATAGTTTTGAGGTGTGGGGTTAATAATTGTGATCTAGGGAAGTGATTGGATGCATTAGCAGGTGTAGTAGGAAGGGGCTAGGGGCAGGGAAGCATACCAGCCCTGGTCACTCCCCTGCCTACAAGTCTTCGCTAGTGCCCCATCGCCAACAACTAAACTTCGTTCATTCTCTTATTATCGCTACAATTTTGTCATTTCTTCCCACCACCCAATATATTATATACTTAATTATTTTTTTAAATTGATTTCATCTAAAAATATCCATGAAATCACAGGTTTAGTGTACTGGCTGTATTTTTCCAATACAAATTGAAATAAACCTTCAAGTATTAAAATAAACCAGATGTCTGTGTGTGTGTCTTTAGCAGAAACTATCCATGCTCTGTCTGTATCCCCTTGTCCTTGCCCATTCAGGGCATGGTGGCCTGATGTTCACCTGCCACCACCTGGCTGGCTCTACCCCCTTGAGCCAGGCTGACCTGCTGGGGAGGGGGACGTAGGAACTCCACATGGAAGTAGCTAATATCGACACCAGTAATCAGCAAACACCTTGGCAAGTCTTGATTAACAGACAGGGAAGATGGAGCCATTGATGTGCTGGTAAATGGTTAACTGCCTCTGTAGGCAAAGCTCTGATTTGTGGCATTTGCTGATTCCCATGGTGTAAATACTCCTAATATGGCTGATTTCAAGCTTTCAACCTGATGTCACTGAAAATGGTGTTGGGGAGATGCTCTCCCAGCTCAGTGGCTTTGGCATACCACTGGGTGGGGTCCAAGATAAAAATGTAGTAGGCTCTTGGTCCTTAAGTTTTGGGAGATGCAAGGAGGAAAAGAGTGGTGTTGAGAGGGAGGTTGGAAGGTACTTACTAACCTGAGGTTCACTGAAAGAAAGTGTGTACAGGAAGAGAGAAGGCGTCTGAGTATGTGGACAAGGATCCTTCTGATGGGCCACAGCTGAGGAGGACAAGCTCTAAGAAGGTAAGGAGTTCCAGGGCAGAAAGGGACAGGAAGCCCTAACCACCTGGTTTTCCTGTTTTGCCTGTGGTTAGGTTCAGTCCTTCTCCTTGTAGAAAGAGCTCCTTATTGGAAACCAAAGAAGGATGAGATTCCGCTGATTCACAAAATCTGGTGACCAAGGACTCCCTAAAAGGAGAAGTGAAAGGTCAAAATGTGCAGCTGCTATAGAAAACAGTTTGGCAGTTCCACAAAACCTTAAACGTAGAATTATCATTTGGTCCAGAGTGTTAAGCATGTCTTTGTATTTTCTACATTTTGATGATTTCAACATCTGGGGCCTTGCTGACACTGGAGAGCCCACCCCTCCCAGTGTTGGCTAATTCCTAGAAATAACAATTTACTAGCCTAGGAGCCGGCCTTTCATATGCAAACCAATTAATCCAGAACCCATACCCCCAAACATCTCCTTTAGCAGGCTCACACCCCAGGCTACTACCCTCCTGCTCTAATCACCCTAGGGCCAGGTACCACACAACTAGGCACAGCCTCCCTGAGCTAGAGCCTCCTGAAATTACTCAACCTAGCTAATTCTAACCCTGCCTACACTACCTTACCTGTTCTTTCCCACAGAAAGCATAACAAATACTCTTGTCCACATTTTCCCTAGTTCCCTCTGCCTCTTGACAAACTTTGGTGCTTCCTCATGTGATGCTGTGTGACATTCTGTGCCCCCTGTTTCTAGGAATCTGTGAGTATAAATATAATACAGGAGCTCTAGGCCAGGATCCTGCACCTGGGCTTTGAGTATTCTGAAAAAAAACCACCAGGAGGACCAGAGAAGTGAGACATGCCATTTATTACTCATGATGCAGAGAAGCACTTGGTTGGTTGGAGCTGCAGGAAAAGGCACCTGGCCAAGAGCAGGCAACATTTTATATGAGAGGAGAGGGGAGGGGAGTTACCTCATCAGGGGAGCAGATGCCTTCCCAGGTAGATGAGAACAGAACATGCTACCTAGACAGCCTTTGTGAGGATGGTGGACCAGCCATGTCCTTGAGCGGAGTGAGGAGATAATGTCCATGGGAATGGTGGAAAGTACAGATAACGCTCATGGGAACAGCAGAAAATGTCTTTGAGAGCAAACACAGCCCGGAGAATTCTGTTCAATGTCCTCCTTGGAGCTGCTGAGCAAGTAGCCCTTTTTGTCGTCTGTGTATGTGGAAAAACGATGTTTGAATTAACCCCACAATAAGTTTCTTCCTTCGTTACAGTGATTTCCATATCTTTATGTCTTACCATACTTGATTAAAACAAATTCTGGATAACTTTAAAACACTCATCTATGTTTCCAGCCTTGGTGCCATTTTCTTAAATAAACCTCTATTTTCTTCGTTGCAAACTCCTGTCTGTGTCTCTTTTGGCTTTTGTGCATACAGACAAAATGAACCCCTTGAGTTTGGTAACATAATTCTGATCTTCTATTCACAAAAAAATGGTAAGTCCAGACCGTCCCAAATAAAGTCATATTATTTTCATTAAACCCCCTAATGAAATTTACTTATGGCCTGTTTTGCTCATACTGGGAACCAGGTCTCCTCACATTATCCATTTGTTATTTCTGCGTGTCCCCAAAAGGCAGCTTCTCATGAACTCAAAATGAATTTGTTTCTTTCCCGCAGGCCTCTGACCACACCTGTCTCTGATGAGGTGACCATGCTCTGAGCACACACATTTTCTGATGATGGTCTCCACTACTCATACCTCTCTGACTCCTGGAGAAGGCACCAATCTTCCTTTGACGCCATATATTCCTTAATTCTCACAACAGCTGAGATCAGGCTGTAACAGCTGACAAGAGCATACTGAATCTTAAAAGATAACAAACCATAGCAGTCGGCAAACTTGCTTTTGTAAAGGACCAAAAAATAAATATTTTAGGTGTTGCAGAATGCGTACAGTCATTCATGCATAATCTTTTTTGCTTGCTTGACCATTTGAACAATGCTTTAAACATACAAAACCAGACTTAACTTTGTGGGCTATACACAATGGGCTGGGGGTGGATTTGACTCACAGGCCATAATCTACCAACCCTGATCCAAATCCTCCTAGCTGAGTCTTGGCAGAAGCTGTGGTTAGAAGTCCACTGATGTCAATCCACCCACAGGATCCCTTCTGTGGACCAAAAAAAAAGGTTCTACCGAAAGTAACCTCATAGGGTAATCTGATCATAAATTTCTAACTGGGCAGGTCATTCCTAACATCTCAGACCTATAGCTTCTTTAGTAGGTTTATCTTTGCCTTAAGCAAAGCCCTGTCCATTGTTTCTGCACATCTAGGTTAACTCATCTTTGAAATATGTATAACCACCCTCAAAAGGGCACATGATCTAATCCCATTCCCTGTTGCTTCCTCCTATCTCCCTGTAATCATCCTTACGTTCCCTCCCTAATTTCAAATGCATAAAAGAAACTGCAAAACTCATTTTCCAGAGCATTTAAGATCTTGTTTCACAGAATTGTCATTAGTTTGGCTCATATAAATTCTTGTAAAAATTCTCTACAAGTTTGGACATTTCTTACTTCAACACTTCCAATGCATTCTTGCCCACTTCATCCTCAGCCCTTATAATAGGAGTCAGTTTCTGTAGAAATTGCTTATGTTACTCAGGGTTCTCAGAAATACAGAACAAATAGAATATATAGTTATAGAAATGTGTGGATGAAAGAAGGGCCACATACTAAACCTGACAAGCTCAGGGGAGGCCAGCATGGTGGGGCCCACAAACTCAGAGACCTAAATTAACTACAGAGGATAGTCTGAACATAAAAATTCCTCACTAAAAGTAGGTCATCCTGGGCCTGTAGCTTTCTTGACAATGGTCAATCTTTACCTTAAATAAGGCTGTTTATTGTTTTTTTGCATCTAAGATAACATGCCCTTGGAATGTTATCCCTTTTTTTCCCCAAACCCCTCAGGGCACAGCCCACTGCTCTATAGCAGGAGACCACAGAGTCCCTCATGGTTATCTTGTCACCTGCATATCATCTCTCTGTGTTGTAAATGTTAATTATTAACCATCCTGTACCCACCAATGTAAAAGAAGTATGTGTCCCTCTGTTTTATTTTTTTCTCTGCTTTGCTTTCTCCCACCCCTTCAGTCTATCACCAATGAACCTCCTTATGTCTTCTGCTTTGATTCTAATGTATAATATAAGCTGCAAAACTGACATTCTCCAGAGCATTTTCTTAATCCACTGAGATTTTGCTTCCTGGAAATTGTCATCAGTTTGACTCAAATAAATGCATTAAAATTCTCTACAGGTCTGGACGTTTCTTACATTGACAATAGAATTGGAGACAGAGATTTATTTTTAAAAACTGGGTTACATGATTGAGATGGTTGTCAAGTCTAAAATCTATAGAGTAAAATGGCAGACTAGAAATTCAGGTTGATGTCACAGTCTTGAATCTAAATCTCACAGGTCAGCAGACTGGAAATGGGGAGGGTTTCTGTTCCAGTCTTGAGGAGTAGAATTTCTTCTTCAGGAATCCTCAGTCCTTGCTCTTAAGGCCTTCAACTGGCTGGATGTGGCTTATTCATATTATAAAGAGTAATTTGCTTTACTCAAAATCTACTGATTTAAATGTTAATCACATCCAAAAAATAACTTCGCAGCAACATCTAGGATATTGATGTTCAACCAAACAACGGGATACCTTAGCCTAGCCAAGATGACTCATAAAAATGAACCACCCCATTTCCTGTGCCTCAGAATTCAGGTTCAGTGGGCCTGAGGCCAAGGGAGAAAAAAAGAGAAAACTTTCACACTCCTTTTAGTTTGAGTCCTGCTTCCTCATACGTTATTTATTTAACAAGGACTGGCCTCCTTCCAAGATGACTTACAGTGAAATTTCCACTTCTTTCAGGGGAAACTCAACTCCCACCATTGAGATAAAGGACACATTCTTAGTGCTGAGTCAGGATGACAGAACTGAATTCTAGTTTCAGCTCTGCTGCTAACCTGCTATGGGACCTGGTTTTGTACCAGCTGCAGGCCTCCTGACAACCACTGGATGCAACACACAAAAAAAACCCTGTAGAACAAAGTAGAGGTTCAACAGATACTTGTTAGGTCACCTTAGCTTTAGGCAGCCTTATCTGATCAGAAAATATCTTTGTTTCCTCAGGCCAGCCTTCCCTGCCCTTCTTGCCCCCCAGCTTTGTGTCACAGAGCCCATGTTTCAGCCCAAAGAGCAGTATTCAGATGTTTGTGGCTTGGACCCAAAACTAAAAGTTAATCTTCCCACCAAGGAATGAGAACTTACCACTAATGAGTATCTATCACATGCCACACACTATAAGAGTTCTGTCTAACCCTCAAAACAGCCCATAAGCAAGAAAGGTACCATTTATAGTCCCTTTGTCATCACCCACGGTGGTGTCCCAGGGACCTAGCACAGGGCCCCGAAACACCCCTCTCAGAGGGGGAGATAATCAGGAACAAAAGTTTATATTTCTAAACACAACAGTAAATCTTTCTAAACATTTTCCCAGGTAGAGCAGTCTTTGCCAATTTCCCCAAGAACCATGAATAGGCAGGTATTGGCTTGTTGCATGTGTCATCACCTAATGATTCCCCACTACAAGTGAAGAGTCATCTTTCAGGTGAAGCAAACTCACCCTCCTGAGATCCAGGAAACTGCTTGCAGCTTCAAAAAACTAGTTTTTCCAGACTGTACTTTTTCCAAACCAGAAAACAAACATTAACATTTGACAACCCTTTAATATTTTCAAACATGCTGGTCCCTTCATCTTATCTTCTCCAGGCCTTCAGCCATTCCTCATGTCACCTCTTCTCAAGCCTTCCTACCACCCATCTTGTCAGCTCCTACCTGAACTCACCTGTTCAGTGTTTTTCAGCCATGGCTTCTCCTTGTAATCACCCAAGGAGCTTTGATAAATATTGATGTCTGAGAATGTTTGAGGGGAAACAGAGTATTTGCATGGTCTCCCCAAATATCTCCTCTAAGATTTTATTAAGTATAGAGGGAAAAATAGAAACTTTACAGTAGGGAATCCTGGGAGACACAACTTAAACCCAAAGATCAAGGTGAACATCACCAGCAACAAGGCATTATTGGGGAAAAAAACTCAGTAGTCTTTCCTCCTGTGGGCCTCCTTTTTACTTTCACACAGAACACTTCACTTCTGATACTTCTGGTCACCAAATGTGTAGAGGTTTTCTCCCACCAAACAATTCTGTGTGATACCAGCTGGGTGTCCTACAATTTAATTCAAATGTACCTGGAAATAGCATTAGATCTCACAGGATAAGGACTCAGTGCCACAAGACTGCCCCACTTCAGATGCCAATCATAAGTAGTAGATCACCAAGTTACCCACAACTTGGCTACTAATCAGAGGTTCCCACAACCTCCTCCTTGGGTTCAATTAATTTGCTGAAGTGGGCTTGAGCAAGTTACTGGTCCTCACTGAGCTCAGTTTCCTCATCTGAAAGATACTTACTTCACAGTGTTTCTTCCCCAATTCTAATGTTCCTTTCCATGTGGCGGGTGCTTATTAGCATTGTGCTCTTGACTTTCCCTGTCTGTTCACTTACTTCTGTTTCAGGGAAGTTGGAATAGTTATTTGTCTGGAAAATTTGGAAGGAGAAACTAGGTTTCCTCTTTGCTTGAGAGCTGGTTCCTTAGAGTGTGTTTTTTGCTCCTGTAGAAGCAGGTTCCCCTACAGGCCTGTTCCATCCAACACAGCCACCATTGGGCAATAAGGTTTTAAATTCTGGGCTTGTATTAGCAGTCTCATTTCAGCTCTCCTACTGAGCTGTCATCCTTCAATCTAGCCTATATGAATGAGTCATTTTGATTCTCCCCGTGTTGGCTCCTTAATGTCTTTGTGCAGAATTCAGGTGAGAAAGAGGATTCTGTTCATTGGCCCTGTGGTAGATGATGTTATTGTTGCAAATATTCACTCTTCTTCCCTGTGTGAAGATTATTACCTCCTCCTACTTTAAAGTCAGTCTCTATCATTTATTTAATATGGCTAATGACTATGCGAATGGAAGTGACAAGCGCCACTTCTAGGAAGAAGTTCTAAGAGCTGATACATGTTTCCACCATTGCACTTAGTCCTTTTTCTCTGCCATGAGCCTGGTTTGTCCCAGATAGGAACTGCTTTGTCAGCCGGGGGCCCACGAACACAGCTGAGGCTTACACACTTTTGCCAAGAACACCGTAATAATGAAGTTGTATCCTTCTCAGTGCAAATTATTTGCACTGAATGCTATCCAACTCCAGTGAAGTAGAGGTTGCTTCCTACTTAAGAGAGCTCAATCAGGGTATATTCATGGAGAGGAATTTGCCATTCGGTGGAAAGGTTAAGATTTGAGGAAGAATTTCTGTGTGCCCTCATGTACCCAAATTTGTATCTGCTAATTTCATATTAATCTTTTCTGTGTTTTTAATAAGCATGTATGTTTGCAGATATTCCTCCCTTTCCACTCCCAGGATGGCCATTCAGAAAACTATAGAATCAGTAAAAATTGGTTAGCTGTAAATAAGAACAGCTGTGTGGGAACTTATTAGGCCTATTTCACAGGCCCAAAGGGGCCGAAATGGTACCTGAAACCCAGACTGTAAGAAGTAGGGCTGGGATGTAAACCTTGGTCTGGTTTCCAGTGGTCCTTCTCTTGCCTCATATTGCCTTTCTCCCTCGATGAGGGGGCTTGAATGTCTCAGTGAGCCTGCTCCACTTCCTAATCCCCTGAAGAAGCGGGTACCTGTCCAAGCTGAAGCAGTGCAAGGCTGACCCATGCAGGTCCCCCAGTGAGAGGTCTTTGCTTTACATAGGGCTAGAATTCCTTCCAGGCAGAAAAGCCCACAGACAGAAGAGACAAGACAGTATGACGTGCAATTCCTGGATTTATCTCCAGCAGCAGCAGCCAAGGAACAGGTTGGAGGCACAACCCCCTCCCCAAACTCTCCCTAAATCTGCCCCAAAAGTGAACTAGCAGACCACATGTGATCCCTCATGACTCCTAGTCCCCGCATCTGCCTTCATTTTCTTTTCTGAGGCATCTCCAGGAGTGAGGGTGGAGTCTGTGTCCAGGGCGACCCGGAATGGAATTCTTTGGGTCCATTTTTCCGGATTCCCTCCGTATTCTGGTTTTCCTCACTCTAGTTGCCAAAAGAATGCAAACCATGCCATCCTTCTGCTTCCTTTTCTCTCCTTATTTTGCTTCTTTTTCTAAGGTCTGAATCTTTTGCTGTAAGATAGATCGACTTCTGTCATTTCCCCAGCTTGCTCTCTTTTATTCCTCCAGCCAGTCTGGATGCCTTTACCATTTCTGTATGATCAACAGCCTTTCAGATTTCTCCTTTAGATCCGTGCTTCCCAACAGTGAGGAATTTGTACTTCGATTCTGGTCAGTGAGCAGTCACAGATGGATTTTGAGCCTTGACTTGTTCTTTGAGGAGATTGATCTGGCATCAGTGGGGGATCAATCATAATAGCTATAATTTATTGATCACCCACTTTGCCAGGTGTCTTACATATATGACTTTTAATGTTCTGAGATAAGCAAGTTACTGGTCCTCACTGAGCTCAGTTTCCTCATCTGAAAGATACTTACTTCACAGTGTTTCTGTGTATCTATTTCACAGGTAAGAACATTAAAGCTAAGAGGATTAAGCCAGGTCCTCAGCCAATGAATGGCAAAGCCAGAATTCAACCCCACATCTCTTTGGCTCCAATGTCTGTGTCCTTCCTATGTTCACTCCAGGAAAAAGCCAGAGGCAGAGAGGCACTTGGGAAAGCACTGGAGATGACAGAGGCCAAAATAAGGACAGCACAGTGGGGCAGAGGTAAGCCCTTGGGAATGGAAGTCTGGATTGGCTTGTAATCCTGGGGAGGGATCCCAGTGGGGTATAATTACAATAAATTTTTTTTATAGTACTTTATAAAACTTCCACACATAATAACTCATTTGTTCTTCATCACAGATTTGAAAGTAAATCTTATTATCCCCTTAAATTCAGTTATTCTGATTCAAAAGCTGATGCATCCCCACCCTCTTACTCTCTCCACCCTCACCTGGCCCAATCCTCTCTCCCCCACCTCCGACCCCCATCACAAACTCTAAGGAATAAATTCCTGTAAAGGAGGTTTAACTCTTGGCTGTGGTGTAATTTAGGCTAATAGTGGTGGCTCTAGCAGGGTAGCCAGGATATTTTTTATTCTCCTCATACACCCTCTGCCTTTCTCTATCTTTCTCTGTGGAGTAGGCTGACCTTTATGCACCGTATCAGGAGGCACTCTGGCCCTCTGTCTTCAGGGGGCTTGGACCAATGGGAGGCACCAGCAAGCTGGCTTATCCCTCTGTAGGTACAGCTGCTCTCATTCGGCCCAGGAACGATGCCCGCTTCTTGCCCATTCAGGCCTTAGGAGGTGTAATGGCTCTCAGGCATTCCCAGCCCTAGGGTATTACACTATCCCTACCTCATTCACACCTTTATAAATAGTCTCTTTATTAAGTTCCCCTAAAGGGCCCCATTTTGAGTGTGTTTGCCATCTGTTTGCTCTAGGGCCTGGGTGAGAAAGATAAATCTGCAAATCGCAGAGGCTTGAGTCATTAAGTTATTTCTTGCTCATGTCACAGTCCATCGTGGGTCTTTGTGTAAGTATATATACAGACACATACGTAGAAACTCTGGGAAGGAGGCAGAGGAAGTTGAGTCAGAATGTATAGAAGAGAAGTTGTGAGTGGAGTTCAGTTAGACAGGTTTGTTTTTCTGGAAGGCAGAGGGCACATTGGCCTAGGTTGGCAGCTGGCAATACCTCAAAAAGTGACTCTCCAGGTCAGTGTGTACTCACTGTAACTGGAGGCTTGTCAATCACCGAGAAATACGGACCTCTTGTCAGCACTGGGCCATGGGAATGAAAAAGTAACTGCCCAAAATGTGCTAATGCTTGCCCAAAGAAAATAATTTTTATTTAATTATCATTGACTTTAATATGCAACTGCTAAATATAAAGCAATGTACTAGAGTCTCTGGCAGGTACAAATTTGATTCAGATATAGGGTCACCTGCAAGATACTTGAAATTTCTTCATATTTAAAATTTATTATTTTATTTTTTAAATAATTTATTTTAAAATTACAATTGGGATATGATATTACATTAGTTTTATTGTAGCCGCCAGCCCCCAAAAGACATACAGACCACCACAAATCAGTGAGTTTTAGGAAACACACTCTTTATTCAGCCAGCTGGGTCTGCCAGGGGTATGTAGACCCCAAATTAAGCAGCCCCAAAATGTAGGGGTACAGGGTTTTTAAGCCCTAAACACCATTATTCATTCTGTCTGAACACAAAAGTCTATTTTTCTTCTATTCACTACCCGTCAACCCACAGGTTGGGTGTGCAAGCAGGGGTACAGAAGCAGAAAGCTTATTGTTAGAATGTGATGTTCCTATGGGTGATAGCCTATGTTCCCATGGGCTATAGCCAAGCAGTAATTTCCTAGCCAGCACATTCCCCACTGGCCTTAGCGGAAAATCAAATCTTTGATTCTCCATGTGGAATTTGTTTACAGCCTCTATTTTGTAGTACTAAAAGTTTAATAGAATTAATTTTCTTTTTTATATATGTAAACAAGAAATTGAGGAAACATGGGCCAAAAGTTAACAAGAGGAAGAGGATGATTAGAAGTCCAGCTACAGCAGATAGAAGGGTTGTCAGCCATGGTGACTAATTGAACATCTTATGAAACCAGTTATTTGATTCTAGTCTCTGTTTTTCTCTGGCATCTAAATTTCTCTGTACTAGTTGTAAGCTTTCTCTAATTATTTTAGAGTTATTGGCATAGAAGCAACAGGTTTCACCTAGAGCCATACATAATCTACCTTGTTCTAAGAATAATAAATTTAAACCTCTTCTATTTTGAAGGACTACTTCTGCTAGTGAATCAACTTAAAGTTCTAGTTGAGCTCAGTTAAATTTAGGGGAGTTTTTACCTTGACATAGTAAGGGGGTTATGGGTTTAGGCACAACCAGCAATCTTGTCCTATGTCTGGGGAGGTCTTATTTAAGACCTTGTGTATTGTTGTTAACATAGTTATTAATTCTCCTTCTGGTTCTGATGTGGCTAGTCAAATGCCTGGTATTCAATAGCTGTTAGGCTATTACCTGGAGAGGCTAGAGCTGGAGTTAGAGTTGCCATGGAAACAGGAGTTCTCTTAGATGTAAGACTTTGGGGTAGTCCTGGAACTAGAAGTGGTTTGTTGGGACCTACAGGGTGAGCTTTCCTGGGAGGGTCCTTAACCTGTATAGTAAAATATAATCCTGAATCACATCTGGTTTTATATACTCTGATACCCCATGTCTATCCTATGAGCCAATAATGTTGTCTCCCAGAGTTACCGGTTCTGATGGTGATTATTATAGGATTGTAAGACCCAAGAGAGCACGTGGAGGGGCTTGGTCCTCTTATTCATCTAATATGATTATCATTCTGTTTTTTTATAATTATCTATGGTGGAAATAGTCTCACAACTCCAGTTAGCACAAGAAAATTGGCCTTTGCCCTTATATCCAAGTCTCCTATTTCCCATGTAGCCAGATATCCTTGGATAACGTCCTTGAGGACAAATATAGAAACCTATCCCCAAGAGGCTTTTCTCAGATGATAATATGTCACAGCCGGGTACCCCCTTGTAGCCTAAGTATGCTCCTCCACCCATGAAAGATCTTGATCTCAGGTGGTGTCCGGCTGTTGCAATGGTGAAGGGATCTCTGGCAAACCGACACAAGACTACTCGGATCTCTGGAGTACCATGGCTGGTGATGTTCTAGACAATAATTTCACTGGTCTCGGTTACTATAAGTTCCCATACTCTAAGCTGGTGTATGTTTCTGTATGCCTGGGCTAAAGAGGAAAAAAGGAAGAAACAGAGGGTTAGACCTATGTACGCTTGAGTCTTATTCTTAAGGGCCCGTTTTCCTGAGCTGTCCACTCTCGTGTTGCCTTCACGTGGGATTGATGAATTCATGATGGG
>CM053501.1:22910958-22927473 GCA_028627145.1 Eidolon dupreanum | reverse complement strand
GCCGGCGACTGACTCTCTACCAGGCAGGATTAGAGGAGATCAGTCCCAAGTTCCCAAAAGAGGCAGTTTATAAAGCCTAGAACAAGCAAGCAGATTACAGAAGCAGAAGTTGATATTAACATATCTTTGAGCAGATTACCACACCCTGGTTATCATCAAATAAGCAAGCAGATTACAGAAGCAGAAGTTGGTTCACTTGAAAATTTTCCACCTTTAACAAAAGGTACTTTTTATCCAGAGGTTGAGGACTCGGAGATTCCCATTGGGACTAGGAACAAAGAGTATATCCTAAAGGTTGCGTCCTTGACGATTGCATTGACCCTTTCACGGCATTCAAGGGCCCTGGAACGTCTCAGGTTGGTCACCCCTTTAAATCCATAACAGAGATAGCAACTGCTTCGGAGGCCAGTCAGTCAGGTCTTAGATTTCTGGGCCACTCCCCAAGATCTCACTGGGGCCTCCAAATGTTGTAGCTGCCAGCCCCCCATAGACACACGGACCACCAGAAATCAGTGAGTTATAGGAAACACACTCTTTATTCAGTCAGCTGGGTCTGCCAGGGGTACGTAGACCCCAAATTAAGCAGCCCTGAAATGTAGAGGTACAGGGTTTTAAGCCCTTAAACCCTTTTCTTCATTCTGTCTGAATACAAAGTCTATTCTTTTATTTACTAACAATCAACCCATAGGTCGGTTGTGCTAGCGGGGTACAGAAACAGAAAGCTTATTGTTAGAATGTTATGTTCCCATGGGTGATAGCCAAGCAGTAATTTTCCAGCCAGTGCAGAACAAGGCTCTATATTTCTACTGGGAAGACAATGCTTCTCAATGGAGATGTGAGATGGGAGTCTCTTCAAGGCTGTCTTCTCAGCGGATCAGTTCTTTCAGAGGCAGCTTCTCTGTCTTCTCCCGCATCCCCACTTTCTTCTTGGAAACACACCGAGAAACAAGAGGCTTGTTGGGTGGCTGGGGATCAAGGTGTTTGTTTTGTTGTCAGGACTGCTAAAATCCTATTCTAACTCTAGAACTTATAACCATGTAAATCTTCACTTCTTTAAAGTGACTTTTTCTCTTATTTTCCTCCTGATTCAAACTGGCCTTGGGCTCGCTTGCCTCTTTTTTTTTTTTTTTTCCTTATCTTCTTGCATACTGCACTACCACTCCCTTAATCACTAAGCCCTTAGGTTAACATCAGTCTTAAGAACAAAGCCTCAGGCCTGTTGACCACACAGTTTCTGCTGAACTAAAGATAACATCTTGCTGCTCCACATCCATGAAGGTAGAAGGACCCTGCCAGCATGCCCTTGAACCACACGGAATGACACCATGACTGAATCAGGACCTGATTCAGTGATCAACTACCTCCTACCCTAGGCCCAATCAACCAGTAGAGCCCATGACTTCAACTCCCTCAGCTACTAATGAGTTTCCCCTATATAATCCACCCCCTGGAGGCCATCAGAGAGCCAGGTCTTTGAGAGCTAGCTTACCTGTGTCTCCAGGCTGGGCACAATTTTCTTAAATAAACCTCTACTTTCTTTGCTGCAAATTCCTGTCTGTGTCTCTTTTGGCTTTGGTGCATGCAAGCACAATGAACCCCTTGAGTTCAATAACAGTCTCAACCCTTGCAAAGCTATTTGTTTCAAAGAATTCCACAGCCTTGTTTCCACAGGTAGAACTTCTTCATTATAAAAGGGTTGTTATCTAATCTCCCAGATTTACAGGCCTGTCAATTTCCAGGAAACTCCTTCAGAACACTGTGATGTCTTATCTTCTCCTTTTAAACCAGCAGTCTGAGGCAGCTTTAGGGGAAACTTTTCTGTTGTTGACCACATGTGGGAAGGGTGGACACATGCTCCTGGAATGCTGAAACCGGGCAGCAAGGGAAACCCAGGTACCCAACCCCACCCTCAGCTTCCCTTTCCTCATTTGGTTTCTACCCAATCCAACCTCTAGTCTTCGTGCTTCTTCTTTGCCAAGTGGAATTACCACTTTCAGACAGAGTTTTTGGTCTCTACATTTCTTGATTCCAGAGAAAAATATCTTGTGACTGGCTTTCCCTGTAACTTTCACCATTCTTCTGCTAGCTTTCTAACTTCTGAGTAATGACAAGCCTCATTGAATGCACAACTTTTGCAGGATACCGTGGTTATGACCTGGTCACAGTCTCACCCAGTGACCTTTCTGAGAATCATCTGGAGAAACTTTTCTTAGGACTCAGAATTAGGAAGAACTGCACTTCTCCCAGGCAACCAGCAGTTTGTTTTATATTCTGGATGTTGAAAATCATGGAACTGATTGCATTTTCCTTTTTGATTTGGCTTGTTGAAAGTTTGCAGCCCTTGTAGCCTCTACAAGTGCTGTACCTTATTGCTTTGATATCCTCACTTAATTGCAGAGTAGTTTTGGCTCCAAGACAGAGCATGTGGCAAACAAACCTCAGGACCTTTTTTGAAGGGAGGGAGACAGAGGGCAGGATCCTAAGACACTCAGAGGCAGGAACAGGCACAAGCATGAGGCAGACCTGACTTTGAACCTTGGCCCTGCCACATACTAGCTGTGTGACCTTGAACAAATCACCTCCCCTCTCTGAACTTGTTTCTTTGAATGAAAAGGGTTAAGAAAACCTCCCTCATAGAACCACCATGAGGATAAATGAAGTAACCCGTTACAAACAAACAAAAAAGGTTTGTCTATTTCCAATTCCAGGAAACAGGTTTTTCTTTTCTAGATTCCACACTGCTACTATTATATTTGTTAACCCTATAGAACAGAAGAGCCAGTTATTTAACAAGCCAAATGGATTTATTTGGGAATAGCATAGGAATTGCAATTCAAGATAAGCAAACTACTACTAACCAGTTGGAAGAACTGAGGGGAGGGCCTTGCTTTAATTGGGGAAAAAAGAGAAAGTTGGGAGGGTCTGTTTCCAAAGAGTTCAGGGTGGTTATGGCTTCTCACTGGCTGAATGTGCAGTTTCTTATTGGCTAGGCTATAACCAGGAACCCAACCTGAAGGCAAGCAGTTAAAGAGGTTCAGGTGATGATTGAGGTGTTTTGCTGGGCAAGGAAAAATTCTTCCTTCCTCTTGCTGTGTTATGTCCTCTTGTTTTGGGTCTAGGTGCAAAGCATGAGAGCCTCTACTTAGGGCTTACTGACACCATTTAAGATGAGGTTTCCTTTGAAAGTCATGTTTTGCTTAATGATAGGGATACTTTCTAAGAAGTGCACTGTTAAGTGTTTTTGTCATTTTGTGAACATCATAAAGGAAACTTACACACACCTAGATGAAATAGCTTACTACACACTTGGGCTATATGGTATAGCCTATTACTCCTAGGCTATAAATCTGTACAGCATGTGACTATACTGAATACTTTAGGCAATTGAAACACAATTATGGTATTTGTGTATCTAAAAATATCTAAACATAGAAAAGGTACAGTAAGCATATGATATAGGGAACTTACCATGAATGGAGCTTACAGGACTGGAAGTTGCTCTGGGTGACTTGGTGAGTGGTTGGTGAGTGAATGCAAAGGCATAGGACATTACTGGACATTAATGTGGACTTTATAAACACTGTCCCATAAACCCTACCTCCTTTCCTTCCAACAGAGTCAGAAATAGAACATCGACACTGTCCATGCTGCTCCATGAACAGGGATGTGGGCTGGATTGATTGGCAATACCAAGGAGAAACTGGATGGGTAAGGCATAGATAACCATAATAGTGTCTGTCAGGAGACAGTGAGAGGTGGCCTGAGGATCAGTAGGAATAAGAAATCAAGATGGAGGAGTTTGGACCAACATGGCAGAGTGAGAGACATCCCCAGATTTCTCCCCTTGAAACAACAATAAGCTGAACATCTAAAACTCAACAAAAAACACCCAGATTGCATACCAGCATGTCTGAGTGTGGGATCTGCACATAAGAGCTACCACAGGTCAGAACCCTGGGTCTCGGGAAGTAGACTAGGAGAAACAAAAAGCTGCTTCTCGCAGCCACCGGAGCTCCCTGTAGAAGGAGGGGGAGGGGAGAAGATGTAGCAAGTTCCCTGAACAGGCCTGCTTGGGAGAGCTATGATCTCCACAAAGCCAGCGACAGGGCCCAGTCATCAAGGCAGAAAGCAGGAAAGCGGGATGGCAGAGAAACAACAGTTGATTTTTACCAGCCACGGTTGCAAAACTGAGACTGAGCCACAGCCCTCAACCCCCAACCTAGAGGGCCCCTCCCCCATATCCTCCAAGACCAAACACCATGGAGCCCAAGGGAATCTGAGCAAATACTACCAAAACTGTTGCTAACACTGACAGGGACTAAGACTGAGGGTAGTGAGCATAATTAAACATCTACAAGAAAATAAAAAGACATTATTAAGACTTTACACAAAGCAGGAGTCCAAGAGGCTTAGATGCCACCTACTGGAAACCAAAAGAAAAGTGCCTTCTTTGCAACAGGCTAAAGAGACATCTTTATATAATAAATCTTCTTTCTGGAAAAAGCAGAATACACCTCCATTAATGCCCAGGCAGAGAAATAGTCCATTAAACACCATGAACAACCAAGGTCACAAGGCATCTCAGAAAGAAAGAGAAAAATCTCCAGAAAATAAGCTTACAGGCATAGAAATATGCAACTTAAATGACAGAGAATTCAGGATGGTACTTCTGAAAAAACTCAGTGAGTTCCTAAATGAGTTATATCAACAATTTCAGGAACTGAAAAAAACAACTAGATGAGCAGAATGAGTTCTTTAGCAAGGAGATTGAAATGCTCAAAGAGAACAAAATAGATCTGCTGAAGATAAAAGCAAAACAAAACAAAACAACAACAACAACAACAAAAAAAAAAACACTGCAAGAGTTGAAAAATGAAATAGCAAGCTTGGGAAATATAGTTGACCAAATAGAAGAAATGATCAGTGATATCGAAAACATAAATCTAGAAATAAATCAGAAGGAAGAAGAGAGAAACCAAAGAATGAAAAATAATGAAAGAGAAGTGCAAGAACTAGCTGATACCATCAGGAGAGGAAACATAAGAATAATGGGCATTATTGAAGGTGAGGAAAAGGAGCAGGGACTAGAAAGCATTTTCAGAAAAATAGTTGACAAAAATTTCCCAAATCTAAGGAAAGAGCTGGAGCTTGGAATTTAAGAAGTCAACAGAACACCCAATTATCTCAACCTACAAAGGCCTTCATCAAGACATATTGTATTAAAATTATCAAAAATCAATGACAAAGACAGAATTCTCAGGGCAGCCAGGGAGAAGACGACGGTAACTTATAATGGATACCCCATTAGATTACCATCGGACTTCTCAGCACAACCTTTCAAGTCAGAAAGGAGTGGAATCAAATATTCAAACTATTAAGTGGAAGGAACTACCAGTCTAGAATAATGTATCCAGCTAAGCTCTCCTTTAGATATGAAGGAGAAATTAAGACCTTTCCAGACATACAAAAATTGAGGGAATTCTCCACTACAAGACCTGCACTACAGGAAATACTGAAAGGGTCAGCTCACCTAAAACAAAATGACCAAAAAAGAATACTAATTAGGATTAAAGTGACTATCAGGCAAATAGATGCAGAGGAATGCAACCCTTACTAAGAATAGGATATTATAAGCTTAAATATTAAAAAGATAATTGCTATAGCAAGTTAGTAATGAATGGTCAACATACATAGGGACAAATTGAGACAACAATGACTGAAAAGGGAAGGATTCAAAGATTCAAATTCATAAAGGGGAATGGAGATAAGGCACACACAGAAGAAAATGGACACACACACACACACACATATGTGTGTGTGTGTGTGTGTGTATAACTATCCTTTACATATTCGTAATGGTAACCACACACAGAAGATTCAGAACTGAAGTATATAACATAAAACAAGAAGAACCAGAGGCAAAACCCACAAAAGCCAACCAAAATAAAGAAAACAGAAACACAAGGACAAGGAAGCAATGGAAACACCGAGCTATCAGAAAGCAAAAGCTAAAATGGCTAAAAGAAAATCTCATATTTCAATAATCACCCTAAATGTAAAAAGACTGAACTCACCAATAAAAAGGCACAGAGTTTAAGAAAGGAACCCAACCATATGCTGTCTTTAGGAGATACATCTCAGCTCCAAAGACAAATATAGACTCAAAGTGAAAAGATGGAAAATGATATTTCAAGCAAATGGCATATGGAGAAAAATGGGAGTAGCAGCACTAATATCAGATGAAATACACTTCAAAATAAAAAAGGTAAAGAAAGATACTGAGGGACACTTCATAATTGTAAAGGGAATCATGCACCAAGAAGACATAACACTTATTAATACCTATGCTCCCAATCTGGGAGCTCCAAAACATGTAAAGCAATTACTAATAGAACTAAAGGAAGAAACAGACCAAAACACTTTCATATCAGGGGACCTAAATACCCCACTGTCAGAAATGGACAGATCATCCAAATAGAAAGTCAATAAGGAAATAACATCCTTTAATGACACATTAGACCAATTGGACATAATTGACATTTATAAAGCCTTTCATCCCAAAACAGTTCCTTATACATTCTGCTCTAGCACACATGGAACATTCTGAAGGATTGACCACATACTGGGACACAGGGATAGCCTCAACAAACATAAGAGGGTTGAAATCATACCAACCATATTCTCTGATCATAATGCTTTGAAAGCAGGAAGAACCACAAACACATGGAGATTAAATAACATGCCACTGAAGAATAACTGGGTCAGAGAAGAAATAAAAAGAGAGATCAAGAGATACATAGAAATTAATGATAATGATAGAACAACATATCAAAACTTTTGGGACATGGCAAAAGCAATCATAAGAGGAAAGTTCATATCAGTATAGGCCTATCTCTAAAAACAAGAATGAGCCCAAATAATAAACACCCTAATACTTCATCTTAAAAAACTAGAAAAGGAAGTACAAATGAAGCCTAAAGTCAGCAGAAGGAAAGAAATAATCAAAATTGGAGCAGAAATAAATTAAATTGAAAACAAACAAACAAAAAGAAAAGAAAAATAAATGCAACAAAAAGCTGGTTCTTTGAGAAGGTTAATAAAATTGACAAACCCCTGGCTAGACTCACTAAAGAAAAAAGAGAAAGGACACAAATAAATATAATCAGAAATGAAAGAGGGGAAATTATGACAGACACTGCAGAAATACAAAGCATCATACAAAAATACTATGAAAAAGTATATAACATTGAATTAATAACCTAGAAGAAATGGACCAGTACTTAGAAAAACACAACCTTCCTAGACTGAATCAAGAAGAAATGAAAAATCTAAATAGACCGATCAGCAGTATGGAAATTGAAACAATTATCAAAAACCTGCCAAAATGTAAAAGTCCAGGACCAGATAGATGGCTTCACTGGTGAATTCTACCACATATTCAAAGATTTAATATCTATCCTCCAACTCTTCCAAAAAATCAAAGAGGAGGCAATACTTCCCAACTCATTTTATGAGGCCAATATTACCCTGATACCAAAACCTGGTAAAGATAACACAAAAAAAGAAAACTGCAGACCGATATTTCTCATGAACACAGATACAAAAATCCTAACTAATATACTGGCAAATCGAATACAGGACATATTAAAAAGATTATACACCACGATCAAGTGGGTTTCAGCCCAGAGGCACAGGGATGTTTCAACATATGAAATCGATTAATGTGATACATCACATAAACAAATTAAAAAATAAGAATCATATGATCATATCAATAGATGCAGAAAAAGCCTTCAACAAGATATAGCATCCATTTATGATCAAAATACTTAACAAAATTGGTATAGAAGGAAAGTACCTTAACATAATAAAAGCCATAGATGACAAACCTTCAGCCAACATTATACTTAATGGTGAAAAACTAAAAACCTTCTCTCTAAGATCAGGAACAAGGCAAGGCTGTCCACTATCGCCACTGTTATTCAATATACCATTGGAGGTTATATTCTATCCTCCTAACATTGGAGGCAAGAGAAAGATATAAAAGACATCCAAATAGGAAACGAAGAAGTCATACTGTCACTATGTGCAGATGACATGATTCTCTATGTAGGAAACCCTAAAGACTCCACAAGAACACTACTAGAAACAATAAGCAAATACAGTAAAGTTTCTGGATACAAAATCAACATTCAAAAATCCATAGTGTTCCTATACTCTAGTAATAAAGTGTCAGAAAAAAAAAAAAGTGGAAAAAAGAATTCCTTCTCCGATTACAACAAAAAAAATAAAATACCTAGGAATAAATCTAACAAAACATGTGTAGGACCTATATAATGAAACTATAAGACCCTATTAAAATAAATCAAAGAAGTTACAAAGAAATGGAAAGATATTCGGTGTTCTTGGGCTGGAAGAATCAACATAGTTAAAATGACCATATCATACAGATTTAATGCAATCCCCGTGAAAATCTCATTGGCATTTTTTAAAGAAATAGAACAAAAAATCATCAGATTTGTATGGAAGCACAAAAGACCCTGAATTGCCAAAGCCAACCTGATAAAAAAGAACGAGGCTGGAGGCATCCCTCTGCCCAACTTCAGATTATACTACAAAATGACAATAATCAAAACGGCATGGTATTGGCAGCAAAACAGACAAACAGACCAGTGGAACAGAATTGATAGTCCAGAAGTAAACCTATATTTATATGAGCGAATAATTTTTGACAAAAAAAGCCAAAAACATACAGTGGAGAAAGGAAAGCTTCTTCAATAAATGGTGCTGGGAAAATTGGAAAGCCACCTGCAAAAGAATGAAACTAGATTTTTGTCTATCAGCACACACCAAAATTAACTCAAATTGGATTAAGGACCTGAATATAAGACCATAATCAATAAAATGCATAGAAGAAAATATAGGAACTAAACTTAAGGACCTTGGGCTTAAAGAGGATTTTATTAACTTGACCTCAAAGGCAAGGGAAGTAAGAGCAAAAACAAATAAATGGGACTACATCAAACTAAAAAGCTTCTGCTCAGCAAAATAAATTGTTGACAAGGTAAAGAGACAACCATCTGAATGGGATAATATATTTGCAAGCAACACTTCTGATAAGGGTCTAATATCCAAAATATACAAAGAACTCATATGATTCAATAACAACAAAAAAACTAACAATCCAATTAAAGAATGGGTAGAGGACCTGAACAGACATTTCTCCCTAGAGGACAGACAAATGGCCAACAAATATATGAAAAGATGTTCAATATTGCTAGCCCTTAGAGAAATGCAAATCAAAACCACAATGAGATACCATCTCACACCTGTTAGAATGACTATAATCAATAAGATAAGTAATAACAAATGTTGGAGAGGATGCAAAGAAAAAAGAACCCTCATACATTGCTGCAAATCGGTACAGCCACTATGGAAAACAGTATGGAGGTTCCTCAAAAAACTAAGAATTGATCTACCATATGATCCAGCAATCCCTCTACTGGGTATTTACTGCAAAGACTTGAAAACCCATATTCTAAAAGATATGAACCTATGTTCATAGCAGCATTATTCACAGTGGCCAGGATGTGGAAGCAACCAAAGTGTCCTATGATAAATGATTGGTTAAAGAAGCTGTGGTACATATATACAATGGTATATTACTCAGCCATAAGAAGAGATGAAATACTGCCATTTGCAACAACATGGATGGACCTCGAGATAATGATGCTAAGCAAAATAACCCAGGCATAAAAAGTTGAAAATCACATGATATCACTTATATGTGGGATATAAACCTAAAAGCACCAAATGAACAGGACAAACAAACAGAAACTCATGGACATGGACTATAGACTAGTGGTTACCAGAGGGTAGGGGGTGTGGTGGGGAGAGATAGACAGGGTAAAAGGGGTCAAATATGTGGTGACAGATAGAAATCTAACTGTGAGAGGTAAACACACAGCATAAATATATATATGCCTTACTGTTAAAGTGTACAGATGAAACTTATTGGATTTTGTTAACCAATGTCACCATAAAAACATTAATTAATTATTAATAAAGAAGTCAAGATGGAGAGATAAAGAAACATAGGGGATTGTCATGGCAATGTGATTTTGGCTATTGCATGTTGGAATAGTTGTCAGATTAAGGAAATTTGTGGTACTCATTAAAAAAAGTATTTAACATGGAGAGGGTGTAAAACTGAGGACTCAATATTTTGATTTTGGAAATTTGTTTTGGGTTCCATTGACCCTACCTGGCACCTTTAGCATGAGGGGCATGAGCAAGAATAATATTACAGAGCCCAGAGAGCTATAGCTGTGACCAAAGGATCACCCCACAGGAGCTGAGTCCCTGGAGATACATAGGCCACTGCAAGAGCTATGGCCAGGCAGGGAGGGAGCAGGACGAGCAGAACCCAGGAGGCAGCCAGAGGATCAGGAAGCTTGAAGATGTTGTCCATTGAGGTCATCTTCCTAGCACTGATCAAGGCAGAGGAGGGTAGAGAATTATGAATTGCAGGGGCAGTGTGCATGTGTGTGTGTGTGTGTGTGTGTGTGTGTGTGCATGTGCGTGTGTATGCATGTGGGTACATGTAAATGGAGAATAACCAGCACCTTGTTCTTCAAGGCTAAGTGCAAAGGTCACTTTGTTTAAAGGAAGACTTTTCTGAACCCCCAGCCTCATTCAGCTTCCCTCAGTATACATTTTCAAAGCTCCCTGTGCTTCTCTACCAAAGCACGTACCCCAGGTATAATTAATAATTTATTGGGTAATCTTTTTTCTGCTTGATGTCAATTCCCTCTAGCAGAATATACACTCCATAACAGCAGGGACCACATCCGTCATATTTACCTCTTGATCTCAGCATCTAGAACAATGCAGAAAGCACACACATGCACACACAAATTTGTTGAATCAATGAGTCAGTGAAAAAATGAAAGAAAAAAACTCACCTTCTAGGAAGGAAGTTGATAGCGTGAAAAAGTGATGATGGGGCTCTCTGTGATTCAACACTGTACAATGTTGTCTGGGAGCAGAAAAGGGTCACTCAATCCAGCTTGGAAGGGAGGTTAGAGGAAAGCTTCCCCAAGCAGGTAACATGGGTCATAGGTCCAGAGAGTGGAGTTACGCAGACACAGAATGGGATGTTCTGCCCCAAGCCAAAGGATATTCTGTCCCAACCCACAAGTCCACATGTAGCAAGCACTGGTGGGGCCCAGCCCATATCCACTCAGCCCTCATCTGTCTGTTCTCACCGTTCCCTCTATCCTTTATCCACATGCACTTGAGATCCTCCACCTGAGGACTCACTCTTGGCCCACACACAGAGCAGGTCAAGTGCCCTCAGCCAGTGGTGATGGGAGGTGGAGGATGAATTCTCTGGCTTCCTTGTCCTCAGTTGCAGTGACTCTGGTCCATGTCTAGAGAACTCCAGCATGATTGAGCTCCAGGCATTCACAGTGTGTTAAACTGCTTGATAGAGCACCTTTTTTTATTGTCTGCCTTTCCTTCTCTCACCCCTCTGCTGATATTTTCTTCTATCTCCTCCCAAATATATTGTTTGCACTCAAATCCTTGTCTCAGTATCTGCTTCTGGGAAAGCTCAACGCTAGATACCAGGGAGAACAGGAGAAGCCCACTCACCAGAGTGTAAGTTTGTATTAGTCAGCTAGGGCTGCTGTAACCAAATGCCACAGACTGGGTGGCTTAAACAACAGAAATGTATTTTCTTGCAGTTCTTTAAGTCCAAGATCAAGATACTCACATGGTTGGTTTCTCCTGAGTCCTCTCTTTTTGCCTTAAAAATGCATGCCTTCTCTCTGTGTCCTCACGTGGCCTTTTATCTGTGCATGTACATCCCTGCTATCTTTTCCTCTTCTTATAAAGACACCAGTCCTATTGGGTCGCGGCCCACCCTTAACCTTAATTACCTCTTTAAAGACCCTATTTCCAAATATAGTCACGTTGGGGGTTAGGGCTTCAACATAAGAATTTTGGGAGAACACAATTCGACCCATATGAGGGGAATGGGGGTGGGGAGAAGGAACTCAACTAAGAAAAGTGGGCCCAGAAAGACAAGCCAGGCTGTCTGAGCCCAGTGCCCCTGACAACAGAAGACCAGCAGGCCCAATTCTGAAAGAGTGTCCATAGCAGTGAAAAATGTAAATGGCAATCCAAATTTTGGAGATCATATGGGACATAGGGTTCTGAGAGATCCATACCTACATGGTAGGAGTCTAGCCAGCAGGCTGGAGGGTAGGGGTCAGGGGCTTCAACCATAGAGAAGGGGCTGGCGGGAACAGAGCAGGATCCAAGGCCACCAGTCTAGGGCTGGCATTAAGGACATGCTCCAGGCCCTGACCAGAGGGGCCTGGTGCACAAGAACCAAGAAGGAGGAGTTTTAGTAGAAGCCTATTTATAGACATGCTCCTTGGCTGAAGGGATCCAAATATCTCATAAATGCAATAATTACTAACCATAAAAGGTACAGTTGATAAACTGAACTACATTAAAATTTGAAACTTATATTCATTAGAAGATACTAGTAAGAGTGGAAAAGCAAGCTGCAGAGTGAGAGAGGATTTTGTAATAGATCTGAGGTGAGTCATAAATAGTCATGTTCACCTGGAACCTCAGAACGTGAACTTATCTGGAAATAGGGCTTTTGAAGATATAATTATTTAAGCTAAGAAGAGGTCTTACCCCCAGACCTCAGGGACTATGGCAGTAAAGGCTAACTCTGAACAGTCTGGAAGCTCGTAGGAGCTCTGCCAGGTTGGGAAGAGATGGGGTTTGGAAGGAGGGAGCAGAAACTGCAAACCAGATGTGGGCTGACATGATAGCCAGCCAGAGCTTCTCCCTGAAATGAGAAATTTTCTGAATACAAAGGAGGGAGGAGGAAGAAAGGAAAATGGGAAGGTTATGGCTCCAAGAAAATATTTACTTAACTGCAGAGTTATTTGATTTGTTTTATTCACCAGATCACTTCCTTCCCCTTCACTAATTTATTGAGATATAATATGCAAAAAGTATGTAATTCCTAAGAGTATAGCTCAATGAATTTTCAGGAGGGTAAATGGGTGCACCAGCACTTATATCAAGGAATAATGTCTCTGGAGCTCCCCTTTGGGCCTCCTTTCTAGTTATCCTCCCAAAGGATAACCACTGTTTTGACTTTCATCATTATAGGGCAGTTTTGCTCATTTGTTACTTTATAGTTATGGCAACCTACAATATTTCTCTGGCTTCTTTTCCACAGCATTAGATCAAGAAATACATCTACATTGTTATGTATAGTTATAATTCATTTTCATTGTTGCATGGTATTGTACTATGTTAATAAGTCACAATTTATTTCCCATTCTACTGTTGTTTCCAGTTTGGGGCTATTACAGACAATGGCTTTTGGTAAACATATGTACACATCTCTGTATATACCTAGGAGTGGAATTGTTGGGTTATGAAGTATGCATATGTTCAGCTTTAGTAAATATTGTCAATAGTTTTCCACTCCTGCCATCAGTATATGAACTTCCAGTGTACTATATGTCCTCACTTAAATTTGGTATTTTGCATCTTTCTCATTTTAGCCATTCTGGTGGGTGAGGGAGTAGTATCACATTGTGGTTTAAGTTTGCATTCTGATATATTTGATGGCTGATATAAGCAAGCCACTTTTCATGCATCATTTGTGTTTCCTCTTTCATAAAGTTTAAGCCATTTTACTATTGTGTTGTCTTTTTCTTGTTCTAATGTTCTTATATATTCAGAATTTTAGCTCTTTTACAGATACCTGTTGTATTAGTTTCTTAGAACTTAACACATTACCACAAACGGGTGACTTAAAACAACAGAAATTTATTCTGTCCTGGTTCCGGAGGCTAGAAGTCTGAAATCAAGGTTTTAGGGCTGTGCTCCCTCTAAAGGCCTTAGGGAAGAACTCTCCCTTGACTCTTTCAACCTTCTAGTGGGTCCTGCAAACCACCTTTGGCACTCCTTAGCCTATATGTAGATGCTTCATTCCAATCTCCGCCTCCATCCTTGTGTGAGTTTCTTCCCTGTCTCTCTGTCTCTTCACATTGCCTTCTTATAAGGACACTAGTCATTGGATTTAGAGTTAAAAGGGGAAAAACTCTTCTGTTTTCTCTCTACTTACTACAACATTCTACTCTCAATACTTCACTTCTGACACTAGATAAGGAAGGGTTTTCCTCACATCAAGCAATTCTCACACTCCAGCTGACTATCCTTCAATTTATCTCAGTTCCAGACACTATCTGCCTGGAGATAATGTCTGATTCCACAGACTAAGGGCTCAGTCCCACAAGACTGCCCCTGCTTCAGATGCCAATTGCAAGCCCAGATTGTCACCTGTGTTTCTGACCAAACTGCTATAGATCAGAGGTTCCCACGGACCCCTCCTCAGGATCAATAATTTGCTGGATCACGGAACTCAGAAAAACTAATTACTTAGTAGGTTACCAGTTTATTATAAAGGGTACGACACAGGAACAAATAAAAGAGACGCACAGGGCAAGAAGTGGGGAGGGATGCCAAGCTTCCATGCCCTCTCGGGGAATACCACCCTCCCAACACCTCCATGCATTCACTAACCCAGAAGTTCTCTGAACTCTGTTCTTTGGGGACTTTTATGGGGGCTTCATTATATAGGCAGAATTGATTAGATCATTGGCCATTGGGGAATAATTCAACCTCTTCCTTCCCTGGAGATGGGGGGTGGGGATGGAAAGTTCCAACTTTCTTATCACAAAATTACCCTGGCAACCAACTCTCATTCTGTGGTTACCTAGGGGCTTTCCAAAATTTACATGATTAATACAAATAGGTGTGGTTGAAAGGGGCTTGTTATGTTTAACAAGGTACTCCTTTCGCCTTTATTGCTTTGGAGCTATTTCAAGAACTGAAGGTAAAGGAACAAAGATTATAATGAAAGATGCTTCCATTGCTCTTAGCACTCAGAAAATTACAAGAGTTAGGAGCTATGTGCCAGGGCATGTAGACCAAATATATATTTCTTTTTATAAGTTACAATATCAAAAGATCTCATCCTAATCCAATATGACCTCCTCTTAATTACAGCAAAATCCCTATTTTCCAAAGAAGGTCAGAATCTGAAGTTCTGGGGCAGTGGAGTGGGGCACAGTGGGGGGCACTATTCAACCCAGTACAGAGGTATTGAAAAAATCTCTCAACCTGCAGGTTGCCTTTCACTTGTCTTCTAATGATTAAATTTCCAATGTTTAATATTGTCCTATCTATCAACTATTTACCAAACCCTTATAGTTAATGTTTATGTATCCCATTTATGAAACATTTGGGTCCCAAGTAGCTGTTCATTAAGTTAAAACCAGTGTGTCATGGCGGCCGGTAGCATGGTGTGGGGCAAATTAAAGGTGTAGGGGAGTTTAGCCTCAAGAAGAGAACATTCAAGGGCAAACATAATGGCTGTAGCAGGTGCTATTAGAGCCCCATCCATATCCTCTCATCATTCCCTTCTGGGAGCCAAAGACTGTTCATTGAGGACTCAGCCTGAGAGCCTTTTCCCTGATCACGGAGAGGGCTGAGCCTGCTCAGAGGACAAGTCAGGAATGTGGGACACAGTCCTCAACCAATGCCACACAGAGAACTGAGGAAGTTAATGTTCCAGTTTCCTCACCTTACAGGTGGGCTGACTCAAGCTGGTTCTGCACCGGCTCCCAGAATCCCACAGTGGAACCAAGCTTTAGCTGCTGGTGGCAGTAATCTGCTCAATAACCCTCCTTGTATGGGCAACTGCCCTTCCCCTTCTCACTTGCCGCTCCTCTACTGGTGTCTTCCAGAATCATCTCCCTCATGAATTGCTTGCATCGGAATCCTTGTCTCAGGGCCTGTTCTAGGGAAACCCAAACTTAAACAATGGTCTTCAAACCTGTCAAAACCTCGAATTCCTCATCTTCCACAAAAAGAGAAAAAAAATTAGACATTTTTGCATAAAATTGGGTCTGTAAGTAGAAGCAATGAAAGTACAGATTTTAGCCAAATTTAAAAAAGAACTTAGAAGAATATTGTTGCACATAGTCAGAGCTGTCCTAGGTTGAGACGAGTTCAACGGTGAATTCCTTGTCACTCAGAATAGTCCTGGTGGCCTTTTCTTTCTTTTTCTTTTTTTTTTTTTTAACTTAAATTCAAATTTCTAAAGCCCAGGGTCATATCAGGGGGTGGGAATGACAGCACAGTCATGAAACACAGATCTGAAAACCCCACCTACCCCTTTTTAAGAGGTAGAAGTCTCTCCTGGCAGAAGTCACTGTCCCTTTCTAGAATTCACTTTTCCAGTTCCAAATCTGGCTAAAATACAGATTCCTGAGTTTCTTTCCCAACTCCCTCCCCCTACTTCCCCCCACCCCCACCCCCCACCCCCACCCCGCCCAGGGAAGTGCAGAGCAGGCACAGGAAATAGGTATATCTTTTAGACTCCAGGCCACTGAGCTGTTCTATCAGGCT
>CM053501.1:22898836-22910458 GCA_028627145.1 Eidolon dupreanum | reverse complement strand
TTTTATTTTATTTTATTTTATTTTATTTTATTTTATTTTATTTTATTTTATTTTATTATTAGTTTCAAGTATATAGTACGTTGGTTAGACATTTATATAGTTTATAAAACGATCCCCCTCATTGATCTTTCTCTCCTCTGGCTCTCCACCTAGTCATTACATTAATGTTAACTGCATTCCCTATGCCGTGCTCCCCATTCCGGTGACCATCTATCAACTACTAATTTGTACTTCTTTAACCCTTCACCCCATTCTCCCAGCCCTCCAACTCCCCCTCCCCTCTCACAGCAGGAATCAGGAATTACACATTAGGAATGCAGGAATTGTGGCAAATGAACCATGATAACGTGGTTAAGAATTAAGTGGCACACTACCTATGAGGTTCTTTTCTTGGGCATGATGCAAATGTTCTAAAAGTGATAGTGGTGATGGTTGCATCATCTATGGATACACTCAAAACTGAATTATAATTATACACTTTAAATGGTAATCGTAGGGTGTGTGAATTATATCTCAACAAAACTGTTATGTTAAGAGGTGCGGTACAAACTAGAGCTGTTGGACGGTGTTTACTGGGGGAGGCAGGTCCAGAAGTGTGGTTTCCAGCAGAAAGCAGGGTATTGGTGAAGAGGTAGGTCAAGGATCAGAAGATGGAGCAGGGACAGTGTGACAGGGGTGCAGCAAGGTGAGAAGTCGAATCAGGTGGCTGCCCCTCCTTTTCCACCACTTTCCAGAAGGCAAAGGCTCAGTATTGACTGTCAGCGTCTCTTTTCCACAGATTCACTACCAAAAGGGGCCAGAAAGTCTGTGCCCAGCTGAAGGAAAGATGGGTGCAAAGCTACATTTCTCTCCTGAGAGCTCAGCAACGAATGTGACTGCTGAATTTGCAGCCCAAGGACACCTGGACTCTGCTCTTGGACTTGCTGTCCTTGGCAGAGCCTGGACAGAAGGCGTTATGGGCCAGGTAGGGAGGAAATGGTATTTTCCTCCAGTTTTCTTTAATAAATGTTTCTTTTAATAAAAATTTGACTTGCTCACAAACATTCTTATTCAATAAACCTGAGTTTTCTTCAAAGAAACTGAGGGCTCCCTTGGACTCCATTACAGCTAGTAGTAGTGGTGCAGGGGCAGTGACGGTGAATCTGAAGGCAATTTTATATTCTGCAAATGATGGCCTAAAAAAAAAAAATGCATAATGGTACATTTTCAACATGCAAAATTCTTTTTATTTGTATTACATAAAAATAATTTGAGTGCTTACATAATATATCTTGAGCGGTTACCTAATAATCAAATGGATAACTAGTGGTTATCTAATCACTAGTAAGACATGAAATGGTGTCTCATTGTGGTTTTGATTTGTATATTCCTTATGACTAATGATGTTGAGCTTTTTTCATGTACTTATTGCATTTGTATACCTTCTTCGGAGAAATATCTACTCAAATTTTTTGACCTTTATCTTTTTATTGTTGAGTTGTAAGAGATCTTTTTATGTTCTGGACACTAGACTCTTATTAAATATATGACTTGTAACTATTTTCTCCTATTCTGTGGGTTGTCTTTTCATTTTCTTGATAATACTCATTTAATGCACATAATTTGTTAACTTTTATGAAGTCCAATTTATTTTTTCTTTGGTTGCTTGTGCTTTTAGCTTCATATCTAAAAAACCACTGCCTAGTCCAAGGCCATGAAGATTTATGCTTATATTTTCCTTTTAGAGGTTTATTGTTTTAGCTCTTACATTTAGGTATTTGATTCCTTTTAAGTTAATGTTTGTATATGCTATGAAGTGGGTCCAATTGATTTCTGAATATTGATCTTGTTTTCTGAGACCTTATTGAACTTGGTAGACTCCTTGGGATTTCCTAAGCAGACAATTGTGTCGACTGCAAACAGGAGCCATTTTTTTCTTCCTTTTGATCTTTATACCTTTTATTTCTGTCTTTTGCCTTCTTGCACTAGCTAGAATTTCAAGTACTATGTTGAGTAACATCCTTGCTTTGTTCCCAATCTCAGGGAGAACGCACTCTTTCACCATTAACTGTAATGTTAGTTGTAGTTGTTTGGGGAGGTTTAGGGCTTTGTTTTTTTTTTTTTGGAGGGGGGCACTTCTAAAAAGTCAAGTTGAGGAAATTCCCCTCTACTCCTGTTTATGACAGTTTTTATCATGAATGGGTTTTCAATTTTGTGAAATGCTTTTCTGCGTCAATATGGTTATGCAATTTTTTTTTTTTAGTCTGTTAATATGGTGGATTACATTGATTGATTTTCAAATATTGAGCCAGTCTTGCATCCCTGGAATAAACCTCACATGTCATAATGTATAATTCTCTTTACGTATTGCTGAATTCGATTCGCAAGATTTTGTTAAGGATTTCTGCATCTACATTCATGAGAGATATATATGGGTCTGTTGTGTTTTCTGTCTCTCTCTCTCTCTCTCTCTCTCTCTCTCTCTCTCTCTCTCACACACACACACACACACACACACACACATACACACTTTGGTACTGTCTTTGATTTTGGTATCAGGGTAATTCTAAATAAAATTAATTGGGAAGTGCTCCCTCCAATTCTACTTTTTGTAAGAGATTGCATAGAATTGATACTAATTCCTCTTTAAATGTTGGTAAAATTTTCTATTGAGAACATCTGGGCCTGGAGATTCCCTTTTTGAGAGTTTTAAATTTCCTTAATAGTTATCTGGCTATTCAAATTATCTTTGTTACACTGGGTGAGTTGTGAAAAGGGAATTAGCTTACTTTATATGAGTTGTTGAGTTCATGTGTGTAGATGAGTTCCAAGTGTTCCTTTACGTCCCTTTTGAAGTCTTAAGGTCTGTAGTGGTGTCCTGTGTTTCATCCCTGATTTTTGTAATTTGTGTCTTCTCTCTTTTTTCTTTTGTCATTCTTGCTAAAAGTTTGTCGATCATATTGACCTTTTCAAATAATTAGCTTTTGGTTTTGTTGATTTTCTCTACTGTTGATCTCTTTTCAAATTTCGTTGATTTCTGGTCCTTATAATTATCTCCCTTTTGTTTGTTTTGGGCTTGTTCTGCTTTTATTTTCCTAATATCTTGAGAGAGAAGCTTAGTTGATTGATTTGAGACTTTTTCTTTTTTCTAATGTAAGTATTTAGTACTATAAGTATCCTTTTAGCACTGCTTTAGCTGTGTCTCACACATGTTGTCATTTCATTTTCATTCAATTCAATGTATTTTTAAAATTTTTCTTGAGGCTTCTTTGACCCATGGATTATTTTAAGTCTGTTTGGAGATTGTTATTTATTTCTAGTTTTATTCCAGTGTGGTCTAACAGCACACTCCAATATTTCAATTCTTTTCAATCTGAGCTTTTGTTTTATGGCCAAAACTATATGGTGTTCCTTGGTATATGCACTTAAAAAAATGTGTCTTCTGCTGCTGTTGGGTGGAGTGTTCTACATATTTGATCCTGTTGGGTGATGGTGTTGTTGAGTTCCTCAATTTCTTTGTTGATTTTCTGTATAGTTCTACCAGGTGAGAGTAAGGTGTTGAGATCTCCCAGTATAATTGTGGATTTGTCTGTTTCTCCTTTCATTTCTATCAGTTTTGCTTCACATATTTTGCAGCTCTGCTGTCTGGTGCATACACATTTAGGATTGCTATGTCTTCTTGGTGGATTGACCCCTTCGTCATTATGTAATCTCCCTCTGTGTCCCTGGTAATTATCTTTACTCCGAAGTCTATTTCATCTGATAACAATAGATCCCCTCTTGCTTTCTTTTGATTAATATTTGTATGCTATATCTTTTTCCATCCTTTTACTTTTAACCTATCTATATCATTACATTTGAAATGAGTTTCTTATAGGCAGACAGCATATAATTTGGTCATTAAAAAAATCTATTCTACCAATCTCTGTCTTTTAACTGGTATATTTAATCCATTTACAGAAGGGAAAGATACCTTAATACTGCTGGGTAGGGGTGAGAATCCTGGTTCCCTGCCTTAAAAGAATGGCTAAAGGAAGTTCTTTAAACATAAAGGAAATTATAAAAGAAGGAATCTTAGAAATGTGTAACCAGTAGTAGATGGGAAATGCAGCATGCCACTAGGCTGGGCTGGGTCTTCAAAATGAGGGCAGAGATTAGGATACATGTACTTCTGTGTCACTGCATAGCAATATGTACCTAGCTAAATTAAGACTGGCTGGGAGATCCCATAGACACAAGAGAGAACATGGAGAGTATGATAGTTTATAAGACACTAATTGCAAATAATGGCTATTAAGGAAGCACTTAGTGCTTGAAGTCCAATCTTCTTAACTTAGCATCCCAGGTCTTCCATGATATTTTAGATTGAGTTCCCCCTGAGGGAATAGGCCTTGAGATAAGAATTTGAGTGTATATAACATGTGTTGGAAATGATCTCAGGAGACATCAGTGAGAAATGTGGAAGTGAGACAGAAAAGGAAGGCAGCCAATACAGGTGTGTTATCAGGCAAATTACCACAGCAGGCATCTGAGCTTAATCTTGTTGGGCCCTCTGGGAAATAATAGTCAAACATAAGTCTAAGAGTAAATAGGACCCAAGGGGCGAGGAGCAGCAGTATTTATATACCAATTCCAGTCAGTCATGGGCTGACAGCTGCTCACCAAGGGAGGAGTACACTTCCTACCTGCTGTGTATGAGGGCAGAGTGGGCCACTAAAGAGAGCCCCCAAAGAGATGAAGATGCTGGCAGGCTGGGACACAATGGTTAAGTCCTGAGGGTATGAGTGGGGCACTCACAGCATCTGCTTCACTTTTCTAGCATACTTTTCTAGCTTATCACCCACCACTCACCCAACCAAACCCCTGGGCCATGCTATGCTTTTCTGAATAATATAAGACAACCCCTAGCTCCCTTCAGGCCTTTAAGTGGTAATTTCCTTCTATCTCCTCAGTGCTATTTCCTCTGCTAGAATATCCCCTCTTCATTCCCAGTCTCTCCCTGCCAAGATACTACTTGCCAAACTAAACCCAAATGGCAAAATGCCTGTCCTATTTGATGAGAATGTTGATGTTATGTTTTCCATGGGTCTCAGTGATTTCCTCTGCTCTCCCAAACAGCAGCAACCCCCTCCTGCCTCTGGAGAACTATGGCATATTTTGTTCTCCCTCTATGGTACTTGCTTACAATTGTAATATATTTATTGATGCTCTTAGCTCTCTTCTAACTGCAAGTTCCTTGAATCTAAATATCTGTACATAAATGAAATATTCAGCAAATATTTGTGAACTATGCCACCATAGACGAATCTTGCCAGATACTCTTTGCCCAGGCTCAACTCAGAGTCAGAGTGGTTTACATACAGAAGGGCGAGGCATGTAAACCTGCAAGACCAAACCTAGTGTTGATGGGTCTACCATCAAGACAGATTTTTGTCTGTAGTTTCACATATACACCAGCAGATGGCAATAGTCTCCTATTATTTTTTAAGGACTCTTAACTTCTCCCCTAACTGTCCAATTTACAGAGAAGTCCATTCCAGGAGTCTTTATCTATCTTCCTGAGATCCAGAGTGACCTTCAGGCACTGCAGGAGGAGGGCATGGAAGAGATATGAGAAAAGGAAGACTTAGCTCAATCTTCAAAGGGAAGGAGAGCAATGAAATACACACAAAGCAATTAAGACTCCCTATAAGATAAGGGAGTTGTGTGTGTTCGAGAGAAGATACCATCTGCTTGGGCCTCAGTTTCTTCATTCATAACAAAAAGATTCAAATAGATGTTCAGTGTTCCTCAGAACTCTTGAATTTCTTCAATACACAAAAGCATACCTGTGAGCAATCTAAAAAAAAAAAAAAAAAAAAGATTGTGGACTAAAAAGGGGTTCTATGGAAAGTAACCTTACAGGGTGATCTGGTCATAAATTCCCAGCTGTGCAGATCTTGGCGGGTAATCATGCCGCCAGCATATAACTTATTGGTAAAAGTTTTGTCTTTGCCTTAAGCAAGCCCTTCCTTTGTTCTTGTGCATCTAGGCTAACACACTTTTGAAATACCAGAAGTATGAAGGGGTTATTAACTCTTGAGAGAGTAACTATCCTCCCACCTTCATATTATCTTCCTTGTTTCCTGTTTAATTTCAAATGCATAAAAGAAACTGCAAAACTATTATTCTCTGGAACATTTGAGATCTAGCTCCCTGGCATATGTCACCTGTTGGCTCAAATAAACTCTTATAAAAATTCTCTGCAGGTTTGGACGTACTTACTTGGACAAGATCAGTATTTGCAGATCTAGCTGTGTGAGACTTTGTGAAGGAGGCCAGGGCTGGGTCCAAAAAGGTAGGCAGGGTTTGGTAAGGGAGAGGCGATTGCAGTAATGAACACCTTTGTTCAAAGGCCTGGTTCATTCCTTTCTTCTTTCATCCATTAAACAACTATTAATTTTCATCTACTCTGTGCTAGACACTCTGCTAGGTGCTGGGGAAGGGGTATGAAAGTAGCAAAGACCTTCCCTAATTCCTAGGAGTTCATGGTAAAATGGAGAGCTGACATGTCAACAAGTAATTACAGTGCAATTTGTACAGTGCAATGGGATAAAGATAGTCAAAATAACTAACATTTATATATAGTTATGCACTACATAAATACCTTTCAGTTAACAAATGACCGCCTCATATAAGATTGTAGTCCTATAAGGTTATAATTGAACTGAAAAATTCTTATCACCTAGTAACATTGTAGCCATGATAACATCATATTGCAATACATTACACAAATACCATTGTGTTACTGATACAGGACAGGGCAAATTTCCCCAAGTGATGGGGAGACCAACCCCTGCACCAAGAGAAGAGAGTCTTTTGGTGGAGAATGTAGAAAGAATTCAACACACACGCCAAAGTTAGAGTCAAAAGGAAAGTGTATTAGAAAAGGGGTAACACTCTACAGAGTGTGGTGTCCTTTCCCAGGCAGAGAGTGAGAGGGACAGCGAGGGACGTGGAGAGACAGTGAGTAGGGGCAGTGAGAGGGACAGAGTAAAGGTACTGAGAGGGACGCTGAGTGTTCAGGGAATCCAGTTTATATGTCATCCTTTAGTTCCCATTTCCTTTGATATGGATATACAGTGAGGAAGGGGAAGAGTATGTAGGGCTAAAAGCCCACTGGCTGGCACTTCCCAGCCTTTAATCCATAGGTTCCCCATGGTTTTAGCCATAGGGAATGATTCTTGGTTCCTGTTTCCCCTTCACAGGTACTGAGAATGGGTCCTTAGCAGTCTCAGGAGAAATCTTTTCTTTTGAAGGTGCCCTCCAGGCCTGGCTGCAGGGATTGGTCAGCATATTGCAGTCTCTGATTGTGGCTTGATTAACATTTTAATTCTCTTGCCTCCTCCCTACATTATCACAATTGCCTACAGTAGTCAGTAAGGTGACCTATTCTATAGGTTTGTAGTCTAGGAGCTGTAAGGAAACAGAATTTGTCACCCAAAATACGTCTCTTTGGCATAAGAATAATTTTAGTCCAATTAATTTTAAGAAACAACAGACAAGGGAGAAATTTTGGAAACCAAGTAGAAGTCACCCTTTGTAAAATACATACATTTGTAAGGAAAATATGCATTTGTAAGTGTGTCTCCCTGGCCTTACCAGGAAGAGGGGCAAGATCTTTGCTCTAGAAACTCTTACCAATGCTGAAGGCAAAGACTTAAATCTGCATAACAACTTGACTGACCCTTGTTTACTGTGTTTTTCCTGTAACCTCTCTTAACTGACTCCAGCAACATCTTTTCTTTTCAGCTTAAGATATTTAAGGAGAGGGCTTCCACCATTTTGGTGAGTTTCTGAGTTTCCTTGGGTCTCTCCTATGTGTACAGGAAGCATTGAAGAGAAAATTTGAGGAATTTACATCAAAAGGCTAATCAGCTCTTTGTTCTGCTTCTGTAAATATGCTTGCTGTATGCAGGAGCTCATGAAAGAACTCACTTGCACTTGTAAATGTAACTATTTATACCCATAGCAGCCCCCCACCCCCACCCCTTGTAGCACCTTGTACCTTGGCAGATCCCGCTTCCTGTAACAATTTGTATTCACTGGTTACCTTTAGCAACTCCCACCCTTCTCCAATGTTACTATTTCCAATCTGCATAACAACTCCCTCCATTTGTAGCAGTTCGAGTTCAAACTGACCAATCAGCTTGTGTAAAATTCTCATATATAAGAAATGTTACCACTAAGCACACTGCCCAGATCTTCAGAGTACTAGCTCCTCTGAGACAGCACGTAATAAATCTGAATTCTCCTCTCCGAGTTACTGCTTGGTTTCTCGTTGGATTGGTTTTGGGATTTTTACATAACGGTATATATATATTATTAAACTTTCGTTTTTCTCCTATTTATCTTTTATTACAGTAATGTATCAGCCAGGAACCCAGAAGGGTAAAAGGAAAATTATTTTTGCTCCCTTCCAGAGCAATAGGCTATACCAATAGCCGAGGTGTATAGTAGGTTATACCATCTAGGTTTGTCTAAGTGCACACTCTATGACGTTAACACGATGACAAAAATAGCCTAATGACATATTTCTCAGAATGTATCCCTGATGTTAAGTAGCACGTGACTATTGCCTTATCTCTTATAAAACACATCTAGAGTATTCCTTAACCCTGTGAGGTGAGGAAGACAGGATGATTCCCATTTTCAAGGAAATAGAACAGAAAGAGAATTTATCCTTCCAGGCACACTCCAGAGCCAAACACTGAAGAGTGAGAATCACATCAGAGAAATTAGAGTCACTTTAGCGCTAGTGCCACACAAGGAAAATGGGAAGTTATTGCTTAAAATCCGAGCTCCCTGTTGCCTTAGATCATAGGGTTTTAAGAAGTTAGGGGGAACAAGAATGCAGAAGCGCTGGTACGGCAAGTTTTAATCAGAGGACCTTGGATCTTGACCATTTATGGTAAGGGGCTTCTGGTGATCTTCCTGGACAATGGACCCCTCACTTCTGAGAGGGTTCCAGTGTTCAAGTTCTGGTCATGTCCCAATTTTTTGGCTCTGTGGGGAGGCGTGCGACTGGTTCCGGGTGCAGCTAGAGGACAGGGGTGACACATGTGCAGTACTGTCTCTGTAAGATAATTGAAGGACTATATTGATCACCTCTCCACTTTAAGGGAGTAGAACCGGTTTTAAGCTGGTCAATGTGATTTGTGTGTTGTTTCAGAAAACAGAGGTGGAGAGATGAAGTAGTGGCTCTGAGGCCATACTTCTGTGAGTGGTGGAACACAGGCTATCACTAGTTTCTCCTAATCCACATTCTGTGGTTTTGTCCACTTCCTCATGCTACATACAACATGACCTCCATTGGGCAGCTACGAAACTGAAAATCTCGGCCTTCAGACCAGAACATCAGAAAAATCCTCCTTTACTCCTTACTAATTAGGAAACAAACAAATTTCTTGGTCCCTTGAGGGAAATCCTGGGCTACTTGTAATATGGGACAGAGGCATGAGAACTACACAAATTGACTAAATATTAAACCAGGTTGTATTCAGGGCCTGCTTCGTGCCACTACATGTGTGAACCTGGCTGATCAGCACAGGCCAGACAGGGAACCTACAGGAGGAATCCTCCAAAGATTACTAAGGACTACTTCCCCAGCTTTTAACGCTGCATATCCACACCATGAAAAGGAAACAGATATAAACCCAATTCCTCCAACACTAAGGGTCTCTTTCTCTGTCTGACCATGTCTCTATCTGTGGAGCATTATTCCTTCTCCAATAAACTTTCTTTTTGTCGCTAGTGCTAGTTTGTGCTCGAATTTTTTCCTACATGGAGTCAAAGACCCTCTCCTTTGGTAGGTGTAGGGCCTGAGTCCCCACTCGCTCAGGGAGATTCACCCCATCCTGCATTACTTGTAAAGCATGTGTTCCCAAAGTGACTGCCAGGGTCCAGCGTCCTTGCTCTGTCCTACAGTTACAGGCTCTCTGGGGCCTCTCAGATTTGTTCCAGGCTGATGAAACACTCATGAGACACATACTCCTCCCTGCTGAGTCTCTGACATTAGTAGTGAGTCACGCACTCTCCAGTTCCATTTGGTCAAAAAAGGAGCCACATATACACGTAGGACCCTAGATAACCACATGGTTGATGTCTCCAAGGACACTTCTGGAAGGGCCTCTCAGGTCCCCTTCAACCCTGGACTTTTGAGTCTCAAACTCTCAAGTTTTTGTCCTGTTTTGAGCTCAGTTACTTCTGGTTTCTTTAATTTATAATAATCCCACTGACTTTTACATAATTTAAAAAGTAATAAAAGACCCTCATATCCCCATAATTTTTTCCTCATTCTTTACAACTCCATTAGAAAATAGTTTTTCTCTAATTTAGAGATAAAAATTTAAGGCTTCAAAAATTTATAACTAGTTCAAGTGGCAAAACTTGAATTTATTAAATTCTTGGTTTGTTCATTCAGTAAACATTTATTACAAACCATGCAATGGTCAGATACTATTTGAGAATACAAATCTCATCAAAAATCATGGTCTCTCACTTTGTGGCTCTCACATTCTAGCAATAAATATAGACAGTAATACATTATTCTGATGCAATGAGGTAAATGTTATAGTAGGATGTTGGGGAAGGAAAGGACAGTAATTGAGTGACTTCTATATGCATAAAGAGCTTTCGTTACAACTTCCTTTGAGATTAGTCAGTATAAGTTAAGTTACGCTGCAGAACAAATAAGCCCAAATCTAAGTTTATGTCCTGCTCATACTACACATCTAACATGGAGGGCAGGAAGCTTTGTTCACACAGTTACTCACTTCCTTTCCACCCCACAAGTGTTCAACTGAGCGCTCTTTCCTCTTTGTGGAAAAAACAACTTGCTTCTATTTGCATATTCATTTCAATATTACTGATCTTTAAAAGTGTCTGTTTTGAACCAGTTGTAACTCTGCCTGGTTTCCTCATTACAAGTAAAATAAAACCTTAAATATGTGTTCACTTTTATATCTGTATGCGAATCACAATTTTGCCTTTTTCTGAAAAATATCTTTCAACAACATACTTTAGAGATGAGGAAAGAGATTCTGAGAGGTTAGGAAACTTGCCCAGTCACCTAGCTAATGAGTGGCAGAGGTGGGAATTCCAATCCCTTTCATTCCACATCCTCAAAGGCAGAGGGTAGTGTTCATTCACTACCAGGGTCCAAGAAGGCTGGGTGTTTAAGCTAGGTTTCGGCAAATGAACGATGCTTCTGTAAGAAGAGAAGGACAGAGGCAGGAGCACAAGCAGAAGTATTAGTAGCCAGGAAAGGCAGAACCAGAAGAAGCATCGAAGGAGAAAATTTGGAGGGAACTAAAAGTGAGGGCTGGAACTGCGAAAACCTCATATGCTAGGCTAGTATGACTGGATTCAGTTACATGAGCAGCAGGAAGCCCTTTGTGGATATTAAGCAGAAAAGTAAATGATCAAATCTGTGTTTTAGGAAATCATGTCTGACATTCCTATGGAGAACAGGCTGGGGGACATGATCAGAAGCAGGGAAACAATCTACAGCCATGCCACCCTGAACTTGCTCGATCTCATCTGATCTCAGAAACTAAGCAGGGTCGGGCCTGTTTAGTACTTGGTGGGAGACCACCTCGGAAT
>CM053501.1:22877532-22898736 GCA_028627145.1 Eidolon dupreanum | reverse complement strand
ATGTGAACTTACTTAACGCCACTGAATTATACACTTAAAAATGATTAAATTGGTAAGTTTTATGTTATGTATATTTTACCACAATAAAAAATAAGTTTAAAAAAAAAAAGGCAGGAAGATGCTGTATGGTCCATGAAGAACGTCCAGGGCACCAGGCAGGCAGGCAGGCAGGAGGGGAGATGAACTCCTGAGCTGCCCAAGGGTCACATTCAGAGGCTGCTGTTCCCACGAGAGTCCTCTCCAGGGTTCACATGCTTCAATTTTATTCTAAAATTCTGTTTCTATTATGCTACCTCTATGAATAATTTAACACACTTTTGATATGGTGCCTGGCCCAACCTCTGATGAATAATAAATTCTTAATACCAATGTATTGGATGATGGATAGAAGAAGTAAAAAACAGAATTCCAAAGCAGTAGCTCTCAGTGGACATGGGGGAGAGGGAGTGGCATCGAAGAATCACTGGGAAGCTTTTTCCAATTAAACCTGCTCCTGCCCTTCAGCAAATCTTCACTGACCCCCATGCCCAAATTCCAATAAGCTTTGAGGTGAATGGAAGCTGGGTGATAAGGACCCCAGGTGAGGCAGATTCCAGGCAGGTGAGAAACCCAGATATATAGATGGATTTGGAGTTTAGTAGACACGGGGACCCTAGGACAGAGAAGAAGGAAGCTGTGGTTGGAAAGACAAGAGTCTGGTATTGGCCAGAATTAGGTTGGATCCTTAGAAGCCAATCGTTCTTTTTCTTTCCTCTACCTCCCTGCTCTGATTGTTAATGAACTTGCCTCCTCCATTATTCATCCACTGTTTCAGCTGAAGCTGTGACTCCATGGGTCCATTAAGGCTCTCCTGGGGCAGTCAGGCTTCCACTGAGTGCATTAGAGCAGGCGGGGAGGCACCAGGAGCCATCTCTGCTCAGCTGTCCCACTGCCCACCTGGAAGCAGCTGGGTTGGTGTCTTGTCCACCCACGACTGCTGCTCCTCCCAATCAGCAAAACCAGCAAATTCAAGGTGCTTGATTAAGGGCATCTCTGCACCAGATTCCTGCACCCCAGTATCCTTTGCAATGATAATTCCTCCCACATGTGATGCTGTTTTTTCAGAGGCCTTCCACCCATGTGATCTGCACTTCACAGGCAGCATAACAGATGCTTGAAAGCACAGGCTTGGACTCAGGCTGCCTGGGCTTGGATCGTAATACCACCACTAATCAATTTGAGGATCTAAGATAAGTTCTTGAACTTGAACCCTCCATTAACCCAGTTTCCTCATGAGTAAAATGAAGATTGTAGTGATACTAAGCTCATGGGGTTTCTTTAAGGGCTAAATGAAATAACACAGAAAACGCAGTGCCTAATATATACTAAGTGATGAACAAACATCAGTTGCTGCTGCTGCTGCTTCTCATTGTGTTTATTATTGTTACAATGAGAAAGTTGGACAAGATGATCTTAGAGTTCTCTTGAAATATTTTGTTCATTCATTAAATACATATCTATTGAGCATGTATTAAATGCAAAGCACTCTTCTAGATGTCAAGGATACAGCTGTAAATAAGAAGTCTCTGTTCTCACAGAGATCACATTTTAGCGGGGGAGTTGGATGCTAAGCAATAAATGTAATAAGTAAGTAAACTAGGACCAGAGGGTAGAGGGAGGGGAGAGGAGGAAAGCAGATACGGAAAAAATTAAATAATTTCTTCAATTAAATAAATAAATATATAAATTATAAATAAATAAGTAAGTAAATAAATAAATAAATAAATAAATAAATAAATAGATGAAATCTATTAAGACTTAAAAAAAAATAAGTAAACTAGATAGTGCATTAGAAGGTAAGGGTTATGAAAGAAACAGAAGAAGGTAAGGGGACCCAGGAGTAGTGGAGGAGTGGTCAGGAAAAGCTTCTTTTAGAAGGTGACATCTGAGCAAAGACTTGAAGGAGGTGAGGGCATGAGCCCTGCAGTCATCTACAGGAAAAATATTCCAGGCAACAGCAATAGCCAATGTAAAGGGCTGAGCTAGAAGTGTACCTGGCTTTGTTAGAGGAGACAATGTAAATAAAGAGGAGTAACTGAGGTGAAGAGAAGTAACAGGTGATATCATAGAGATAATGAGGATGAAGCATGTTGGCCTCGTGGCTTATTGTCATAACTTTGGCTTTTACAAAGAGAGAAATGGGGACTGTGTGTGGGGGTGGGGGCAGGTAGTAACCTCAAAGGATTGTAGACCCCAGTAAACTGGAGTCAGTGTTCTAGAGGAGGAATGTGGAAAGATAAGAAGTGGTGGCCAGTGAGAAGGAAGCACAAAATTGAGTTATTGTTACCTACAAGGTCAAAGATATGAACTTGGGAATGGGTGGTTGAGATTGCATGGAGGACAAAAAAATTGAGAGGCTGGGGTATGTGGGAGGATCAACTATGTAGATATAGAAATCACCAGGAATCAAGATGGAAGTAATGTTGGTGAGAGAGGCAATGAGCCAGGAAGCTAAAATCATCACTGTTTTAAAATGTAGGCTTTATTTTATTCAGGTTTGGCAAAGCTAACGGGTCAGGAAACGACTGCCATTAGAAAGATAGTTTGTTACTCACAGAACCTAAGAGAAAGGGGCATGCCACACCACATACAGGGCTACACAGGGAAGCATCAGGGTCAGTCAGGAGGCAGAGAAAGGGGAAACCGTGGGCGAGAGCAAAGTAAACAAGTTTAGGATTGACTACTTTGAATAATTTCAGTGGGCTTCAGGTCATAGGGGCTGTCCCTAGTTGTCTGGTACCTGGCTGTGGGGTGATGGGGGCAAGTGGGTAGTGTAAGAGCCCCTAAGGGAGGTGGTTGGGGTGTGAACTCTGGGATGGTTGGTTAGAATGTGAAAGGAATGCTCACAGGTGAGTTGTTTGCTATCTCTAGGAATTAGCTACCCCAGGGAGGGACAGCACCTCCAGGGTTGATAAGGTCCCAAGATATCAGAAAATAAAAGGCACAGTCGATACTATCATGAAGTGAGGGAGGGGATTGGTAAGTGGCACAGGCAATGATACTGGCAGTGTAGCTGATGACACAAGAGTGGAGGTGGAGGGTTTGAAGGAAGGAGGCAGGGAAGACAGTGTGGAGGCAACCCCGAGGAGCCAGGAGGACACCTACTTGTCTCCTGGCTATAGGGCATGGGAGAAGGAGACTGCCCCACCTGAGAGTGCTGCAAAGCCGCAACCCAGAGCGGAGAGCCAGCTTCCATTAACAAGAAGGCGAGGAAAGGTTGAGGGAAGACTGAAGGTATGAGCAGTTTTGCTGATGGTGGACATAGAGGGGGTTCTAGAATTGGGGAGGAATAGGACATGGAGATTAGATGGGCATGGGCAGAGCTGTGTGAGGATTATAGCAGGAAGGAGAGGCATGACCTGGGGGCCTGAGCTTCTTGGGGCCACTGACATAACAGGGCTAAGAGACCCAGTGAGATTAGCCTTGGAATAGCCAAGGCAAAGCCAGGGTGGGTAGGTGAACAGTGGTGGGACAGGTGGTTTGGCTCCCCTGTGTGGGTTTCACCCTGCCGGGGGAGGGTGGATTTACTCCACTGGTCAGAGCTCTCTTTGGGCTCCTCTTGCAGGTCAGGGGAGCCTCGTGGACAAGACTCCCTCCTGGCCCTTGAGGGAGTTAAAGAGGCCCAGGAAAGCCAAAACAGACTCTGAGAAGATCAGATCCCTGTTGATCCCTGTTAACCCCTGTTAATGGATAGTTGGGGGCCTGAAATGGGAGGGAGGGAAGTGTGGAGATGTGAGGTCTTGCATCCCAGGATTTGGTTGGCATGACTTGATTCTAAATTCTAGCAGCAGGGGTCCTGGGGCTCCCGGGGCTCACGGGATCCGAGTCCCCGATAACAGTGATGGTGATAGTGACAGGGATTTATGCCTTGCTTCTCAGGAGAGTGCCTAGATAACTGCTCCTCGCTCTCTGAAGGTCAGGGATGTTCTCCTTAGCATCTAATCACATATGAAGCATTTTCAAAACCATTGTCTCAGTGGTGTTCACATTTTTTTTTTAATTGGGAAACTTTTTTCAAAATAAAATTTTATATGGAACCATTATATAAAAAACAAGTAAAACTGAGAGTTATGTTATAATTTCAAATATATAAGCAAAATTTATGCTAAATGAGGTCTATGGCCATACCACCCTGAACATGCCCAATCTCGTCTGATCTCAAAAGCTAAGTAGGGTCAGTTCTAGTTAGTACTTGGATGGGAGACTACCTAGGAATACCAGATGCTGTGGGCAGGGAAAAAAAAAGTCTATGTTAAATGAGTATAAAATCAATGATATCATAAACGTCAAAATATAATGCATTTTGGGGAGGTCTTGCCTTTGACCATTGCTTTTTAAAAGGTTAAAAATATATAATTTAAATGAAATTCTTTTTTTTCTTCCACTTACAGCACCCAGTCTTCCTAGGTGCTCTCCCATCCAAATACTAACCAGGCCCGACCCTGCTTAGCTTCTGAGATCAGACAGGATTGAGAATGTTCAGGGTGGCATGGTCGTAGACAATTTAAATGGGATTCGAATAAAATGTTTCTAGAATACCTGGGGCTTCAGAGGGACACTGAATTGAAAGTGGCTGCCTCTGGGAAGTGAAAGTCAGAGAGGAGAGGAGAGAGGAAATAGAGAGGAGGGGAAGGAAGAAGAGAGGAGGAGGAGAATACTGCTTTCCTTGGTTATCAGCCTTAGAGAAATATTTGGTATTTTAAAACTCTATACAACTTTGATTAAAATTTTTAATCAAAAAAAAAGGTAAAGGCAGCATTATTTCTTTAGATCCAAAAGTTTACTGTTGTAGGAAGTATTTAAATCCTCAATTTACATACATGTAAATTGAAGATCAAAGAGATTAATCAGGCATCCCCAACCCCCAGGGTGTAGAACCAGGATGCACAGCAGGAGGTGAGTTGCTGGCTACTGAGTGAAGCTTCGTCTGTATTTACACCCACTCCCCAGCACTAGCATCACTGATGTAGCTCCACCTCAAATCATCATACCTTGCACAGCCTCAATGCCTGAGGAAGAAATGGCCAGCTGCCTGGTGCACTGGACGTTGAGAGGTTTCCAGACTTAACATTTCCTTTCTTGTCTGCTACTGTTGCCTGAAACTCCTTTAAGAGAGGACAGAATCTCCTACCCCGCAGGCATCATTAAAGCAAGTAGCTCTCATCTGACACTCACTAGCCACTTTTATTGGGAGTTCTCCTTTCATGTGTTGAGAATCTGAGTTCCTTAAGTAGAAGTAGCCAACCCCCATAGTACCTGGGCCCTTTTTTCTTCCCAACAGCACACCTCTCTCAATAGGGATAACTTTGGAGGAAGGGTAAACCCACGTGCCTGCGCATTAAACCAGAAAACTGCTGAAGGGACTTCGTCCTTCTCACTGTCCTAAACTCATACTGTCTCTTAAAATTTTGAATCTTGAGCAAGTGCATGAAGGCCGAAGAAGGAATGAATGAATTGATCCACTAGACAGTTTCTGCTACAAGACCTTTTGTGTGGCTCCAACTTCTGCACTGTGTTGGTTATCTACTGCTACTATAATAAATATTTATTATCTCACAGTCTGGAATTTGGGAATAGCTTAGCTAGGTGTTTCCAGCTTAGGGATTCTCATGTAGCTTCATTCAGCATGCCAGCAAGAGTCACATGATAGCTTGAATGTGGCTGCAGGATCAGCTTCCAAGTTGACTTATTCACATATATGGCTGTTGGCAGGAGTCCTTAGTTCCTTGCCATGTGGGCCTCTCCCTAGGCAGCTTGAGTGTCCTCATGACCTGGCAGCTTACTTTCCCTCAGTGAACTGCAGTAACTTTTATCACGTAGTCTCTGAAGTCACACACTGTCACTCAGCTTTATTCTCATCATTAGATGTGAATGACTGTCCCGTCCTCATTCAAAAGGAGAATTAGGCTCCACCCTTTAATGTGAGGAGTATTAAAGATTTTGTGAACATATCACTATGAGTCCTTTGGAGCTGCCATTGTTTCTCCATTTACAAGACATTCTCCTGCCCACCCTTCTCCAACAGCAGGGCTGGCTTCACTTCACCCGTGTAGGACCTGTGTATATAGTTGCACAAGGGTCTTGCGCTTGGAAGGATTCCATGCTTGATTTAATGCTCTGCTGTTTTTATCTTGACATTCTTCATATTTTTTGAGCAAGGGACCCTGCGTTTTCATTTTGCATTGGCCTCTCCAAATTATGTAACCAGTATTGCCAGTGTTCATACAAATTCCTTTATGTTTGGATTGGCCAAAGTTGTTCTTGTTCTTGTTCTTCTTGTTCTTGTTCTTTTTGTTCTTGTTCTTCTTGTTCTTGTTCTTCTTCTTCTTCTTCCTCCTCCTCCTCCTCCTCCTCTTTCTTCTTCTTCTTCTTCTTCTTCTTCTTCTTCTTCTTCTTCTTCTTCTTCCTCCTCCTCCTCCTCCTCCTCCTCCTTCTTCTTCTTCCTCCTCCTCCTCCTCCTCCTCCTCCTTCTTCTTCTTCCTCCTCCTCCTTTTTTTGCTTACTACCAAAATTCTATAATACAGTAGCCTTTTCCCATTTTTTTGTACGCACTGTAGACCAGCATATAGCAGGCAGGCAGGATTTCTTGATTAATAGAAATTGACACAATTGTAAATTATATACCAGATCCTGAGAACAGTTTCTGACTACTTATAAGGGCAAGGATGTCATCTTCTATGGACCTTATGTGTCCTGTATATCTGGACATGGATAATAATTTGTCATTAAATATTCAACCAAATAAAAGCAGGTAAAGAAGGAAGATCAGAACCCAGATGTATCTAATTCTGACATTCATGCTTTTTCCCCTATATCATTCTGTTTCATCAAGTGATTCATGTTATTTTTCAATTTGTGGCATTTATGTGTCTATGGCCCTGTATTATCTGTCAGGCTAACAATGTCTTATGACCAGATTACAATCTTCATGCAGGCAAGGACCATGTCTGTCTTTTTGTCTGTATAGACCTCATACCTTGCATAAAATCAGCCATGGACATTCGTTGAATAAATTGTAGTCGGGATTGGAGCCACAGTAAAAGTAGCAAGAAGGAAACACAAGCAAAGGTCTACTAACTATCCTGTTTCTCAGCTGAACATATTTGTACAGGTATGTAAGTCCCAGAGGAAGAGGTAAAATCCTGCATTAGAGCAGGAGGATTAAGGTTGTAGATGGGGGTGGGGGTGGGAGTGAATTAGTCTGCTAGGGCTGCCATAACAAAGTGCCACACTGGGTGGCTTAAATAACAGAAATTTATTTCCCCATAGTTCTGGAGGCCAGAAGTCTGAAATCAAGGTGTCAGCAGAGTTGGTTCCCCCTGAAGCTCCTCTCCTGGGCTTGTAGATGGTCGTCGTCTCCCTGTGTCCTCACATGGTCTTCCCTCTGTGTGTACCCGTGTCCTAATCTCTCTTTTCTTTTCTTTCTTTCTTTTTGTTGTTGTATTTTTTAAATATAAAAACAGCTGTCATATTGAATCAGGGCCCACCCTACTGACCTCATTTCAACTTAATTACCACTTTAAAGACTGTCTTTAAATACAGTCACATTCTGAGGAAATGGGGGTTAAGACTTCAACATAATGCAGGAGAGGGAGCATTTCCCTCAGCTGAGGGGGAGACTAAGTCCTGCACTGAGAGAAGAAGGTCCTTTGGCGGAGAGTGTAGAAAGAATTCGAACACACACCAAAGTTAGAGCCAAAAGGAAAGTTTATTAGAAAAGGGGTAACACTCCACAGAAAGCATGTGGTCTCCTCTCAGAGGCAGAGGGTGAGAGGGACCCTGAGTGTTCCGGGAGTTCAATTTATATATCATTCTTCCCATTTCCTTTTCCTTTGATATGGATATACAGTGAGAAAGGGGAGGAGTATGTATTGTGAAAAATAAGAATATGTAGAGTGAAAGGCCTGCTGGCAGCTCCCAGCCTTTAATACATAGGTTCCCCATGGTTTTAGCCATAGGGAATGACTCTGTTGGTTCCTGATTCCCCTTCACAGGTGTGGGGAATGGGCTGTTAGCTATTCCAGCAGAAATCTTCCTTTGTTCTTCAGGTTTCCTTTGGTGGCCTGGCTGCAGGGCTGATCAGCATACTGCAGTCTCTGAATGTAGCTTGATTAACATTTTTACTTCTCTTGCCTCCTCCCTACATTAGACACAAATTTTGGTGAACACAATTCAGGTCCTAACAGCCCACTGCTGCTAAATGATAAAAAAGATGGGGTAGGGGGCCACAAAAGGCTGATAAACAGGCCCTGTCATGTATTGAGAAAAGATATGTGGTCCTGGAAAGGTCAAAAGTATCATTCAAGGTAATAAGATTTTTTTTTTTTTGTAGGAAATCTTGTTTTATCAACAGAGTGTAATTAAGACCTTGAGATCGCCTTTGGCCTTCTTTTCCATGTGCTCTGCCACCCACTGTGGGCTGGTCTACTGCCACCTACAGAAGCCCCACATCCAGCCCAGGGCCCTCCACCCTCTCTTGCTCATTGCTGCTGGAGTCTGTCTGGAGCCACACTTTTGTGGTAGCAAAGGCCGAGCTAATCGTTTCCTATAACGGTAAAAGGTTGTTCATTTCCCTACCCATAACAGGTAAGGGACTTCTCAGTGTCACAGCTGATGTGGCACAGACCACCAGCCCTGGTCAATCACCCCTTACAGCCTGCCAACCAATCAAAATACACTTTACTATGAGGAAGCATGAGACATGTATAAAAGGGAAAGCCCTGCTGAACTAGGGGCTCAGCCTTTGGATGTGAATCCACTGAGCTGGTGCCAGCACCAATACATACTACTTCCTGCTTATTGCTGCGGTGTCTCACCTGTCTATCTGAGTATCCTGCAACATTTCCGGGAGCTCATCTGGGATTCAGAAATAGCGAGTTTTAGCCTCCCTTGTCATCGGGGTTAGGCCCCCAGGACACTGGGAGAAGTGGTGTCCACCTGGCACCAGCGGACCTGTTGTTTGTAGGGGGAAAAACAACTCTTCTAGCGGACCAGGGCAGAGGCTCCGAGAGTACAACGGAACCCAGTGAGGTGCAGGAACCAGTGCAGAAGCACTGCACAACAGATTGGTAAGGACACGGGTCCAGGTATTTGACCTGCCCCTAAAGAGGCAGAAGAGTGGTCTGATCAATTCCTGAGGTCACCCGAATAGTATCTAAAGGGAGACGAAACTGTGAACTCTCAGGTATTTTGGATAAAGGGCGGTGTTTGAATGACGAGTGTCTGAGGGTGAATAAGACACGGCCTGGCCGCAAAGTGAGAGTTGAGCTCTTATTCACAGTTTCATGGCAAACTCTCACACAGCTTTGGATAGTATCACTGGATATCTGTGAGGGGTCTACTCAGTGATCCGAATCAGGTTTTATATTGACCCACCAATTGCTAAGAGGCACCTGAAATATCCCCTCCGTGAGGGAGCTGCCAGAGACGGTTGAAGTAAGTCCCTCAACGCATGTGTGTCACCGTCACACGGGTGGAATATGGGTGGACAAGAGAGTAAGCAGACCCCCTTAGGATATATAATAAAGAATTTTAAGGAGGGCTTTTCCGGAGATTATGGTGTGAAGCTCACTCCCCAGAAACTTCGTACTTTTTGTGAGATAGACTGGCCCTCGTTTGATGTGGGGTGGCTGTCAAAAGGATCCTTGGACAAGGCAGTCATAGCCAAGGTCTATTGGGTCATTGGGGGAGTCCCAACCATCCAGATCAGTTTCCTTATATTGATAGTTGGCAGGCTGTGGTCCTGACCCAACCTCCTTGGTTGAGAGCCTGTTTAGAAGAGAATTGCAGAGTGATGTTGGCCTGGGCCACTGCAACCTCCAAATGCTGACCTAAAGAAAAGAAACCAATCTTACCAAATGAGCCAGAGGATACCTCACCACCATATGCTCTCATTTATCCAACCCTGTCAAGGGCCCTGGGGCAGCTGGCTATGTTCCTAAGATCCCTGTCCCCAAGTCCACATGAAAACAGCCTGGAATCCACTGACGCCCTGTCATCGTGGACCTCTGTAGATTCCCCGCTACCTCCTGTCCTGACCTCCTGCCCGACCAGAACCCGACCAAAAGCAGCAGTCTCTAGAAGAGAGACCCTCCAATTACCCCTGCATGAAACACGGGTCCTCATATACTATGACCAGGCTGGCCGATGCACCTTTGTGCTTTGTGTACCAGCCCTTCACCACCACTGACCTCTTAAACTGGAAGATCATACTCTCTCCTTCACAGAGAAGCCTCAGGCCATGATTGAACTACTGCAATAAAGTAGCTAGAGGAACATGCCCCACAGGGTCTTTAAATGCTCAGGGGTATGCCCAAAACCAGTTCCCCAAGGAAGACCCCTAATGGGACCCCAAAGAGGACAGGGGACTCCAGATGCTCAAGCGCTATCAGGAGGCCCTCCTAGGCAGTCTAAAAGAAGGAGGGAAGAAAGCCATGAATATGAGTAAGACCTCAGAGGTATTCCAGGGACCCAAGGAAAGCCCAAGCCAATTCTATGAGAGGTTTTGGGAGGCATTTTGCCTTTATATCCCCTTTGACCCAGAGGCGGCCAAAAATCAGAGGAAGGTTAATGCAGCTTTTGTTGGTCAGGCCCAGGGGGACATCCGGCACAAACTGCAAAAACTGAAGGGCTTTGCTGGTATGAATGCCAGTCAATTGTTAGAAGTGGCAACAAAAGTGTTCATCAACTGAGAAAATATGGTGATTAGAAATGAGGTTGGGGCGGGACCAGTGCACTCGTTGTCACCAAATGGGTCACCGGAAAAATGAGTGCCCCCAACAGTTGGGCAGTTACCAGCCCACTCCAGGCCTAAGAGAAAGAGGCCCAGTGTTCCAAGGACGGTACCAGCCAACACAGCGATCACCTGAGGCCTGAGAAGACGATTTTGTTGGCCTGGCTGCCCTGGGAGACTACAGAGAAGAGTAGGCCAGACCAGACTCCATTCCGTTAAGCCCCCAGGAGCCTATGGTCCGAATGACTGTATGAGGCTGACTCACTGACTTTATGGTAGATACGGGGGCAGAACATTCTGTGGTGACTCAACCCACAGTCCCCCTTTCACAAAGACAGGCCACCATTGTGGGGGCTATGTGTAACTAGTCTCATTGCCCCTTTCTGTTGCCCTGACAATGCATCCTGGGTGGCCATGAAGTCATTCATGAGTTCTTATACCTCCCTGACTGCCCAGTGGCTTTAATGGGTTAAGACCTGTTAGGAAAATTGCAGGACCACTGGCTGGCTCAGATAACAGACCCACTTTTGTAGCAGAAATAGTGCAGCTGCTAGCCAAAAATTTGAACATAAGATGGAAATTATATGCCGCCTATCAACCAAAGAGTTTAAGACAGGTAGAGCGCATGAACAGGACCCTTAAGACTCAGCTGAGAAAACTATGTCAAGAGACATATCTACATTGGAATGAAGTCCTCCCCATGGCACTATTAAGAATCAGGTCTGCCTCGACCAAGAAGACTGGGTTCTCCCTCTACGAGATCTTGTATGGGCAACCACCTCCCGCTAGTCAAAGGAATATGAGGAGACCTAAAGGAAATACGCAAATTGACTCTGAGACAGCAGTACAAGCCCTGGGTACTGCTTTGCAGGCTTTCTACCACTGAGTTAGGGAAAGGCTGCCTGTTAGTCTATCTACTGAGGCCCATTCTTCTAGGCCAGGAGATTTGGTGTGGGTCAAGGAATGGAACGTCCAACCCTTAAAGCCTCTTTGGAGGGGCCCATTCACTGTGATCTTGTCCACCCCCAATGCAGTAAAGATTGCCAAGATAATGCCTTGGATTCACCATAGCAGACTTAAGCCAGTGGCCACAGACTGGGAGTGCATTTCGGATTCCACAGAGTCCCTCAGACTCACTCTCCGAAAGAAGATGTCAACTGGACTTGTAGATTGAAAGAACATTGGCCCCACTTTGGTAACACCAGAAGCGGACCAATCCATATGCAGCAGAAGCCTGAGGACGGGGACACCTCACCAAGATGGCAAACATACCCCTAAGGACTCTGTTTGTGTTTTTCCTAAGCTCACTCTTGAGTGTGACCCCTGAAATGTAAAGAGGGAATCAGAATAGGTAGTCAGGTCATACAGTATGGAAATATCAGCCCTTAGACCAAGAACAGGATGAAGATGATGCTCTCTGACCCAATTTTGAACCCAAGCATCAGAGGGGGGGAATGCGGTAGCAGAGGCCAAGCTAACCATTTCCTGAAACGATTGAAGGTTGTTCACTCCCCTTCCCATAATAGGTAAGGGACTTTTCAGTGTCACAACTGATGTGGCACAGACCGCTGGCCATGGTCGATCACTCCCCTTAGAGCCTGCCAACCAATCAAAATACACTTTACTATGAGGAAGTATAAAACATGTATAAAAGAGAAAGCCTCACTACAATCTGGGGGCTCATACTTTGGATATGAATCCACTGAGCCAGTGCCAGTATCAATACATGCTACTCCCTGTTTATTGCTGTGATGTCCCATCTCTCTGTCCAAGTATCCTGCAACACTGTCCCTCCTGAAAATGGCTTCAGTGGCCCTTTTTATTGGTTGGAGATCATTAGAAACTACAGACAACAAGTATTACTCAAGAAAGGCTGGGTTTTCCCATAATCAAGAAAACTGATAGGGCATTGAAAAATGGAATCTGGGCAAATAGTGATGGATGTTTGATCCAAATACTGTACCAGAAAGGGATCCTTCCCTGGCCTATAAGTCTTAATTACCCAGGCTGGAAAGTTCAGTCTTAGATGTGTAAGAAACATACCTTTTTTTTTTTTTCCATAACTGAGCTAGAATTCTTTCAGCTCCTGGTCTTCCAGAGGGCAGAGCTCATAGCTAGCAGTTCAGGGTCTCATGGTTAATTTTTCCAGGGGGCTCTTACAGTGCTAATGAATGGGGCAGGTGTGTGTCAGGCCCTTGGTTGTCATTATTCATCCACACTGATACTCCCAAGATATCCTCATGTCCTCTATACCCTCAAAGTCCGGTCCCTACAGGTCACTGCCATTTCTGCCTTTTTGGGTCTGCCAAATCCCTGGGCCATAGGCCATGGCTCTTGGGTTCATGGGAAATGTTTTGCTGCTCCTGGCACCACTCTGGGGCATGTAGGGCTCTGGGGGGCTCTCTCAGGCCTCTCCCTCCCAGCTCAGGGGATCTCTGGGACCTTATTGCTATACTGGGACCCACCAGGAAAAGGAGAATATGGATCCTTCTGTTTCAGATTCTCTAGACTTCTCTGTGGTTTTTGTCAGGGTCCCCTCCCCACCTAGAACTCAGCCCAAGGAGCCAGGATAAAGAGCCCATTTGCAAGAAGCAGAATGATATCTAAGCACTCTGTACTCCTGTCTCTTCCCCAAACCCCTGGGCAGAGAAGTTACTCTGGTCTGGGCTTGGGGTAGCCTGGCTCTTCCTCTATTCTTTCCTATCTAATGTTTATGGAATTAATTGTGCCTCCCAGACTTTTGAAACACAAATCTTAGGCTTCTACAATCACAAAGCATTTCTTTCTTCTTTATCTCTCCTCCCCTGAGGCAGTAAATGCCACTGGGTAAGTGGCAAAAGGAAAAGGAATTGAGGAGGGTGGTTGTGAGGGAAGAGGAGAACTTCAGTGACAAATCTCAAAATATGACCCTACCACACCTGTATTCACAAATTTCTCCCTTCAACGTATATTGTTAGTAATTTTGCTCTGGGAAATCTCATGTCCAGTTTGGATGGCCCCATCAACTCTGACCACCCACTTCCTTGCCTCCTCTTTTCCAGGAAGTGACACCTCCTCCTTCTTCAGAATCTCACCAACAGATGAGGGCGCCTCACATTAGCTGCAGAATTCCTCTTCTAAACTTACCCCTCTCTAGACACAACCTAACATCTTTCCATCTCTTCTTCTCTCTCATGGCCCTGGACTCCACTCTATGCTCTCCCTGCAACCTGCAGCCCTTAGCCCCTCCTTATCTTTCCACTTCTCTGCCCCTCCCCATTTCTCCACGGAACTTTTACCTTCAGTTTGTCTGATGTGTTGGAGTAGTACCTTGTGCCATAGTGACTATATTTCTCCTGCTTATATCTAATTCACTTCTCAACTCACTGCAATTTAGCATCTATGTAGTAAAGAATTGACCTTATCCAAAGAGAGGGCTGGCTTTACCTTATGCTCCCAGGAGGTGATCTTCAAGCCAATATAATGTCCTGATAAGTGTCTTTGTTTATCTGTGGGCTTTGGGCTATACAGTATTGTTTGATGTTTAGCGGCGCTAGAGGCTAAAGGTTAGCCACACAGGCACCATGTCTATGTGATGGTATCCCAATAAAACACTGCACACAAGGCTTGAATGAGCTTCTTTGGTTGGCAATACTCCAAGCATGTCACAGATCATTGCTGGGAGAGGCTAGAGCTATCTATGACTTCACTGGGAGGGGACAAATGGAAGCTCCAAGTGTAGAACCCTCCTGGACTCTGCCCTATGTATCTCCTTTTTTGGCAGATTTTAATCTGTATCCCTTCACCATAATAAACTGTAACCAAGAGTAACAATTTTCAGTTAGTTCCATTAGTCCTTCTAGTGTAATGTTATCAACTCTTGGAGACCTCTAAACTTTGCAGCATCCAGACATTTACTTAATTACTTAAACTGCTCTCGCAGAGGCACAAATTTCCACCTTCTAGGTCCTCTCCTCAGTCATCCTTCCTGTACCTCTCTATGGCCTTTGACACTTTTATTGACCCCCTTTTTTCTGGCAATGCTTTCCTGCCTGAGCTATGATGACGCTGACATTTGCTGACCTCCCTTCTACTTCTTGGTCTTCATTTTCTCATTTTCTACTTCATTTCCTCAAGCTCCTTTAGCTTCCTTTCCTCGATCGTTTCTTGCAGATGTTTCTATCACTTTCCCACGTGATAACTGAATATGATAGAGCTGAAGCTTAGACCCAGATCGCTGTCATTGCAAATCCTTGACTTGGTCCCCTACACTGTTCTCTTGTTTCTTAATCATCCTGACCTATGTGAATAATTTAAAACCAGGTCAAATTTAAAAATGTATACTTGGTATATTCTAGATACATGTCCTTTGTTGGCTTAATGTTTTGCAAATATTTTCTCCCAGTGTGTGGCTTGCTCCAAGTTTCTGCCTGTATCTACCTTCTTCTCTCATCCAGGCCCACAGATTCCCTATCATCTCTGTGAGGGTTGCACTCAACTTACATCTACAGCTCTGACAGTCTTTCTGATTTTCCAATAGCCTGATGGCCATCTCTGTATGGCATTTGAACCTTGGTGTGTCCACAAATGAACTCGTTATCTTTCCCTAAGAGTATTCCTCATCTTGGTCAATGGCATCATTTAGATAATGCAGGATGAGATCAGCTTTCCCTGCAGATCCTTGACCCTGGTCCATCACCAGGGTCAATTCAGTGTTGTCTGCCCATTCCGTTCTTGAAAGCTGCCTGTCTGACTTTGACTTGGGTTCCCATTTTGGCTTACTTCCTGCCTCCCTGGCTTCTAACTTGGCACAGCCTCAGGCTCCAGTTTCAGGTTGTCTTAGCTCCTGATTCAATCAGGATAGGTACCAGCTTAACTTCCCTCGTTAGGTATAAGACACCTGTGACCACTCTTGGCATGTTTCGGCTGCCCCTTACTGTCACCACCCTTCTCCCCAATCTACCCTGACCCCTCTACACACACAGTTAATGCTTTGAGTACTGGCAAAGACTTTAGAGAATAAAGTATAAGTCACCCTATATAACCAAAGGGAAGTTTTCGTCTTAGAGCTCCAACTGTGCACCAATTAGAAATAAGCTAAGCGTCTGTTTTAACCAACATAAAAGCACTTCTTAGGGTGTGTTTTGTTGTTTCTGTGTTTATCAACTATTATGTTTAAATTTTCTTAATTTTATTTTTAGATTAAAAGATACATAAAAGCAATAACTTATGTACAAAACCTTATTCCTACCCCATAACAAATATTAGCAACCTAGATTATATTCTCTCACATACTTCTGTGTTCATTCACACACACGAGCACATATATAGCTATGCGGGAATTTTGTTTCTTTGTTTATGCCAAAGTATAATCATTCTATACACACTACTTTGCATCTCGCTTCTTTCCCACTTGACAATTTATCATGGACATCCCTATAATTCAGTAAAAATAAATCTAACTCAATCTTTTTTCCTTCAGTTTTCATGCATACACATATATACATAGAGAGATAATTTTGCATAAGATTCTATTTTTGTTTAAGTCTCCCAAATATGTGGAGAAACATGCCACTCTCATTCTAGCACTTGCCTCCTTGTATAGCATATACCAAACAGTAAATGTTTAACCTTTTTAGATATGTGCCTCCTCCAGAATAGGAGCTCAACAAACGTCTGCTGAATAAATGAAAGTTTGTATTACTACTCTTCTTGCTTTGCAGCTAGGTTAGAGACTCAGAACATTAAGTAACTTGCTCAAGAACCCACAAATAAAATATGGTGGAATGCAGGCTCAGACTCAGATCCCTGTCAGTGTAAATCCTTACATGGTCCCCTACATTGTGCTCTTATGCCTGAGTCATCCTGATCTGTGTGAACAGTTTAAAAACCAAAGCAAGTAAACTTTAAAAATGTGTACGTAGCATATTCGAGATAAAAGTCCTTTGTTGGATGAATGTTTTGGAAATATCTTTCCCCAGTTTGTGCCTTCCTTTCTATTTTCATAGCAGTCTTCTGAAGAGCAGAAATTTTTAAGTTTGATAAAGTCCTATTTATAGATTTTTTCCCCACATATACTGCTTTTGGTTTTGTATTTAAAAAACCTTTGCCAAACCTAATGTCACTAAAAGTCTTAGTTTTTATACTTAGGTCTATGATCCATCTTGAGTTAATTTTTTTTATATATGGTGTGAGGACAGGATTGAGAATTGAATTTTTCCCACACTATTTTTTAAAAATTAAGTTTATTGGGGTAACATTGGTTAATATAATTATATAATTTTCAGGTGTACATAATTTAACATCTGTATATTCTATTATGTTTACCACTCAAAGTCCAGTTTCCTTCAGCTACCATATATTTGATCTCCTTTACCCACTTCTCCCTTCCCCCAACCCCCTATATTTGACCCCCTTTACCATGTCTACCTCCCTCCTCCCCTCCCACGCCCTACCCTCTGGTAATCACTAGTCTATAGTCTATGTCCATGAGTCTCTGTTTGTTTGTCCTGTTCCTTTGTTGCTTTTCGGTGTATATATTACATATAAGTAATAATCATGTGATTTTTGACTTTTTCTGTCTGGCTCATTTCGCTTAGCATGGCTATCTTGAGTTCCATCCATGTTGTTGCAAATGGCTGTATTTCATCTCTCCTTATGGCTGAGTAATATTCCATTGTATATATGTACCACAGCTTCTTTAGCCAATCATCTATCGTAGGACACTTCAGTTGCTTCCATGTCCTGGCCACTGTGAATAATGCTGCTATGAACATTGGTGTGCAAATATCTTTATGGATATGATTTTTTAAGTCTTTGGGGTAAATATCCAGTAGAGGGATTGCTGGATCATATGGTAGATCGATTCTTAGTTTTTTGAGGAAACTCCATACTGTTTTCCATAGTGGCTGTACCTATTTGCAGTCCCACCAGCAATGTATGAGGGTTCCTTTTTCTTTGCATCCTCTTCAGCATTTGTTATTACTTGTCCTGTTGATGATAACCATTCCAACAGGTGTGAGATAGTATGTCATTGTGGTTTCGATTTGCATGAGGATTGAGTTTTTTATTGTTTTTTTTTGTTTGTTTGTTTTTTGTTTGTTTGTTTTTTTTGCATATGGTTATCCAATTATTCTAGCACCATTTATTAAAAAGATTATCTTTCTTTCATTGAACTGTCTTGCATCTTTGTGGAAAACAATTGACCATATATATGTGTGGTCCTATTTCTGAACTGTCTAATTTGTTCTATTGATCAACATATCTTCCTTTTCACCAATACCACACTGTTTTGATTATTGCAGGCTTATAACAAACCTTGGTCATGTAACACAAGTGTGTAAAATATGTTCCTCTTTTTCAAAATTGTTTTGAATATTCTAGATTTTTTACCTTTCTCCACAAATTTTAGAATCATCTGAACAGTTTTTACAAAATAGCTTGCTAGAAATTTGATCAAAACTGCATCAAATCTATAGGTCAACTTGAAAAGAACTGGCATCTTAACAAAATTGAGTCTCAGACCCGCGAACATAGTGTATCTCTCCATTATTTAAGTCTTCCTTACTTTCAGGAATGTTTTATAGTTTTCACTGTACATGTCTTTCACATCTTTTGTCAAATTTATCCTTAAGTACTTCATAATTTTGTTATTATTGTATACAGTATCATTTTTACATTTAAATTTCTGATTGTTAATACTAGTGTACAAAAATACATCTGAGTTTTGTATATTGACTCTAATTCCTTCAGCCTTGGTAAACTCTCTTATGAGTTGAATTAGAAGACAAACAACCTAAATAAAGATGGGCCAAAAAAATTAAGGAGAAGCAGCATATTTACATAGTCTCAAAGTATCTCCTGAAAATTTTTATTCATTAAAAGAGAAAAATGGTAACTTTACAGGAGAGAAAAATGATAGACACCACCTTAACCAAGTGATTGACCTTAACATCATTAGGGTATATCGATGGTATGTACCCCTGACAGGATGTGCGAAGAAGGGCACATCACCTCTGCAGTATTTTTACCAGAAATTCATGACATCAATCAAATCAGGAGAAAATATCAGGTAAGTTCAAATTGAGGGACAGCTTACAAAATATCTAGTCAGCACTATTCAAAAGTGTCAATGTCAAAAAATACAAGTAATGACTGAGGAACTGTCAGATTGAAGGAGACAAAAAAAACCCATGACAACTGATGATAATATACAATTTTAGATTGGATCCTGGAGCAGAATAAGGACATTAGTAGAGGGTGATATCCAAGTAAGGTCTTTAGTTTAGTTAATACTCTTGTATCAATGTTAATTTCCTAGTTATAATAATTGTACCATGGTTATGGAAACTACTATCTTGCCATTCTTCTATAAGTCTATTATTATTCCAATATAACATTTTTAAATGGTCAAAAGATTTAAATAAACACTTTACGGAAATATACAGAAGTCAAATAAGCATCTAAAAAGACAGTCAACATCACTAGGTACTGTGGAAATGCAAATTTAGATACCAATGAGATAACACCCCACACTCACTAGAATGGCTGCAATTAAAAAGACCAACCATACCAAGTGCTGACAAGAATATGGAGCAACTGGAACTCTCTCACACTGATAGTGGGAATGTAAAATGGTATAACCATTTTGGAAAGCAATTTGGCAATTTCTTAAAAAGTTAAACATACACCTGCCATACAACCTAGACATTCAATTCTAGGTTTTTACTTAAGAGAAATGAAAACATATGTTCATATGAAGACTTGTATATGACTGTTCACAGCAGCTTTTTTTGGTAATAGACAAGAGCTGTGAAAAATCCAAATGGACATCAGCAGGTTAATAGATAAATAAGTTATGGACTATCCACACACTAGAATACATCTCAGTAATTAAAAGGAACAAACTATTGATACATAGAAAAACACACATAAGTTTCAAAATAACTATTCTTAGTAGAAAAAGCCAAAGAAAAAAAGAATATGTCCTGTCTGATTCCATTTACATGAAATTCTAGAAAATGCAATAAATGTATATTGGCAGAAAGCAGATCAGTAGTTTCCTAGGCACAAGTGTTTGGGAGGATATAAGAATGAATTACAAAAGGGCATGAAGAACGTTTTGGGGGGTGCATATGTTCATTATCTTGATTATGGTGATGGTTTCATGGGTGTATATGTATGTCAAAATTCATCAAATGATACATTTTAAATATATGCAGTTCAATGTATATTAAGTATATCTCATTCAAACTATTAAAAAATGTGTTCTTGGGCTCCAGGAACCTGTCGGAATAGTGAGATCAGCTTACATATCCTCATACCAGATACTAAATCAGATCCAAATTAGGTGGGGACAGGTGGGATGGATTTCACCAACTATGGAGAGGTAGATAATCATACCCCCTATGGGTTTCCCTGTCCAGAAACTGGCATTTCTAGAAGGTATAAAACAAGTGGTTCTAACATTGCTGGGAGAGATGATAAGGCTGAAGGAAGCTAGCAGGGAGGCAAGTGGGAAATCTTTATTTTTAACTCACTCTGCTGTCACAGAGGAAGGGAACTTGCTTGAGTCGTTCTCCACTGGGTGCCTCCAAACCACAAATTCCTGATTCCTAGTCTGGTTTATTCTAATAAGAAGTAGGTTGATCCCTTAATCCCTCTTTAAAGGGCCCTTATTTATTGAAGCCAAAAATGCTAGGCAAAAGGTCATAAATCACTTTCTAGCTGGGTCCAGAGCATGAGGGGTTGCAGGACTAAGAATGTGCACACAGAGGTAATATTATGAATCTTTTCTGTTTTCCTTGTAGGTATATTCCTGTGAATCCCCTTTGCTGAGGACCTCCCAGCCCCTCCAGATCCAGCCTCTACTCTTCTCTACTCTGCTTCGTGTCTGGGGCAGTACTGAGATATCTCCCTTGCCTCCAGCTTCCAGCTGGGTTTGGCCAGTGGGAGGCACTAGTAGGAAATCAGAGTATTGTAGAGAGAGAGAGAGAGAGAATCTCCTGGTGACTGGTTTTCTACCTAAGGCCACTGCTCTTGTCAGGTGCCTCCTCTCCTGTGACTAGATTCCCAACTGGTTCCAGTACAGTTTCCCTACATTGTCCCTTCAGGTCTGGTAACAGCTTCCCACTGTTTTAATCCCTGGGTACTTCACCCTCCCTGGCTGATCCCTACTCCAGGTCACATTTTTATACTTATTTTTCAGCTCTCAAGTAGCTCTTCTAGCAATTCCTTTCCTGCTGCAGCTCTGACTGCAGCCCCCCAAACACCCCCAGACGTGACCATCATTTACTGTCCATATCTTTGAACAGAGCACAGTTTACTGACATATCTCCTCCGATCCTCCCCTCTTGGCCTTGGTGCTCCGTTTCTTCAATACTTTATCTGCCCATTGGCCTAGACACTGCTGTTTAGAACTGAAGCCATCTCCTCTTCCTTAACCACCCCCCCCC
>CM053501.1:22810914-22877032 GCA_028627145.1 Eidolon dupreanum | reverse complement strand
TGCCTGGTGTATCGATTTGACTGAATCACGCTGACATGTTTATGGTGTTCATCAGCTCGTTTGTATGCAAAAATTCATTTCAAGGGGTACAGCACTTCTTTTAGTCCTGGTGCACAAGTTGTGTGAGCAGATTGGTTCTTCACTCTTGCTCTCAGAGTGGAACCTTTGAAGATCCAGCTGGGGCCTCCATTGCCAGAGGCTGGTTTCCCTGCTCTTTTCTTCTTTTCTTCCCAAACTTTTAGATAGAAAAGACTGTGAAGACCTGACCCAGTGTTAGAATAAAGCTTTTCACCCCAGGGACCTCATCCTCTCCTCTTTCAAGCTACATCTGGCCCTCGAAGGTGTGTCTGGGTGATGGAAAAGTAGGGAGTGTCCACTCCTTGGGTCATCCTGCCCCAGGAAGGATGGCAGAGATGGCCATTCACTTCTGGATTTCGCTAGCTTTGTGAACTGGACTGCTGAAAGGAAGGAAGCTTTCCATCTGCCTTGTGTGCGACGGCCTCAACTAGCTGCCTGGTCACATATGGCTTTTTGCTCCAGGAAAGTGTGAATATTATTTTTTTAATGGGAAAGGAAAATAAATAGGTGGTATTTTATGATAACCCTTTTTTTCTAGAGTCTCAAGTAAGTAAAAAGTGTAGCAATAGAGAAATGCATACAACTTTGATCCATTATAGTAATGGAAATTAGGTTTGTGAAAGTTTTCACCCATGACTGGCATATCCCCTCGCTATCCATGAACAGCCCATCAGGGAGAGTCTACGTTATTCTGCGGAACACTTGTAATTGGCTAAATTTGACCTAGTGTTTGGAGTGTGGAAATAAGGAGGTAGACTGGATCAGGAAAAGAGAGTTTTTCTAATTGTTAAAACTATTCAGGGAGAGGAAAGAACAGAACAAAAACTTAGCATTAGTCAATCTGAAAAAATTTACTGTTTAATGACTACCTATCAAATGTATTATGAGATACAAAAATAAGTTAGAAAAAATTTTTTAATGAGTTAAGAGACCATGAGAATCAGCCAAGGTATAATGATAATTGTAACAAAATGGTGTTTGGTTCGATTCTAAGTACATTATTGTATTACCTATTTTAACCTAGACAAGGACCTATGAGGTGGTATCAGCCACATTTTCCAGGAGGAAATTAAGGCACAGAGAGGTTACGTAACCTGCCAACGTCACAAAGCTATAAATTCCAACCTTTAAGCAATATCTTGTGTTGCCTCTGAGTACTGGGCAGAGCACTGGCATTGGGGCTAGAAGTCTGAGTTTTATGGGTGGGAAGGTAGATAAGCTGTGTGGCCTCAGGTAAGTTGTCTAACCTCTCTAAGCCTTGATTTCCTTACTGTAAAATAAAGATAATACCTCACAGGTTTATTATGGGGGCTATATTAAATAATATGTGTGAAAGCATTTTGTAAATTGTGGAGCACTATTTCAGTGATTATGGGTATAATCTGACTGGGAAGATGAGACATAAGAAAGCACAGTAAGTAATTGTGCAGGCTATGATTAACTCTTCCATAGAGGGACAGAAGTGTTACTAGGTAATGTGATAATTACCAAGATCATGTGTATAACGTAAAGGCTGTGGGGGTGGAAAGGAGTGGGGAGCCCTCATGGAGGACTGAACCCCTTTCAGCATGAGTTAGCACTTGCTGAGTGGAGGGGAGGGGATGGGGCATTCCAGGAATGGGGTCTGGTCAAAGGAAACATCTGGAGGTGAGAGGTTGATGTGAACTGGGGAGGTGGAAACAGGAGCAGAATTGGCCACTCCCACCTGCTGCTACCTCATACCATTTCTCTGTGTTGCCCTTAGAAAACTATGAGCTTCCTGAGGGCAGGACTGTGCCCCGTTCTTGCCTGTGTCCTCAGATGCCTGAGGCTGATGTTGGTGAGCTGGCTATAGTCGAGGGTAGAAAATGACTGGTTAGCTCCATTAGGGAGCCCGGGCCTGGGGCGGGGTATCTCAGCTCTGGGCTACAGAGAACATCTGCATTTACTTGATGTTTTTCCTCTCAAGATTCTTTCTGGTCCAGCCTTGCCTTCTATACTTTCAATCAGGAGTCTGTCCCATGTCCATCAGAGGACTCTGATTTCTCTGCCTTTCTTCTGATCAAGCCAGTGTCCCGGCTGCCTGTGCCCTCAGTCCAGCCTTGTTTCCTTACTTCTGCCAGCCTCTTCCAGGTAGCCTTCTGTCCTCAACTCTCCTGGTATCATCCGTACACTTCATATGGCCACTGTCCCTGCCAGAGTGGAACAGAGTGGGACAGGCCCCAGACCTGCCTGCCATAGCCTCCATCTCTAACTAGACCCCTGGCGTGTCCCCCATCCAGCTCATCACAAGCATCCTTCAGGCTCTAGGGAAATTAAAAGTTGTTCTTGCTCTCAAAATAGTTGTTGTAATAATGATTCCTTGCCTGGAGCACTTTACAATTTATAAAGCATATTTTTGTCATTATTGAGGCTTCATGGTGGACAGGTATTATCTCTCTCACTTTATGGATGAGAACTCGGTAACAAAGCCACTGGTTGGTAAATGAAGGGTTGAGATTTAAACCCAGGACTCCAGGTTCCAGGTCTTAGGTCCCTTCCACCACACTACCCTCACATCGTCAAATCCAGAGGGCAATTCCGAAATGAACCAGGAGGGCTGCTGCTCACAGACAAACAAAATACCCTATCTGTATTTACTTAGTTGGAAAATGGTTTTCTCTATGTTTTGCATATTTTTTCAACATTCATTTAGTGAGCACATATCATGGAGGGGACTCAGAGATGAGTAAGATAACGAGACCAGCCCCAGAGGAGCTCATGAGTCAGCAGGAAGGTGGACCGGCCACTGCAGGGCTCCTCTCCACAGAGGACAGAGGACCTGCAGCAGTGGCCTCACCGGAGCCCTTACTAATGCAGGACCTGCTGAATCAGAATACGCATTTCACCCAGAACCCTAGGTGGTCCTGTGCACACTGAAGTTTGGGCAGCTCTGCTCTGGGGCAAATGAATGCAGGGATCAGAGGAGAGGCCAGGGCTCTGGAAATACAGAGGAGCTCTTAGTCACAATCTCAGTAGAGCCCACCATAGAGTATAGGATTCCAGTGAATTATACATTTGAAAGAGCCAGGAGATTTGGGTTCTAGAGAGGAGGAGACAGAAACCAATATTTATTGAGGGCCTGCTGGGTGCTAGGAACATGTTCAGTGATTTATATCCATTATCCTGTTTAATACCTCAGGCTCAGAGAAGCCAAATGACTTTTCCAAGGTCACACAGTGAGTAAAGAGAGAAGCCGGGATTTCAAAATCAGATGGCTGTCTTCTTCTCCATGTTTAAGTCAGGGAGTGTTCCTGCCACCTTGCTCATGATCATCAGCAGATGCAAAGCCTTCAATTCACCAGCTTGATAAATTTTAGGGTTGGGCTAGAAGTATCAGAAGTTCTCAGCCTGGGCTGTACAACCCTCCTACTTCTTCCTTGCAACTTTAGTTAGTATTGAAAACAGAGAAAAGCTGCTAGGAACTTTCTTTTGGGCTCATGGTTTATAGTTTTCTGGTTTCCTCCCACTGATACTAATGATAATAGCCAACATTTACCACACTTATTATGTGCAAGCAGTGAAGGCCTTACACAAACCACCCCTTTCAGTCCTTACAACAAATTTATGAATTATGATCCCTATTTTACAGGTGCGGAAATTGAGGCTTAAGGGGTTAATAACTAAGTCTAGGTTCTGAAGTAAGTGACAGAGCTGGGCTTCAGACCCAGGAAAATCAGTCCCAGAGCCTGGCCTTACATGAATGCCATCTCCGTGTCACTGCCTGGCCCGCTCCAGCTCTCCTCCTTCCTCCCACTAATGGTTGGGCTCGCCTAGGTACTCTCCCCACCACACTTCTCTTTAACCTCTTGTCCACTTCCTCTGCCCTCACCTCCATCTGAAGGTTTCTATTCCTACCTCCATGACACTGACTTCCCACATCTCCCTCCTGACTTCTCGGCCTGAGGGACCACTCCCCATTGGACATCTGCCCCAGGATAGACTGCACATGCCCCAAACTCACCTTGGGCCTCTCTAGACTGAATGCCCCTGTTTGGTCCCCAGCATCTCCCTGGCATCACTTCTGAGTCCTCTTGTCCTCTTGCCCTCACAGCCACTTTCTATTCTGTGATGTTTCTCTTGTCCTTTTGCTTCTCATTGTTTCTGCCCTATTACTTCTTGTCTGCATTGTTGTAATCCTATCCTCCCTGCTCCCCAAATAGCCTGGTGCCAGATGGATCATCTCTAAAGCCCAACACTGCTCTGTAACTCCCTTTTTTCAAGAGCCTTTCCTGGATCCCCAGAGACCCTGCCTGATATGGTACCATCAGGGTATCTAGTCCCTATTCTTCCCAGGTTTTAACTTAACAGTGCACCCCTCCATTTGACAGCCCCCACAGTGTGCTTCCTGTTAGATAATGTATTTAAGTGAGCAGGGGTCCTTAGCTACTGTGTCTCTCTGATTCATCTTAGCAAGCCCGTGTTTGGCTTCCCTTCCAGACTATAAGCTTCTTGGGGGCAGAGTCTAGGCCTCAAGGCCTTGCATGAGATGGTTTTGAGGCCTGTTTGCCAAATGTGTGAACATGAAAAGTCAGTGGATCTACAGGGAGCCTGAGGCAGGCCCCCTCTTGCTGAGCACTTTTCCTTTGCACATTTTGGAGATTTCCCTCTGTCTCCTTTGATTTCTTCAGTGATTAATTTTTACTGAGTTACTGCCCTATGTGCCAGGCCTGTGCACCCAGGGTGCCATGGAAGCCCTTGCCCAGCTCCTGAGAATTAGGCTGGAGAACACATTCAGGAGCGAGTCTGCAGATTCAAGAAATAGAATTTGGGCTCAAGGTTTATTATTTGGATTTCTGTAAAGTTTAGAACACTATAAGCATTCCGAAAACATGGTCTTGGCCTTCCCAGGCTTCTTTCTGCTTCAGGTGGGACCTTTCTGAGCTAGAAGATATTACTAAGAAGGGAGAGTGTCCCGGGCACCTGGATGTGGCTAATGGCATTGGCCGTCTGCAGGTGCTGGAGTTTATAGCAGGGCATAAGAGATGTTAGGATGAGTGCAGAGTAATATGAGAGCCTTCCCTGGGTAGAAAATCTGGCTCTGTTATTGAATTTCTCATTTCAAAATGAGTAGGCTGGAAAAGATTTCTGAGGGTCCTTCCAGCTCTTCAATGTTTAGCTTGTAAAACTGATGTTATAATGGGCTTTCACACTGGGGAATAAGGACATGCATTTCTTTTGAGCGCTTAACTGCTCTCTTGAATAGTTTCCAAATGCTCCTGTGTGTGGAATGGGGTCCAGTTACCTGTAACATGGGGCTCAGGAAAGGATGCTGCTGTACCTTGGGAAGGGATGGGGGGTGGCCATGAGAGCAGATCCGTAGCTCCACTCGAGTAGTGAAAGGGTTCTTTGCCTGTGAGGCACTGATGAAGGCGGGTTTCCTCTCGCCATCCATTGGTGCACTTCCACTACCTTGGGACAAAGTGTGGAGGAGACCTGGGTGGGGCGCAGGGTGCAGCCTGGTGCAGAGGGCCTGAGGCCAGTGCTTCACTTACATCCAGAGAGTTGAGGGCCTGGAGAGATGCCCACCTAGGAAAGGGAACTTGTCAGCCCCACCTCTTGGCAGGGTGGGAGCTGCTTCCTGTTTTCCTGCCCAGGCAGGCAGGGAGGAGCCCTGCTCCCAGCTGTGGGCAGTACTGTCTGACACAGTTGGGGGTGTCCTGTGGTTCAGACAGTGGAGGAGAGAATGGGAATTTTCTTGGATTTGAAAGGTTGCTGCTGTCGCCTCTGCTGTTAGGGCCTTGGGACAGCCCAGGAAGCTGGTGTGGACCGTCCAGGAAGCTATTATGGCTTATGGTTTCTGATTTAACAATAGCTAACACTGTTTGTAGTTTATAAAGCACATTTACACATAACCTCTTTTTAGCCACAAAACAACATGCAGTAGGTGATTGCGGTCAGTTTTCAAGTGTGGACACTGAGGCGCACAGAGCTTAAGTGACTTGCCTTAAGAGCACTTAGGAAGTGGCTAATCCAAGACTTGAACCTGGTTGGTCTGATCACTGATTGTATACCTTCTTTTCCGTATCTCCCATTAAAGCTGAAGCCTGATCTGGGGCTGGTAACTTAGAAAAGGTACAGAGATTTTTTTCCCCTTAAATCTTTTCCAGTTAACTTATTGGACATTTCAAATTCCTCCCAGAAGATTTTTGTAACGCATATAGCCATCAAAGGGCCTGTATCCGGAATAGGTAAAGAACTTACAAGAAAAAAAAAAGGTTAACCTAATACAAAAACAGACAGGAGGAACTTCACAAAAGAGGATAAATAAATGGTCAATAAATATATGCAAGGTGTGCAACTTCATTACTAATCAGGGACATGCAAATTACAATTGTAATGAGATGCTACCATATACCCATCAGGATGGCTGAAATAAAAATGAAAAAAACCTGACAGTTCTAAGTGTTGGCAGAAATGTGATGCATAAAAATGCTCATGCACTACTGATAGGCTGTACACTGGAGCAACTGCACTGGGAAACAGTTTGGTAGTATCCTGAAATTGAAGATATGTACATTCAGTATAGCCAACAGAGACATGTATATATGCACCAAGAAGAATATTCTTAATTATATTTTATAATAGCCCCAAATTGGAAACAATCCAAATGTCCACTGTGAATACGTGGATAAATAAATTGTGATATAGTCTTTCATTGAGATACTACACAACAATGAAAATGAATAAACTACAACAGTTAACACTCAAAAACATAAGTGAATCTTATAAAAAAAAAAAAAAAAGGTAGACCCAAAAGGATACCTTCTGTATGCTTCCATTTATATTAGGTTTAAAAAACAGGCAAAGCTAAATCAATATTAAGGGGTGCTGCTTAGATAGTAAAACTGTTAAGAATAAAAGGGATGATTACCATAGAAGTCCAGTAAAGATTATCCTTGGGTGCATGGGAGGTTAGTGATTGCGAAGGTGTGCTAGGGGAGCTTCTGAGGTCCTGCCATCGGTCTGTTTATTGGCCTGGTTGGTGGTTTATGATAATTCATTAAGTTGTACATTTTTGTTTTCTGCAGTTTTCTCTATTTATATTTCAAAATACAAAAGGTTAAAAAAAAAAAAAAAACTCCCAGCAAGTGGAAGATAGTGTCTTGAGGATGCCAAGAACCTGCCACTTATATATTTGAGCTTTCTCTCAAATACAGAGCCTTCCCCATAAAAGCACTTCCGATACTGCTCTAAACTGGAAAGCTTTTGATTATGAATCATGCATATACAAGCATCTTCTGAGTACTGCTTTAACATGTAGCCGTGAAGTTGAGACTTATCATTAGCCCATACTTAGCATGTTGCCCTTGGCTTCCATTTATTTGTCTTGTGTCTACCTCCTTTAGTGGCATATGGGCCCTAAGTTCCTCACTCAGCTTTTAGCCAGTTGCCCCAGCATCTAGCAGAGAGTTTGACACCAGCTAAGGCTCAGGATGTCTGTGAAATACAAAATAAATTACATGGTGAAAAGTTTTCGAAGGAGAGAGGAAAATGTGGCTCCAGGCTCAAAAGAAGTGCATTTGAATAAAACCAAAGGCCTGGTTGGTAGACATTTGGAACACAACCTCATGCTTAGCTTATGTTATGAAAATGTAGATCCAATCATGCATGATGGAGACATGATCAGCCGCTATGAAAATCTAGGAGCTTGGGACATGTCACCTGGGAACATAACAGAAACGCTAACCTTCTAACAGTGGTTCTTTGAGGTCTCTGGCTGTGTGGTCCCTGGGGCCAGACCACGATGCAGTTGTTATGTGTGTTATAATGTCTTATTCCTGTCATGTGTCCTCTTTTCCCTATTTGGCTGGAAGCAATGCCTTCTCTGTTTGATTTTCCTTGGATATGTCTTGACTGATGCCCTATTCTTCATCCCATTTTCCATTATCCTTCAGAAGGAGATACACAGACATGAGCTGTGTGGTTTCTTCCCTGAGCAAGATCCAGGGCTACTTCTTAAACCCCTAAACTAGAAAGTAATTATAGAGCAAATGAAAGGATGCTTCCCTGTGCCCAGTGGGGAATAAGACATATCCTACCTCAGAGGTTGAATAGGCTAAACATGTTTGTAGGGCCTAAAAAGTTAGGTGATTTAGCTCTAACATATTATGAAGGAAAATTTGAGCAATTAAAGGTGTCCTTATGTCATAAAGAATGACCTGGACCTCTTACAGACCCCTTTTGGGGGCCTTGTTAGAGGCAGAACTAGGGGCTGACTGGACTGGTCCAATGGCATTAATGATGTTTTTGTGGAAACAGAAAAAACTTCCTTTAGTGCCTAGAAGAACGATACCTAACTGTACCATAGTGATGATGGTGATGGTGTGGTCATCTCCTTCATGCCCTGCTCCAGGGACCGCTCAGAGCTTAGAAGTTTTGAAAATTTATTTATTTTCATTTATTCTGAGTGCCAGTTGAGTATGCTTAGAATGCCTTTTGTCATGGGAAATGGGAAATAAAAACCAAGTGATAGGAGAGTTTTAAATGTCTTGGGTAGATTCCCAGGCATAGTACTGCCTTAGGCCTCCGATGGAGGAGCAGGCCTGTGTAATGACTGGCTGTGAGGCCCTCTCAGCCTCTCTTTCCTCATTTGCAAATTACTTTACATAATAGTACAGGCCCACAATCCCTGACCTGCCCTTCTGAAATCCCAAAGCACTGGAAACCTGAAGTTCTTTTCAGAGTTTGGTACCTGTCCTGCACTTGTCTGGGCTTATTTACATACAGTCTTTGTTGTATTCCCATCTTAGAATGGATGGCCATATGATATGCTGCAAAGATATTACTATGTTTGTTAGAAGGTGCTGCCTAGACCCCAGAATTCTAAATTCCCAAACACACTTGGTCCCAAGAGTTTGGGATAAGGGGTTGTTCTCCTGTAGTATCTACTCCATTGTGTTTTTGGAAGGATTTGATGCGATACCTTATGTATACAAGATGAAGCATTATGCTAGGCAAATAGTAGGTGCTCAATAAATGTTAGCTGTTAGCTTATTATTCATCAGTTTTAGAATCACACTTGTAGGACTAGGAATAATTAGACTAACTATCCAAGTCTAGCTTCCTGTGTTCAATAAAGGTCATGTGAATTATTTTAAACTAGAAAGAATTGAAGTAACAGTTTGGTATGGAATAGAAAGACCCAAAGACAAAACTGGGTTCAAATCCTATCTCTGCTACTTACCACCTCTGTGACCTTGGACAAATGCCTTGACTTCTTTGCCTCAGTTTTCCCATCTGTGTAACAGGGGATAACAAAACTGTCTCATGGTGTTGCCCTGAGCATTCGGAGAAACTGAAGAAGGCAGTGTATTAAAATGAATGACCCCTGACTGAGCCAGGCACATCACCTATGTGGTTTTCTTGCCAAAAGTGCAATAACCTCAGTTTAATCACAAAACATCAGGCAGACCAACATTGAAGGATATTCTACAACATAACTGGCCAGTACTCTTCAAAAATGTCAAGGTCATGAAAGACCAGGGAAGACTAAGGAGCTGCCACAGACTGGAGGAGACTAAGGAGATGTGACAATAAAAGGTGGGATTCCAGATTGGCTCCTGGAACAGAAAGAGGACAGTAGTGGAAAAACTGGAGAAATCCAAATTAATTCTGTAGTATAGTTAATAGTATTGTACCAAGGTTAATTTCTTCATCTTGATGATTTTCCTATGGTTATGTAAGGTGTTAGTTAATATAAATGGAAGTTGGGCAAAGATGTATGGGAACTCTACTATTTTTGCAATTCTTCTGAAAGTCTAAAATTATCTCAAACTAGAATGTTAAAAAAAAAAAAAGAATGGCATGTTGCTTGGCAGACTTTAGTCAGGGCTAAGCAAATGTACTTTCCCTGGCTCCCTTGGGTCATCCTGGGAACACTAGAGACCTATACACACACAGAGAGAGAGGACAGTGGTTTCAGAGGAGGGAAAGTGTTACTAGTCCAGGCTGCATCAGAGGAAGGAGAAAGTCAGGTGCCCGTTGCAAAGAGAAGCTCCCTTATATGCCCAGGTCTTGGAGACAGAACAGAGCAGGACCTTTGTATGCAGAGTAGCAGAAACACTCTGTCAGGCTCTATCTGTTGCAGTGGTAACTAGTAGTTAAACACTTTGCTGTCAGACAATCTTAGTTCCAGCTCCACTTTTGTTACTTATTATCTTGCGGGGACCTTGGGAAAGTTACTCATCTTTAACATGGGACAATGTACTGACATTTGGGCTCAATGAATGGGTTGAATGAGAGGGTCCAGAGCAGTAGCCAGTGTGGACTGTTGCTTCTCCTGCTCCTGAAGCCTACCTGAGTGGCCCCAGTGGAAGTGCCTACTGCCTTCCAGGTTTCCTACAGTACCTGTTTTGTGTCCCTCCAAGGGCCTTTCCTAGAGCCTTCCAGTCCCACAGTGTGTGTGTCTTGTTTGCCCATGACCTAGAGCTCCTGTAGACCACAGGGCTTTGCATGTAGGAAAATGTGCAAATGTGGTGAGTAAGTGGGTGAGTGAGTGAGTGAGTGAGTGAGTAAATGAATGAATGAGTGAGTGAATGAGTAAATGAATGAGTGAGTTTGTGAGTAAGTGAACGCATGACTGGGTGAGTAAAGAGGTGCCTCTCTGAAAGAGGGCTGCACACCACGTGTGCTTATTGGTGCAAATAGTTGCTCCTTGGCAAACTGTTCTCTAGGAGGAATTTGGAAGCGTTCAGACCAGACACACCCTTTTATTTTGATTTTTCTCCCCCTACCTCAGATACCAGTCACCTGTCCAGGAAAAAAAAAAAAAAAGCCAATTAACTCATTTTCTTACAGTGTTTGAACATCTTAAGCTTTAAAGCTGTTTGTCAGCACTTCACAATTCTCCGGACCTCTCTCCTTGTCACTGAGAACTTTTTACCACAGGAAATCAGGCTCATTTTAAGGGCCAAATAGTCGCTAAATATAGCCTCCTGGCACAGATATTAAAAGAGCTGTGTTGATGATGTTATGTCTGAATAGAGAAGAAGGGGAAGAAAATAACTTTTTCTTTTTCTGGAAAGAAGAGTTAAGATCCACCAGGTTTTCTGTGGGTCCACAGGGAGTGGAGCGATGGTGTGGTGTCAGTATCTTCATTATGGAATCACCAGATGTTTGTCACCAGCTTAGGGCTTGGTTTTAGATTTCTGTTGCCAGGCAGTCATTTCTTGGTAATTTCTTCTTGTCTCCATTGAAAAATGCCCCCTGCCCAAGGAGAGTGACCTCAAACGAATGTGCCCTTCCCACCAAGCCCAGGGAGGTGTCAGTGAGAGCCACTCTCCCCCAGCCCCAGGACCAGCATGGGCTGAGTGGGGAGCTCACCCCTGCATCTTTCTCTTTTCAGTGCTGGTTGACAAGCAGCGGGTGACACAGGTGGAAAGGGGTGGAATGAGGCCCTGGAATCTTCGCTAGTGAAAAGTGAGCAGTGGGTATAGAAGCCAGGAAACAGTTCATGCCTCAGAGGGAGATCTGAATTGAAATTTCATGCACACTAGTCACTATGGCATAGATTTGTGGGGTGGGAGGGTGGAGTTTTCACGGGGAGAATGGCTTTCATGGGAGCTGATGACTTTCTTCTTTGGCTTCCACTTTGGGGTAATTGGGTGGTCAGAATAATGTCAACAGAAGATAAAACTTTGGGGATGATGTTTTTGTATCTCAAATGTTCTTTCAAGAATATAAGTAGATAGGGAGGAGTGGGAAGGGGGGTAGTAGATGGGGGAAATTTTTTAAAATTATTTCTTCAATTAAATAAAAAGAAAGAAAAGGAAGGAAGAAAGGAAGGCTATAAGTAGGACTATTTTAGGAGTTCTGAACTTTCTTTGGGGCAGAACTTACATCTCTTTGGGAGAAAAACTTAGTAGCTCTTTCTGTAAGAAGCTCTGTGCAGTGAACTCTTAGTCTTTGTATGCCTGAAGATGTCTACATTTTACCATCTTCTTTTCTCTGTTATAACCAAGATTTTATTAATACTTGTTTGGTTATCAGCACACAAACGTCGAATTAATGCTAGCATTAAAAAGCCTATACAATAATAGCTGCAATACTTAGCTAAAGTGTTACTCAACTACTATTCCAACATAAAATTTGGAGACATTTTATTCACAAATAGAGGTCACCAGAGCTCAGAGTTTTCAAATATTGCTAATTTTTAAGCCTTTTGTGAGGACTGTCCTGATAATGCAGGAAGTGATATCTCATACATTATACTCACGGCACCTTAACAAGTTTGGAGAAATTCTAGACCTTCCCTTGCGGAATTTTGACATGGATGGTGTTCAGTTCAGATAAGGAGACAAAACTCGTATTGAAGACACAAAGGCAATAATAGTAGGGGAAAAAAACACAAAAATGAAAGATGGATCATTTAAAATGACTGTCATTTGGGCTCTGTGTATTTTAGAGGATTTTTTATTATCCCTCTCACACAGTCTATGGAATGTTACGTTTACACAAACAAAACCTCCCTTAATCGAACATTCCACAAATTTCTGGTTTCACTGATATTAACCAGTACATGATTTTACCTCTCAAAAAGGAATTTGTACTTATTTAAAGATGCATTGAAATGTGGGATAAGGTGGATTCCATGCTCCTTAAAAAATATGTTTCTGGCACTACAGAAAAATCTGCATTTCCAAAATAGGTGATGAAGCTGTTTCTTAGAATTGTAGGAGAAAGGTATGTAAGAACCATCGCTAAGACTGGTCTAAGACTGCTTTCTTTCCCACTGCACTGGAGCCTGAAATAGCCTCATTTTTAGGTTCTGTTGTTAAGTTGTCTTTAGTCTCTGCTTGATGATCCTCCTCTGCCCATTTTCTTTTGCTTCCTTTCCTCTTTTGTTGAGACATTTTTGGTCTGATGAGATTTCCTTTCTTATTGCCTTTTTTTGCCTAAGAGTCTATTTTTTTCAAGGCCAGATTAGATGACTATTTGCTGATCTTCTGGGGGTTTCTCTTTAGTGCCCATTCAGCAGACTTGACTTTCCTTATTGTCATCTTGACTGAAAGCAGTGACTGTGGACACAGTGGCGGCAGAGGGTATGGCCTGTAGATACCATGGTGAGTCCCTTCCGAAAGCCAGCAACCTGGACACTCCCCCTCCTGCTACCTGAGCTGCTGAGTTACAGGATGGAGGTGGAAGAGCACATGAAACAGGATTAGGATTCTGTTGCCTTCTCACACATAGTTCTTTTTTCTTCAACACTTTGAAGCTATTATTCTGTTGTTTTCAGGCACTTAATTAGTCCAGTTGTCAGTCCCTTGTGGATAATCTACCTTTTCTTTCTAATAGCTTCCAAGATTCTTTTTAATGTAGTATGTAATGTACACCAGGTGTTTTCATTTGTTGTTCTTGGGACTTACTTTAGATTATACTCAATTCTGGAAGATTCTCAGCTATTATCTTTTTGATTATTGCCTCTGATTTTTTTCCCACTATTCTCCCTTTTGCAAATCCTATTAAGTATATCATGGAACTTCTCATTCCGCTCTCCATTTTATTCAATTTCTCGTTCATATTTCCTGTCTTATTTTGCTTTCTTTGTTTTCGTTCTATGTGATTTCCTCAGATCCCTCTTTGTATTTACTAATTCTCTCTTTAGTTGTACCTAAATTTGCTCTTTGAGTTCTAGAATTCCTATTTGTAATCTTTTTTTTTTAAATTCACTTGCTCTTTTTCTACATCTTATTTTTGCTATGTGATTCCATTACTTTTTTCACCTTAATGAATGTTTTAAACATTCTTATGTTGAAGTCAGGGGACTATTATTTATAGTTTCTGGAGCATTTGATTTTCTTTGTTGAATCTGCTCTTTTCATAGTATTTGCTTTCCCTGTAACTTTTGTCATTTTTGTCTGTCAGAACATCTTTGGTGGAGATTATATTCTATGGGGTCTTGCATGTACCTTGTTATTATGGTATCCCTTGGGAAATCTTTTTATAATTGTCTTTGCTAGGCCCTCCAGAACTAATTGGTTCTAGGCCAAGTTTTATTTGATTTTCCATGACAGGGATTCCACACTGCATGAGTAGTGGAGAACCTTGACACACTCATACAACACAGGCTGGAGGCTCTTGATTCCTCTAGTCTCCTCACCAAAGGTCTGGGGCTGCAGCTTTGGCCAGGAGCTCAGTTCCAGATCCCTGATGCCCACACAGTCAGTGACCTTAACTCGGGTTATATGCCCTCATAGCATATACATGGTTGCATATCCTGTAGCATGTGCCTTTGAGTCTCATTTGCTGCAGTAGCTTTCTGGTATCTGGAGATACTTTCAAGTTCGTCTACAAGTTGATGATATCTAAAAAAAAAATTTTTTTTTTCTAGCATGTCTACATATTGTGTGAGAGAGGAGGTCTTATTTATGACAATTTAGTCTGCACTCTTTACCAGAGACTTAGTCCTGTACTATTTATCTCCTATAAAGCAGCCAGAGAGATCTTTAAAAAAAAAGGAAAAGAAAAACATCAATCAGATTATTTCATTGCCCTGATTAAAACCTTCCAGTGGCTTCCTATTTGCTTAGAATAAAAGCACCTTTATTAAATAAACTATAAGATTCTCTATAAGCTGCCCCTGATACCCTTGCCAGCCTCATCGTGCTCACTATGCTTTTAGACTCCTTAAAGTGGCTTATTCTGACTCCCCCCAAAAAACCATACCCTCACTCTCCATCTCATCAGCTCTTGCATTTTCTTCATTATAGGTATTATGGAGTAGGATCATCTTGTTTGTTTTTGGGTTTTGTCATCTGTCTCCTTCCCACAACCAGTGGGGAATCCATGAGCACCATAAGAATCTGTCTTATTTACTGTTACATCCTCTGCCTCCACCACAATGCAGTGGGACAGCAATTAGGGCCAGTCTTCTCCTCTGTAGGTTAGGGCATTCAAACCTTTGCCACCTGTCTTCAGCATTCCTACCTCTAATCTTTCAGGAAAGAACACTGGAGATAGGGTCAAAGATCAGTGTCCCAGTTCTGGCCGAAAGGCACAGTCCCTGTGTGATCCTAGGCAAATTACTTAACTTCTCCCAGTCTCCATTTTCTCATTTCTAAAATGAGAACTACCCTATGTGATAGAATTTTTACGAGAATGAAATGTGAATATTCTCATAGCCTTGGGAGAAGTGGCAGCAATTATTTAGGAGTAAAAGTATTCACTTCTCAGGGAAGGGACTATAGGCTTCGCCTTACCAGGATCATGAAACCCTTGAGACTTTTTTCACCCCTGGTCCTAAGCCCCAACTTGTTGGTTATCCTCTAGTGTTGGCTTTTGTTTCTGCTGTGGCTTTATTTTGAGTGACTGTATGGATATGGATGGTGAGCTCCATGTCTGTCAACCAACAAATGTATTTTTGAGAGCTCAGTCTAAGCGACAGCTATAAAAACCTGTTGCTGCCCTCATGGAGGCTCTGCCTGGTTGCTGGAGGGCAGGGGTCCTGGTGTCCTCTTTGGCTTGCTCAACAAAGTTCTGTCAGAGTTCTGGATAAGTGGGTTAGTTGGAATGCCTGCCAAGACCTGCCTTGATGGCATTCATCATTCAGCAGATAAGGTTTTCTAAGTGTCTGCAGTGCCAGGCGCCAGGAGTGAGGGATAATCAGACTTGATTGCTGAGTTCAAGTTGCTCCTAGACCCAAGGAAGAACGTGTGGGCCAAATGGTCACTGCAACTGCTAACCACAGAAACAGAGGAGGCCAAAATGAGTGGGAAGAGGCCAGGAAGGCAGGATCGACTATCTCAGTTGCTTATTAAAGAACTCAGGGCCACACTGTGGCTTGTAGTGATTCTAAATGTGACAGACATGGAGAAGAGAAGAGAAGCTCAGTGCAGACTGGAGGAGTAAGGGAAGCTTTGGAGAGCAGATGGGTCTCAGGAAGGCTTTGGAGGACCAAGGAGTGTAGCTGTGGGGAAGAGGGTGACAATGTGAGTAAACAGGGAATACTGCAAGCAGAGGCCACAGACATCCTGAGGGCTGGATTCTTTTGTGGGCTGGTTTTGTTTGGCCCATGCAGTGCTCTTTAAAATTGGAACTTAATGTCTTTAGATGGAGAACATACTCTTTCCTTCACTGTGGTCTTCACCATTCCTCATTTTTATTGCCTACTTGACCAAACACATTTATAGAACCAGCCTAGACCCCTGCTCTATTCACTGGAGACCCAGGAGAATCAATGGAAGGGTCTAGAATTCATAAGCTAGTTCAGTATAAGGAATAAAAGTGCTGGGAGTGAGATATATAAAAATCAATAGTATGTTTTCCTCTATATCAGCAACCTGCTTGAAAGTATTATAGAAAACAGATCCTGTTTACCAATGCAGTAAGACCATATGTACCTTTATGAATCTATGAAATCTCCAGTCATTCAGTCAAAACAAATTGAGTGTGTGCTATATATTTTCTCTTTAATTTAAATTTTTAAATAAATTTTTGAATACATAATTTTTTAAAAAAAAGTGAAAAGGCTCTTTTCCACTCCTTTCCCCTGGAGGCAAGTTTCTACTCAACTCCTGGAGAGAGAACCACTCACTTCCTAATTCCCTGTGCTCCCTCCAAGTATTTTTTTATATGCAAATAAATATAAATATATTGGGATTTTCCCCACTTCCCCACTTTATATACAAATGACAGTTCAGAGTCTTGCCTTTTCACTTCACCAGATGTCTTGGCAGTGTTTTTTATATTAGCATATAAAAGACTTCCTCATTCCTTTTTTACAGTTGACTAGTAAAAATACTGATTTTAGATATTTTAGATAGAACCATGAGCTCCAGAGTAAAATTGCCTGGGTTTGAAACCTGGTTCTTCTGCTATAACTTTGAACTAGTAATTTCTCTATGCCTTAGTTTTTTCATGTGTAAGTAGAAATAATAGGTACTGAATCATATTGTTGCAAGAATTGAGTGAGATAATGCTTATAAAAGGGCCTAGAGTAGTGCCTGGCATCTAGTGAGCCCCTAAATATTAGCTGCTTTTCTTATTAAAATGATGAGTATTATAAATGCAAAGTAAGGTGAAAGAATAAGGAGTGACTTGGGCCGTATTTTAGAAAGAGGGTTCCTGATGGAAATTATAAAACTACTGAAAATATAAAGCAGATGAATTAATGGAAAGACATACTTTGTTTCCAGGAGAAACTATGGAATTTATAGATTGTCATCTCTTCCAAGTGTAATTTATATTTATCCATTTATAACCAAAACCTCAACAGGATTTATTTTGGAACTTTTTAAGTTTTTCTAAAATATACCTAGAGAATAAATGAGTGAGAATAACTTAAAAACTTTGTAAAAGATTGCTGCAATGAGAAACTTGCCCTATTAAATATCAAAACACATTTTAATGATTAAAACAGTGACTGAATTGATGGCTGCAGAATGAACAGATCAATAGAATAGAATAAATAGCCCAGAAACATACCTTTACACACATGTAAATTAATTATATGATGGAGGTGACCCCACAAGTCAAAGGTTTGGAAAGATTATTTGATAAATTAGGTGAGGGTCATTGGTTAGCTGTTTGTGAGGAGAAGAGGATGTTGTAGATTCTCACCTCAGCCTGCATGCCTAGATAAATTCCAGATAGATTAAAAAGTTAAATTTGGGGGAGGAGGAATTAAACCATTAAAAAAAATCTCGAAGAAGGCAGAAGGAAGCATTTTGGAGAGGACCTCTGAATTTCAAAGCAGTTAAGAATATCACAGTGAGAAAAACTGACTTATGCAATCACGAAAAGTTAAGGGCTCTGTATTAGTTTCGTGGGGCTGCTATAATAAAGTACCATAAAGTGGATGGTTTAAAAGTACGAGAATTCTCTCCTGTTTGAAGGCTATAAGTCCAAAATCAAGCTCTTGGCAGGGTCATGCTCTCTCTGAAACCTACAGGAAAGAATCCTTTCTTGCCTCTTCTAGTTTCTGGTGTTTGCTGGCAGTCCTTCGTGTTCCTTGGCTTATAGACACATCACTCCAACCTCTGTCTCAGTCTTTATATGAGGTTCTCCTTGTGTGTCTCTGTCTCTCTTCTTATAAGGACACACTAGTCATCATTGGATTAAGGGCCTACGCTACTCCAATATGACCTCGTCTCGGTTTAACTGATGACACCTGCAACAACCCTATTTTCAGATAAGAAGACCATATTCTGAGGTACTGGGGTTTGGGACTTCACTGTCCGTTTGGGGAACATAATTCAACCTTAACGGGCTTCATATGTCTAAGTACAACAGAGGAGTTCAGCGAAAGTAGCAAATTGGCTACATACCTTCTTTCTAGATTTGCTACAATAATAGTAAAAAAAAAAAAGAAGAAGAAGAAGAAGAACAATAAAGACCCACAAGGACAAAGAGGAATCATTATCAAAGGAGAGATTTCAACACATTTTGGGAAGAATTAAAGAGATGTTGACGAGAGGAGAGCAAATTCGCTCTGCAGGGCCCAGGTGGGCTTGAGCTTGGAGGCATCCTGGTGGGTGTGGGGGGAAGCAGGATTGACATTAGGTGAAGATATCAGTCTATAAGAACTGTACCCCCACCACCCTCTGCATTATAGCAGCCAGGCATTTATCCTGCAACTGGGGACCAGATTGGAGAAACTGACCTGGATTAGCTCCTAACTCAGAAACTCAATGTGGCAGAGGGTGGAGTACCACAATGCTGAAAACAAGGGAATTAGTCTGGAACTTTTACTTCATCCAGACCTGCCCAGGTGGGCGATCAGAAGATGCTCTCTGGAGCAACCTGAGGCCTCAGAGCAAAACCCTCCACAGCCTGATTGGGAGGCCCAGTGAGAGGGCTGGCTCCCCAGACATTCTCCCTAAAATGAAATTTGCCAGTTGATGAGCTCCACCAATGAAACCTCCAATTAACTTTTTAGAGCTTGGCCACTAATATAAACAGCTAACCAAGGATCAGCTGACACAGAAGGAAAGGCAAGCCTCTGCATGAACAAAAGAATTAAAATAAACAGTTAGGAAAAAGCAGTCTGTAAGAAACAAAGACAATGTAAGTTCAGAAGCAAACTTTAGAAATTTCCAGATAGTATTCTCATGGAGTTCAAGAGGGCAGTGAACTCAAAATTTCATTAGAAAATAAAGTCATAGAAGATAAAGTAATGAAAAGCTCTCACAAAGTAGCAAAAAGGACGAGTTGAAAAGTACAAAGAACATATGAGACCTGGAGAATCAGTCCAGAAGGTTCAACATTAAAATGTTTAGAGTTCCAAAAAGAGAAATAGGGGCAGCAGAAGTGATTTCCTCATCTGCAGACCACCAGTGTACAAGGAACACATCTGCAGACCACCAATGTCCAGTACAATAAGTGACAAAAGACACCCCGAGGTACTGTACTGTGAAACTTTAGAACACCAGGGCTAATGAGAGGATTTTACAAGCTTCCAGAAAGGAAAAACAGACATCAGGCAAAGTAATGGGTATTGGATGGTACTGAGTTTTTCAAGAACAGCACTGGATGCTGGGTTTAACATTCTGGGGGTAAATGATTCAATCTGTTATTTTGAACTCTGCCAAATGACCAATAAAGTGTGAAAGCAGAACAAAAGGATGCACTTCAGCAAGACAGGAAGAGGAAAGCATGAGATTCGGGAAAAGTGGATCCAATACAGGCGAGTGGCAAAGGGAACTGAGGGCTGCCTTCTGGAAACACAGTATATCTTACCAGTGGTTCCCAACCTTGTTGGCTCCAGGGACTGGTGCTCCCATGAGAAACTAATGCCTGGTGATCTGAGGTGGAGCTGAGGCAGTGATGCTAGCGCTGGGGAGTGGCTGCAAATACAGATGAGGCTTAGCTCACTCACCTCCAGCTGTGAGGCCCAGTTTCTAACTGGCTGAAGACCTACCTGTCCATGGCCTGGGGGTTGGGGACCCCCGTCTTACACAGTTGATTTGTGTCTTTTACTTATTTTTTATTTAGATTTTCTTTTTGTTGCTTAGTTGTAAGAGTTCTTTATGCATTCTGGATACTAGACTGTGATCAAATATTGATTTGCAAATATTTTCTCCTTTCTGTTGGTTATCTTTTCACTTTCTTGGGAGTGTCACTACTTGCTTTTTAAAATATATTTATGTATGATTTTGATGATATTTATTAAAAATTAAAACTAATAAAAGAATAAAAATCAGATATAATTTAAAAAGAGGATAGTATGTTTTAAAAGTGATAGAATAAATATCTTCCTCTACTTATTAGGAAACTTGTACAAACCCATAAACACAGACTCCAATAAATAAATGGATATGAATAGATGACTCACGAAGGAAGAAAAAATTCATAAACATAAAAAAAATGAGTAAGTGAAAATACAAATTAATCTAATAAGATATTTAAACCTTTTTTCTAGTGACAAAAGTGAATATTGTCAAGATGTACAAATATATAGGCACTCTTCTGATAAAGAAAGTACAGACTAGCGTGACCTTTGGGAAAGCAGTTTGGCACAACATGTCAAGAATCTTAAAAATATTGTTACTCTTTGACTCAGTAATTAGCCTTCTAAGAATCTATCCTAAGAAAATAACTTGAAATGTACAAAGCCCTCTTACATGCAAAGATATTTATTACAATGTCAGTTTAATAGTGAGGAATTGTAAACAACCTAAGCATTCAACAGAAGGTAGATGAGTAATTTCTTATACACCCAGTGCTTGAAAAATGCCTAGCACTCACTAGGCATAAAATAAATAGTTGAATGAATGAATATATCTACAGGATGGAATATTATGCAATCATGTAAAATTGTATTTATATAATTTTTAATAATGTGAAATTATTAGACTTTGGAGGGAAATGATGTTAAAAAGTTTATCTGGAATATGGTCTAACCACTTGTTTTTTTTAAAGGTTTATTTATTGTTAAAATAAAAACACAGGAAAAAGAAGGAAATAAATAAAAATGTTACCTCTGGGTGGTAGAACATTAAATAATAAAAAATATACAATCTCCTTAGCTGATCCACAGTTATCTGACCTGTCTCAGTCAGAGCAGTTTTCTGATGACTTCATCACCTGATGGAAAGGATGATCTGAAAGTGGAGGTGATCCCTTCTGCTGGGCTCTCGCTTCCCCCATTAGTAAAGGTTTCATTAGGGCTGTGGCATCTGACTCTTTGCTGAGTACTAGCTGAGAAATGCAAAATGTATGAAATTTATTCTCAAACACTTAAGCACCTATTTTGCACCAGGGACCAAGGACACAAAGTTCAAGGACCCCTTTACCCCAGGGAGTTCACATTCAAGAACAAATAAAATAATCAGGGCTCCAAACCATCCTCTGTGTGTGCATAGCAAAGGACAATGCTGTCTTCAAGTTTCTTGGTGACACTCTCTGTGCACCTTTCACGACTCACTCAGTTGACAGCCAGGCCTAGAATACCTGAGTGCTCGTGTTATCGACAACCCTCACTCTGTTTGTCCTCATGGCTTTTGGCAAGGGCTTCTTGTGTGACAAATGAAGTCACTGACTATACTTCAGGGAAACTGACTGCCCCCAAGTGCCGGGGCATGGCTAAAAATTTTATTTATATTATACATTCATAATATATATTTATACATATTTATAAATATGTGCACGTATATATGTATAAATAATTTTCTATAGTGAGTTGGTATTGCCTTTACAATAAGGCAGAAATAAAAGTATGCTTTGTGTTTCTCTTTTGGCATTCATTCTGCTTGTTTGCTGTATTGTCTTGCTGCCTGGGTTGCCTGCAGGCTGTCCAGAAGGCTCTGCAAAGAGGACAAGGGTCCTAAGCATGGCCACAGTGTGGAGCTGAGCCTGGGGACCTCAGAGAGGATGGAGGGACCTTGAAGAGAGCCCCTGGTCAATTGGTCAGCTGGAAGCACTAGTCCTTTGCTTGTCACTAAAGCCAGGGACACCCAGGTGCCATGGGGCCACTTTCTGCTGCTGGCTCTTGGAGAGGCTCCAGCAATCTGAAGGTTGCTATTAAGATCCAGAGTTGGGAGGCTTGTGATGACTGGTGTGATGCAGCTGTCCCTGGGAGAGGATCAAAGGCCACTAAGGAAGGGAGGGTGGCAGCTGCTGGCGGTGGGCACAGGGCCAGGCCTGGGAGAACCAGGCAGAGGATTTGCATGGAGGGCCTGACGGGTGGAGCTTTGTGTCCTGGGTGTCCTTATCTGAAAGGGTGGCCAAGCAGATCTCTCTTTACCCGAGTTCCCTCTCATGCGGGCTGCACTTGGCCACCTTCCAGTCACTCCTTGAGGGTCCTCGCCAAGAGCCCCTCAGCCCCCACTCCTGCAGACACAGCACAGTGGACTCCACATTTCCTGCATTCACTCAAGCCTTGGCCACTCATTGTGGGGCTGTGGGCCTTCTGTTAATATGGTGGCAGAGGGGTCTCACTTTCTGACCACAGTAAGTTCTGTGAGCACTTGCCTGCCTGAAGGAAGGCAGCCTTGATAGGTTTACACACGCCACCTACCAGGTTTGTGGTACACACAGTGGGGCACCAGCAGCATGCCATGCGGAGTCCAGAATACAGGGAAGACTGCGGCTTTGCTTTCAGTTTCACAGAGGAGAGAGATTCATCAACAACAGTGTGAGAGTACTAGCTGAGGTGTGTGGGGGACACTATGGGGCACTAGAAAGGATGCAAAGGACTCTTTCTGGGGTGGGGGATAGTGGACAAGTTACAGAAGAGGTAACTAGTGAGGGAGGCTTTGCGGAAGTTTCACAGCTGAGGACACAAGAGAAAAAAATCAGTGAAGAAAACATGTTAGAAAGGCCCTGAGGCATGGAAGAGAGCCAGGTTCTCTGAGAGTTTGGGAGTATGGGTTGGGGAGGGAGTAAGGCACAGGGAAGATGAAGCTGGAAGGGAGCTTGGGGCCAGATTTGCATGTTTGCCAACTGAGATTTTAAAGGCAGCCTGTGGAGGGAGCCTATGAGGAACACCAGTAAAGTTGTCTTCTGTTTCTGGTGAGGTGCTAGCTGCACTCCTGGGAGACTCAAAGTCACCAGATAACCTGAAAATCTTAGAAATGTTAGATAAAGAGAACAAATATCCTTTCAAATGCATAGAAATGCTTATGGGATAGCAAAAGAAATTCCTCTCTCACCTTCCTGACTTTCTTCCTGGGGCCCCTTCCCAAATAAACAATTTGTTCTTGAATCTTTGTCTCTAGAGTCTGAGAACCTAAACTAAGATGGATTCTTCAATAAATTATGCTGAAGCAACTAGTTTTCCATAGGTAAAAAATAAAATAATAAGATAAAATTAGAATCCCGAGACGAAGCCTTTGAACTTGGCAGTGAGTTATGGCAACCAAGCAAGCAACTTGAGCCAATGAAGAAGGCTGCAAACAGACACTAGCTTTCAGGGCAGGTGGTAATGGAAACTTCTTGGAGAAAGTGTGCTTAAAGTTAAAGAGAAGCTGGAGTTTGCAACTCCAGTGGTGAAGACCTGAAAGCACAGAGCTAGCCAGCTTGGGTCTCTGCCCTCCATCTCTGTATGCATCTCGGGGCCCAATCTGCCCAGAGATGAGTCTTGGCTCCAGAGACTGGGGCACCTGTGGCTATTCTGTCCTGTCCACACTGAGGGTCAACTCTGTCTCTCCCCTCTGTGGGAGGGATGGAGAGGATGGGAGGGCACAACCAGTATTAAGAAGCCAGCTTTGGGCCTGTCATCTGGCTCTAGCTTGTTGGCCCCTGGAAACTTGTGGCCTGTAATCTTCCACCTTTAACTCTTCCCTGCACTCATGTACATAAATCTCTTTGGAACCCTTGCAGTAATGGTGTCGCCATGGTCTCTGGAAGGAGCAGCATTGCAGCAAGTAGCTGTGAGACTCTAAGTGAATCACTTAACCTCTCTGTGCCTCAATTTCCTCACGTGGAACATGGGGATAATACCTATTTGCAAAAAGTTGTTATGAAGGCTAAACAATAATAATGGTCAGCAACTGTATATAGCGCCTCCTGGTGTCAGATGCTATGCTATATATTTAACTGCATTTAATCAACCCATGAGCCAGGCAGAGGTGATCTCTAACACTAACTTAGGGATGAGGAAACTGAGGCTCAGAGAATTACATAGTTTGTTCAAGTTCACGTAACTGGTTGGCTGCAGAACTGGTATTTGACCCAGCTACACTGCCCCTTTATTGAATAATATACGTGAAAGTGTTTTATAAACAGTCAAGTGTTGTACAAACGTTCGTTTGTTTCTAGTTACTCCTTGCTAAACTTCAGAGACCAGAACAGACGCTTTAACAGATGGGGAACAGGTGCTCTTTTTTCCATAACACCAGGTGATAAGGATGGGACAGGGGAGGAAAGATATGCTCAGATGCCCATGACCTCTGGACCTCTATGAACTGCACTTCCAGAGACAGAGAGCTCAAGATGTCTCTCTCCTCCATGGCAGAAAAGTAGAGGGCCCACAATGGTCTCCTCCAAGCTGATTTTCCTTCTTCCCTTCCAGATTCCTTGAGGTGCATCCACACATGCACATGCACACACACGCGCACACACTGCTTGCTGTCCTGTGCATCTTCCCCACAAGCCCAAGTGAAAGCCTTTGCTCCTTGGCAGGCCACCCATCCTCCAGTGTGTTCATAGCTACCAAAACCATCTTCCTCACTCTTCTGCTCAGGTCATACCCTGCCCAGGAACCTCACAGGAACAGCCTTTTGGGACCAAAAGGGATCTTAACAGCTCATTTGGTCAAAGAACCCCATTTGGTGTCTGCTCGGATCCTCTGCAGTCCCTGATCCAGGGCTTCAGCACCTTTCAGATCCTCCATAAATCTCACATGAATGATGAATATTGATGTTTGCCTCTCGGAGCTAATTTAAATCCTCTGGCCTCACTCTCAAAGTCCTTGAATAGAATGTCCCATGCCATCATACCGTACCCTTGCCTGACCAGCAGAGTAGGAATGGATTAGCTGCAAAATCTCTCTAGGGCAGCAGTCTGGGGACACGTTAGCAAGGAGGAGGCAGGGACATGGTCAGAATAGTTTATTCTTGTTTATGAGTTTTGTACTACATGTGTCTTGGAGTATATGTTTAATATGTGTACAGATATGTCTATTTATCAATGTCTCCTTAAGTATTCTAACATCAAAGATGTGCATAAACAACTAAAACTTTGGTCTCCTGGGAAATAGGAATATTACTTTCCTCTGGGCTACAGTTGTCGTTTTTTTGTTTGTTTTGAGGTTTTTTTTTTTTTGTCTGTAAAATGAGGATGTTGGCCTAGATAAATTGCTTTCAAACCTTTTAAATTTATTTAACAGGCATTCATTAATCTCTTGTTATGAGCAGGCATTGTTTGGTGGGTGGGCAAGACAGGACCAGTTGCCACCTTCATGAGTCTGCTGGATGGATGGATGTTCAACATGTAATGATGGGCATGATGCGGCCATAAGGGAAGATGCTATGGGGTGAATAACTGGTCTGGGGATAGCAGGAAGGGAGGCTCAAGCCAAGATCTTAAGGAAGAGCAGGAATTGGCTAGAAGAGGAGGTTGAGAAGAACACTCCAGGCAGAGGGTGCAAAGGCCAGAAGGTGAAGGTACTGCTCATTCCAGGAATGTGCCAGGTGCCTGTACAGTAAGTAGACAAGGAGAAAATAGGGTCTTAAGGTGGGGCCGAAGAGACCGGGCAGGTGCACAGGACTTCTAGGCCCTGTGGATATGTTTTATCTTAAGGACAATGGAAAACCTGCAAAGGATTTGAGGCAGAGGAAAGTCATGACTGCATATGTACTTTTTAAAGGTCCTTCTGGCATATAGTTTTGACCCCTTTCATATTTGAATGAGATAGTCAGATGGATTAAAGGGAGGCCTCACTGTGAAGAATGAACTGGGGGCAAGGGTCAGTTAAGAGGATGATAATGGTGACTACAGATTCAGAGAGAAGTGGATAGGGACATTTAAAAGATTGAGTTGCCAAGACTTTTTTGGTCATTGGTTAGATTGAGAGGGAGCATAGTCAAGGATTATTCTCAGGATTCTGGCTTTGGCCACAACTGAAAGCATAATGGTGTTAATAGATTTGCAGGAATGGTCAGGGGGGATTTGGGGCATGTTAAGTCTGTAGTCACTGTGGACATTGCTAAGCAGATCAGTAGGTCAGAGAGATGACCATTACGTTTGCGTCTGGATGGGAATTGGAGGCAGGAGGTGGAGGAGACTGCTGAAGGAGAGCACAGAGAACCAAGGGGGTTTCTACCTGCCCTGAGGACCTCAACATTTAACACACAGGTTGAGAAGAAGCAAGCCAAGGAAGTGAGAATGAAGAGAGAAAGGAGGGAAACCAGGAAAACTTGGTACTATGGAGGCCAAGAGAAGAGTTTCATGCAGAACAGAGTGCAAGCCATGGAAAACACTAGGAAAAACACAAGCTCTAGGTAGATGGGAACTGGAAAAAAATGTGTTCTTTGGACTTTGCAAATGGAGATTGTTACTGACCTAGCAAGAACTAGAGGAGTTTGTGAAATGAGGACAGTCTGTGAAGACAGGTCTTTCAAGAAGTTTGACTGGAAGGGAGGAGGAGGCCATAGTTAGAGGTGTGTGTGAAACCTAGAAGGAGTAGGTATTTTTTAAATTTAAAAGCAGACAGGGATAAACTAATTGAGAATAGTTGAAGTTACAGGACAAAGAATGTATCAGGTTCAATCAGAGAAGCAGAACCACTTGAAGATATATGTAATAAGGGATCTGTTATAAAGATTTGACCTTGCATAGTGTGGGACCCCATTACCTTGTTTATGTGAAGTTGTCTCTATATCTGGTGTTGAACCTTGAGGTCCATAAGGAGGAACTTGAGAAGGAAAGAGGTACGTGAAGTGGGGGAAGCAAGAAAAAGCTGGAACCTTAGAGGGTAGGCTGGAATTCATAAGGATGGACAGGGACCCTTTCTCACTGACTCCATTCCTCTAACTTCGATAATGAGGATGTCTTGCAGACTTGTGGTGTTCTTTGTCACAGAGCTAAATATGCACCTGGCCCAGGGGTCGGAGAAGCTAGAGGAGCTGTGGGCCTGGCTGCTGCACCAGGGCAACCAGATGACTCAGCAGACAAATGACACTATATATGAGTTTCAACTGTGCCTGATGCCTTGCACTGACTTCTTGGGCATAAAGGAGCATGGCCGCTCCTTCATGGCTGCCTGCGAGTTCTTGAGCAAAGTGTCTCATGCTAATTTGGAACTGTATAAGGAAGGGAATTCTGGGTAGTATAGTGGAGTAAGCTGACAGAACATGAATCCATCATAGGAGACTACTTCATTTTTAAGCAAGTATTTATTAGCAGATCAAGGCACTATTTTAGGACCCAGAGATACAATATAAGTCAGAGTCCATCTTCACAGAACTTCGGTTCCAACAGGGAAATCAGACAATAACAAGTACATATATAATGTGATGCCAGATTGTGATAAGTACTATTGGGGAAAAAAAGAGAGAATAATGAGTGTTGAAGGTGGGGTTTGGGTGAGAAGGAGGTTATATTAGAGAAGTGATGAAACCAGCCAAGCAGAGAGATCATGGGAAATAGTTTTTCAGGCAGTGGAAACAGTATATGCAAAGATCCTGAAGCTGGAACGAGCTTGTTTAAGAAACTGTAAGAATGGCCGAGTAGCTGGAGCAGAAGGAGTAAGGCAGAGAGGGGTAGAAGATGAAATTGGAGAGTTAGCAGCCAGATCATGTAGAATAGTCATTATCTACCTATCTAGCGGTTCCCATGAAGACCTCACTTGGAAGGCTTATTCCTTTTTTAAACTGATTAAACTGTCCTTGTGCTAAAAGCCTCTCTCTAGGGTCATTTGTTGACTATTTTAACATCACAACTGCCTGAGGCAATGGATAACGGGATAAACTATAGAACATAAAGCTGGAAGGGAAAGGCTAAGGAATAAGATGTCCGTAGGGGCTTTTAAAAATAACATATTCCTAAAATCCATGCACATGTGTTGGCTGTATGCATATTCAGAAGAGACTTGAGAAGGTAATAATCTCTCACCTCTGACTGACCTTGAAGCTCTGTGAAAACAGGACATGAAAGTTGAGGCAGAGTTATAAACTGCTTGGCTGAGTGTTGAAGGCATGCCTCAACACACATACAGAGCCCCTCAGCAAAGAATAGGAGATTTATTGGTTCCAGGAAGTTAAGGAAATCTCTGTCTAATCATTAGTTGACCATTAAGTTAACTGAGCCAAGACTTCAGTGGTCATCATGACATTGAATACAGACTTCGCAGAATTAATTCAGGAAAGTTACTAAACAAATAACCACTGCAGCAAGCAGCACTAACAACAAACCCTACTGAGGGGTGAAATCTAATTTCCAGAGTTGCACATTATATTATTTGACATGTTCAGTTTTCAACAAAAATTATGAAAAATGCAGAGGAATAATAAGAAAATAACCTGTGTGCACAGAGAAAAAATAGCAATTAATAGAAACTGTCTCCAAGCAGCCCAGAAGCTGGAATTACTTGACAGATACTTTAAATTGGCTATTTAAAATATGTTCAAAGAACTAAAGGAAACCATATCTAAAGAATGAAAGGCAAGTATGAAAATGGACTCTCACATAGAGATAACCAATAGATAGACATTATAAAAAGGAGCCAAAAAGAAAATTATGGAATTGAAAAGTATAATTCAAACAAGAAAAAAATTGCCAGAGGGGCTCTAACAAATTTGAGCAGGCAGAAGAAAAGATCAGCAAACTTGAAGATAAGTCAATTGAGATATTTGAAGAAATAATGGCCAAAATCATGCCAAATTTGGTGGAAAAAGTCACCTACATATCCAAAAACCCCAACAAACTCCCAAGTAACATAAATTCAAAGAGACTCCGATCTAGACACATATAATGACGCTATTAAGAGCCAAAGACAAAGAGAGCAGCAAGAGAAAGTGACTCATCATGTACAGGGAATCTTCAATGAGATTAACAGCTGATTTCTCATTAAAACAAAACAAAACAAAACAAAATGAAGACATGGAGACTGGAAGGCATTGGGATGACAGTTCAAAGTGATGAAAAGAGAAAAAGAATTGCCAAACAAGAATTCTATTTTTCAAAGGTACGTTTATGAGACTGAGGAAATTACTAATTTCTCTTAACAAAATGAAGGAGAAAGTAAGAAATTCCCCAGTCTCATAAAGAGCATCTTCAAAAAATTCACATCTAACATCATACATAATAGTTAAAGACTGAAAAATTTCCCCATAAAATCAGGAACAAAATAAGGATGTCTGCTTGCCATTTCTATTCAAGATCATATTAGGTGTTCTAATCAAGGCAATTGGGCAAGAAAAAGAAATAAAAGGCATCTAGATTGGCAAAGAAGTGGTAAAACTATATTGGTTGATGACATAATCTTATATATGAGAGAAAACTCTAAAGAGTCCAACAAAAACAACCAAAAATAAAAAAAACTCTATTAAGTAATAAATGAGTCAAGCAAGTTAAATTAGCATTCAACTAATAAATGATCTTGTGGGATACAAGATCAATATTTTAAAAATCAGTTGTATTTCTATACACTAGCCATGGTAAATCCAAAAATAAATATAATTTCCACTTATAATAGCATCAGAAAGAATAAAATACTTAGGAATATATTTAACTAAAGATATGCAGACTTGTATACTGAAAACTATAAAACATCATTGAAAGAAATTAAAGAAGACCTAAATAAAGGAAAGACATCCCATGTTTATGAGCCAGAAGATCTAATATTGTTAACCTGACAATACTCCCTAATGATCTACAGATTCAGTACAATCCTTATAAAAATTTCAACTGTCTTTTTTGCAGAAATAGACAAGCTTATGGAAATTCATATGGAAATTGAAGGGACTCAAATAGTCAAAACAATCTTGGAAAAAAAAAAGTTGGTGGTCTCATATTTTCTAATTTCAAGACTTACTATAAAGTTACAGTAATCAAAATAGTGTGGTACTGGCATAAGAATAGGATATAGATCTGGAATAGGAATGATGGTCCAGAAAGAAACTCATTTATCTACGATCAGTTCATTTTTGACAAGAGCACTCATACCAGTTAATTGGGAAAGACTATCTTATCAACAAATGGTACAGGGACAACTGGATATCCATATGCAGAGGAAGAAGTTGGACCCTTACCTCACACTATATACAAAAATGAATTCCAAAAAGATTACAACCTAAATGTCAGAGCTAAAACTATAAAACTCTTAGAAGGAAACATCGGCGTTTTAACATCATCATCCCCTTGGGCCTAACATTAAGGAAACAGGAACTCTCATACTTTGCAGATAGAAATGTAAAATGGTGAATTCTATGGTACCTGAGTTATATCTTAACTTTTAAAATGTATTTTCTGGCTGCATATAGGGATGGAGCATAGGTGGTCAAGAATGGAGACTGGGAGGTTATAATCTTGTCTAGTGATAAGCTCATCAGCTCCAAGGCCCAAGGAGATGATGGCTTTAAAAGGCGGGAGGGCCCAGGACTGGAATCCTTTGGAGAGGCTGGCTTCAACAGGAAGGACACCCACATTGAGGCAAGAGGGAAGAAAGGATGTGGGCATTTTAGAAAACTGGGTCTGTCTTTTGATTTGGTCCAGAAGGGATTATGAACCATTGTGAGCAGAGGATGCCTAGAAGCTTCAAATAGCTGGGGGCAAGCAAAGAACATGGGCTTGGCTTCCAGGAAGATCATGGGGCCCAGGGACTGGGCATGCAGGGCTGCTGGTGAGGGAAGCAGTCTTCTTGAATTGTATCCATCAATAATTTCTAAGTTGGAATATGGGGAAATTTGAGATATGTATCCTATTATTATGGCTCAATAATACAAGTCATAGCCTGAATTTAATGAATACCTTTTATGAAATCAAAGTAATCAGTCAAGAATTGGCATTATATTTTACAATCACAATTTAATTTTGAATTGGGTATATGCCAATGCATTAATAAAATAATAAAATGTAGAATTAATAATAACATTTAACATGGTTTAATTGATTGACAGAATATATTTTTTATCTTCAATGTCTTGCTTGGACTCTATAGCAACCACATGAAGCAAGTTTTATTATTTCACATTCATTTTATATAAGGACATGGAGGCTTAGGGAGTTAACACTTTTCTAAGAAGCCTGAATCCAAGTCTTCTAAATCTCATGTTCTTTCCACTATTACCCCATGAATCAAGCAGAATACTTTTTTGTTTATTCAGATTATCAGGGTATGTTGCCAAGGTGTCTTTTCCCAGAAAGTCTATTTTTGTAAAAAGACTTCGATGCTTGCCCATTCCATTGATTATTTTAAATAACATTTTTTCTGTTAATAGTAATGCTAATTATAGAAAATCTAGAAAAAAAATTTTAAATCCCACCCAGATAATTATTGTTAACATTTTAGTGTATTTGTTTCTAGTGTCTGTCTAAAAATATACTGCCTATAAATGCACATGCACGCACACACATATATACATACACACATATATTTATCCTTTAAATTTTGCTCATACTATAAACAGTTTTGTGCCCTACTTTTTTACTTAGTATGATGTCATGTGAAGTGGCAAAGCTTAATGGTGAAGGTTAATTAGGCCCTAGAACCAGAAGGCAACGCCCTGTTAGCTGTGTGTCCTTGTGAATGCTACTTAACCTTTTTGTACCTTAGTACAAACTAGGTTCATTACAAACTTTAGTACAAAATACAGTCTACTGTATGTACTATGTACTCTTCTCTGGTCTCAGGTGATCTCTGTTCTTGGGATCAGGAACTGCTCTATGTCTGAAACATGTCTGCTCCTTCTCCCATTGGCCAGCAGGGTCCTTGCCTTCAGTCCATTTTGCTCACATCCTTTGATCTCTTGCCCTTTGACTTCCGTAACATCTGTTTCAACCAATCAGCTCACCAGGATCAGCCCCTTTGTAGTCTCTGTATGATCTTCCTGACATAATCTGTGTGTCTGCAAGCATATCATTGGTGTGGATGTGCCGTGCTATTTCACTTAACATATATCTTGGATACTGTTTATATTAGCACATATGTCCCTGCCTTTGTTTTGTTTTGTTTGTTTGTTTGAAACTGTCATATAGGGGGAAAGCTTTTTAAAGCATGTCATGAAACCTGGAAGCTATAAAGAAAAAGTTGATAGTTTAATTACATAAAAATTACAAGTTTTAGTACAAGAAAAGATACCATAAACAGTCAAAAGACAAAAAGGCCTCCACATTCGCCTAGGCCTCCAACGCTGCTTGGCGATCCTCTTTTGTACCCTCACCCCTTTCTCACCAGTGACTATTTCAGACCTTCCTGCTCCTCAGAGCTCCAATTCCATCCTCCTTGCTGACTTGTCTTCTACTTCACTAGAAAACCAAAGTCATCAGGTACAAATGCTCTCTGCTTCCTGCCACAGGACCACTAAATATATTTGAACTCAACCCCATCTGTTTCACCTCCCACCTAATAAAGTGGAAGGTGTCTCTCTCCATCTGAAGCCAGCAACGCCTCCGCTTGGATCTCAGCCCATCTTACCTTGGTAGAACCATTGCTGTATTAATTACCTGAGTCAGAAAACTAGAAGTCAACCCATCCTACCAGTGCTGCACTCTTACCCCATTTATTACCACATCCTGCTGGGTTTTACCTCCTAGATACATCCTGACCGTTCTCTCCTCTCTTTCCTTCCTTCACTGCTCAGGATCAAGCCTCATTATTCCCTGCTGGGATCCCACTAGTCCCTGCTTTCAATCTGACCATCCTTGGAGCTGTGCTCCACATAGCTGCCAGTGGTATACCTAAAACTCAGACCTGTTCATGTCTCCTGCCAAACACTCTTCACTGACTGCCTATCTCCTCTATCAGTCAGTCTTGTCTGCTGTAAGGGGGAGGGTAAGAGTGGTGTATAAGGAATCCTTGGTTGGTGAGGGAGCATCTATGACTTGGAACAGCTTCCTCATCCCATTTGAGTCACAGATCTTCAGGATAGTCTTGTCACACAAGGTTCTCTCCTCTATGACCCTTGATTGCCTAGCTCTCCAGATTCACCTGCCAGCATTCCTTGCCTTGGACTTTATGTCACATAAGCTACCCCACTTCTTTCAAGAACATGCTTACCTCCCTGCTTCACTGGGGCTGCTAGTGCTCATCTTCCAAAACTCAACTCAGGCATCATTGCCCCTGAGGCCCAGGCTGGGGAAGTGGTCTCTCTTCTGCGCAGTCCTAGCCTCCTGCACAGATAAGTGCTTTGTTGAGCAATCTGGCGGCCTGGTGGCCTCTTAGGAAGCTGGTTGGGAGCTGTCTAATTCTAGAATGTGGAACACATACCACCACTTGGGCCCCAGCTTTCGGTCTCATCAGCTAATTCTGGGGAAATGAGAAAGGTCCCACTTCTTTCCCTCATAGCACTTACCATGATGTTGAAACTATATTCAAATAATTTATTATTGTGTTTGCCTCCCCAATACACTATAATCATCTTGAGAGCAAAGACTATGTCTTGTTCTTCACACAGCTTGACATATACCTGTTGAACTGAAAAGGAACTTGGCAAACCACAGACTGAGTTTAATGTTTTCTTGGTCATTGTGCCAGAACAGATGGTCATAAAGTCAATTTATGAAATGTAGTTAGGATAAGTATAAATTCCTGTAGTTACAGACAAAATTAACAGGCACGCAGATATTGGGTGGGTAAGTGAGGCTTTGCAGCAGTTCATCTGAGAAAAGGTGGGACTTTTCGCCGAGGAAGCCTCGGCGTGGGATGCCAGTGTGCTGAAGCTGCGGGATGCTGCTGGCACCTTGACCTCTGCTGTTGTCCCTGAGAGGTGGCTCTGTCATTGTCCTCTTTCTCTCCTGTCTTCTGTAATTTCTTCTCCCATCCATCCTCTCATCTTTAAATATGTTGATGCGCCCCCCTCCCACCTTTAAAACCCTCCATCCTACCCTGCCTTTTCCTCAGGTACCTCCCTCTCTTTCCTTCTTTTACACTCTTAAAAGATGAGTCGATACTCCCCTTCTTCACCATCCACCCCTTACTATCTGAAAACCCTTGCCCACCTGAGCTTCCAGGATGCGACTTTCTCTTGGTTCATCCTTCCCTCTCCTTTCTTCTTCTCTGGAGATAACTTTGCTTTATTGAAAAGCTGGAGACTCTACCATGTGATCCACCTCTCCATTTCTGATTTCAACCACCATGACATTGTTGAGTATCCCACCTCCTCTCCCCTGACTGTGGTGACTACCCACTTGTCCCCTTGAGCCCATTTGCTCCCCAGAGACCTTGCTCATCATCTCTCTTCTGTTGAAGTTCCTGCCCGTTCCATCCCTTCTGCCAACAAGCACATATAAACCTTCCCCATCCTTAAACAACCTACCACCTCCTTCAGATTTTTCCATCTCTGAAGAACTTCCTGTGATTCTCTGTCCTTCACCACCAGCCTTTTCCAAATAGAAGTCCACTTCCCTGCCTCCCTCTTGCCCCCTCTCACCAGTCACTGAATGTCACACAGTCTGACAGGCCTGAGTTACTCTGCAGAAGCAAAAGCTGCCTCCCAAATGGCATCAGAGACCTAACCAGCACTTGTAGTGCCTTTCCTCCTCTCTCCCCCAGTTCTCATCCTCAGGGATCTCCCTGCAGGATTTGGCCAACTCCTCCTTTTTTTTTTAGGGCAGTCCCCAGTCCTCATCTTCTCCTACCTTGTTCTCTCTTTGCTTAGGTCCTGCTCCTCCCATCCTAAATGGAGTTTTTCCCTTGGTCTTTTTTCTTCTTGACATTTTCTCCATTACCTATAATAGTAAGGTGATAGAGAGAGAGTGCTGAAAAGGCTTTACAAGGATAGAGGGACTTCTCCATGTTGGTTGGTGGTATTTGTTTGTTATTGTAATTGTTGTTTTGCAGTGGTTGGAGGGATTCCTTAGGGCACAAAAGAATGGGTTGGAAGGAGGCCAACAAACCACATGTTGGTTCTGCTCTTCTCTGGACATGCTCCAAACATTCTTTGTCTTCATGGTCTTTCTCTACCTGCTGTATTCTCTGGCTGCTCTTGATCTCTGTAGCATTCTAGTAATGCTACAAATCAAACATGACATTGTAGGTTTTTTGTTTTTGTTTTTGTTTTTTAACCGTGCAGTGTAGCTTATATTCTTCACCAGGAAACAGGCTATCTTGAGATCAGGATTTGACTTATTTTACATCCCTGGAGCACTTAACAGAGATTCTGGAATAGAGTGAGTACTCAGTAAGAGCTTCCTCAGTTGCATCAGCTAATGGGAAGAGCATCAATTTTAGACAGAACAGACCCAGATACTGATGCTGGTCCCAGTCTTGATCCTTATTAGTTGGGTGACCTTGGGCACATTGCTTACCTTTCTAATTACAGTAATTGTGAGGGTGAAATATAACAATGGATGCTCAGAAGATACGGGTCCCTTTCCCTTTCTGAGGTGGGAAGGAGATGGGAAGATGTGGAATGGGATGGACACCAGCATGGGGGACAGACACTAGGATACCCAGTGAAACCAAAGCCAAGCATTTATGCAGACTTCAGAATTTGTGGGGAAGCCATTTGCAAGACTACCTCAGTGTGACATAACACAGGATCCTCCTGAATGATCTACAATTTCAATCCTGAGACTGGCCAGAAGTGGGAGACAAAATGACCTAAATTACCTAAAGCAGCTTCTGAGGATGTATTGATAGCACTAGATGTGTCTCTGCCTATAAATGAATGGCCAGTGTTTGGACTTTTACGGCACTTGGTGTGGCTCCTTTAAACTTCACACAGTCCTGCTTTAGCTTACTTTCCTGCTGTTTTAATAGTTTCCCCCCCTGCCTCCTTCCCTCTCTTGGCCCCTACTTTGCACACAAACACCAATTCCCCTACCCAGCTGCCCGCTTCTTGACTTTCCCTCCCTGAGAATTCAGCTGCTGGGATAGGAAGACATTCCAAGCCTTTCTCTCAAGTCCAGCAGCTCTTCAGATGGCATCACACAATGTAGTTGTTGTGGAAGTTGGGCAGATGTGTACTCCACCTGCAGAATCCTTTGAAAACGAGGAAGAGGCTGGTAAGGCAGCTGGCAAATCCATTTGGAGTGAACCAGGGTGTCATTTTTTTTCTCTTCAAGACTTTTTTCTGTTAGCATTTTTAGATCAACCTCATTTTTTTTAACTACTGTATAGTTTTCCTTAAAGTGCCCTAGTTTGTTGCAACTTTCTGTTATTGTGGGAACATTTAAGTTGTTTTTGCTTTTTTCCTTAGGGGCAATGCTTCAGGGAATGCCCTCGAACATGGCTCATAGGAGGATTTCTCTAGGATAGATGCCCATGGGTTAGATGATATGTATATTTGAAATTTTATTAGATCCTTGCAGGTTGTTTAGTTCAAAGACTGCACTGCCACAGGAAAAATGTTTCCTTTATGGTGTCATCATTTTATCTCTTGCATAAGAAGCCCTTCTCATTGTTAAAGTTATAAACAGATTTTTCTGTATTTATTCTGTTTGTAGTTTTGCTTTTTCACATTTGACTCTCCTCATCTCCTGTAAAAACTTTTCCATTATACTTGTACCATCTGAATAGTCTACTTCATTTATAGACTTGCTGTTCTATTTCACTGATCCATATGTCTACTCCTAAACTATTGCTGTCATGTTTTGTGTGTGTTTATGCTTTTCAAAAAAAATTTGTGGAAAAATATATATAACATAAAAAGTCCCAATTTAATCATTTTTAAGTGTTCAACTCAATGGCATTAATCACATTCATAATGTTGTACAATAATCCCTGTTTCCAGAACTTTTTATCAGCTTAAACAGAAACTCTGTACCCATTAAGCAATAGTTCCCTATCCCTGTCTCACCCTATCCTCTGGTAATCTATTCTCTGTCTCTATGAATTTGCATATTCTAGATATTTCATATAAGTGGAACCATACAATGTTCATCCTTTTGTGCCTGGCTTATTTCACTTAGCATAATGTTTTCAAGATCATCCACATTGAATCATGTATTAAAATTTCATTTCTTTTTATAGCTGAATAATATTCTGTTGTATATATGCCACAGTTTGCTTATCCATTCATCTGTTCAGACACTTGGGTTGCTTCCACCTTTTGTTTATTGTGAATAATGCTGCTGTGAACATATTTGTACAAATATCTGTTTAAGTCCCTGTTTTCATTTCTCATGGGCGTATACCTAGAAGTGCAATTGCTGCGTCAGGTGGTAATTCTGTTTAACTTTTTGTGGAGCTGCCAAACTTTTCTACAGTTGCCACGGAGGAACTGTTTGACCTCCTCCATTTTTAGTAGAAAGCAGTCCCTGAGACCTGTTTTTCCTCCAGTTTTGCATTTACTTGCCCACATTCCCCCTTTTCCTGGAGCCAAGCACAGAACCTGGCACATGGTGATACCATGTGAAGATTGGACTGGTTGGGTGAGTGGATGGATAGATAAATTCCAGACCATTAGAAGATTGAAATTGTCCCTGATGGTGTAACAGGACAGCAAGAAGCGATAAGATGCTATAAGAGCCGGCAGCCATAATATTGGTGAATGAGTCCGACAAGAGACATGAGTTCTGTTTCATAGATGAGCCCTCTGTGTCTCATTTAGCTCACCTGTAAAAGGGGATTGCAGTCCTGTTTCACAGGGTGTCAAGACATGAGATCTGGGTGCAAAAGCATCTTGCTAAAGTCAAAGGTATATACTGACATTAGGGATTGCAGAGTCCTATGTATGCCCTAGTACTCAGAATAGGGGCTAGCACATTGGTTAAATGATTTCTTGTGTGCATTCATTCATACATTGAACCACTATTAACTGAGTGTCTGCTCTGTGCCAGGCACTGTTCTGGAGGCTGGGATTCAGCCGTGAACAAGAAAAAGGCTCTGGCCTCATCAATCATTTAGTAGTCCAAGAACGAGTCCCAAAAGACTTAACTCCTTTCCCGTTCTTTTGGCACCAACTCTAGAAATGCTGGTGGAGAGCTTGTATTTTAAGGAGATATCTCCAACTTTAGGGAGAAAAATGGATTTTAAAATGTAGAACAAAGAATAGGTCAGGTATTTTGCAAGCCAAGCAGCTTAGAAATCTGTGAGGGGAAACTGTTGAGGTTTCTGTGTGAAGAGGAGAGAGATAAGATTTCAAATACCCCTGTACTCCCCACTCCCCAAACTGCCACCACCAGAAAATATGAGAAAGCTATGGCCTCCATGCCTCTTCTTGCAAGAGTTAGGGGTTGGTGGGAAGACTGTCACCAGGCTCTCTGCAACACCAGATCTAATGAGGAATGGTGCCAGGTGACACCTAGGCCCCACTTGGGCCCCCCTGCATATCTGGTTTGGTCACTGAGTCCTTGCCTCAAAGGAGCCCTTCAAGGTGGTCCAGGATCTCATGGTTGCCAAGCACACATCCCATGCTCTGGCTGTCAATTATCTCATTTACTCCTCTCCATGACCCTTGATCATCTCTGGAAAACATGTCCAGGGAGGGGAAGAACCTCAGTCTAGGTCACACTGCTATGCATGGTAGAACCACAGTCCTCATTCTTACCGGGACACTAGTTGAGCCAGATCCTAGGAGCCAGGCAAAGAGAGGAGCAGCCAGGTTAATGGGGCAAGAATTGGCAAGAGATTCTATGTAATAAAACCTATTATACCCACAGGACAGATTTTATTATTTATTAATAAACTTAACAATAAAGGGAACTTTTTGAAGCTCAGAACATTTTATGGGCACTAATAATTTCCTAAGTACTTTCATGTGTTATTTTGCACTTGATCCTTATAATAACTCTTGTAAATGCAATTTTTTTTATACCCATTTTATGGACAAAGAAACCTTGGCTTATGGAGATTAAGATGCCTCAGATTGCACAGCTAGTCTGTGTGTGAGGCCTGACATGTGTGGGGGTCAGACAGTTGTAAGCAACAGTCTTATTAAGTGTTTCACTGCAGTGGGCTTCTCAGAACAGAGGTGACCCTAGCCAGGTGGAGGGGCAGGAATTCCTCAGCTTAATGAGGTTACAGTTTGTTTTTACCCCAAAGCTTTATTACTCAAATCAGGTATTGTAGTGAATGCAGTTGACCTAATTGTGTTATTTACCAGTCTTTTCTTTATAACATGAAATAAAATTTGCCTGTATACTATTGCCATTTATTAAAACTATTGTCATGTGATGCCACTACATTTAGAAAAAGCTGAATTTTTCCTGCACATATGTTTCAAGGGCCTCACCTGAAGTTTGAGAGAGCTATTTGCCCTAGGCTGGGCTTGGAATGAGACCAGGTGCCTGCCCTTCAAGGGTCAGCTGGCCCAAGTAATCTTAGCTGAGCTAGAAATATGCAAAATGTGCTGTGGGGGGACTACCTGCCCAGGAAGACTTCACAGAAGAGATGATAAGTATGTGTGTGTTTCTCTGCCACAGAGAGAGGGACAGAGGCAGCTTTGTAGGGAGAGGGGTCAGCTTATGCAAAGGCTCTCTGGCAGGAGTGACAAGGCTTGAGGCGCAGCAGGGGGAGGAAGACCCTTGGAATCCCCCTTGAAAGCTGTGGGTGGAGAGGTCTTTGGGTTTTTAAGGAGGGGGTCACCTACCTGTTTCCGAATGATCCCTGAGGTGACAGATGGGGAATCTGAAGGTAGAAGAGACTAGCATCACACCACCTAAGCCCAGGATACCATGATGGAAGTGGACCCTGGCCCCAGGGTCTCTGCTGAGGCCTGCTGGGTGCTCAGCCTGGGAGGATTTCAGAGGGGCAGGAGCAGCCCTGAGGGAGGTGAACGGTTGTGGAAGAGTAGGCTTCAGACCAGGGGCCAGCTATATGAGGGTGGCAAACAGTGAGAACTTCGAGAATTCCAGCTCCTCTCTAAGTGCTTTCCCTGCAGGGGCCCTGCTGAATCTCGCCACCTTGCACATGCACACATGCAGCGCTTAGAACACCTTTGTCTGTCACTTCCTCTGGGAAGATGTCTTTGGCCTGCTGCCCCTTCCTCCACCTGCCCTGAGTTCCTCTTTGGTATTCCCTGGGCACCTGCACTATCTTCTTGTGCAGGTAACCTCTAGGTCATCTTGAAATTATCCGAGGTCTGAGATCCTGGCTTTGTCTCAGTATTCACGGCACTTAGCTCAGTACTATGAATACAGTAGATAATCATGGTTTACTGGATGGAACTGGAAGGAAGAGGTCAGTAATGGCTGGGTTAGTATGTAGGGGTGTCAAGGGCAGAAGGAGGAGCCAGGTAATCAGGTAGTTGCAAAGAAGAGTGATGGCTGGCAGATAGAGGCCAGATTCTAGAGGAATCTGGATCTGATTCAGTGGGCAGCCAGAGAAACAATGCAACATGCACGTGCACACACACAGAGATTGACTGACTGATTGATCGATTGATTATAGGGAACTGGCTCACACTGCCATTTGCAAGCTAGAGACTCCAGGGAAGCTGGTGGTGTGATCCAGTCCAAAGCCCTGAGAACTAGGGCAGCCAGTGGTATAAGTCCCAGGCCAAGAAGACCTATGTCCCAGCTCAAGCAATCAAGCAGAAAAAACTGAATTCTCCCTCTTCCACCTTGTTCTGTTCAGGTCCTCAGCACTGGATGAGGCCCACCCACACTGGTAGGGCAGTCTTCTCTACTCAGCCCACCAATTCAAATGCTAATCTCGTCAAGAAACACCCTCACAGACACACCCAGAGATAATGTTTAGCCAAATATCTGGGCACTCTGACCCAGTGAAGTTGACAAGTTTAGGCATCAAACCAGGATGGGTGATTTCAGAGTCAAATAGCAGTATGAGCACCTCCTGTGAACAAACTATGCTGTGGGCTTCCATTTGCATTAACCCCTGTAACATCATAAGAGTGGGTATCACCTATTTACATGAGGGTAAACTGTGGTTCAGTATTCACACCTAAATGGAGGCAAAGCCTCTATACCAGGGGTTCTCAATGCCTTGGGCTATGGACCGGTACCGGTCGTGCCCTGTTAGGAACCAGGCTGCACAGTAGGAGATGAACAGTGGGCAAGTGAACGAAGCTTCATCTGTATTTGCAGCCACTCCCCAGCACTAGCATCACCGCCTCAGCTCCACCTCAGATCATCAGGCATTAGATTCTCATAGGAACACCTGTCCCTGGTGCCAAAAATGTTGGGGACCGCTGTTCTACACTCATCCTTGGCAGGCATTGGATTGTGAATACAATACTCTGTAATTTTACCTCTTTTCCATCTCAGGCCTTCTGTGGCTTCCTATTCTATCCTTCTCCAATATACTATTCTAAATGCTTATTATTACCAATAGTAATAATTAACATGCATGGTGCTATAATAGAAATGATAGCTAATTTATATAACACCAGGTATATCAGGCAATTTTCTAGTGTTTGATGTATATTAACTAGCCTTGTTTTGTAGGTAGGGAAAATTGAGGCTCAGAGAGGTTGAATGACTTGCCCCAAACCACATGTGGCCAGGGTTCCAGCCCAGGTTCTCACCTGATTTTTATAGTGTCCTGCCCAAGGCCATGTAGCAAGAGTAAGCTGGAGGCAGGACCTGAACTTGGGAACTCTGATTTAAAAGCCCCTCTTCATTCAGCCTTCCTACTCTGCCTTCAGAATCCTGGGCTATTTTTTCTACAAGGAGGATTATTGAGACCCTCTCATTCTCTCCCCTCCTCACGCAGGCCCAGTGCTCATGGATGCCCCCTGCCCCATTCCCGCTGTGAGCAGCTGCCTCCTGCTAAATGGTGTTTGTACAGAGCCCATGCCATGGCTCTTAAAAAGAAATGTGTGGGATGAATAAGCACCTAAAAATAACTCAGGATCAATTTTGGGAGGGGAGGGAGAAGGCTGTGTTTTCCTTTCTCTTCCCGCTTCTCCCTCCCTCTGCCCATAAGGCCCGTAAATTGCTGCTGGTTGACAGCTGGGCCAGGCTGGCTTCCTGTAAGGCTGTAATAATATGGAATTAGCCTGGCTGCCGCCCTCTCCAGAGCGGAAATATGGCACTTGGTCACTACAGACATTACTGAGTTGATGCCTCCTGCTCTGGTCCACACCCCAGGGATAAGCTTTTGCCTGTTAGAAACTGGGCAGATTCCTGGACTTGTCCTTCTGGGGAGGAGCAGTGGAAAAAACTCTCCAAGAGAGGCTGGCAGCTCCTGGGCTGGGCCATTTGAGGGTGCCCAAAATTCCTGCCTCCAGGGAGGAGCTGGGCGGGCAGGGGCAGAGAGCTCTGGCAGCCTGGGCCCCAGAGCCGAGGTTTCCAGCCATCTGCTGACTCAGGGACTTGGCCGAATGGCTCCCATCTGTCTCAGTGCCTCTAACAGGCCCCCTCACCCTTGCGGGCCACCCACAGCCTGCCTGGAGAGGCTTTAGAAATCCAGTAGATCTTCGCTTCCCAGAAACTTCCAGCTAAAAGTGGCATCCTAAGACCAGGCCACCTTCCTCAGCCTGGTCGATCTTGCAGAATAGATGTGGATTCTGGGGATATGTTGGGTGTTTCCATGTAGCTCAGCCATGCTTGAGTCTTTCTTTCCTCTGTGAGGTCAAATGTGTGGAAAGGGTTCACAGATACCTGTGTTTAATACAGGGGGTGGGGATGGCAGTGTAAAGAGGGAAAAGAAATCTACCAGGAGCAAAGAGTTCAGAAGACCCCGCTTATCCTGAGCCTTTGGCCAAGGGATGCAACATTCCAGGTGGAAGCTCAGCAATGCCCAGTGTAGGAGAAGTGGCAAGGTAAGTGCCGTACTTCCTGTCTCCTGCCCACCTTGGCCTCAGCCATGACTGGGGCCTGGGTTCCTGAGCCCTAGTAGTGGTCTCAGTTTTTCCCAATCTTGGTTGCACATCAGTATCTCCTGGGGGAGCTAGCTTTAAAATGCTGATCCTCAGGCCATCCCCAGGCCAGTCATATCAGCACTCCTGGGGCAGGGCCCAGGCTTCCCAGGTGATTACACTGTGCAGCTGGGGTGCAGAGCCAGCGCAGGCAATAACGATATCCGTTTTCCTCCACCCTCTGCCTTGTTTCTGATTTCTCAAATTCAGAGGTGGGCTCCATTGTATGTTCCCCAAAACACTCTTGGTTTTGGAAGAGGCCTGATGATAGCAGAGCACTTGATCTTTCCTGGCTCTAAGTGGCACCTCAGACCTCATCTCATTACTCACTTCTCTTGCAGCTCCTTAGAGTCCCCAGGGACAACTCTGACACCCCCCCGCAGCTGGTGCCCAGAGAGTGTGATGGGGCAGACATATCCCAGCTGATGGAGAGGCTCGCATGACCCCACTCATGGGAGGCTGACAGACTGTCAGTAGACAGTGATCTGAGCCCCTGGATTTGAGCCCCTGCTGTGCCCAAGCTTACTCAGGAAGATGGGCCATGGATATAGAAGGAAAGCAGGGAATCTGCAGGCGAACAACCTGTAGTTGTCATTATCTGTGGGCCCTCAGGAAGTCACTAGCCCCTCTATAACTCAGCATCCACATCTACAGAGAAAGAACTGAGAGGATCAGACAGGACAGCATAGGCAGAGCATCCAGTTTGGTGCCTGGCACATTGCAGGTGAGTTCTTTGCTCCTGTGAACCCTGTGATGGGCAAAGCACTGCACAGACGCTTATTAGGTTTAATGCAGGCTCAACAACACTGTCACTATGACCACACATCAGTTAACTAAGTCTCTATTGAGCAGGTGCTCAGAGGCCAGGCCAGAGCCCATGTGGGGGTTTGGTAGCCCTGTGCCTGCTCAGTGCTCAGAATGGAGATTTAGGGGGATTATTACCCTCGACCCTGTTTGGGCCATTTTGTGAATACCAATACATATGTGGCTGATCTAGGTGTGGAGAGCTGGTGGCCCATCGACAGGGGAGCAAGGGTTCCTGTATGCACCTGGCTAGAGTGAGCCCAGGACTCTGATCAGATGATATAAGCTGCTGACAAGTTGGCCCTTCAGGATCGCAAAGGATGAGGTTTGTGGGGCAGCTGTGGCAACTTGGAAACAGATCCAGAGCTCAGTAGAAATATCCAGGTAGGGAACCTATGTGCCACCAACTGCCCTTGCCAGCCTGGGGCTCCCGCAAGAGAGTTGCTCAGCTTTGCAGTTTATTGTTACCATGTCACCAGGACCTGGATACTGCTGAGAGGTTCCTATAAAATGAATTTTGTATACTGAAAGCAAATAAGTAGGATTCTGTATAAAATTAGAGGTATATTCCAAGAAGTCAAGAGAAAGACTTCCCAGTGAGTGGTTCCATCTGAAAGGTTTGGCTGAGAAAATGTTGAGATGGAAGCTGAACCTCTTTGTAAGCTACAGCATCACTGGAGGAGATGAGGTGTAGTCCCTACCTAGAAGTTCATTTTCCTTTTTCGCACTTTCTTAACTCTAGGGTCTCCCAACTACATTCTCTGCTTGTCTTTTACTTTACTTCGTTTCCCTATGACTATGGGATTTCTTGGTCATGTACTAGTATCTCATTCATTGCTAACAGCTTCCTACCTAAGCTGCAATCATTTTCTTTCTACCTGGTGTTTTATAAGTCAGCACAGGCATACCTCAGAGACATTGTGGGTTCTTCGGTTCCAGACCACCACAATAAAGCAAGTATCTTATAAAGCAAGTATCTTATAAAGCAAGTTGTCATTTTTTTGCTGGTGGAGGGTCTTGCCTTCAATTTGCAAAAAAAAAAAAAAAAAAAAAAAAAAAAAAAAAAAAAATCTGTGAAATGCAATAAAGCAAAAAGCACAATAAAATGAGGTCAGCCTGTGTTTATTTTAACTTCAGTTTTAGAATTTGGGATACCTGGAATTGTGTCGGGTATTAATAACAAAAACTGCATTCAGGAGAAATGTTTAAACTACTTAAGGAATCATTTCTTAGGGCCCCACTTTGCATACCCACAGCAGATAAGCCTGTACAGCAGCACACATGGTGCTGGGGGAAGGAATGGAATTGAAGTCCAAGTGCCCACTATCTGGCTCTGGGAATTTATGCAGCTCACTTAGGGGAGGGAAGAGAAGGCAGCTGAATTCATTATACTTACAATTAATTCACAAGGCTTTAGAATGAAGAAAATTAACCATATAAATAAAAATTCTCACTAATAATAACAGTTTAAACTGCCTGCCAACTCTGGTGAGCACAGGACAGGGACAGGGTAGTGCCAGGTACAGGAGATGCTATATAGTGTGGCTCAGCATGAACAAGCATGGGGCTACAAGTGGGGGCTCTGGAATACACTGCCTATTAGCTGTGGGGCCCTGGGAAAGTCACTTAACTGCTCTGGGCCTTGATTCCTTATCTGTAAAATAAGGATGATAACAATAATACTTAATATACAGGGTTGTTGTGGAGAATAATAAATACTTGTAAAGTGCTTGTTACAGTGCCTGGCGCATGGTAAGAACTCAGTAAATGTTACCAGTTATTATTCGCAGCATGGCACAAATGTCCCTTCTGCCCCTAACAGCACACATCTCCCGCTTCGCCACATAATGCTGTACCCTTCAGGTATTCGAAGATACGCTCTAGGTGTAGGAACTCTTGTGTTTTTTGAGGGCTTTTTCTTTTTCCATTTTTAAGTGTAATCACACTCCACAAAGAGAGGCAGCAGAAGGCTTTTCCCACTGGAGTCAAAGTGACTCACTGGAAAGGCCACATTCTGCCCAAGGAAGGCCCAGTGGGAATACTCCATAATGGAGCCACCTGGGTTTTAGGCTATGCTGGAACCTCACTCACCCTGGCCAAGGTTCTGTTTGCAGGAGCTCTCATGGGAAGATTAGGGGTCACTCAGCTAGTGGTTGCCAGCTCATGTCCTCTGCTATTCAGCTGGGTGTAGTCAATGGCTTTAATTACTTATTTTTTCTCCCTACAAACCTACTTATTTGCTGTTGTTTTAGTCAGAATACTGTTATCCTTGGCTTTTTTATCCTTTTTTCTTATGATTTAAGCTTAAAAAAAATTATCCACAACTTTTCAGGGACTTGTCACTCAGTAAATGGAAAGACAAGTATGCTGAGCCAAGCCTGGGGTCAGCCTCCCACTGTGCTGTGTGCTTTACATGCATTGAGTTGCTTAATTCTCACTTCAACCTTGGGAGGTATAATATTTATTAGCCCTACTTTTTAGGTAAGAAAACTGAAATTCAGAAAGGTTAAGGAATTTACCCATAACTAGGAAGTAATGGAGCTAAAATTCAACTTGAGGTCTGCCCGACTCCAGAGCCTACACTTTTGTCTTTAATATCCATCATTATTATGCAAGTTAAATTTTATTACATTCTCCTAATAAAATATTAAAACACTATAGGCAAAGCTAAAGAAAGTTTGGACCTCCCCTCTCCACATCAGTGCCTTCCCCACGTTTCAGTTGTACACTCTTCTGCAATACTTCATCTGTAAAATAGGTGTGATAATACCCATTCTATCTGCCTTAGCCAATTTTTTAGGGATCAAATGAGATAATGGACAAAAAGGCACTTCATAAACTTTATAGCCCTCTGCATATGCTTGTTGTTAGTGGCAGCATAGTAACATACATTGAGAGTATTATTTAGTTTAAACCTTTGTTTCTGGATATTAATAGAATCTCAAGTTTCTTCTAAATTACTCTACAAGGCCCAGCCCTGAGCCTGTCAGTTGGGACCTTGTGGTATTTATAGGGCTAGGCTGCAGAATCACAGTTCTCCAGTAGGTGTCACCCTCTACCACATCACATCCACCGAACCTTTTGTACAGGCCTCCAGAGTCCATTCCATACTTTTTAATTGATGTTAAGGGTGGAGCAATGGTGTGGAATTCGGCTGGAAAAGTTAGTAAGGGGCAGAGCACTCAGGATGCTATGTCAGTGAGGCCCAGTCTCTACCTGGGGGAGTGCACAGATGAGCAGGAGAGCCCACAGCATGAACCATGCCTTCCCAGGGTGATATAGGCTATATGGGTATCCAGGAACTCTCGACTGTAGGAGACTCCCGAGTGACTAGCTATGTCTGCATGAGTCAGGGATGGCTTCACAAAGAAGGTGACATCTGAGATGGGTCCTGAGGGGTGAGAAATAATCTTCCAAGCTGAGGAAGTAGGAAGGGCATTCCAGGAGCATCCTGTTTGATGGGGCAGTGGGGGATGGGTGGGAGAAAGTATATTAGAATGGAGATCAGGCCAGATTAGTAAGGATATTGAGGGGTAATGAACCATAAAAGAGGTTGTTCCCCCCTCCCCATTTGGGGTGGGCCAGTGGGGAGTCACCATTAGATGCGTGGAAGATGAATTAGACAAGAAGAAACTGGCGGCAGGGAGTCTAGGAGGCTGTTGTTTAAATTCTTAGCCAGCGCAGGAGCAGTTGGTATTGGGAGGGAAGACAAAGAACTGCATGGGGCCTCATTAGATGGGGTGGGAGTCGGGGTTGTCAGTGGAGGGATTAAAGCTGACTTCCAAGTTTCTAGCTTGAGTAACTAAGTGGAGGTGAAACCATTAGTTGAGACAGAAAACAGGAGAGAGCAGATTGTAAAAACAGAGAAAAGAAAATTTGTCCCCAGACACCTTGAAAATGAGGTGCCTGTGAGACTGAGAATTCCATCCTGTGGTGGAGATGTCCAGTAGGCTCTTGTATATGGTGGCCTGGAGCTGGCAAAGGAAGACAGAATAGCAGCCAGAGGACTACTATAATTTCTGGACCGTTCTCTTTCTGTCTAATTTATTCAAAAGAGGCTCCCCAAGCCTGAGCCATTGGCAATCATACATGTTTCAAATTGCTTCTCTCCCTACCTACATGGCTAAAAATGTCTTTCTTTGATGTACTGAGACCACGATCTCGTGGTACAACCACCCTGGAATGGGGAATCCCCAGGCAGGCCCCTCCTCATCACCTCTTCTCTAAGTCTGAACCTATCTGCCAAAGAGGAGAAGTAGGAAAGGCAGGCCCCTAAAGATGTTTGTGTGCTGGGTGGGCCTAGCACGTGATAGGTTAGCCCAAATAAAGAAGCTCAAGCTCTTTTAAGGAAAGCTGTTTGCCTCTTCCCTGTGTTTGTGTGTGCTTGTGTTCATCCATGCACATATATGCTTACATGTATTTGCCAACCCTCCAAATGGAGCAGGAGAACAGGCCTGTTCCTGGCCAGTCTCCCTTTTTGCCATCACATGAGCAGTTCTGAGGATGTCCTACGTAGAGAGCAGCCCCAAGGCAGGGGCATGTCTGGAGCCATGACACTAGCCCTTACTGACCTTTGGATAGTAATAATATTCACTTACTACGGCTGCTGTAACAGAAGACCATAAACTCGGTGGCTAAAATAGCAGAAATTTATTCTTATAGATCTGGAGGTCAGATGTCTATAATTGGTGTCACTCGGCTAAATCAAGGTGTTGATAGGGCCACACTCCTTCTAGAGGCCCTAGGGGAGAATCTGTTCTTTGCCTGTTAGAGCTCCTGGTGGCTGCCAGCATGTCCTACCTTGTGGCGCATCATTCCAATCTCTGTGTGGTACACTGTCTCACCTCTTCTGCATGTGTCAAATCTCCCTTTTACAAGGAGACATGTGATTGCATCTAGGGCATATCCAGATAATCCAGGATCATCTTCCCATCTCAGAATCCTTAATTATACCTGACGTTCTTTGCCATATCAGATTCCAGGGATGAGGACCTGGTATCTTTGGGGGCCATTAGTCAGCTGACTACAGTAAGGTGTGGGAAAGTTCCTTCATTTGCCTCTTACCTCCAGCAAGCGAAGTAGGTGTCACTATCTCCATTTTAGCAATGAGAAAATTTTGCCAGCTAAGGTGCCAACATCTGTTGGGAGACCTTGACCTATTGGTGAACCCCAGGCCTAAGAATTTATAACATTTTTTTCCCCTCTTTAATTCCCCCCACCCACCCACTTCCACCCCGACCTATGGATATTGCTGTTTCCCCTTAAGAACTGGATCTCTGAAGGTGGGGTGTCTTCTCTCACATGCTCCCAGCAGCGTTTACCCGGGGCCTGGTGCACCTGGCACACTTGTGGGGGCGGGGGCAGGCTGGCACAACCAGGGTATGGTCTGTGGCTCCACCTGGGGCATGAACACAGGACCTCTGCGTGTAAAGCTGATGTGCTAACCACTACACTGTGGAGCCACCCTCATAACATTTTTTAAACGTATAAATTTTATCCCCACTGTGGACAAAAAGGAGCCACATACTAAACCTGACAAACTCAGGGGTGGCCTGCATGGTGGGCCCTAAAAACTCAAGAGACTGAAAGTAACCACATAGGATGGTCTGAACATAAAAATTTCTAACTAAAAGCAGGTCATGCGTGGTAGTCACATCTTGGGCCTGTAGCTTTCTTGACAAAGGTCAACCTTTACCTTAAGTAAGCCTGTTATTGTCTTTTTGCATCTAAGATAACAGATCCTTGGAATGTCAGAGTAATCCCTTTTTTCTAGGCCCCTCAGGGCACAACCAACCCATTGCACCAGAGCCCTTCATGGTTATCTTGTCCCCCACATACCATCTCTCTGTGTTGTAAATGTTAATTCTTAACTTTCCTGTACCCACCAATGTAAAAGAAGTGTGTGTCCCTCCGTTTTACTTTTTATCCAGTCCCAGAGATCTCCCCACTTTGCTTTTTCCCGCCCCCTTAATCTACCACCAATGAACCCTCCTTATGTCTTCTCCTGATTCTATTGTATAAAATAAGCTGCAAAATTGCCATTCTCCAGAGCATTTTCTTAATCCATTGTGATTTTGCTTCCTGGCAATTGTCATTGGTTTGGTTCAAATAAACTCATTAAAATTCTCTCCGGGTTTGGACATTCCTTACATGTTTGGACATTCCTTACATCAACACCTCCCCACCCCCTTAAAAAAAAACAAACAGGGAGGTACATTTAATCAAGGAGATAATCTAAATCTCATTTCTGCATTGGGTGAGCGTCTTGGTTCACCTGGCCCTGATCCCACTCAGGTGTCAGTGTTGGAGGATGAGGAAATGGGGGCATGCTTCCTTCCTGTGTGTCCCATCTGCCCCACTCCTCTCGCCCCTGTATTTGGGTTCACTCTGTGGACATGAGTCAGTGGAAGGGACTATGGGAGCCCAACACAGCAGAACAGACCAGGGCAGTCCCTCTTGGCCTCTCCAGCTGGAGCACAGCAGGGGAAGAGCTGGGCTTGCGTGGGCAGCCCTGCAGGTTCGGGGCAGGAGAGTCAGTCTGCAGTCCAGACTTGGAGGTTAGACAGAGAGACCTGGGCCCAGAAAGCCCTTAACCTGACGCCAGAGCCAGGAAATGAAAATAACCACAATGAAAGCCCCTTATATCCCATCTTTTATATTATGGTGTTCTCAGATCCCCCTAGGAAACAGGGATAGAAACAGTCCCTATTTCATAGATTGAGAACTCAGATGTGAAGAGGCAGGGGCTGTCCTAGTCAGCCCCTGAATCAACCGGGGCTATTGACCAGGGCTGCCTTCTCCACCCCTTGGTGTGAGCCAGAGGGCGGGGTTTGTGGAGGGGGCCCATCGCCCCTTCATTGTAAATAATTTTAGAGACTGGATGCTCTGTGGATGCTCTTGTTGGCTTGGGCTGCACTGTCCTTATTGAGGTTTCTCCTGCCAGGTGTGTGACCTGGGGCAAATCACTTCCCTTCTCTGGGCCTGTTTCTTACCTGTTGGGTAACACAGGGTTGGTGTAAGTGGTCTCACGTTTCTTGTTGACTCAGCTGTGCCCCAAACCTTATTGCTCATCTGAAGATTTGAAGTAGTCTGTGGTGTTGAAATCAGAGGCTTGGGCCTCTAGCTTTTTCTGGTGATTGCCTCCAAATAGCGTTTGCCAGGAGTCCTTTTCCGCCACCAGCTGCGTTCCCTGCTGAGAGGAGTGCCTGCCTCCTATTTCTGTAAAGGCAGATTAGACATTGAGTACGGAATGGAAGACTGGGGATTCTGGCTTGAGAGAAAGGAACTCTGCAGTTGGGGCCGACATCAATTGGAAGCCACTTTCCCTCACTCCACAAAGGGCTGGCTCTGGCTCACTCGCAGAGACCTCGGCTTCCGCGGATACCTGTTCCACTTCCTTCATCCGCCCATCTGTTGGCAGATTCCAGACTCATCTGGGCGTCCCCTCCGGATTAGCCTCGGGAGGCAGACAACTGGCCCTGAATTCCGCCTTTGTCCAGGGAAGCCAAGTGGGGAGGGGCCGAGCAGACCCCCTGCCCCCACTGGAATGTCGGCTCGCGGCGCCCCCCCAGCTCTCCCTCCTTTTCAGCCGCCTCCCCCACTCACTTCCTGAGTCCCACTGATCCCACCACCAAACGCGCGCGCACACACTCACACTCACACTTCCTGGCGGGCCCGGCGGCCTCGCTCGCGGCTCCGCGATCCAGGCCACCGGGGCTTGGGGGAGTAGCAACCTTTTGTTATTCAAATCACACCCTAGCCGTGCGTCCGGCGGTGGGGTCCGACCCCGGGAATCTGTGCACTGGTTCCCCTACCCAGGCTTCCGACCCCCACCGGGGCTCCCCCAGCTGATTTTGGGATTCCTGGGTCCGCCCGCGGGGCCGCGCCTCCCGCGCCCCCGGTGCGCGCTGCGGCTCCGCGCTCGGCCCCCTCCCCCTCCCGGCTTCCCCTCCCCCTCCCCCTCCCCCTCCCCTTCCTTTCTCGGGTCCAGCTTCGGTCCTGCCGCCGCCGCCGCCGCCTTCCCCAGTCCGCGGGAGCCTTGCCGGCCGCCCTCCCCACAGCATGGCACCATCGGGGCTGGATTAGCCGGGAGCAGCATTTGGGGGAAGCGAGATCTCGAGGGGTGGGGGGTGCCCTGCAGCCTCGGTCATGGATGTGAGCAAGATGGTAAGTGAAGAGCAAGGGCTCTGTCCTGGAGCCTCGGCCCCCCCGCCCTTCCCTCTCTCTTTCCCCCTCCCAGCCAGCTTGATCCATTGAAAGTTTCTGGATTGTTGATCCTGCCCTGTTGGCCCCAACTCCAGACGTGCTGGAGGAGGGAGCCCGGCCAGGATTCTGGAGGCGGCTGGCGGACAGGGATGAGGCTCCGGGTTTCCCGCCGCGCTGCCGCCGGGGCTCCCCGGGAGAGCTCGCTAGACTCTAGGGAGAGAGGGCATGGCTGCGGGAGGGGGTCTTGCCCCATCCCCTCCAGAGCTTTTGCTTGCACACCTACTTGAGATTTATGGGAAGATTTTTGGACTGAGCCAGTGAGCAGCGGGGCACAGGTGGCCTGGGAGGGCAGTGCTAGGGCTTTAACCATCCTAGAAGAAGAGGGGGCAGGAATGGGATCCTCCTCATAGACGGGGGATGTCCTAGATTTACCACTTGTAGACCCCAGCTGTCTGGGCCTGGGGAGCAGCACACTTTTCCGTGTTAAGCATCTGACTTTCTGGAGGGGGCTGATCCCCGCTTCAGGGCAGCCCTTCACCCCCAGGAACACAGTGGGACCTGAATACATTGCTTCTAAATTGATTAGGATCAGCCCTGGGAGTTACAGGGTGTGATTTGGGAAATCTAAAGGGATGGGGTCTCAGAGCGCTTGTAGGCCTAAGGCAGGTTTTCCCAGTGGTCGGGAGTGGCTCCTACTCAGGATTTACCGTTATGCCCTTGAGATCACTACCACCTTCCTGGCCTAGACAGGCCTTTGGCATTCAGTCTTGGCTGGGGGACAGTGGCAAGGGGAGCAGATGATAGGTGAGAATCATTTCTTCCCATGGCTGGAGACGGGTCTAAGACTAACTGAATGCTGCTCCTGGGAGGAGGAGCCTCATTGGTGCCCATCTTGGTATGAGGATGCGTACTTCCTCATGGTTGGGCAATGCCAAGAGGCTGGACTGTCATTGTCTATGTGTGAACCATGAAAGATCACTTTGGGCGACTATTAAAACTGCCCTTCTAAAAAGAAAAAAAAAAAGCCTTCTGTGCAGCTATGGGGGTGAGGAGGTAGAAAACTGACCAGCAGCCAGGCCGTTTCCTAGAGGTATCTTAGCAAGATCAGAGAGTCACCTGTCTGGGCTATGTGGGGAGGCACAAGAGACTTGAAGCTCTAGTCCAATGGCTGCCAAACAATTAGCTATCAGTGCAGTCCCAGTCAGAAGGCCACAGCTCCAAGGGCCATGGGAGTCTGAGAAGGGACTTGGGCAGCAGAGTTCAGATGTTCAGAGTGGTCTTAACCCGGCTCTTCAAGTCTGGGTGGTGTTGGCTCTGCTGAGAGCAGTGAAGGGCATTGCCTGTTGAGAGAGTCACAGGAAGAGGAATGGGCAGAGCACATTGGGTAAGGCTGAGGACCTCTGGCTGGGACAGAGGTTTGATTTGAGATAGGAATGTTGAAATCATTGGTTGGAGCCAGAGCAGAAAGGCCTTGAATTCCAGCCAAGGTATTCCAGCCTTGACTTATAGGCACTCAGTAACCTTTGGAGAATTTTGGGCACAGGAAAAGTACATGTATTGCCTCTTTTCTCTTTTAGCTTGGGGTCCAAACAAAAGTGATATTAGATTCTCATTAATTATTGAGCAACTAAGTGCCCAGCCCAGAAACTATTGTCTTCAGCTCTTTGTAAAGAGCACAAACCCTGGACCTTATAGCAAGTAAAACCTTACCCAACCCAGGGAACTAGCACTTGCTTCCCAATCCTTTAGAGGCCCAAAGTACCTTCTGTTCTGATGATTAAAGCCCCATCTCCGATTTAAAGTCCTTAGTCTTGGGGGCCCTTGAATCCAGGGTTGACCTCAAACCTAGCATTTCAGCCATATCTTTGGCAGAGTCCAACATCAGCCTTGGGGGTTTCTATAGCTTATCTCTGAATGAGAAAAGGAGATTATAGTTCAGCCAACTCCCTGCATGCTTTTGAGTAAGTTTCTTAACTTCTTAGCCTCTTCTGTAAAGTGAGAACAATAATACAAGTATACCTCGTTTTACTGTATTTCGCTTTATTGCGCTGCACAGAAATTGTGTTTTTTACAAATTGAAGGCTTGTGGCAACTCTGCATCAAGCAAATCCATTGGTAGCATTTTTAGCAATAAAGTATTTTTAAACTAAGGTGTGTACATTGTTTTTTTAGACATGCTATTGCATAGACTACTGTATAGTGTAAACATAACCTTTATATGCACTGGGAAACCAAAAAACTTGTGACTTGCTTTATTGCTTTAATGCTGTCACCTGGAAACAAACCCATACTATCTCTGAGGTATGCCTATACCTGTCTTGAGCATTTCATGAAAGTTGGATATAATTTTTTTAAGGCACAGTCCTCCATACGTGGTGGCTCTTATGATAATGATTGTCTCCAAAGTCTCATCTAAGATGACTTGATCTCTCCCACCCCTCAAACACTCACACTTTTATTTTCTTGATTTGCCAAAAGAGCTGAGCATAGGCTGTATTTCAGTCGACTGCTCCTGGGACCAATTCTCCCACTTCTAGTTACCTTTCTGAATGAAGGTGCAAGTGACTGGAGAGTGAATTCACCAGCTGCTGTGACTGATAAATTTTTGATGACATCAGCTATCTGCCCAAAGGAGAGCTGGTTTTAACCCAGCTTTCAGGGGTAAAGGTAAAGATGCCTTTAGGGGGCTGATGATGGAGTCTGTGCTTTACCGAACCCAGAGAATACAGTGCTGAAACTTGGGGGTAGAGTCAACACTGTCAGTTCTTATAAAAAAGAACATACAGTTTTTGTAATGATTTATATTTGCACGGTGCTTTACAGCTTACAAAGCATTTTCACACCTCTTCATGTTTATTACAACCTGTGAAGAAGGCAGGGCAGAAGTAATGAGCCACATTTTACAGGTAAGAAAATTAAAGTTCAGCAAAGTGAAGCCCCAGATCCATATAAGTGGAGAAACCAGGTCTTGTACCCAGTTCTACAGATCACCAAACGTACAGTATGGTGACAAACAGTAAGGAAAAGGATTGCATGACTAGCTTCTAGAAGGGACACAAGCTAATCTAAAAAGATGAGCTGGGTGGTGGCCTTTGGCCTCTGGGTCCCCCAGGGGAGAAGATCCAGGGAAAAGGAATTAGCACCTGTCTATATGTGGACTATGCACCTCATCAATCACCTACCACTATTTTTAAAACTTGGAGTTTCTTCATGAATCTTGGCTGCCCCTTAAATGTTAGACATCTGACCCCTCAGATCCTCTACTCTAGCTTACACAGCAGGAAGATGGGAGGAGCACAGAAAAGGTGTTTCATGTGTTCTGAGTAAATGATAATGATGGTTGGGCAGGAAAATGGTTCAGGTCGATATGTCACTGTTGTGTGTATTTGCTCAGTTGAGTTGGGGTGTGTGAGAAGGAAATGCTGAGCTGGGGAGATCCCAGTGTAGAATGATGCCAAAGGTTCTACTGAGAGCCCACATCTGCTAACAGCTGTGGAAAGGAGGGTGTCCTCTCTCTTAGGGTCTGAGCTAAATAAACAGTGAAAGCTGGGTGTGGATGGACCAGCTGGGTGAAAGCAGAGCAGTGTTTTTAGCCCTGAGTCACAAAATCAGTTTAGTGAGTTGCAGCCAGCATTTGAAAGAATGAAATAGGTAAGAAAACATCCAAGTGTATTACATATAAGGAGGTAAGCATTAGTTTGTGAAACTGGTTTTGGTTGTATACATACATACACACACAAGTAAGGAATGGCCTTGTAAAATGTATTTTTTACTATCATTGGAGTCAAAAAAGTTTTGAGGTCTCTGACTTGGAAGATAAGGAGGATATCAGCCTCGTGAGGAGACTGCAGAGGGCTGATCACTGTCTGATTCAGGGCTGTCAGGAGGAGGAGGTCGTTTACTTATTCCATGCGACTCTGGGAGGTAGGATTTGTTTTCTAAAGGTGACAGTTGTGGGATGGCCAGGACTTACCCACACCAGAGCCATTCTATGACAGAATCAACTCCCTGAAGAGGGAGAAAGCCTTTCTGGCCACTGGAGCTGCTCACGGACCCTGGAGAAGCACGGCCGCAAGTCCTTGCCAATTTGGAGACTCTAGCTTAGCCCTCAGGCTTTGGGAATGGCCTTCAGAAGCTGCTCAACCTGAACCCACAATGTGTGGGTTCACAACCAAGGTCTAGTGTGGCTGGCCTGGTGTGAAAGGCAGCTCATTTGAATACTAGGGAGCAGTTCTAGAGAAGTGAGTCGGCATATCCTGGCTTTGTGCGTCACCCACCATGGTTTCTAAAACTTAGCAGAGCATCGTGCATGGATCAGCTGCCTTCTCCATCCAGCCCCTGGAGTAAGGTCTCATAGATGACATGGGCATCAGCTAAGCGCCAGTGGGGAAGGAAATCTGTAATTTGCCTCCTTTATAAATGCTTAGGAAAAAAGGTTTTGATTTAACATATGACTGCTATTTCTTATTGTCACTGATCACTAAGATTTTATCCTTCCAAGATGAGGTTCAGTTCCATTCAGGCACATTGGATACTTGCTTTTTTGCACAGGCCCCTGGTTGTGCATGTTAAGAGGTTGGGTATCCAGAACCACAGATGGCTGAGCTGTCCACTGAAAGGCTTAGAATCATGAGAGAGAGACAGAGATTGTCTTGAAATGTATTGACTGGGATGACACATAGACTTTTGTATTTGACAGAAAGCTCTTACCTGGATTATATTCTCCCTCAAAACAGCCTTGAGAAGCAGGATTTAGTGTCCTCAGAGGCCCCTCCAAGTCATCCTGCCAGTCAGGGTCTAAGTTCAGATACAAATGTAGGTTTTAAGACAGCCCAGCACACAGACAACCCTCCCTCTCTGCTGTCTTCCCCCTAAGCCCTCTTCCATCCCAAACACACAAACACAGCTGGGTGATTTTCTTGAAGAGAACATCCAGGGGCTATTTCCACTCTACCTTTTTGTCTCCTTTCTTTACTGAGAGGTCCCAGTCCAAAGCCAGACAGGCACGTGGTCTGGCAGCTGTGTCTGAGCCAAAGGATTCTAGCAGCCAGACAAAATTCATGCTGCCCAGGGCCCCAAAGAAGAAGTTAAGCCATAGGTTTTTTAAGTAAAAAAAAATTCCCAGATCTCCTTTAGGTTTCCTGCTGTCCTAACAAGTCTTTGATCTGGAGGTGTTTCCTGTGGGCAAGTAGGGTAGGACTAGAGGGTGGGAGGCTTTTTTGTACATGTGAGTGGGAGTCAGCTGGAGTCCACAGTGCCATCCCGTGCACACAGAGGATCAGAGAACGTCTTCCGTGTCCTGAGGCCACACTAGATGCTGACCAGGGGCTTCTGAGTCACATAGGCCAGAGGCTAAATCCTGATGCCACCACTTGATGCTCTAGGACTATGGACAAGTTAGTTGACCTCGCTGTGCTCCAACTTCCGCATCTCTCGGATGGATTGGTGTCTGCAGACTTGCAAGGGGTTGAGATGGTCTATTTAAAGTTCTTGGTACATGGGGGAGGCACTTACTAAGCCACGACTACAGTTACTATTTCTACTTATTCATTTAGGCAACAAATAAAATCTTAAAACTTTTTAAAGGTTTTTTAAGAAGGTAGAATGTTCCTTCTTTCAGAATGACCTGTCTGCTGGATGGGCTCGTTCTAGTAGGGCAATCAGACATGTTATAAATAATTATAGTACATGCAATAAAATGCACAGAGTACATCTAAGAAGTGTGCTAGCATAGGAAGGCATGGGATTAATGACCTGACACTAGAGGAAGGGCCTCACTGAGAAAGCTGAACAAGGGGGTAAGGAAAAGAAGGGCATTCAAGGCAGAGAGATCACACATGTGAAGGCACACAGCTGTGAGACCACGGGTGAGTTTATGAACTATCTGCCAGTTAATGCTAGAAGAGTAGGTGCAGTTCTGACTCCGAGGGAGTAGCAGAGTTCCTTGGACATAGGATCCTAATGTTTTCATATCTCAGTGTTTCCTGGAAGAGGTGGTATTAAAGCTGTGTTTTAAAGACAGGGAGCAGTATTGATGACAACACATGATGCACAGCAGGTACTGAATGAATGTATGAGGTGATGAGAGAAGACATTTCAGTTGAGAGAGTGGTGCTATATGCTGGCAAACCGATGTTGAGTAGGTTTGTTAGGAGCAAGGCCAAAGGAAAGAGGAGAGATGAGTGGGTGCAAGGTGTGAAGCTCAAGTTAAAAATAATCAGCAAGTGTCCAGTGGAACCGGTAAGCAAGGCTGTTTCCACTTGACAGACTTGGATATGCTATTCTGGCCGACAGGCTTACTCCTCCTGGTCCCAGTGCTGGAGATGGGCCTCACTGGTGCCAGAAAAAGCGTGGGAGCTGCCAACTGTGGGTTGGGGAAAAGTTTTTTTTGAAATGAACATTTCATTAACTTTCTATCATGACCTCTCTTGGGCACACTTGGTTCAGCCTCATTTTCTGGGACCTAAAATAGCTTTTTCTTGCTGGAGTTCTCTCAGGCCAGATTCTTTGGAAAGGAATCTCACCAAATCACTGCCTCCCTAGCCCCACTAGCTCAGACATCAATGTCAGCAGTCTTGGTGCCAGGCAGTGATGTGGTATCGACCAGGGTCCTGGAGATCGTCTGTTTTATTCTGTACAGATGTCAAGATTGTCCCCCAAGTCAGCAAATACTGAGGCCCTATGCTAGGCATGGAGAATATAAAAGAGAATGGGATCATTTGAAAACTCCTGCCTTTACTGAGGTAGAAGAGATAATTATAGTGTGATAAGTGTTATATTAGAGATTTAAGGAAAGTCCTACAGAAACTCAGAGGTATGAATAATTAATTCTGCCAAGTTGTATAGGAGGCAGGCTGGGGAAGGTGACATTGCAGGCCATTTATTCATTCAGATAATATTGATGGAGTACTCCCCCCGCCCCCTTACTCCAGGTACTTATAAGTACTTGGGGTGCTTCACTGAACCAAAGATCCTTGCCTTGTGGAGCTACACTCCTTAAGTATGTGTGTGGTGGGAGGAGGGGAAGGAAGGTTAGATAATACCAATAAATGTAAATGAGTAAAATTGTATAGGATGTTGGAAGGTGGTGAGTAAGTGATCTGGAAAAGTGAAGGGAGAGTGCAAAAGTGGCTGCAATTGTCCTAAGGATGCTATGGTAAGATTGTTTAAAGAGGGGTGGGCCAGTCATTCTAGCATAGGTTTTCCTTAGCTGCTATTGGTCCCTGGGACCCCCATTCCTGGTCTGTTCTTGGCTTATGATCTGGCTGAAACTGCATCCCAGTGCAGCTCTAGCTTGTTGCTAAGAGTTGCCTGAATCTGGACCTCAGGGAACCTACCTTGTACCCCAGCTGCCCTGTGCTGTTTTCCTGCAGTCTGTTCAACTTTGTATGCAGGAGTCAGCCATACTTTAGAGAGAGCACTGCAAGCTCACTGGTTCCTCCCAGATTTCATAGAAGTTGGAGGGAAGACACTGCCTCTCATTTCCAAAAAATCTTCGTTAAAGGAGCTGAGTGTTAATTGAGCAGTTCTCTAGCTGTGGTCCTGAGGGTGGACTTGGTGCCATTAACAATTTAGGAGGCTCTTTCAGGTAACATCAGGTAGAATGAGAGTGGAACAGCAGAGCACCTTGGTTCATATCACGTTCCATTCTCAGAAAAGTGTGATTCTGACTCACGTTTAAGGTGAAGTAATAGGCTCAGAGAAGTCACACGGCTGGCAGGACTCATCAGTTTGAACTATGGGCTTTTTCTATGGCAGGTTTTTTTTTTTTGCCCACACTTTGGCTTCTCAGCCCACAAGGGGAGACCCCCATGAGTACACTGACCTCTGATGCTGTAATTCAGTGCAGGGGCTGGGTCTTCTACACTTTGAGTCCATCTTACTAGGTAGCTGTGGTCATTGGCAGCTGCAATAAGGAAAACATTTAACTATTCAGAAAATTTGAAAAAAGTAAAAAAAAGATCAGACACACTCCTGCCATCCGAAACTATTACTAACAATTTAGCAATAGAGCCTTACAGACTTTCTTCTTTGTGTGTATATGCGTGTATGTACACACACGTATATATTCGTGCTAGGTTGAACCATATGAAACTGCTGTTTTGTAAGTCAAAAATGGCCAAATTTTCACATGATTCAACAAAATACAAACATATGCACACATATTTAAACAAAGTGGAGCCATACCATAATACAGTTTTATAAATGCTTATTTTAGCTTATATTATGCCATAGACCTAGAAACAGTGTATCAGAGTGGTCAAGGGCATGGGTTCTGGGGTTTAAGTTTTGTCTCCACCGCTTATTCACCTGCGCAGGTGACTGAGACTCCTTGTGTGGATTTCCTCCTTGTTTAGTGAGGTAATCACAGTATCCTATATATAGGGTTGTCGTGAGGGTACAGGAGTTAGTATGTATGTCAACCAGTGCCTGGTCCATGGCCAGCATTCAGTCACTGTGAGCAGTTCCTACCATACTTCCAGGTGAGTACATATCATTTCTTTGTAATCTGTCCCCTTAATAGACTTTTAGCTTTAACCATTTTCCACAGTTGAAGTGACATCCTGTACACACATCTATCCATTGACTGCTTTACGTTTTAAGGACTTGAGCTGTAAGATTTGGCTTTTAAGAATTATTTTTATTGACAGTGCGTACGTGGAAAGGTTGCTTGGACTATTCTCTGTTCCATTGCCTTATAACTATAAATTGGGCTCTCTGGTCCTCGCTTCCTCTTTGCTTTTTTCATACTCCTGGCAACACTGACAGCTCACGAGTTCCCACACTGGGCATTGGTTTCCACCTCTGTGCCTTGGTGCTGGCCTCTCCCCCTGAACACCCCTGCAAGCCCCTTCTCCTAGCCAGCTCATCGCATTAGACAGTTCTTCCTCCAGGGAAGAGCAGCCATACCCAACCAACCCTTCAGCCTTGGTTAGATGCTCACCCCCAGACCCCCTTGCACTCTGCACTTGCCAGTGTCTTCTCTAACTGGCGGCATACACAGTGCCACCATCTTTCTCCCCAGCTAGACTGTACTCCTTGAAGCCAGGACTGATGTCTTACTCACCTTTGAGTTAACTTAGTACAACTCTTGGCACATAGGTACTCAATATGTTTGGTGGGTGCATTTAATGAATGAACTAAATCATGACTGACTAATTAATGGCAGTACTTAAACATAAGTGGAGATGGTTTGGGGAGAATGGTTAATCCAGTTTATAGGGGTGGCATGTAGCAAAGGCATGAGTGAGCCCTTGGACATGTCTGGCATGACTAGAGCTATGCTTTAGGAAGAGATCAGGCCATGTTGTGACCACCAGGATCTGGTAGCCCAGAGAACAGAGAATGTTAGGCCTGGATACTCAGTGAGGGTTCACCCTGCCTGAGGCTCTTTGAGTGACTCTGTCCGTACCCCTATACTTCTCTTGAACCTCATGGCTCCTCCCCTAAGGAAGAGCTCTCCTTTACCCCTCGAGAAACAGAAGTGAGAGTTCCTCGCTGCTCTCTTTTCTGAGGAAGTCTAGCACGGCCATACGCTGATGATGAAATCCACCTCTGGAATTAGCAACCACCCCTCAACAGCTCAGCAAATCCTCAGGATTGACTTCCTGTTTCCAGAGCTGGAAATATCCATCAGGGCACCTGCCTGCCAGCTGGGACATTTCATGGCCTCCTGAGGGTGAACAGACCCTGCACTGCTCATCCACTTTCTTTTCTTTGGCCCTGACCTGAGATCAGTGAGGTCTGTGCTTTGGCTGTGTATCAATGAGGACTTCAATTCCTGGAACCTAGCAAGGGCTTGACGTTGATCTGAGTGTTCACTTAGTGGAAATGGGTCTGAATTATCCCAGGCCTGGAAGGGTATGGTTGAGATTGATGGGCCTGAACCTGGAGTGAGACTAGTTCATATCGTAGTTCTGCTACTTACTAGCTGGGTCAGCTAGCTAGCCAGGCATCACGACTAGATAGGCAAATCACTTAACCCTTCTGAGTCTGTTTCCCATCTTGTAGATGGAATTAGCAATCCCAGTGTTACTGTAAGGGTTAAATGAAATAATGTGTGCAAAGGAATCTGGGATCTATTACAGGCCCGAAGAGGTTAATTGAATTAGAGAATGAGAGACTGAACACAGTGAGGTGGAGACTATTCAGTCTATTTTTGGTAAGGAAATTGAGATCTAAAAGGATGGAGGGTAGTATTGGAGGAAGAAGGAAGTCAAAAGAGCTGAAAGGGAGTCTGTATATTTTGTCTTATACTTCCTCTGCTTCTCTCAGACTCCTATCCTGCCCACTCCCTCCCCATGCTCCTTCTTATTCCACTCCTCCTAACATACACATCTATTTCCAGGTCCCTAGATTTCTCTTCCCAAAGCAGACACCATCAATTCCATCTCTCCTTCCTGAAAGGCCTCATTGAAGAAGAAGAAAAAGAAGAAGTGACAAAGTGTATCTAAGTATTGATTCTGTAAAGGTCCAGTCAGTTTTAAAGCTGGAAAGGCCATGAGTAAGAGGAGAAGAGTTGGTGTGAGGAAAAGTGAAAGGGATGGAGGAGAATCGGCCCAGAGGAGAAAGCAGAGAGCTGGCTTAATTTCTTCAAATTGCAGTGGAATGGGCTTTGGGTGCTGTTCCTTGGCAGGCCTATGCGTCTCCTAATCCAGGGTTCCCCAGCCCCCAGGTTACAGACCGGTACTGGTCCATGAACTGTTAGGAACCTGGCTGCACTGCAGGAGGTGAGCGGTGGGCAAGCGAGCAAAGCTTCATCTGTATTTGCAGTTTCTCCCCAGCACTAGCATCACCGCCTCAGCTCCACCTCAGATCATCAGGCATTAGATTCTCATAGAAGTACTGGTCCCTGGTGCCAAAAATGTTGGGGACCACTACCCTAGTCCATTCAGCCCACCATTTTCCTATTCATGCAGCCTCCTCCCCTGCCCTCACTCTTAGCCCATGACCTTGCTTCCTTTTTCTCTGCAAAATTAGATGACATGCAATACTGAGAAGGCTTGCATGTCTGCTTGTACCTGTGTCCATACTCTGTGATATGGCCTATTACTCTAACAAGGTGGCTGCCTCCTGTTGTGTACTAGATCCCTTCCCCATTCCAGTGACTCTCCCTTTTCTCCCTACACACATATATAAACATATTATAATGTCTCCCATTAAAAACAAGGAAACCTAGACCTCGCCTCCTTTCTCTACCCTCTTACCAGCACTTGCTGCCTCCTTCTCCCCACCTTCCCTTTCATAAATCCCCCATCAGGCTCTCCTCACTTCTCTACCAGAAAGCCCTGGTGAAATAAAGGTCACCACAACATTCAACCCGATGGTCAGTTTCCAGCTCTTGTCCTGCTTGATCTATTGGCAGCATCCAACACAGTCAATCACTCCCAGTGGATATTCATTTCTCTGCGTGGCTTCTAGGATACCACACTCTCCTAGTTTCCTCCTACCTCATGGGCTATATCTTTTCTTTCCTATTACTCATTCTCTTCTATTTCTCTTTCTTGAATGTGGGCTATCCTCAGGCTGCCCCCAAACTTTTGATCTTCACTCACTCCTTGGTGAACTTACTCATTTTTAAATCCCATCTATGTCCTAGTGACTGCCAGACTGATACATCCAGCTCGAACTTCTTCCAAATTCCAGGCTTGCACATCCCACTGCTCATTCATAATTCCATTTGGAAATCTCATAGGCATCTCACATTTAACATGTCTGAAAACAAGCTCCTGTCTGCCCCACCCCAAACCTACCTCTTTCATGGTTCTTTCCATCTTGTTAATGGCAACTCGGTCCCTCTAGCTGCTGTGGCAAATGATCATGGTACCATCCTTGATTCCTTCCTCACACCCCATGTCCATAACATCAGCAAATCCTGTCAGTTCTGCCTGCAAAATACATACAAATTTGACCACATCTCAGCACTTTACCCTCAATCAGCCTGGTCTGAGCCATCATTATCTCTGGCCTGAATTAATGTAGCAGCATCTTAATTGTCCTCTTTGCTTCCATGCTGGTCCCTGCAGTCTCTTCTCAGCACAACAGCTGGATGGGGATTCTTTAAAAAGTGAGTTAGATCATGTTATCCCTTTGCTCAAAACCTCCTGGTGGCTCCTGTCTCAGAACGAAGGCTCTTCCTCACAGTGGCCCACAAGCCCCTGGCGATTTGGCCCCTCCCACCTCTGACCTCTTGGCTCCAGCCACACTTAACCTCTAGCTATGCCTCATACCTGCCAGGTAGGTTATGCCTAGAACTCTTCCCTCAGGTATCTGCCAGGCTTGCTTCCTCATCACTTTTAAATGTGTCCCTCTATCATCTTCTGGTACCGCCTTCCCTGACAACACTATCTTAGGTTATAACACCAGCTCAGTAAGCCCCAGCACCACAGTCAGCCTTATTTTTATTCCGTAGCATCTGTCGCCATGTCACGTGCTATATATTTTACTTGTTTACTTTCTCCCACTAGAACATAAGAGGCATGGTGCCAGAGGCATTGTTTTTTTTCTCCACAGCTATATTCGTAGAGTGGTACCCAGCACATGATAGGCCTATAACAAATATGTATTGAATGAATAAGAGAACAGGAGAACTCAGAGCAGTATTCTCCGAGTTTAGCGAAGACCAAAAGAGATTTGAGTGGCCCTTAAGAATCTGTTAACCATAACCAGATAAAACATAAAAATAGGTGACAGAGCAGGGCTGGGTATCTTTTGGAAGAAAATAGGTGACCATCTGTACTGGACCAGTTCTATGGTTAGCCAGACTACATGGGAGGAGAGCTATTTTTCTGAGCCTATGTAACATATGTGGTTTTGTATAACTCACACTTCTGTAAAAGGAATCCTATTTTAAATGTACTAGCAGAGATTGCTATTTAAAGGAAACTGATGCCAAATTCTTTTTAAAAATGAATAATAATTTCCTAATTTGTTCTTAGTGTCCATTCTCCCACTCCACGTTTATATTTACTTATATATCAAGGTATGCCATTCTGAGCCTAGAAGATCTCTTCATTTTCCATTTTTCCACTGTCTTTATTATTCCCATTCTCTTTGTCCCCATTCTTCCCCCTCTTCATTTCTGCTTTTCCTTTAGCTGAGTTTTTTTCTTAGACTCTGACATAGAATGTTCTTCTGTAACACAACCAGAATTAGAGTGCAATGAGTAATGGCTCCTTCGCAGACCAAATGAATCCAATCTAGGGGTGGAGCGAAGAAATCTGTTGGGGGTGTGCAACTGCTACTGGGGTACAGAGTCAGGTGCTCAGGTGATACTCATGCACAGCCAGGTTTGAGCACCAGTGACCAAAAAAACAGCTGTGTCCTATTTGCTCGTCCCATATCCAGGCCTACACGCTACAGCACTGATGAGGCTAGACCAGCATCCCTTTGGGGCTTTGTAGGTAGCCGGTGTGAAATTGGCTACAGACTGGTACAGAACTGGCTGATTTATCTAGGGGCTGGAGTTCAGGGCTCAGGAATATTCCTTCCTAGTACATCACCTACCCTGAAGCCAGGTCATGTAGCCACTGCCTGATGAAGTTTTGTTCAGGTGGTTTCGAGAGTGTCTGCCTATAATGAACTTGGGTGTCACAGTCCCACCACCCAATCTCTGTTTCCTTTCAAACTGGGATGGGTTCCTTGAGAGAACACAACTGTGCATTAAAGGTTCAGTGGAAGGTGTGTGAGCGACTAAGATCGGAACCTGCTTCCTTGAAAATAATAGAAGATTGACTTGTTTAGAGGTTGTTTGACCTTAGGTCAGGTCTTCTTCAGATACCACTCTAGGTTTTCCAAAAAACTTTCTCCTTTGGGTTCTCACTAGACCAAAAGATTGTAGCATCTGCTAGTAGGGCAGGTTGGACATTCTATAAGGAGAGAAATCTACCTTTAAGACAACATATGTATTGAGATCAGGGCAGAGGTTTACTGAATAAGTTGGCTTTGGCTCAGAGCTCTGTTGTAACTCTCTAAATAGTAAGCTGTAGAATGTGTGCCTGACTGAGAAAGATGGGTGCCACTCCTCTGTATGGCTGACCTTTCTGAGCCCACTTGTTTATCTATAAAGTGTGCCCTCCCTCCCTCACAAAGTTTTCTCAGCACCAGTAAGATAGTGCATATGAAAGTTCTTCGAAGATTGTGAAGAGCTAAATGAAAATGAGAAATGCTGTTGTCATTATTATTCAAGCAAACTGGTATTTACACATTTG
>CM053501.1:22674751-22810414 GCA_028627145.1 Eidolon dupreanum | reverse complement strand
TGGGTGCCACTCCTCTGTATGGCTGACCTTTCTGAGCCCACTTGTTTATCTATAAAGTGTGCCCTCCCTCCCTCACAAAGTTTTCTCAGCACCAGTAAGATAGTGCATATGAAAGTTCTTCGAAGATTGTGAAGAGCTAAATGAAAATGAGAAATGCTGTTGTCATTATTATTCAAGCAAACTGGTATTTACACATTTGAATGGACCAAAGCAGTGTATTGGGTATGTTTAGTGTTACAGAATTGTTTGTTGGAATCAAATAAGATATCTTGTGTAAGATGAGATTCAGTTTATTTATAAACTACATTTAATGCAAATTGGATTACAGTTGTGTGAAGACCACCATCTGAAGAGAGAAATGAAACTGAAGGTTTGAGAGGGGTGTTGCCGAAGCCATGTTGGAGAGTTCGGAATTCACAAGATCAGGAGCCACTCTAGATTATTCTTCTGGGAGGACACATAGGAAAGTTATTCTTGCTGTTTTATTTGGGTCAATTGTGGTAAAGACTAGAGGTAGAGGGCCAGTCATATAGTAATATGGGTGTGAGATGGGATTGTTTCCTATAGAAATAGCACAAAAAGACATCTGAAGGATGTCTGGGAGAGAGGAATAGCAGGCCTTGGCATCATCTGGAGATGGCAAGTGCCTCCTGACTCATTCATTTGGCAGACAGAAACACACTCTGGAGTAGGGCTCTGGGAGGGTTACAGAGCCAGGGGATGGGTGCTTCCATTGCCCAGGGACCCACCTGTCAGTCAGGCAGAGAAGACGAAACTAACCTCACAGTTAGAAACCTGGGAGGTAGAGAATGGTAGAGGGTGAAGAGGAGAAGAGGAAGTTGAGCAATGCTGGTCTTTTGGGGAGAGGTTTCAACTCTTGCACACCAGCTGTGTATCTGGTAAGCAAGGACTTTGAGAAAGGCCTGCCCAAGGCCTGACTTTCTAGGCAGAGTGACTTCCCCAGATAGTAATCCTGATGAGTTATTAGTGTAAAACCTGTGAACTTAGCATTGTAGTTCCAGTTCCTAGAAAAGTAATACGGAGGCTTCTTCTGTGACAAGAGAAACAGAACTGTAAGGAAGGGGGTGCCATTCCAAAGCCATGGCCCCCTGCAGGTGGGGGAGAAGGGAGAAGGGCCAGCTTTTCCTTTTCCATAAGACCTAGTGTCACAGTATCTAACTCTCATACCCTGTATTCCAAGACCTTCTGAAAGCCTCTGTGGACACCCTGAGGATTGTCATAGTTCTCTTGTGGGCAGAGGCATGGAGTGTGGAGAAAAGGAGTAGATGTAAGACCCACATGAGAAACCAGGCTGCTCAAGTAAGTCAGTGGGTGACATGGGCATGGTTTTTAGGTGCGGACAAAAGTACAGGTGATATGGCGATCTTTGCCTAAGGATGTGACAGGATGGCCTGGCTAAAGGGCATTCTTAGGCAGTTGTAGTGATAAATGATGGCAGTGAGAATGAGCCATGGAGATGGCAGAGATACTGAGCTTGTTGGCTTCTTCTCCAGGTCAGGAGGCATCAAGATGGGGTCTGCCTTTCTGTAATCATTTGCCGCCTTGCTGAATGATCTGGTTTGAGCCCTGTAATAAAAGTTCTGGAGAGCTTTGGGGCTACAGAACAGGATGGGGTGGGGGGCATCGTCCTGTATAGTGGAAGAGAAAACGGGAGTATGAGGGGTGCATGATAGCAAGGGGACGGGTTGACCCGGGAAGGCCTCTCAGAGGTTTGAAAGTGTGTGGAGATGTGGTTCAGGATGGAGGCTGCTTGCTCAGCTCTCTGACTTTGTCCCCCACAGAATAAGAGGAGCCTTGGTACTGGTAATGATGGAGCAGTTGGGTCTTGCTGTGTAGAAAGGGAGAGTGCTTTTCTAGGCGTTTACAAGCATCCTGGATCATTTTCAGAGAAGGAAAGATAGGTATATTTGTCTCTGGCAAAAGAGATAGCCTTTGCAACCCCTCTGCTCCCAGTCTGGAAAGATCCTTTAACTCCTCATCTCTCTGACCCTGTCTGGGGAAGGAGAACCAGACATGGAGCTGCCATTCTAACTGGGGACACCAGTGGGGTGGCCTGGAGGGAAGGAGTTGTTCATGGTCCCTAGAGGCCCTCTGCTGAGCCCCTATCCCTGGGAGGGAGGGGATGTCCATTCTGTCCAGACTGTCTCCCAGTCCTCCCTACCCATTCTCTCTTAGCCCTCCCCGTGTAGGCTTTTCCCTCCATCATTCACCTGGAGCAGCTCTTGCTCAGGTTAACAATACATCCTTGTCATACTCCCTGGCTAATTCTCAGTCCTCATCTCCGCTGCCCCTTCAGCAGGATTTGACACAGTTGACAGCTTCTTCTAAACTGAAGCACTTTCTTTACTGAGAGAGATAACCCCCACTCCCTTGATTCCCCTCCTGCCTTGCCACTGCTTCTTCTCAGTCTCCCTCCTCAGTTCCCTACCTACCTCCCAGAATCATGGCATCATAGGGTTGAGGGGGCCTCAAAAACCATCTGTGTAAACACACTCTGATGGCTGAACACCTCCAGCCCAGGCAGAGCGTCGGTGCCACCTTCCAAAGTCTCCTTAATCCACCTCTCACTAAACCTGGTTTCTTTATTTTTTAGCCAGGTTTATTGAAATATAATTTATATACAGTAAAATTAACTGTCGTTAGTGTACAGTTCTATGAGCTATGACAGTCACAAACAATTAGGTAACCTTCACACAATCAAGAGTTAGGGGAGGTCCATCATCCCCCAAAATTCCCCCGTGCCCCTTTTGTAGTCACCCCTTCCCCCAACATCACCCCTAGCAACCACCGATCTGTTTTTTTATTGCTATAACCTGCCCAGAATGTCATATAGATGGAATCATGTAATGTGTGGCCTTTTGAGCCTGGCTTTTTTCATCTGACGAAATACTTTTAAGAGTCATCACGTTGTCAGTGTGAGTCAGCAGTTTGTTCCTTTTTATTGCTGAATAGCTTTCTGTGGTATGGCTGTACCGCAGTTTATTCATCTGTCCCCAGGCTGAAGGACATTGGAATTGTTTCCAATTTGTGGAGATGATGAATCCAGAACCTGGCTTCTTTTAGCTCTCACTCAAGTGGCCCATTCTAGCCCTACGACTTTCCATTTCACAGGTGTTGGAAACAGATATTTGAAGACAGCTGTGCCCTTTCTTCCCCATTGCTCCTCCCACCATCACTTTCCCTGATTTCTGTTCTGTTATCTGACCTTCTGTGGTTCACCGTCCTAGTTGTTTTCTTTTGCACACACCCATTCTATCCAAATTCGTCTTAGAATGGGATGCCCAGAGCTGAACACATTATTTGGTGCCCAGCAGAATTTCTGGCACATGGTAGGAGGAATCAGTACAGAAGTGTGGCTGAAAAACTAAGAATCGGTTCATTCTAGATCATGTAATTCTGTTGATGTAGCTCAAAATGAAGTTAGCTTCTTAAATTTTATTATAGTGACCACATCATACTGTTAATGAACTTAATGAGAACTTACTTGGAAATAAGTTCAGCCCTTTTCACCTATTCTGCTCTGGGCTCAGGTACATTCTGTTCTGTTGATTATCACCTATGATCATACTCTGCCATTATCATCCAATGCATTTGTTATTGCTCCCATCATCAGTTAGATCAATCACTGTGCCTTTTATATACCCTCACGGGTAAACACAGGAAGGAGATCACAGGCCAGTGGCACCAGCACGTTTTACCTGCAAGGTGATGGTAGCCAGCAATCACCTGTAAGCGAGACATCTACCCTTATGCACCTCCTTGTCTAGCCCAGGAGTTGGCAAACTTTTTCTGCAAAGGCCAGATAGTAAATGTTTTTGACTTCGGCCAGTTGCTGTTGCTTCCTCCTTCTCACCCTCCCCCTCCTCCAACTCTTCCTCCTTCTCTTCCTCCTGCTCCGTCTCTTCTCTTTAAAAATCTAAAAACCAGTCTTAGCTCACAGACCATACACAAATAGGCTGCAGGCCAGATTTGGCTGGCAATTAGTAGTTTGCGACTCCTTATAGCCTATTATTTCTCATCCTTTTCTATGAGATGTTGTAAGAGACTTTTTAAAATGCCTCAATGTTGGAAATTCAGACACACCATGTCTGCTTGGTTTTCCTGAAATGTTGGCCTAGAGTCCAACAAGGAAATGAGGTCAGTGTCACATGACTTGTTTTTGTGAACAAATGTTGGCTTCTGGTAATCGGGACTGCCTTTTCTTCAGGAATGTCTTGTAGTTAACATGTGGAGTTTTACTTCTCTTCTGGTAAATCATGACTATCCTCATCCACATCTGATCTATCCCCACAATTCCACAGTGATCACCAAGACTGTTTGAGCATCATCTTCACTCACTTTCTTAATCCCTTGTATGTTACCCATCCAAATCAGAGGCCTGAGTTCACTCAGCATCACAGATTCTCTGACAATCTCCTCACTCTCCTTGGGTTTTCTCTATCAATGCTCTTTCTTCCTTTTTCAGTTTAGGGATTAATCCAGACAAAAATGACAGCAGGAAAATAGGAGTTTATCATCAACATTTCACCACTGACTAAAAGGAGTTTGCCCATTGCATCCTTGTTCTTTGGCTTTTCATGTAATAATGTAGCCCTTTTGGGTGCCCTATACATTTTCTGGAAGCCTCGTCTCATTTGGCTTTAACCTTCTGATAGCCTCATCAGTCTGTGCCACTCAGAGACATAGGCATAAGTAATTTGTGCACCCACACTGGTTTCTTTTTTCAAAAAGTACTTTTGAAATTGCATAGTCAGAGGAGAAGGATGGAAAGAACAGGAAGAGGAAGGAGGATGGTCTTTATCTCCCTATAAACAGTTAACTCTTTGATGACAAGATCCACTTTCTTTCATCTGTGAGCTCTCTAGCAGCACCTAATGCAGTACCCTATACCTGAGCAGCTGGTCCAGTTGTAAGATTGTCCATCATAGTCTGTGAAAAGCCTACCTGGAGTCGTGAAGCACAATCTTACAGCCTATATGGTGGTCCTCCCCTGCATACAGTAGGCATTTAATCAAAATCACAATTCCTCAAGGTTTTTCATCTTTTCTTAAGAGTTATTGTACACATAACATAAAATTCACCATCTTAACCAATGTAAAGGGTATAATTCACTTAGTGCATTCACAGTGTTGTGCAACCATCACAACCATCTAGTTCCCCAAAAGGAAACCCCATGCCCATTTAGCAGTCACTCCCCATTCCCTCCTCTGCTTGAACCTGGCAACCAGTAATATGCTTCCTGTCTCTGGATTTGACTATTCTGGACATTTTATTCAAATGGAATCCCACAAAGTGTGACATTTTGTGCCTAGCTTCTTTCACTTAGCATTGTGTTTCTGAGGTTCATTCATGTTGTTGCACATATCAGTTCCTCACTCTTTTTTGTGTGTGGGTGTGTGTTTTTGTTGGAGTAAAATATACATATCGTGAAATTTACCATTTTAACCACTTCTGAGTGTTCAGTGGCGTTAAGTATGTTCACATTGTGTAGGTATCACCACCACCTATCTCCAGAACTTTTCATCTTCCCAAACTGAAACTCTGTACCTATTAAACAGTGGCTCTCCATTCCCTCCTCCTCTCAGCCCCTGGCACCCACCATTCTACCTCTGTCTCTCTGAATTTGACTATTCTGGGTATCTCATATAAATGAAATCAAACAGTATCTGCCATTTTGTGTCTAACTTATTTCACTTAGCATAATGTCCTCAAGGTACATCCATGTTGCCGCATGTGTCAAAATATCCTTCCTTGTAAGGCTGAATGATATTTCATTGTGTGGGTATACCATGTTTTGTTTATCCATTCCTCTGTGGATTGACACTTGGTTTGCTTCCACCAGTGTTTTCCACTTTGAACACTCTTATTTCTTCAGATGTTCCAGGTGCTTCACAATCTTGGCCACCTTCCTCCCAACACAGGTTTGTACACCTCACTGATTGCAGAGCGATTGACATTTTTTAATCTTCTCAATTTTCTTACTCCTTCTTCCTTTCCACATTATCAGACTGTAGAGTAGTGCCTTTCTTTTTTGCTAAACCCCTTGAAATCTGTGTGACCCAAACAGTTTTGTTACTCACCACCTATCTAGAAGCCAGAGGATGGTTGGGGCTTTAGAGTCAGAAGAAATGGGGAGATGCTATCCTAATTTCAGCAGGCTCCCACTTTATGAAGCGAATAAGGCACACAAAATACTAAAAGGAAAAAAATACTGTCTTAGTCTGTTCGGGCTGCCATAATAAAATACCATAGATTGGGTGGCTTAAGCAACAGGAATTTGTTGCTCACAGTTCTGGAGGCTAGGAAATCCAAGAACAAGGTACTGTCTGATTTGGATCCCCAGTGAGGATTTCTTCATGACTTTTAGACAGCCACTTTCTTGTGTCTTCACATGGTGGAGAAAGAGAAAGCGAGGACTTTTTGGTGTCTCTTTTAATAAGGGCACTAATTCCATCATGAGGACCCCATTCTCATGACCTCATCTAAACCTAAACCTAACTACCTTCCAAAGGCCCCATCTGCAAATACCATCACTTTGGGGTTAGGCTTCAACATATGTATTTGTTGAACACAATTCAATCCATAGCAAATACCTTTTATAAAAACATGCAAGTGAGTCAAAGTATTTAACTCTATGGAGCCTACTAAATACAAAAGAAGTGTGAGAAGTAATAGCAGGATATCAATTAGGGTTGCTTTATACTTAAATACCAATAAGATTTTCAGTTGGAAAGAGAAAGAAATGTGACTTGGGGAAGGAGAAGTTGGAGCATCCTAGACAGGAGAGTGGAGCATAAAGGTGTCAAGTGCCGATGAAGATGTCCGCTTGGAGAGGACTGCCAGGCACAGTGTGTGTGCATAGGGGGAACAGCAGGGAGCATGGTCTGCACCCTTACAGAGCTCAGTCTAGAGGGAGACTGACAACAAGCAAATGAACAAACGAGGGAATTTCAGGTTGTGAAACAGCCTCTACAGGAGATAACCAGGTGGTTGTGAGTTGTGATAAAGAGATAGTGTAGGGCAAGGAGTGGAGAGATGCTTTAGATTAGAGAGGATACCTAAGAGGTGGTATTTGAATAGCCTGAAGGAGAAAAATCCAGCCTTGCAAAGAGTGGGAAGAAGACAATTCCAAAGAGCGGGAAGAGTATCAGAGACATAAAGAATAAAAAATATTGAGGAACAAAGAGGCAGCCATTGTGGTTGGGCATAACGAATGGGAGGGAGAGTGGAAGTTGATGCCTGTACAGCCCCATAGTAGTGCAGACTTCATTCTACATGTGGTGGAGGGCTCTGAGCAGGGCACAGTGGACTCCTGGTTTACAAAGATCATTGGCTGCTGGATGGAGAACAGCTGGGGGAGGGCAAGTTTATTTGAAAGGCTGTTTCAGTAGCCCAGTGGGGACATAATAGTGGTGCGGGCCTCAATGGAGGCACAGGAGATGGAGAGAAGCAGAAGGGTTTGGGGGTGGAAAGAAAGAATGGAATCACTGATCGGTCGGATGGGAGCATCAAGGCAAAGGCAGCAGTCAAAGATGACTTCTGGGGAGAGTGGGAAGGGAATAGTCGAGTAGGTGGGCATGCTGGAAGAAGTTAAGTGTTTAAAGCTGTGGGCCTTGGTGAGATTACTAAGGAGTGAATATAAGTAGGTAGAGATCTGGGGACCAGCATCATGCGGTAGAAAGCGAGGCAGACGGGTGCACAGCATTGACTAGTGTGTTGGACTGCTGAGAGTTGTTGAAGGCGGCACTGTGTGTGGGGAGAGGGACCGGGTTTGAATCCTGGCTTTACCTACTGCTGCATGTGCTACTTTGGGCAACTTGACTCAGAGAATAGGGGATCGGATCCCTGCCCTCCAGGGCCTAAGGGAGGACCAGAACCAAATCCCCCAGTTCAGTGGCTAGTAGGAGGCAGAGGCTCTGCTGCTACCACTAATTTGCTGACAACAACCACTGCTCTATTATTCTGATGAAGAGAAGAATGAAAAAGACTTGGTGTCAGATACCAGCTTCCAAGTAGCACAGCCAAGATCAGAACAGTCCTACTTGGTGCTAAAGCCACCCAGTTCTGTGCCTTGCTTGTCCTTTCCCCCAAGGCTCATGTGATCTCCACTTGGTTCTGAACTGTCATCATCGTCCAGGTTTGGGATCTCAGCTGTGAACTTAAGCTGTCTCCACCTTTACTGTGACATGCTGCAACAGACTTTCGTGTTCCTCTCTCCCAGAATCTCACCCCACCCTCCCCCATCATTACTCTCATTCCTTCGCAGTCAGAGCTGATAGCTCGGAGGATCCTTTTCTGCTTTGTGTCTCAGTATTAGGCACTTGGGAAGGAGACTCTTTCAGCCCCTGATGGCTGAGCTTGGCTCCTGGACTCTGGAAGTCCTTGCATGAACACAGGCTGGGGTAGGAGAAGGAGGGGCACCTAGACCACATAGCAGGTGTTAATGGGCCATCTTCCTTACCTGTTTACTAAAGCTTCCAAACATGAGGAGGTGAGGAATGAGGCGAGGGACACTGTAAGGCCTCACCAGTTCCCAGCCCTCAGCCCCTGAGGTTGGGCAGTTGTCTCCAGGGCCATTGATGATGGCCACCTATGCCTTTACTGAGCAAAGCCTCCTTCCCCTTTACTCCTTTCGTTTCTTTCTCTGTTTCCTATCTTTCTTTTTCTCCTTTCCCTTCTGCTTTACCTGGTCTCAGATTTTCCTTTGCTTGGTCTGCGTGGTGGGCCTTCCCATCCCTTCAGGATGCTTCAGGACCTGCCACTGCCACCCGGGCACATCATCCATGCCTGCCCCTGCCATGGAACCTTTGCCCATGGGGCCTTTGCAAGACAGCCCAGCCCTGGCAGCCCAAGTGCTAGGCCCCTGCCAAGAGCTGTATGCGTGACCAAACAGTGCCCAGCTGGGCCCAGGCACTGCTCCCCACGAAAGCAAGGCCCAAGGGTTTTCCATTGGCTGCAGCCTGGCTGAGGGAGCAGAGGATGGAGACAGGGGCAGGGGGAAGGGGGTGGAGGAGATAGCCTCCCTTCCTGTGGTGCCTGCTGATAATTGGCTCTCCGGAACCAGCTTGAGACACAAGGGCCAGCTGGGTCAGGAAGTGGTGGACAATGCTGCTCTTTCAGGGGGCACATTGCATGGTCTTAGGTCCTGTGTGACTCCAGGAAAATCTGGAGAACTGCCTGTTCTCAGAGGATGTTCTCTAACCTAGACCGGAGGTGAGAAATTGAACCCCGAACTTCCCACCCTCTGCCCTGGGAGGGCCCCCAGGCATTGCCCAGTTCAGAACTGAATTATTTCCTTCAGAGAGAGTCTGTGGAGGAAAGGGAAAGGAAGCAGATTTTCTCAAGAGACCACAAATCACATATCTGGTACTCTGCAGAGCAGGGAGCACTGGGAAGCAATCTGTCCTTAATGATTTATTAAGACTCTAGGCCCTGCCTTAGCAACTGTGGGCTGCAAGGGAAGAACACAGCATCCTCACCCTCAGAATTTTAATCTGGATGAGGAAATAAGACAATATAATATACTAAGTATCAAACATATGAAGAGAAATAGCAATTTAAAAGGAAATTTTGAAAAAAATGAAGAAGAAAACATTAGCCAGAGTAGCCTGGCAAGTCCAAAGGAAGGTAAAGCTTGGTCTGTACTGGGAAGACGGGTCGGGATTTAGAACCTGTAATGGAGTGGAGGAACGTATGATGGGGTGGTATCCCAGACATCAAGTGTTAATAAGTATAGCAAACTTTTCGTAGGTGGGAACTGTCCTGGAAACATCCCCGTGTCTGACGTTGTGAGGGCCCTAGAGGACTCACAACTTAGTCTTTGTGAGCCCAGAATGTTGAGTCTCAGCCATGCCTCTGAGCCCAGAAAGCCTTGCCACAGAAACTGAGCGGTGGGCCTGCAGCCACAGGTTGGCCTCTGCCTCTGTGGAACTCTACTTGGGGAAGTGTGGGTTGGAAAACTGGGCGTGTTGGCCGCAGTAAGTGGGTGCTCCTGTGAGCCTGCCCAGAGCTGCAAGGGGCAGTCCTGTCAAGAGCAGGCAGGACTTGTGTATGTCTTATATCCGTTGCTTTGGGAAGAAACTTCATTCCATAGCCCTGTGCTAGGCTAGGCCTTTTGTTGGTGTACTGCACTTGTTCTCTGAACGTCCACACACAAGTTATTCCACACTTTCAGAAGGGTGAAGGAACGTTTGTATCAGGACTGTCCCCTGGCTCCCTAGTATCCATCAGGTCACAATTTCCTGCCCCGATATCCAAAGCCTTCCATTGTCTGAGTCTAAAAATGGGAATGGACCTAGAAGTCATCTAATCCAGCCTGAACTGATCAGCCTTTTTCACAATAAACCTGAGGAGATATTGCCTCATTTCTGCCTGTATGCTTCTAATAGTGGGGAATTCTCTCTTTCATGAGACAACTTTAAGTTTATCCAGAAATGGCCAAACTATAGTTGTACCCGTTGGCCTAGGTTTGAGCCTCTGGACTTTTCCTCCTTCCACATGACCACCCTTCAGAATATTGATATTCCTCTAAATTTTCTTCAGGTCCGAGGTCCATCCCAATCCAGGTCACTCTCTTTTAAAAGTGGTCTAGTCTGTCAATTTGCCTCTGTGAAGCCTAAAATTGAATAGTGTTTTTACGTGTGAATTGATCTGCCCCCTCCCTCATCCCAAACACTATACTCCTTTTAATACATCAGATCTTAGACTTGCGTTTTGGTCAACCATATGAAAATAGTGCTTATATTAAGCTAGCCCTCAAATAAAATACCTAAATCATTTTCACAAGTGCTGTTTTGAGGCATATCTCCCCTGTGCCAGTGAGTTTAGATCTAAATATAGGAAATTACCTTTCTATCTACTGGATTGCATCTTGTGAAGTTTAACACATTTTTCCAGTCTGAAGAAATTGTTTAGATTCTGATTCTGTCTTTCTGTGGTGTGGAGGGCTGTGTCTAGTGTGGGGATTGTGATCCAGTGCCAGAGCCATAGAGCCACAGCAAGGGTCTGAGTCCCAGCTCCACTCTGTCTGGTTGAGCAGCCTTGGGCAATTGGCTTAGACTGTCTAAGCCTTGGTTTCCTCATTTGTGAAATGAAAATGATTAGTAATAATGCTCACCTACTCATCGGATATAGAGTTATGAGACTTTAATGAGATAATCCATACAAAATGCTTCTTAGCACAGGGCCCGGTGTAAGCACTCATCAGCTGCCATTACCTTGATGATTATAGCCATGCTACTGCTAGTTCACACATCTTCATTCTTTTTAAAATGGCCATTTCTTCCCCCAAATCCTCCTGGCGTCATGTCCTTTGCTTACAGTGTCCCCTTACCCTGAGATGACCTGCCTTTGTTCTCCTACCTGTCTCGGTTCAAAACCTCTACAGCATCTTGGGTGCTTTCCTCTGCTGCATCTCCTGTTAACTGGAAGCTCCTATTGGCTCCTAGTAAAACTCATTGTATAGCCCACCTAATATTGAGTTCTTTCCCTTTTCATTTCCTTCATTTTGGTTGAGGCTTTTATTCTTTCACTTCTCTGCTATTAATAGTTTCCTCCTTCAACTCTCTACCTCCAAGTTCCACCCTCCTCTACTCCAGCTTTCACACTGCCACTGGCCAGTCTTCCTCCAGGTGCTTCTGTCTTATCCTGCCCGAGAAGCCTTCTGGCCTTTCACACCCAGTACCACTTCCCTTTCTGGTTTTATTCCCCTTCCTCCCTGTACACATGCTGCCCTCCGGCCAAACCTGCCTGCCTGTTCCAGGCCTTTATGCTCTGCTGCCTTTCCTCATTGTGGTTTCTCTGCCTGAATGGCTGTCCTCCATATAGACCCGGCCCCTGCAAACCCCTCCATGGTTCAGGGCTGTACTTGCAAGTCCAGCTGACCAGGGTTGGAAGTGAATAGTATGACCTTGGGCAAGTGGCTTAGTCTTTCTTTGCAAGAGTAATAAGTGCCCCCGAGTTTGCATGCAGCGCAAATAAGAGAAGTAGGTAAATTGCAGAGGACAGCACCTGAGACAAGTTACCCCTCTTCCTCTATGAAGTCTTCCCTTAGCAACATCACCATTTCAAAGGATTTCTCCCTCCTTAAACATTTAGAGCACAGAACATGTCCAAATTTCAGCCACCTCCGCACTCTCCACACAGTGTTATAGGTATAAACTCATGGTATATTATTTTATGTTGCTTAAAGGAATTTTAAGGACTTTTATCTTTATTTATTTATTTATTTATTTTGTGATCAGGGCTTGTAATGATCACAAGCTTGGATACTTGGTCAATCAGTATAAACAAGTATTTATGGAATAAATCTAAATCTTACCTATCACAGGTCCTCCCTCAAAGGCCCTGATGTGGTTTCTAGCATTTCTGGCCAACATGGGTTTCTCTTTTTTTCTAACACCTGTCTCTCTTATACCACTTGTCTCTCTCAACTGCCCTAGAACTTGACCACATCTAGTTTAGCACCTTACTGGATATTGGTCTCTTGTTGTCAGTTTACATGTTGATGTCCCTTATAATTCCTTACAGATTGCAGGCAACCTTTAAGGGCTCAGCAAGTGTGGTAACTTCACTGAGAGCTCTCTCTGCAGCCAGGATCTTGTCATTGTCCTAGAGTCCGGAGAAATGTAGTTTAAACCGCTGTAACTTGTCTGAAAAAATCTGAAGGAAAGAGAATGGCCCAGGACAAGCCTGGGAACAGAAGTTGAGTAGTAAGGTCCAAGGAAGGATTTGTTAAGAAGCAGCTGGAAGCACTTGGCCTCTATGGGACATAAGTACTGCTTCACTGGGAGATATTTGGGGAATAAACTTTTTACTTCCTTCTTGTAGCATCTCTCATATGAGATTCCTTCTTTACTGGACTCACTGTTGCCTTGACAGCCAACAGCTGTGCCCAGTAGAGCCCCACATCATGTGCTAGAGGGAAGAAGGAAAGGGGCATCTGTACTCTCCTTGTCCTTACGAGGACCTGGTCTGATGGGGAAAAGACCTTGTATTAGTGTTTGGGGCTGCTATAACAAATTAGCAAAAATTGGGTGGTTTAAAACAACAGGAATTTCTTCTCTCACAGTTTTGGAGGCTAGATGTCCAAGTTGTCAGCAGGGCCATGCTCCTCCTAAAGTTTCCAGGGAAAAATCCTTCCATGCCTCTTCTTGTTTTTGGTGGCTGTTCCTTGGCTTATAAACATCACTCTAATCTCAGCCACCATTTTCACATAGCCTTCTTCTCCTTGTGTGTTTCTGTGTCTCTGTCTCCACATGTCCTTATAATCCAGCATGACCTCATCTTAACTAATGCATCTGCAAAGACCCTATTTCCAAATGAGATTACATTCATAGGTACAGTGAATTTGGACTTGAACATATCTTTTTTTGAGGGGGACACAATTCAATCTACAACAGAGCTTATGTTGTTAAAGAGTCGAGTCTGGTAGGAAGAAAAAAAAACATATGTGGAAAAGTGGACTTAACACATCCAAACATTACATAAACTGGATACAAAGGAATATCTCAGTAAAGCCGTAAAAAAACCTATTTTATACTATACACACACACACACACACACATATACACTACGTGTATGTATGTTTGTGTTTTTTCCAAATAAAGACTCAATGTAAAAAATCCAACAATAAAACGCTTAGAAAAAAAATGTAAGAGCCTGCTAGGGGCAGGAGAAACCTTAAGTAAACAGAGAGGCTATAAAAGACACTATGGACACACTTAACTATGTAAGGCAATTGACAGTCATGAGAACAGATACGAAGATACTCAGAACTCACTAGCAGTCCAGGAAACACAAATTAAATAATGATGAAATGTGTCTATGGCTATGCCACCCTGAACAAGTCCGATCCTGTCTGATCTCGGAAGCTAAGCAGGGTCGGGCCTGGTTAGTACTTGGATGGGAGACCACCTAGAAAGACCAGGTGCTGTAGGCATAAAAAATAAAAAAAAATAAGGGATCATAAGCTGTCAAGGTCCTTGCAATCTGTGAGGTCAACCAAGGGTTGCCTCGCCTAAAATAGATAAATAAATGAATGAATAAAAATAATGATGAAATGTTACTACACACATGAGACCCAATAAAATGACAAGCCATAACTCCTGTTGTTGGTGGGGATGCTTTTATACATTGTCAGCCAAAAGGTGAATTATTGGAGCCTTTTTAGAAAGCAAGATGGCAAACTTGGATCCTGATTATAACAACTGCAAGAAAACTTTTTTGTTTTGATACAATAAGGAAATATAAGCGTTAACTAACCATTTGATGATATTAAGCAGTAGTCTTTAAAATTTTAGGTGTGATCATAGTATTGTGGTTAATTTTTAAAGAGTTCTTTCTTTTTCTTAGAGGTTCATGCTGAATATTTACTGGTAAAATGACATAACGCCTGGGAATTTACTTTAGATAATCCAGGAAGCAAGGGCATCAGTGGCTGATGGTATGTATAAAGCAAGGGTCAACACACTGCAGGCACAGCTGAATCCAGACCACCACCTGGTTTCGTAAATAAAGTTTTATTGGAATGTAGCCACACTCATTCAGTTATATATTCATTTAGTATCACTGAGGATGCTTTTGTGCTACAGCAGCAGAGTTGAACAGTTGCAATGGAGACCATACGGACTGCAAAGCCTAAAATATTTACATATTAACTGCTCTTTATGAAACATCTTTGCCACTCATTGTCCATCAGGAAGCATGTTTGGCTACAAGTATATAATGGTTGATGCTGGGGACTGACAATGGGAAGGCTTATTGGATTAGTCTTCATATTTATCTGATCTGTGTTTGGACTTTGCTATAATGAAAAGTTAAAAAAAAATATTTGGCCCAATAATCTCACTAATATGAATCTCTTAGAAATAAAAGCATCAGTTAATAAGAATATATGTACAAGGATATTGTCAACATAAGAAACTTCTAAACCTGTAGAGAATTTTAATGAGTTTCTTTGAACCAAACCGATGACAATTGCCAGGAAGCAAAATCACAATGGATTAAGAAAATGCTCTGGAGAATGGCAGTTTTGCAGCTTATTTTATACATTAGAATCAAAGAAGACATAAGGAGGGCTCCTTGGTGGTAGATTAAGGGGGCGGGGAAAGAGCAAAGTGGGGAAATCTCTGGAATTAGATAAAAAGTAAAACGGAGGGACACACACTTCTTTTACATTAGTGGGTACAAGAGAGTTAAGAATTAACGTTTACAACACAGAGAGATGATATGTGGGGGACAAGATAACCATGAGGGGTTCTGTGGTCTCAGGCTCTGGTGCAATGGGTTGGTTGTGCCCTGAGGGGCCTGGATAAAAGGGAGTGCTCTGACATTCCAAGGATCTGTTATCTGAGATGCAAAAAGACAACAACAGGCTTAAGGTAAAGGTTTACCTTTGTTAAGAAAGCTATAGGCCCAGGACGTGACTACCCACCATGACCTGCCTTTACTTAAAAATGTTTATGTTCAGACCATATTCTATGTGGTTACCTTCAGTATCTGAGTTTGTAGGGGCCCGCCACGTAGGCCTCCGCTGAGCTTGTCAGGTTTAGTATGTGGCCTTCTTTTTTTTCATCCACAGTGTTTACTAGAATAGTTTACAGTGGTTTAAAAAACTGGAAATAAATCGCCTCCCAACATGGGAATGCCTGTATAAATCATGTCCGCCCGCACCGTGGAATATGATGTCGTCTTTTTAAAGAATGAACTAGAGTTTTACTGTTCCACTTGGTGAATTTTTCATATTTTCAAATGGGAAAGCAAAATGTAGAAAAGTCTATACGTGACAGTCATATTTTTTATAGAACAGTGGCAAAATTAACCCCTTTGGTATATAGGAGTATGTGTGTGTGCATGCATGCATGTAGAAGGCAGAACAGGTTTTTAATGTGTCTTGGGGTGGAATGACATCTGTGGAAGGGAAGGAAAGCAAAACAGAAAAAGGGAAAACCTGTACTTAAAAAACAGCCTACACGATATGATCCCATGTATGTGTTTGTATAAGTTAAATTCATATGTATATATGCTTTGCTAAGTTAAGTTATGATTTTAAAACGACTGGGAAAGAGTGAATATTTTTAATGCCCTCAATGTAGTAAGGAAATAAAAGGGAATTTTATTAGGAGTTGGCAAGTGCCCAAGAATAGGAAAATGAGACAAGAGTCACCTGGGCCAGCTACAGAAGGCTCCATGGAAGGTTCTAGCAGTGAAAGAGAAGTGGCTGGATGATCTTTGGGCCACAGTCGCTCCCTGATCTCAGCGCCTCTTCCTCCTGCTCCCAGAGAAATAATGTTTCCCTGGGGGATGAAAAAGCATCCCTTTGTGCAGCCTTTAATTGCCATGTTGTTATGCCAAGTGAATGAGTGGCAGGCGGGCATGGCAGCTGGGCACAGCCAATGCCAGGCAGCAAAGCCTGCTGCCCTAGGACAGCCCGGGCCAGCTGGCCTGGGAGCGCTGCCCACCTCTACCCAACACGCCACCCCCCGCCCAGGCCTTGCACTGGGACTGTGGGGAGGAGGGGTCTGCGGAGAGGGAGAGAGAAGTCATTGGTGGGAGAGAAAAGGGTGGGACATCTGGGAGGCTCTCGGCCACTCTCAGAAGCTTATTCATCTCATCCTCCTTTCCCCGCTCTCCCTCCCTCTTGTTTTTCAGACTGTCAGCATCAATAAAGCCATTAATACACAGGAAGTGGCTGTAAAGGAAAAACACGCCAGAAATATCCTTTTGGATGTTGTTTGGTAGACCGATCCTGAGGGGGGTCAAATTGTGGGGTCAGGGTGAGGCATACTTGCTCAGCTGTAGGAAGGGAACCCCCACGCAGGCCAGGCCCCCGCAGGGTTTGAACATCCTCATTGGCAGCAGCTGGCCTCAGAGACCACAGCCCATCAGGGTGGAAGGCACCAAAATGGCCTCCTAGCCTGGTCCTTCGAAGTTTACTGAAGATCCTGCTCCCTTCCCAGGACTTTACTTTCCAAAACTGCCAAGTCCTTTGAAGTTACTTTCTTTTGAGATACTTCCTCAAGGCATAGCAGGGATTGTCACCTATGCCATCAAGGTACTCCATAGGGCCACCTGACCACCCCCTTGGGGACACAATCATCTCAACTTCTGTGAGCATGACAGCAGAACAAAGGTCGGAGCGATTGGCCTTAAGCCAATGCAGGGATTCACCCTAAGCCAGAAGGGGAGAAGAAAGGGACCTCGAAGTGGTTAAGGTAACTGGTAACTTGAAGGTTCTCACCACATCAGGTTGACAGAAGCTCTGGGTGTCCACCACCATGGGACTATGGCTTTGGAGGGAAATGCAGGGAGCACTCCAAATGGTGGATCCCTGGGGATCTGCCCCTGAGGTGTGGAGTTTGGGAGCTGGAGGGCTGCATCTCCCAAGGCCGAAAGAGGGGCTGCCAGTGGGGCTGAGCCTTGATCTGTGTGTGTTCCAGAAGTGGAGCAGGGCGTGGGTCAGCTGGGCTTCCGTCAGGGATGGACAGCTGCTTCTTGCCTGGGCTCATCATGGTGGCTGCACCACAGCCAGGCCAGAACATCTTATCTTGAAGCCATCCCGCCTCAGTTCCTGGAGGAGACCCTCCAGGTTAGATACCTAGAACTGACAGGCCCTCGAGAAAGATTGCTAGCAGCATGTACTGCTCTTTACTGGAGTGAAAGCAGCTTGTCTTTAGCAGGAGGATGCTTTGGTTGGAATTAGGGCTTTGCTGTGGGATGAAGGCTATAGAACTTTTCCTGCGTACCCCAGAAGCCTGCCTGACTGTGAGCCTAACTAGACCTTACCCTTTTATTCCCAGAAAGACACGGTCCCTTTGCTTTATCGAGTCAAGAAAAGCAAACCCAGAAGTCTTCATTATAAGGGGCCCAGTTGATTTTGTCAGAGAGAATTGCCCAGTCCTGCTAAGGATTTGTGATCCGTCTGATTGGAAATAGGAAGTAAGAGAGAGATGGTTGTCATAGGCTGGTGTGCTCCTCTGGATGGAGAATTGGCACAAAGAGGACCAGGCCTATAGTGGCAGGGTCACGTCATACCCCTCCAGGGAGGGTGTCTGGGTCAAAGAAGGGGCACTGGAAGGAGGGTCCAGAATCTCACCTTGAGCTCACCGGCTCGCCCTGGACCTTGAGTGGGCCCCATGGGGCCTCCATAAGCTGTAGTTCTCTTGTCTGTTAGATCAAAGAGTTGGCTGAAGATTTTAAAGTTCTCACATTCCAGCTCTAACATTCTGTGTGCCTCTCTGATTCACAATTTCTAAATGGTAGATAAATGTTGAAAAGATCAACTCCTTACAGTAGAGTTTTAAAGCCTCGTTAATGATATCACAAAACATTCTTTATTGATTCTTTTAAAGAGCATCAGCCACCCTGATGCTTCTGACTTCAGAAATGCCATGCAGACAGCTGTTATCCTGGGCACCTAATTGATGAACAGGTTGCCCCCTCCTCTCCATAGTATCCACTTCTGGAGGGCCAGGAACTGAGCCTTATTTTTCTCTATGTCCCTGCATGTGTTTTACAGTGCCTAACACATCATGGGTGCATTAAAATGCTTATAAAAATCAAAGATGGAAAGAAAGGTCTTCTTGCCTCTTTCAAAGTCGAGATGCTCGGCTAGCTCCATACCTGCTCTGGCTTCCGTCTCGGCAAACTGCTCTTAGGTAAAGTAACCACAGTCAGCGTGAGGAGTCAGCACATGAGAGAGAAGGCCGCTACCCGTCTCTCCTCTTAGCTTCCTTCTAGTGGAGGAGCTGTGTTTTATGTGAAAATGTCAGTTATTTCAGAAATTACTCCAAGACAAAAAGCTGATTTCAGCTTCCAGACCCAAGAGTCTGTTTTCAAGCCCATTCTTCTCAAGATGCAAATTTCAGTCTAGAGAAGAAATTTCATGATACCTTGCAGCTCAGAAGCAAAACAGCATGTGTTCTAGTCGAATCATATAGTTTGTGACCTGTGAAAAATCTTTGTCCTAAATGGCACTGTGCTTCTTGCCTGAGCCTTAGTAAAGAACCTAAAGTTCTAAGGAAAAAACTATACTTGGGGTTGATGGTGCCCAGTTACTGGGCATATGAGGTCTGTTTAAGTAGAAAATTACAAAATAAATGTGGGCATCTTCTATTCACTAAAAAGGCCTCACTAATTACAGAGGTCTGGAGTAGTAACTTAAAGGCATGTGAGGCCAAATGGACGTTTATTACACTTAAACCGTGTCAGGCAGTCCTTGGGTGGTGGGTACTGTTTGGACTTGGCTCTCAGGAGGACGTGGCCCCAGGATTCCACATACAGGAGTTCAAGATGTTGGCAGATGAAGGCACCCCTGAAACGGGGCCAGGAAGGTTTACAGAAGGGGTGGGGTATTAGAGTCATTTTAAGTTTGGGAGAAAGACACTTTGAACAAAGACTGTTGCTTTCAGGACAAGAGCAGAGTGCCTAATGGAGTGGAGTCAGGTGCTGCTGGAAGGGGAGCCAAGGGTGCCAGTTGGCCAGGATGTGGGGTCCCCAGCAGGGGCCAGGGCCTTTGATGAAGAGCTGAAGCATGTCCTTGCTTTTAAATAATGGACAAGGGAATAGTTTGAGAAACTGTAATGTGTTGTTGAAATGTTAGCTATAATTACTCCCCCAAAGATCCCATCACAAGCTCAGCATACTTAGAGGAAGGGCAGAGTCCATCTTTCCACAGCGAAGCCCGAATTCCAACCAAATCATCTTCCTGCTAAAGGCAAACCAGGACCACTAATGGCCCAGAGTGTACTTGTGCAAATTAGAAATAGACACCCCTCCCAAAGACATTGCCATGTCTGTGGAGATTGTCTAATAAAATGAATTTTATTAGAGTGAGACACTTTATTGCCATCTGCCAAAAAATTGCCTGGATAAATGTATAGATCTGTGGTGACTTAGTTATAAGTAATGTCCCCTCCTAGGTAGTGCCACTGTGCCCTGAGCAACTATACAACCTCCATAGTGGCCTGTTGCAGGCTTGACCCCCAAGGATCGGCTTCCTGAGGCTGGGCCTGTGCGTTTATTTTCTGTGACTCTCCCTCACCATGCATACTGGGCACCCACCATGAGAAAGGGGCGCAGACCTTTTGGTCTGTTGTCAACCGCCTGCCCCTTTCCAGCAATGCTGTGCTCTGCTGGAAGTTCTGCCACGTGTTCCACAAACTCCTCCGAGATGGACACCCAAATGTGAGTTACTGGGGTGCAGGGTATGGGCAGAGGGCCAGGGACCCAAATGGGGAAAGTGTGATTGCCTGGGCCACAAAAGCCACTGTTCACTCCTGCACTGAGGATGGCAATTATCCCCTGCTCTTGACCTTTTGTTTACTGATTAGAGATGGGTTTGTCTCTCTCTGGTTGGCTTCTCTTCCCTGTCTCAAACCCAACTTTTACCATCCTCTGTCTCCTTTCTTTTTCTCTAATAAGCTGTTCTCTTCCCTCTCCAGGTCCTGAAGGACTCCCTGAGATACAAAAATGAGTTGAGTGACATGAGCAGGATGTGGGTGAGTTTGGGGATGCATCCAGAGGCTACCTGTGCCCTAATCCTTCCTCAGAGGCCACTTGGACTATGGAATGGAACAAATTCGTCTCTTTCAACTTGTTTAGGATTTCTCTCAGGAGAATTAGGGAGGGGTCAAGGGTACCCCCAAGTATTACCATGATATTCACAGTCCTACCCAGGATCCCTGGAAGCTGTAGAGAAGTTCTAGGGCCTGGGAGCTTCTCCTGCCGATGGACCCTCATGTCACAACACTCTAGGCATTAAGATCCCTCAGCAGTGACATCGCCACAGTTCCCACTTCTTTCTGTCCACTAGTCCTATGTGGGTCACAGTATGTTGAGAACTACCATTCCCAATTCATAATGCCAGTGCCTTTCCTTTCCTGTGTAGGGATTCCCAGTGCCTTAGGATGAGGGAGGAGGTAGGTGTCAGTATCAGAAGCAGATTCTGATATCCAAGGAATATGTGTATGGATGAGGGGTAACCTGCATTTTGAAGTTGATTCTGATGTGTCTCTTTGCCCCCACTGGTTGAGAACTATAACTAGCCCTTTCTTCAAATTATTACCTGTATCTGTCTGTACTCACAAAAATGTTAGCAGTTATGTAGTCCAGTCTACCCATTACGGATGACAAATATAGGCGTAGAGAGGAAAGTGGCTTTTCCTAAGTCACAGGGCTAGTTAACCTGAACAAAGCTGAGTTGTCCCCAAACCTCCCAACTGGTAGCTAGAAAGCTTTCTGTTATACGCCTGAATTTGTAGAGCTTAGGTTTTTTCCCTTTTGTTAGAATTTTCATGGTATGTCTTTTCCCCTCCTTTTACTTTTTACTTTTCTATATTCTTATGTCTCAGAAATAACACTTGTAAATAGCAATTAGTTGGGTTTTGTCAATGATTTATTAAAGATGGCAGTCTTTGTCTTTTAACTATGCATTAGCTCCATTTATATTTATCATAATGTTTAGATTATCACATGTTTAGATTTATATTTCTCATCTTATTTTATGCTATTTGTTCCATCTGGTTCCATTTCTTTTTTTCTCATTCCTCATCTTCTTTTGGATTATTTTTTTCTCATTCTATTTGTCCCTCATTGCTAGTTGGGAGATTAAAAAAAAAAACTCTGCTTTTATGTTTTATTTTTTGGTATGTTATTTAATAAATACAAAATGTGTGTTTAGTTTATCAAGGTCTAAAATTCATATCTTTATCTGTTTCCTGTATCACACAAAGGTCATAGAATATTTTAACTTTGTTCACTCCCTCTCAACTTGTATGTTATTGTCATGTATCTTAATTTTGGTTAAGTGTTTCTTTTTAAACCCTATAAGATATTTTATTTTAATTGTTTTATTTTTTGTTCTTTATTTCTTCTTACATCTCAGCCCTTTCACCTGAGATCACTTTCTTTCTGCCTGAATTATTTCCTTTAGAACTTTCTTGAGTGAGAGTGTGCTGGTGGCCAATAACCATTTTTACATGTTTGAGAATGTCTTTATTTCACCTTCATTCATGGAAGATATTTTCTCTGGGTTTAGAATTCTGCTATGATAGTTATTTTCTCTTATCATATGAAAGATATTATTCAAGATAACCTTCCATTGACTTCGGGCTTCTATCATTTTCATAAAGTCCGCTGAAGCCAACCTGTGGTTTTTTCCTGGCCATGTTGAAGACCTTAGCATGTGTCTAGGTGTGAATTTATTTTGGGCTCTTTGGACTTCTTAAATCTGTGGGTTAGTATCTTTTATCCGTTATGGAAAATTTTCATTGTTTCTTCAAATATTGCCTTTGCTCCTTTATTTTGTCTTTTCCTCTGAGATTTTGTTAGAAATATGTTAGACTTTCTCACTCTCTCTTCTATACCTTTAAACCACTATTTTTTTTCTACCTGTTTGTCACTATACTTCATTCTGGATAATTTCATTAGATCTGGCTTTTAGTTCACTTATTACCTCTTCATCTGGGTCTAATCTGTTATTAAATCTCTAGATAAGGTTTTCAGTTTTAGTATAATTTTCACTTCTTGGAGGTTTTTTTTTTCCAGATCTGATTGGCATTCTTTATATGTCCTGCATATATTTTAAAAGTCTCTTATTTATTTAGACATATTAGACATAGTGATTTTGTATATCGTTTTTCATACTTCCATTATCTAAAGGCTTTAGAGATCTGTTTCTGTCATCTATTGTTTTTGATGAATTTTGCATGTGCTATGTAGCTTTATTTCTGTACTTAGTTATTTCTTACTATGAATTGCTCATTTGCCTTGGAATTTTATTTGTGGGAATTCTTTGGGATCTGTAATGAAGGCAGGTTACTCCAGAGAGAATTGTCATTTGCTTATTTTGAGATCATTCTAAATTCTCAGCTTAAGGTTTTGTGAATTCCTGGCAGAATCCCTTAAGGACTGGCTAATGGATCCAGTTATCAGGAACAGTTTTCCCTCTCTTTGATCACAACAGTGGTTTGAGGAGGTAGAAATACGTGTCTGTATTTTCTTTTTCTTTCTTTCTTTCTTTCTTTCTTTCTTTCTTTCTTTCTTTCTTTCTTTCTTTCTTTCTTTCTTTCTTCTCTCTCTCTCTCTCTCTCTCTCTCTCTCTCTCTCTCTCTCTCTCTTTCTTTTGCAGGCCTCAGGGAGGACTCTTTCAGTGCAGGAGGGAGAATGTGTGTTATTTTCAATATATTCTTTGTTCCCCTGTACTTAGGAAGCAGTCTCTTGGCTCTTCTGCTAGACTCTCAACTTGGGCAGGCCAGAGCCCTGCCTCCTGTTCACAGCCTGGCCCTTGAGGCTCAGAAAATCAAAGTTCAGGTTCACCTGGTGTGGCAAAGTCTCCCCTTTCTCCCAACTTTATCACCCTGGCATTCCATTTACTTTCCCAGTATCTGTGTATACTCAGTCCCCTGCCTGAAGATTCCTCACTCTCTTGTTAGTTCATTCACACCTTCAAAAATTTTTAATATTTTGCCCAATGTTGTTAATAGTTTTTAGTGGGAAGGTCAACCCAGGTACCTAACCTGCCTTGTTATTCAAAATATAATTCCTTTAGGTCTTTTTTTCCCCAGTGTAGTCTGTCTCTTCCATTTGCCCAAGAGTTTCTGAAGTTAGAAACCTCTTTTACCTTATTAATTTTTAAATTAAGACTTTACTTTTTAAAGCAGTTTTAGGTTAACAGCAAAATTGAGTAGGAAGTACAAAGATTTCCCACAGAACCCATGCACACCCTCCCCTATTATCAACATTCCCCACTAGAGTGGTATATTTGTTACAACTGGTGAACCTACATTGACACATCATAATCACCCAAAGTTCATAGTTTACATTACAATTCGCTCATGGTGTTGTATATTCTATGGGCTTAGATAAATGTATAATGACGTGTATGAATCATTATGGTATCATACAGAATATTTTCACTGACTTAAAATCCTTTGCATTCTACCTATTCATCCCTACCCCATCCTCCCACATGCGACCCCTGGCAACCACCAATCTTTTTACTGTCTCATAGTTTTGCCTTTTCTAGACTGTCATATAGTTGGAATCATATAGAATGTAGCCTTTTTAGATTGGCTTCTTTCACTTAATATGTATTTAAGCTTCCTCTCTGTCTTGTAATGACTTGATAGCACATTTCTTTTTAGCACTCAGTAATAGTCCATTGTTTGGACATACCACAATTGATTTATCCATTCACCTACTGAAGGACATCTTGGTTGCTTCCAAGTTTGGGCAATTATGAAAAAAGCTGCTGTAAACATCCATGTATATGTTTTTGTTTAGACATAACTTTTCAGCTCCTTTGGGTAAAAACCAAAGAGTACCATTGCTGAATCATATGGTAAGAGTATGCTTAGTTTTGTAGAAACTACCAGAATCTTCCAAAGTGACTGTAGCATTTTATATTCTCACCACTATGAATAAGAGTTTCTATTGCTCCGTATCCTCAACAGCATTTGGTGTTGCCACTGTTCTAGATTTTGGCCATTCTAATAGATGCGTAGTGCTATCTTGCTTCAATTTATATTTTTCTGGTGACATAGGGTGTGGAACATCTTTTCATATGTTTATTTGATCTATATATCTTCTTTGATGAGATGTCTGTTAAGGTATTTTGGCCCATTTTTTAATTAGATAGTTTTCTTATTGTTGAGTTTCAAGAGTTCTTTGTGTATTTTGGATAACAGTCTTATCAGATACGTCTTTCACAAATATTCCCTCCTCTCCGTCTATGGTTTATCTCCTTATTCTCTTGACATTGTCTTCTACAGAGCAAAAGTTTTTAATATTAATGAAGTTCAGCTTAGCAATTATTTCTTTATAGATTGTGTCTTTGTGTTATATCTAAGTAGTCATAATAACATACTTAAGGTCACCTAGGTTTTCTCCTGTGTTATCTTCTATGAGTTTTATAGTTTTGCATTTTATATTTAATTCTGCAGTCCATTCATCTTTTACTTTTTGATCCTTATGCTTTTTCACATGAAATATAGTTGTCTTTGATGGTGAGAATATTTTTGCTTCTCTTTTTGCTTTTTTGTACTTTCTGATTTTTCTCCAATAAGTAAGTATAATATAAAACTTAATAAATGGATTTTAATGGACAATATATTATGAAATACTGTCATCTCTGGCATTGGTGTTTTTAACCTCTGATTACTCATCTCCCTTTGAGGCATGTTTCAGTGGGGTTTCTTTATTCTAGAGGATATAGATGCATTTAAAAGAAAACAGAGAAGTCAAAACTCATGTGGGAGCCATAGCTATTCAGTTTTAAGGGTTATTTGTACCCCTACATCCTTCCCTCTTATATACATAACTGGGAGTTGCCAGCATTGCTCTGCTAATCCTAGCTTCTTCCTAAACACCCAGGACATGACTACATGGGCAGACTCCATGGGAAGGCTTATACTTCACCTGCTAGAACTAGTCCTATTTCAAATCCTCACCCATTCATAATATCATAGATGCTTGTAGTCCTTTGGTGTCCATCTGGAAGAGGGGTTTCCTCTCCTGTGCTTAGAAAAATAGAAAGAAGGAAATAGCCCATAGCCAGACTGTGATTACTAAGAGTAGGAGACTTAAAATTCCTAAATAAGTAGACTTGTCCAGAATTTATACAAAGGAAGTCCTCATATTTATACACAAGATTATACTGTTAGAATGTTCATTGAAACATAGTTTATAATAAAAAAAAAAATTACCTACAACTAAAATGTACAACAGTAAGGAGTTGGTTTAATAAATTATAGTACATACTTATAATGTACTAGGTAGGCACTAAAAATAATGATACAGAAGAAAATTTAAGAAGATAAAAAAATTGCAGCATGTTAAGTAAAAAAAAGACAAGTTGATTCTATTTTATACTTGAAAATAAAGGTGGGGTCTACGGCCATGCCACCCTGAACAAGCCCAATCCTGTCTGATCTCGGAAGCTAAGCAGGATTGGGCTTGGTTAGTACTTGGATAGGAGACCACCTAGGAAAACCAGGTGCTATAGGCGTAAAAAAAATAAAAAATAAGAGATTGTAAGCTGACAAGATCCTTGCAATCTGTGAGGTCAACCAAGGGTTTCCTCACATAAACAATATTTTTTTAAATTTAAAATATTAAAAAAAAAGAAAAGAAAGGTGGAGCACAGAGGATTTTTAGGGCAATAAAACTACTCTGTATGATATTGTAATGGTAATCCATGTCATTATATATTTGTAAAATATTTGTACATAGGATGTACAATACTAAGAGTGAACCCTAATGTAAAATTTACTTTGGATGATAATGATATGTCAGTAGAAGTTCATCAGTTGTAACAAACATCCCATTCTGATGCAGGATGTTGACAGTGGGGAAGGTTGTGTATGTGTAAGCTGTATACAGGAAACCTCTATGCTTTCTGTTTAATTTCACTAAAACTATTCTTAAAAATAGTCCATTTAAATTGAAAAAAGAAAATAACACCTTGTACCCCAAAATGTTAGGCATGATTATATCTGGTATTTCGATTAAGTGTGATTTGTTGTACTTTTCTATGTTTTCCAGTTTTTTAACAATGGACATCTATTTTTATAATCAGAAAAAAATACATTTTTAAAAAATGAAGTCCTGGCTGTAGGTCTTTCAATTTGAATGTTCCTAGTGTTGACATCCTACTTTATTTCCTCTTCCTGGAAGGGCCACCTGAGTGAGGGTTATGGACAGCTTTGCAGCATCTACCTCAAACTGCTGAGAACGAAGATGGAATACCACACCAAAGTGAGTCTTTGACAATTCTGTTCTCCCCGTAGTCTCCTCAGCACCTCAGTGGCCTTAATTGTTAGGTCTTTCAGGTAATGAGAGGAAACATTTCATAGGGTGACCACGGTCAGGCCCCGGGATGTGGCCTATGTCATCTGCACCTTTTGTTCCCCGTTGTGCAGTTAGAAAGAGGAATCCTATCCATCAGTTTGCCTTATGAAAATGTTTTAAAGGCACTGACTTTACTGTTAATAAAAACAATTCTTTCATTTATATAGTGAGTTTCTACACAGAATCTTCTTTTATTCAATATATGACTTTAGTCAATATTTCTTACACACTTAATGATATAAAACTGTATGCTCAGTACCAAGTGGCATATAAGAATAAGTAAAAGTGTTAGCTCTTTAGTAGTTTACAGATTCGTTGGGAAGAGAAAGCTTACATATTTGCAATAGCTGTGTATAGTGCAAAACAGTTGTGTGTGCCTGTGGAAAAATGCTTGAGATGTTCTGAAATGACAGAGGGTTATGGTGTTGAAAGGATGAGATGAAGGAAGTGGAGCTTGAGATGGACCTTGAAGGATGAGTGTGTTGTTAACATGGTGTGGAAGAATGGCATGCCATGTGGAAGAAAAACTGCCCGAATTAGGGAGCTGGCAGTGGAAATGGAGAAGAGAGGCGATTTAAAAGGAAGTAACATAATTTAGTGTCTTTTATCTCCATTATCTTTTATGAGCTTGAGAGGCAGCTTTGATTTTTTGAAACCATCCTAGTCTGTTAAACCTTTTCTGTACGTCGCTTAATTGTCACAACAACCTTATAAAGTAGATATTAATTATATCCTAGGAATTCGAGACTCAAGAAGTGATTGAATCCCTTTCCCGAGTCACATAGCTCCTTAGCAGTAAGGTGGAGATTTGACCTGTATGACACTACAGCCCATGCCACTTTGTGGCCTCCCTTCCCTCCCCTAACGTCTCACTGAGTGCCTGCCTGCCCAGGGCCAGAACTAGGTAGGCTCTGAAGAGAGAAAGGTGACTTTGCCCCTGCCTTCAGGAACTGTAGTTTGGTTGGGAGAGAAGTGGTAGAGGAAGACAAGAGAGTACAGTAAGGACGAGAAGTGAAAGAAGCAGGAGGTGGTACAAAATCATGTAAGGGGGCGTCTAGCCCAGACTCAGACAACCAGGTAGGCTTCTTAGAGGCAGTGACACCTGAGTTCAGTCGTAGGGTATTACAGTTATCTGTGCTATAAAACACATCACCCCAAAACTTAATGACTTGCAACAACAACAGTCCTTTGTTATCTATTACACTTTTGGTTGGTCAAGAGTTCTGGAAGGGCTTGGCTGAGCAGTTCTGGCTGGAGGTCTCAGGCAGTTGAATTCAGATACTGACTGGAGCTGCAACAGTGTGGGGCTGACCTGGCATCACTCTCTTCACGAAGACTCAGGGCTAATTAGGGCTTCCTCACAGCCTAGTGATTTTCCCAAGGAAACAAGGTAATAGGGCATGGCATTTTTGAAACCTAGCTCAGAAGTCACAAAGCATCCTCCCCACTGTCCTGTATTGGCTGAGGCAGTCACAGAGGTCCCTAGATTCAAAGAGAAGGAACAGAGACCACATCACTCAAGGGAGAAATGTCAGAGTTACATCGTAAAGAGAGCATATTTAATGGGATACATTATGGCAGCAGTATTTGGAAAATAGTCTGCCATAGTCTGCCCTGTGCCCCCACAGTTCCCCACCATCTGTGGAATACACTCGCCCCTCTCCCAGACCTGTCTTGCCACATAGTGGGTAGAGGGGACAAAAAAGAGTGAGGTAGGCATTCCAGGCAGAGGAATCAGCTGTCAACAGTAGGGTGAGGCCTGGGACACTTTAGTGTTCTGTTCATGTGGAACTTGCAGTAGATCCACATTAGTGTATGAAACAGGCAAGGTGGAGAGCAACAGGCAACTAGGTGGGTGCTTGAGACCATCCCATCGCAGAGTGGAGGGAGAACTTGGGGAGAGCCAGGCTGTCAGCATAGAAGGTGGTGACAGCCAATTAGGACACTTACCCATGAGACAGACAAAAGATGGAACTTCCTAAAGACTAGCAGGAAAGAGAAGAGAAAAGGGGCAATAGCTAGAAGGAGATGGGGGACAATGGGAAGACTTGGGTAACAGGAAGAGGGACAGGAGCGTAGGGAGGTAGAGTAGGGCTTGGGGAGTTCTGGATTGTGGGCTCCAAGAAAAGAGGACAGGTATTCCTGTCTCCTTGTGTCCTGTGGCTGGCCAGCATCTAGCCTAGAACAGGTGTTCAATCAGGATTTGTTGGATGAATAAGAAAATGAACCAGAACCCGGATCGGATCAATATAGACAGGAGGGGCAGATCCAGAGTTAGGGAAGAAGCAGCTCTTCTCTGTTGAAGTTAAAGGAATGGAAAGACAGCTGGGTATGTAGGGATGAATCAGGGAAGGGAGTGGGATGCAGGAGTTGAGGGGGTTACCAATGACGTACCAGTGATGTGCCGTCACACCAGGACGATGGCTTCTGCTGGGCACCAGATTTGAGAGCCAGTTATTGATGGAAAGGGGAACCATCAGGCAGTGGCAAAGACACTAAGGCTAGAGAACTTGACTTAATAGTGACTCCAGCTATGAGTTCTCCAGGGACATTTGATAGCTGGTCCTAGGCACCGAATATTGACAAAAATCCAGGCTCACCAGGTTTAACAAGTGGAAGGTCAGGCAGCAAGAAATGTGAGGGCCTGGGAGAAGGGGCTCAGATCACCCTGATTTCCAGATTGAGAGAGAAAATAAGTATAGCCAGAAGGGACAGTAAGGGGACTGACTTTCTCTGAGACAGAGGAGCCAGGGATGGGCCCGAGGGCAGGCGAGGACTGCAAAGGCGGAAGGCAGAGTGTTGTAGCCAGAGTGAGGTGCCAAAGTGGAGAGTTTCTGTCTTCAGAGCCTGAAGTATTCACACTGGAATTCAGGACCCCCCTTGCTGGACTGGCCATCTTCCTCCCTGTGCCCTCCTGCACCTTTCCCTTGGCCATGGGTTCCATCCACTTCAGACATACCACACTGAGGAGGAGATAATGGTACAGATACTCAAATGATTGATGATGCAAAATAATTTCTCCTGACTTTGTGGGTGCATTATGTACTCTTTTTCTATCTTCAAGTGTATTTTATTAATTGTATTTTACTGAGGCTAATACGAGAATAGCTTTGCCTTCTCTGAACCCACAACAGCAATTTTGGGAAATGGACAGTGGGATGCCTGGATAGGATTCAGAATGTACTGGGAATAACAAATGCTGTACCGCCTGTGTCTCGTGGATGGTTTAGGGCTGACTGCTCTTAGACCCTGGGTCTCACTGCCCCACAGGAAGGGTGTCTTTAGGAGAATATCCCAGGACATAGATTGTTAGTGGGGACCCTCTCCCGGCTCCCAGGGATGGATGGGGGCTTTACCTCTGATGATGGGTAGTGGATGTTCTTTGGTGTGAGCTGGTCAAGGGGTCTGTGTGTGTGTGTGTGTGTGTGTGTGTGTGTGTGTGTGTGTGTGAGGTTGTGTGCCTCAACACCATTACTCGGGGAGAAGGTAGGCACGAACTGTACATGTACATGCCATACAAGCAGAATCAAGCCTGCTGCTGCCTGTGCTCAGTGTAGGTGGCTTACTCGATGTCGGCTTAGTTGAGCTGTATATCGAGCTCTTGAGGTGCCCTATTCTGACTTCCTTTTCTCTTCTTCCCTTCCAGAATCCCAGGTTCCCAGGCAACCTTCAGATGAGTGACCGGCAGCTGGATGAGGCTGGAGAGAGTGATGTTAACAACTTGTAAGTGGGTGTCCTCTTGCTTTGGACCTGGTGAGGAAGAAAGCTTTTGTAGAATCTATCACTTTCCATTAGGGTCACAGAGGGCCTGATGGTAGAGGTGGGGGCTGGGGTGGGGACTAAAGCCCCTGAGTGACTTGGCTTTGGGGCCACTTACTGATAGTGCCTCATCCAGAACCCTTCCAGACTTTATCCTCTGTTCCCCTCCACCCTCCGAGCCCAGTGTGGTACCTGTCCTCTCCTTTTGCCACTGTCACAGTTGATTCCCCGGCTTGATCTTCAGATGTCCTTAATCTGCACTTAGGTGGGAGCTAAGAATTAGAGTGGGGGTGTCAGTGTGTGTGTGCACATGCATTAGGGGTGGAAGCAGCAACACAGAGCACAGGGGAAGGGACGGATGGAGCACTGGCCTTGGGCTGTGGAGTCTAAGCACACTTTCTCCCTGGGTCCAGCTTCCAGCTAACAGTAGAGATGTTCGACTACCTGGAGTGTGAACTTAACCTCTTCCAAACTGGTGAGTCTATCCCTCCCATTTGGCCCAGGCTTTCATGGGAACTGCCTAATTACCAGCCTTGACTGCTGCTTAGACCTGCTCCCTACAGGGCCAGGAAAATAGAGACTGAGGGCCACACCCTGTTTCTGCTGTCTCTGTCACTTGTCCGGGGAGGGGCTGAAGCTCTTGGACATTTTCAGAGTCAATGATTTCATATCTGAGCAGAAAGACCACACTCCCTATGCTGTTGGCTTCTCTCCTGAAGGCCAGGTCTCCAAAAGCCCAAAGACAGGCCCAACACTGTGGCTCCAACACTGGCTGGTCCTTTGGCCCAGCCCTGTCTGCTAGTCAGCTGGGCCAGCACTCGGGCTGAATTTCTGCTCTGGAAGAAGGGCTGCTGCCTGCTGTTTCGTTGGTAGCCAGGGAGAAAACTGGTCAAGTTGAGTTGAGTTGTTACCCGAGTCCACATAAGATGCCCACTAAGTCCTAATTCCCTAGTGGAGGAGCACTACCAACCTCCCTCCTGCTGAGAGTTCTGGTGCCTCCAGGCCGCCAGCCCCTAACTCTTCACTGACAAGACAGGAAGGAAGCCGCGGGTCCCTTCCCTCATGTGTCCTCTCTCCTTGACACCTCCCAGCATGACTCCCCCTTCTTTCTCTGGGGAACAGAAGAGCCAACTCTCTAAGATTCAAGATATATCATCGCAAGTGTCCAACTCCATAAAAGTGGACTGTACATGTACATGCCATACAAGTATTTGCTTTTCTAACTGCAAGTATTTGTGCACAAGCTTGGCAACCTTCTTGGCATTTGGACATGCAGAACCCACTCTTGGGGCTTTGCTTCTCTCATGAAAGACAGAAACTCTCTCACCCTAAAACGCACTTTGTTCAGCATGTTCATCCGTGCAGCAAATATAACTGGCTGATTACGTTCCAGCCGGGTACAAGGCCTGTGACAAAGCAGCAAATTCGTTAATATTTTGACCAATCAATTCAGTGCAAGACATGATCAGAGGAACACCAGAGACAGCTGGAAACTGGCTTGTAGGAGAAATAAGGTACTTGGCCTACTAGCAACCTATTTGAGCAAGGCCTTCCACAAAAGTCAGTAGAGAAGTAAAAATGAAACAAAATACAGTCCCTGCTCTAAGGCATTCCCAGCAAGTTTGAAGAAATGGTATAGAAGCATTTTTGGTTTAGTTTTTAATGCATTAGAAATGTTTTCGTAAAAGCATACAAACAACTACATGTTGTTACAGCTAACTTTCAGTTATTTAGCTTTGGGCAGGAAGGGCCTATGTGGATAATTCAGAATTAATTAACATTCCGCTTTGGAATGTGCTTAATCTGAATGCAGGTATAAGTGATATTCTAGGAATTGCCATCCTTGGGAGAGTCCAGTCGAGAAGTCACCCCTCAGCCTACCTCCTTCTCAGAGTCTGCCTGGCACTGCAGTAGTGGTTGTGGAAAATAAGGCAAATGTTTCAGGCTTTTCAGTTGTCCCTTCCAGCCCCTGACACTTTTGGAGTTAGCTGAGTTGTGATAACACCCACCAGGATGTGGGGAGGCTGGGAGAATGAGTATGTGGCGAAGGCAAATGCCCCACCCCAGATGGCCAGCTTGTTCCCACCTCCCATGATACCTGGCTCTGTTTTTATCTGCATTTTTCATTTATATTATTAACATTAGATGCTGAGCCCCTCCTCAAAATCAGGAACCATACCCTACCTATCTCTGTTCTAGCCCAGGACCCGGTCTGTAGCAAGCAGTCAACAACAAAGTTCATGAACACCTGCCTTAGATGAGCACCAGTGAAGAAACAGCAGGTGAACAGGGTTCATAAAATGATGTCAGCATCCAGCTGAATGCTCTGGGATTATCTAGGTGAATTAGCTACTTAGAGTTTTCTAGAGGAGTGCTACTCGAGTGTTGGCCCAAAGACCGATTTAGAATCAAGAGCCCTTTTCTACATGTCTCCTTTGCCACCCTCCTCATCCCCAGTCACAGTGTGATGCAGAAATCATGAGGGCTGGTGTCAGAAGAAATCTCTCTAGCTTCTGAGTTGAAGTGTGTGACCCTGCAAGGTTCGACCATATACTCAATGGGTGTCACTGGTTTTCTTTCAGCTGTGGGATAGTTGGGCCAATTACATTTTAACTTTTATTGTGAGTACTTGCAGTGGTTCTCGAAGTGTGGTCTCTAGACCAGCAACATCAACATTACCTGAGAACTTGTTAGAAAAGCAAATGCTTGGATCTCTCCCCAGACACCATGAATCTGGGGGCAGAGCCCAGAAATAAGTGATTTAACAAGACCCCTAGATCTGCACTGTCCAATATGGCAGCCACTAGCCACGTGTGACTATTTAAATTAATTACAGTTAATAACATTAAAAAGTCAGATCCTCAGTTGCACTAGCTATTTTTTAGGTACTCAGTAGCCACATGTGACTAACATTGGACAGCATGTATGGAACACTTCTATTATCACAGAATTCAATAGTGCTACCCAGTAATTCTGATGCATGCTAAAGTTTAAGAACCACTGAGCTAGGAAATACAGTTTTCAACCCTGGCTGCATAGTAAAATCACCTGTGGGACTTTTGAAATCTACTGATCCTCCAGTCTTACTCCAGACTAATTAAAGTAGAATGGGATTGTGGGGGATTTGCAGGCAGACATTAGTAGTTTTTCAATTTGCCCGAGTGATTCTAATCAATCTCCAAGCCAAAGTTGAGAGAACCACTGCACAAAACTACACACTTTATACAACATTCTCATTTAATTTTTACCAGACCCTTATGCGGTATGTGCTATTAGATCCATCTGCATTTTACAGAAAAGCATCTGGAGACACAAGTTGAGTAACTTGTCCATGATCGTACTGCTCTAGATGTTCCTGGATGCCAAGGGATGTTCCTGGAAAGCAGCAGCAGGCCGGGAGATGGAGCAGTTTGTGATTCCTTGCCAGAGCGGAGCCCAAGGAAGCCAGTAGACTTGGGGATAGCCACCTTGCAGTGACAGCTGCTTTTAATTTGTTTCAAGAGGAAAAGCTGCCTTTTAATTAGAACCGTTTGGGATTTTTTTTTTTAGCTGCCAGACTGAGCCAGTTAACAGGGGTTAGTGCAGTCAGGGAATGCTGAGCACGGCAGCTCTGGGCCTTCCTCTGGGGCAGTCCCACTTGCTGAGGACCTGCAGGAGAAGTCTTTCATTGCCAGCCACGTGTGGAATCTCTGAAGGTGGTGGACAGCTGCTGCAGGCAGGAAATCGGCCCTGGCCAATGGTGTGCTCTGAGGGTCCACAGCCAGACATCTAGTTGCTTGGTTTAGGAGCAAGAGGCAGGGGGTTTCATGTGGAGGGGTCTCTGAAGCAAGACACTGGGGAGCAACGTGCTCTCTGGAGCTTGGGAGAGTGGAGAGAGGTACTTATGTTGACCTGCTCCCCCAAGAGCCTCCATCAGCTTTTTGATTCTGATGGTCATCCTCCTCCCAGCACCCGGCCTTGGTCCTCATAGGCTCTCTAATCATCTACCCAGGGCTCCTGCACATCCCCCGTATTGCTGTCCCAACAACCCTGTGATAAGCCATCATAAAGCCAAGGCTGACTTACTCTCTTCCTGTGTTCTGATTAATGTTTGTGTTTCCCCATATGTTAACTATTGCCACCACCAGATGGGGTGCTTCTCAGGGTCAAGATTACTGTCAGACTGAGTTCATGCATGTGAGGAAGGGCTGGATTGGCTATCTCAGCACCCTCTTTCAATCCTGAAATTCTAATTACCCATAAAACCGAAGCCTTCTCTTCAATAAGAGCTCATCTCCCCATTAAGTCAGAAACTCTAAAAAATGATGTTTCAGCCTTTCTGATCAGCTTGAGGGCAGAGGCCACAAAACTCCTTAAAGATAAGAGGGAAGGTATTCTCCTTATCCAGGTGCTCCCCCAGGCTGTGGGTAAATCTCCTCTTTCCTGGGCTTCCACAGGGCTGTGCAGAGAGAATAGCAGAGTCCACCGGTTACTGACCCGTGGAGCATCTTGGCCGACAGAAGCTCAGGCTCCTAGTCTAGCCATGGCTGGCCATGTGGCCATTTTAACTCGCCACCTCTCAGCAAAACCATTTCTTTGTGACCACCTTCAAGTCACTTACCTTCAGCTTCCTCAGCTGTGGAACGGGGGTACCTTTAACCTATCGTGTAGGAGTGGTTAAGGGTAAAATGCATTAAATGAGATAGTGCATGCACAGAGTAGGTGCTTGGTATATGTGAGGCCCCAGGTTTCTGCCCCTCTGAGAAAGCCTCCTATACATTACTAGCTCCAGCGCCTTTCTTCCTTTTATTCCCTAGTGTTCAACTCTCTGGACATGTCCCGGTCCGTGTCAGTGACAACAGCTGGGCAGTGCCGCCTTGCTCCACTGATCCAGGTCATATTGGACTGCAGTCACCTGTATGATTACACTGTCAAGCTTCTCTTCAAACTCCATTCCTGTGAGTACACTGGCCAGATCTTCTCTGAGCTTGTGGCCAGGAGGATCTCAGCCTGAGGCTCAGCCTCAGTCCCTGGAGAAACACAGCTCCTTGGAGTCTTGGGCTTTCAGCCTCTGTTCCAAAAGGCCCCGGAGCCCCCAGCTGTCTCAAGAAGCATAGGGCACAAGTTTGATGCCCAGGGAAGCACCTGGCTTGCCATGGTGGTGTCCCAGGATGATGTCTCCCTCTTCCTCTAACTTCATCTCATCTCCATCCATACATGGCAAGTATCCTGGGAACCACACAAATGATGGCAGACCTAGCCTAGACCCACAGCAGCAAAGGCAATGGTTTCTAAAATGTTCAGTCTTTTCATACAAATGGAAATTTGTGGAGAAATATAAACTATAAAGCAGCTGCTCAGAGAGGGCCATCCCTGACCTAGCCAGCCACAGATCTCTGGGATGCTTCACAGAGCTATTTTGGAAACTACTGGACCTGCAGAAGTTCTTATACTTTTATGTGCTTCTTATTTTAACACCCCATGTGTGAGTCTTGCTCCCACGGGTCTGTATTAGTTGGTCTGGTGGGTTCAGGGTCTGCATTGTTAAACCATATCCCAGACAAATTTGATGCGAGTGGTTCCTTGGCCACACTCCAAGGTGACCACTATGAAGGATGTACACATGCAGACGGTGTGATGATGGAAAACTAAGAAAAATCTTTATTTTAGAATTCTCAGACAAGTGACACTGTGGAACTGTGGTCACTGACAAGGAGTGGTTCTGGTTACTTAGGACAAGGGAGGCAGCATCACTCTGATGAATCCAGGAGGGTTTTGCAGAAGGTTAGAATTCAATGTTCAAGGCTTAGAAGGGCTTTGGAGCAGGTGCACATCCCTGAAGGGAGCAGAGATTGGGCTAAATTCCAAGAGAAGAGGCAGTTGGTTACTTAGGGGCTCTGAATACAGATGAGCTTGTAATTGCTTCTAAAATGCTGTGGAACTCAATTCCTCATGAGAATATCCCCACTTCTTCTTACAAAGTGGTGAGTTATGAGAAGAGATAGGTAATTGGGCTTAACAGCCTCCTTTAAACGCAAAGCAATACATGAGACCCTCACTGATTCCTGTGGGAAAGAGAACTCTGGCTTAGGAAAAGGATAGAAGGGACATTCCATACAGTATACACTTTTCTAAAAATTGATGTTTTATTTTAGAATCATTTAGATTACAGAAAAGTTGTAGATAGTTGAAAGTTTCCACATACCCCAAACTTAGTTTCCCCTATTGTTAACATCTTAAATTAATATATTTGTCACGACTAATGAACTGGTACTGATACATTATTATTAACTAAAGTCCATGCTTCATTCAGGTTTCCATAGTTTTTACCTAACATCTTTTTCCTGCCTGGGACCCCATCCAGGGTACCAGGTTACATTCAGTCATGTCTCCTTAGGCTCCTCTTGTAACAGTTCTTAGATTTTCTTTGTTTTTGATGACCTGGGCGGTTTTGAGGAGTCCTGGTCAGATATCTTGTAGAATGTCCCTCAGTTTGAGTCTGTCCAATGCTTTTCTCATTGGGGTTAAGGATTCTTGGGAGAAATATCACTGAGGTAAAGTGCCATGGTCACCTACCGTGCACTTTTGCCATTTAGAATTATCATACCTTATATGTGTGCTCCCTCTATATACCAAATGGATATATCACCTATTCAAAAATTACTAAGATTTAAATTTTAAAAATTAAAAAAAGGATATCTGAGTTGTGCTCTATAGCTGAAATACATAGAATCACATAATCTATGAGGTGAAAGGACCTTAGAAAACCTGCACAGGAGGAGGCTGGACCTAGGAGGCTTCTGCTCCTCTTGCATCATAGAGTTAATAGTGACCAAGTGGGCACTGGGCCTAGATTCTCCAAGTCCCATGGTTTAACCTGGCAGGCATTCTTCTGGGCAGGTTCTATGGATTTCTTCCAGACTAATGTCTGCACTGGGCCTCACCCAGTGTACCCAGTGCTTATACCTCTGGGAGAGAACCGCTCCTTCCTCTGGGGCCTACTGTGGTCATCGTGCTGCTTGTCCAGGTCACCATCGCTGTTCCTGTAGTCAGGGGCACAACTTTCAGTCCACTGCGCCTAGCATGGTTCGCACTCCAGGAACAAAGAAAGAAAGATTTGGAGGATAAGCCCCCCCAGACTCCCCGCTAATTCTGTTGGACCACCTTGGTTACCAGTCCTGGCAGCTCTGGGCCAGGAACGCACACTGGCAGGGCTGGCCACAAGCCCCAGCATGGATAGTCCCCTCCCTCCAGAGCCCTGCTGTGGCTTGCCTGCACTCCGGTCCTTCTCTTCTCTCTCATTCTTTTCCAATTTCTCTCAGGTCTTCCAGCTGATACCCTGCAAGGTCACCGGGACCGTTTCATGGAGCAATTCACAAAGTAAGTGGCTTAAGTGATAGAACTGAAGGCGAATCGAAAAGCACCGTAAAATTAATCCATACAAAAGCACTTGCTTTCAAATAATTGAGGAATGAGGGTATCTACATTTTAAAGCAATAAAGGAAAATAACTAGGAGGCTGGCAAACTTACCCTGGGCTGGGGAAGCTATTGGTTCTCTAATAAATCCCATAGAAGCACACCAAAGAAGGTGATTTCGTTCATTCACCACCTGCTTCATGCCCAGGGCTTCATCCTCTTTTCCTTAAATTCTCATGTCTTATACCATGTACATGCTGACAGCTCTCAAATATGTATCTCTAACGGAATCTTAACTCTGAATTCCAGGATCACGTACCCAATTGTCTGTTTGATATCTCTATACTGAACTTAAATCTCAAACTGAACTCTAGGTTTTCCTCCAAGAACCTTTTTCTCCCCGATCTTTTCTATCTCAATAAATAATGCCGACATCCATTCAGCCCAGAGGTCTGGAACTTGCCATTTTCCTCATCCCCCTCTTCCAGTCCACCTGCAGGTTCGGTTGATACTCTACAAATAATATCTTGGCTCTGGTCATATCTCTTCCCATCTCTTCAGCTACCATTGTTTTATTCCAGGACTTCCAATATTGATATTCATGGATGCCCTGAATTTCCGCTTTGCCCCCTACAATCCTATCCTCATCCAGAAGTTAGAACAACCTTATAAAAATGTAAATCCCTTGCTCAAAACTTTTGTGTCTTCTGACGACACTGAGATTAAAAGTGAAGCTCTTCTCCATGGTCCACAAGATCCAGCATAATCTGGCCCCTGCCTGCCATCAACAACCTGGTTTCCAGAGCTCGTAGGTTTTCCAGCCTCACGAGGTCCTCCAGTTCCTGGAACAGACCCACGCATTCCTCCCTCGGAACTTTCATACTTTCTGTTCCCTCTCCTGAGGACACTTTTCCCAGCCTGGCCAGCCTCAGGTCATCTTTGGTCATCACTTCACAAAGGCAGCCACCTTATTTGAGTCAGGTCTTCTTCCCCATCTCCTGATCTTCCACAACTCTACCCAGCCCCCATGTCCTGTCTCTATTTTCTTCATAGTTCTCAGCACAACTTCATTTCTGCTTAACTGTCTTGTCTGTCTTATTCCTAGGACCTGATAACATAGCAGTCCATTAAACATTTCGTGTTCAATAAATATTTGAATGAATTCTTGAGCTAATAAGCCAGCTCTCTCGTCTAGAGAGGAAGAGCTTGTCTGACTGAGGGGAAAATTATTTTGGTGCATTAGGGAAAGAAAACTGGTGACTAAATGAAAGTACAGTTCGTCTTTCAATTAAGTGTGCCCAAGAAGAGGGGAAAGAATGGAGTGCAACATAGAACCAAGGGAGCCGAGAAGGGAATTATAGCTTAGCAGGGTTTATTTTGACCCTCTTGTTTTTCCTGTTAATTTCTTCATCCTTGCCGACAGAGAAAGCATGATCTGGCCCCTGCTTAAGCCAAATCCCAGGCTTAGGCTTCTGCTCGTTCCCAAGCAGCCATCAGAGGACAAGTTCAAGGTTGTACTTACCTCCTGGTTTCCTTGTTCCAATTGAAAAGCCTTGTATGTTTATTCTATAATAAATGATTCATTAAATCTTAGGAGACAGACCCTGGGGCCAATTTCCTGGAATGTTAAATTCCAGTAGCTTTCGAAAGCAGTAGTCTATTACTGTTGGCTCCAGCCCAGAAAGAAGGGGACGTGTGGTTGGGTGATTTTTTTTCCTTTTATTTTTTCTAGCTGATGAAAATATCTCCTGTGAATAGCCACCTCACTTTCTCTTCCCACAGGCACATCACTATCCTCTCATTCTGGGAAGGCAGCATTGATATCACAGGGACAGTCCTAACCCTGGGGTCCGAGGGACTGTCATGAGACCCCAAGGGTTTAGTTTATTAGGTTAAGCTGAAGAAAATTCTGTGGTACAGAGAGAGAGAGTGTTGAAATCCATAACCCTTCATCTCAGAAAATATGTCTGTTGAGTTCAGCTTTCTTGGCCTTCAACGTTTAGATTTAAAATGGAGACTTGAGGATGAAAAAGAAAATTGGTTTTTTCTTTTCCATATTCATCCAAGATTAGGACACAGTAAAAATAGTTTTTCTCCAGCAAATACTTGTTGAATAATTCCTCTTTGCTTGGTACTGTAGTAAAAGTAGATCACCAGGGCCTATCTCTTCCCTCTAAAAGCTTGTAATCTAATTGAGGAGATACTAGCTTTGACACAAGGTAAATTAATTTAAAAGAGATCTACCTTAATAATTAATTCCCTTCTCTTTTTCTGTGGTTGGTTGATTTATCCTCAAAGTAAATGTATATTAATGTTACCTTATTGCAACATTTCTAGGAAGATACCTCTGCCAAACAATAGCACATATTCTACAGTGACGTAGAAATTAATTTTTTGATTAACTACACTTCTAAAGGATTTTGTAGTTTGAATTACTCTGCTCACCACCAGATAAGTGAGGACTGGCTATACTCTTTCTCTATAGCATCATAATTGAATCCTAATGCCATGGAGGTCATCTCCTTGACAGCCTGTGCCTTTGGGCTGGGCGGGCAGAAGGAAAGCTGGGTGAATGCTCTGTCCCCTCCCCAGAGCTGGGAAGGCCCCCAGCCCCTTCAGGCGCTTCTCCATCCCCAGGTTGAAAGATCTGTTTTACCGCTCCAGCAACCTTCAGTACTTCAAGCGGCTCATTCAGATCCCTCAGCTGCCTGAGGTAAGTGTGCCTGGCCGCACCCTGGGAGCTGCCGAGTTCAGGATATGCTCTTAGAGGCTGGTAGATCTGGTGAGTGACACAGTTTGAGCACCTCTTTCCTCTTCAGAACCCACCCAACTTCCTACGAGCCTCTGCCCTGTCAGAACACATCAGCCCCGTGGTGGTAATCCCAGCTGAGGCCTCGTCCCCTGACAGCGAGCCAATCTTGGAGAAGGATGACCTTATGGACATGGATGCTTCCCAGCAGGTGAAGAACACTTGGGAGAGAATCTTGGCCCTTCCCAGTGCCCCCAGGTACAGGGGAGAGGACAGGAGAGGCCCTAGCCAAGCCTCGTTGGTTCTAACCAGGTTCAACCGCCTTCCAACCCAACCTCTAACCTAAACTGAGCACCCTGTCCTGTCGTCTCCAGGAGGGACCATAAGTGGATTTGAACCAAATTAACAGAGGGTCCTTTCTTATATGTCACTCATTTCACTTCCACCTGGAATTCTCTGGATCTCTGACTTTGTTCTAATCCTTTTTGGTCACTGCAGAATCTATTTGACAACAAGTTTGATGACATCTTTGGCAGCTCATTCAGCAGCGATCCCTTCAATTTCAACAGTCAAAACGGTGTGAACAAGGATGAGAAGTGAGTCCAAGCTGGGTTAATGCAGATGGAGCAGAAACTAAGTTAAGATCTGACTCACCACACCTAAGACAAAAGGAATTCTTAATGATGTTTGGCTTCTTAGAGAAATGTCTTGATCCTCATAGACTGGCCCCTTTAATCCCAAAGGAAAACCAAGTGATGCTGAAATAACTGTGGACCTGTGGATATTGGATTAGTGTCTGGTAACACTCACAACCTTGGAGTATAATTTATGGAATTTCAAAGAATTGTCCCCAGATTAACACCAGATTTTAACTTCCTCCCTTGATCTCCTAGCTTGCATTTAAGACAGGAGTAGAATCACAGTGGAAGCAAACTTTTTCTCTTTCCCTTCCCAGGGATCACTTAATTGATCAATTATACCAAGAGATCAGTGGGCTGAAAGCACAGCTGGACAACATAAAGACTGAGGTATGAACGGGCTCTGATCTGCTTCTCTGGGCTTTACCATAACAGGACAGATTATAATATTAAATTTGCTTCACAGAGATACTTATTGGATAACATATTAAGAGGAGTTAATTAGTAGAAATGCTAAAGCCAGAGGGGCCTGGTCTTCCCATGGTCTCGATTGTAGTGCATTTCCATTGTACTTGCTTTGAGAATAGCACTGAGGCCAAGCTCCTGTGTCCCTGTGATAATGTCCCTCAGAGATAACCATGATCTCCAATTGGCTTGAAGCTGTGATGAGAAAGACCTATTCTCACATGGCAATAAGGAGGTTTGATTTGTAGTTCTGATGGCTGCAGCGTATGGTGCTATAAATACTCCTGCCCTTCAAACTCAGGCTTGGTCAGAAGCTTTACTCACTGGGACGGGCAAACATCCTCCCCTTTCAGATTCCAGCTAGTTCATTGCTGCTCCCAAGTCATTCTGACAGGACCAGAACATTCCTGCCATCATCCCCTATTGTTGCTAGCTGGGTGTTATAATGACCAGAAGGCTTAACTCTCATGAGGCTGCAGGAGTGGCCTTGTTAGAAAAACCTAAGTGTTTATTTGGTCTGTGCTGGAAACGTATTAGTACCTGCTTCTCCACCCAGCACCCCCGACCCTGGCAGTATGGTCATCAGCCGCTTTACCTAAATCCCTCCCGCAGAGCCAGCCAGCCGTGCTGCAGCTGAAGGGCCACATTAGCGAGCTGGAGGCCGAGCTGGCTGAGCAGCGGCACCTGCAGCAGCAGGCAGCCGATGACAGTGAGTTCCTTCGGGCAGAATTGGACGAGCTGAAGAAGAAGCGAGAAGACACGGAAAAGGCACAGCGGAGCCTGACAGAGATAGAAAGTGAGAGGTTGTGGGGGGGGTGTGAGGGTGGGGGTCAGGGAGATCAGGAGGAAGGAGGAGGCTGGGTGGCAGAGCCTCAACCTTACATCTGTCTAGAGGAGCTCTCAGGAATGCCAGCTCTTGTCACCAGCCTGTGGGCAGCCGGGAATCCAGCAGGTAGAGTAACTGTGTGAGGCACTACTGAGAACACGGTGATGGGCCTCAGAGGTGATGAGGGTCACCTGCCCTGGGGGAGTGGATCACAGAAAGAGAGCCCAAGAAATAATTCGACTAAAAACTGTATGTATAAATGCTCAGGAGGCATGAATCACTTCAATGACTTAAGTCAGGTAAATTATTTTTAAAGAAACTTCCCCAAGGAGTTTAAGTAGGATTTTTGAGGAAGAAAGGAGGGTTTTCTAGGGGCTCTGGCTTATGAGAAGGTGGACAGAGAGTCCCAGCCAGGTAGACTCCTCACCTTGGTCCTTGATCATACAGGGAAAGCCCAGGCCAATGAGCAGCGATACAGCAAGCTGAAGGAGAAGTACAGTGAGCTGGTACAGAACCATGCTGACCTGCTGCGGAAGGTAGGTCACTTGACCGCTCTCTCACCATGCTCAGGCCCCACACCATACGGGGGAGAGTAGCTCAGGCCTCGTGGCTTCTCCAGGTCCATTGCCTCCACCAGTCTCTAGTGGGTTGGCACCATTTCTTGGGAACCTCAGCTTTTCAGGCTCTCTTGCCTCCTATATTTTGAGCTCCACCTTCAACACCAACTCCACTTGCATTATCTTCCATCTTTATTATTTTGTAAATACTTGAGAGTCACGTGTCTGCAGATGACAGCCTTCTTCTGGTTTCCCTCTTGGTAGGAAAATGATTTCTGTGTCCGACTTTCGGGCACTCACAGTCTGAATGCTATCATTTGCTCTAGAAGGAAGATGTCCTTTAAGCCTGAGATAAGGCACTTCAAGACACTCTTCTTCCCTTACAGAATGCAGAGATAACCAAACAGGTGTCTGTGGCCAGACAAGCCCAGGTGGATTTGGAACGAGAGAAAAGAGAGCTAGAGAATTCCTTCCAGCGCATAAGTGAGCAGGCCCAGCGGAAGGTGAGCGGGAGGGAGCCATATGGGGAAAAAAGACTGAGCGATCTGTCCAAGTTGGAGGAAGGTCTTGATTGAAAGACCTTGTCTTCTGCTTCACAGGCAACTCTGTGTGTTGGAGCCCTGTGAGGGTGCTATGAGAGGCCATGTAGAACAGGATACAGTTACCAAAGCAAAAAGGGTTAAAAGTGATGCAGAGACCCACGCTGAGTGAGGTTCATCAGCAAAGGCTTTTGGGGCGAGTCTTGAGAGTTTGAAGAAGTGAAAGCACATGGATATCAGAAAGAGGACCAGTTGTTTAGAAGGACTTTAGCCAGGGGAACACCCATGACTTGGGGTGGCGTTAGCAAGCAGGTCAGGTTGGAGTAAGTGATGTCAATGGTTAAAACTGAATGCCTTTACACTCGGAGTAGCAACTTTCACACTTTCTGTGACCCAGAGTAAAAAATACATCTATCTAATGGAAATAAGTTTCACAGAGCAGTACTTAACCTTACTATGTGAATACATTTGGATGTTTTTTTGTTTATGAATCTGTACTAATGAGTCACAGCCCACCCTTTGAAAAACATCATTTAGAAAAGAAATCAAAGAAGAGGAAATATTTCTAGATAACGAGATTCAGCAGTGTACCAGGTGTTGGGATGCCTGAACTAAAGATCCAGTTCTACGTTAATGAGTATTGAGCTTAAGTGTAACATTCAGGAGATGTTCCTAAAATTTCCCCCTTGACATTCTGCTTACCCAGAAGAAAAATTTCTGGTACTCTCAGTTCTTAACCTCCTCCTCTGGCCACCTTTTGGCTGAGATAAAACTTGTATACAAAAGAGTACACATCTCATTTATAGCATGGGGATTTTTTTTTACATGTTTATCCCTTGTAACCATCAACCAGATCAGGGTGCACCTGTTTTTCTTTTTCAGACTCAAGAACAGACGGAAGTACTAGAGAACTTGAAGCAAGAACTTGCCACCAGCAAACAGGAACTCCAGATTGTCCAAGGCAGCCTAGAAACTTCTGCCTTGGTGAGCACCATCTCCTTTCTTTCCCTTCCTTATTCTTCTCCCATCTGGCTTTCATATTGCTGTCACCAAGCCTCTGTCACCATTCAGCATATAGCTAACCCGATCCCTCTGTGATGAATATGTACTCAGGGGAGTGAAAGTGGGAAGTTAAAGAAGTTATCACCTTTCTGTTCCTTGTGGTGGGTTTGGACCTCTGCAAAGGGGACAGTTTAATTCTTCCCAGCAACTCCCTGTTTTCACCGGTTGTCATTGTAGGCAGAAGCAAAATGGGCGACCCAGATTGCCAAACTGGAGAAAGAACAGGGCAGCTTGGTGAAGGCCATGGCTCGGCGGGAGGAGGAATTCTCTGCTCTTCAGGGACAGCTGGAATCCACCCAGCTCAAACTGTCGAGCACACAGGCAAGTAACAGACACCCACTTGGGCTGACCACGTCTCTCTGACCTCCTACCCCTGGGCCTCAGAGGTGTATTCATGGAGGCCAGGGCCTATGAAAGGGGTTTGGGGCCTCCAGTCTGATTGTGAAGGCATTCTGTAGCACAGCTCCTAATGCCAGCATGTCTTGAGTCACACACACAGCAGATGAGGGAAAGCAAAACTTTCTCTTTTTCATATGAAAAAGGGCTGCACTTAACACTCTCTCCCTAAGGTTGGAGAATGAGTTATAGTGGTTCATTCCCACAGCCTCCTGTGCTCAGTGGCACACACCTGTGGACAAAGCAACAACTTGAACTAAGATGCCAGGAATGCCAGCTGTATCACAGGTGGATTCTGCTTAAAGGCTGCTGTAGAATCTGTGGCAGACTCTCACCTCCCTGGTCCATTTCTAGGAATCTGTGTGCCAGCTTGCAAAGGACCAACGAAAAATGCTTCTGGTAGAGTCAAGAAAGGCTGCAGAGCAGGTGATACAAGAGGCTCTGAGGCAGCTTGAGGAGCCCACTCTCATCAGCTGCACTGGATCTGCAGGTACTCTTCTTCCCAGCTTGCAGATGCCAAATCCATATAGCTTGATACTACCTGTTGGCATTAAACCCCATGGGACACTGAGCTCAGGGGTTCTGAGCCCAGCTGCATGTCAGAATCACCTGGGATGCCTGGGCCCCACCGTGAGATCAGTTCAATTGGAAGTTCTTTGGCATAGGACCTGGGCAGTAATATTTTCTAAAGCCCCCAGGTGTGATAACTACTGCTTTAGTCATAGATCACACTGATGAAGTGCCCACTGGGAGCAGAGCCTTGATAACAATTCTAAAGGCCGATAAGAAGAAGAACAAATAGTCTTGTGTCTCTCTAAGGAGAAGAATGTGGTCTGAATCAAGGGATAGTTGCTCATGAGCTTCAAGTCTAGATGGGGAGGCGGCATATAGCATGGAGGGGCAGAAACAATAAAAATCCCCGCATAGTCACAGGTGTGAACAGGGACCAACTTGGCACATACCAGAATCCCAAGGGCATGTAGGTAGAGCAGCAATCCAAGTCAGCAGCTCTCTGGATGAGAGGAGGGAGCTTTTGTGCACAGTACGTGAGAGAACATCCAGGCCTAGGATTTGTGAAGTCACAGATGTAGCAATGATCAGATCTCATTACAGTTCATTCTCAAGCAGAGGAGACATACTGGCAAAGTAATGAGGCTCAATTGAAGGACAAGGCAGACAAGAAGAAACAGCTGACAGTTAATTTTTATTATCAAATAGAAAAGTCTCAATGTGGAGATGTATATAGTAAAAACTGTATCTTTTTCAGCGAGGAACCTGTAAGGAATCTGTAAGGGAACCTGTTGTGTTTTTGTAAGGGAATACAACAGTTACAAATGAACGAGCACACTGGGTACCTGATGTACTAAGGAATGCCAGAAAATGGGGCCTCTGTGGGTGGATTCTGAGAAGGACCAGATAGGCTGAGAAGCACTGCTTTGAAGCTACAAAAAGAGAATCACATATCTGGGTAACCAATGCTCTTTCCTCCCTTCCCCCATCTTAGGGCAGCTCCTGTAAGGCTGGGGCCACCCACTAGGTAGGCTCATCCATCAAGTGGCTTAACTAACAGGGATGAAGCAAGCTATGACAACTCTGGCTTTGACTTTGCCCTGTCTTCCCTCTCACAGATCACCTTCTCTCCACGGTCAAGTCTGTTTCCAACTGCATTGAGCAACTAGAAAAATGCTGGAGCCGGTATCTGGCCTGCCCGGAAGGTAAGAAAAGCAAAGGATAGGGTCTGTCGCCAGTGATGGCTAGGCAGGGTTCAGAAGTGCTTGAATGTGGAAATAATGACAGATTCCTACGCACCAAGAAAGGAATGTGTACCACTCGTAATGCCTGGAGGGAGGAAGTATGAAAGTGATACTCCCTCAAGCAGGACCAAAAAAACTTTTCTTTAAACTCTTGGCAGATATTGGTGGGCTTCTGCGCTCAATAACCCTCCTTGCACACTTGACCAGTGACACCATTGTTCAAGGTAGCACCACCTGCCTCAGAGCCCCACCAGAGCCTGCTGATGGTGAGTAACAGAGGAGCGGACGGACCCTTCAGGAAAGCAGAGGGAGCGGAGGGCCTTTAAAAGTCTCTCTTGCCTTGCAACCCCAGCACTGACCGAGGCCTGTAAGCAGTATGGCAAGGAAGCCCTCATGTATCTGACTTTGCTGGAGGAAGAAGGAACTCTTGCGAATGTCGACAGCACAGCCATGAGGAGCTGCCTCAGCAAGATCACAGCCATTAGTGAGGTATTATCAGTGTTATCATTGAGAAAAGTTATTGTTCTTGGTTGTGAGTGCTAGTGGTTGCCAGGGAATTAATGGTGTTCTAAGCCAGTTCTTTTTGCACTCAACTTGATTCTAGAAAGTGGAAGAGCTGAAAAATCTGACCCCCATTTCCCTAAACAACTTTCCAGTTACATTTAATTCATTGGCTATTGGCTATTAATTGAGAATCTACTGTGTGGTCATCATTCTGCTAGGCAATATCAAAGAAGAATAAACACAGTTTCCCTGTTTTCAAGGATTTTTATGTGGTTGGGCAGGTAACACCTAAAATGGAGATAATATATTTATTCGTTCAATAAAGATATAGTGAAGATGTCCTACATACTAGAAATTGTGCTAGGTGTAGTTATATAGGGACAGATAAGATATGGTCTCTATAGGAAAGAAAAATAAAGCAACCATTTCTATACAGTGTGCTGAGCACTGTAATAAAGATCTATTTTAAGAATACAGTACAAGGCAGCATTTAATTAATTCCTAAAATGTGTGGTAATAGGTTCAGGGAAGAAGGAGATAAGGGCCAGAGGTCAGATCCTCAACATCTCTCATTTGAACTCTTAAAACAACCTTCTGAATAATTTCTCTGCCTCTGGCCTCTTTTTCCTCTGTTTTCTTCCAAAAACAGATCTGATTATGATCCCTCTTATTTGATAACAAAAATCTTATTATGTAACATGACTTACAAAGACCTTCACAATCTGCCCTTATTCACTTTTCTAGGCCTCTCTCACCCACTCGCTTTACCATACAATTGGTGGCCAGCACTGTAATGTGCCTGCTTACTTGTCTGTTTTCCCCACAATGAGTCCTCAAAGGTAGAGCTTATACCTTCTTCATTATATCCTTGGTCCCTGGTGTAATATCTGGCAAGTGATTAACACCCAGCAAATGTTTAATTGAATGTGCACACTGAGAGAGCAAAACAGATAAAAAGATGTATTGTATGGGGAAGGAAGGCTCATACTGGGGAGAGATGGGCAATGAGGTAGAGAACCTTGAATGTGGATAAAGGAAGACTATGGACAATGGTGAATTGTCAACCTCTCATTCAATGGATCATAATCATGGTGATATTTTGGTATTAAATTGGTTCTGGTAGCCTAGGTAGCATTACTGCAGTCTGCCTTCTGTTGGAGATGGAGCATCTTCCCCAGCATAGTTCAGAATTGAGAACTCAGTATGCACATGCAAAGCATGTAGGACACCATGAGGAGATAAAAAATTAAAGCAAAGCAATATGTTATAGAAAGATCATGGGCAGGTTTTCTTCCTGGCAATACGGCTGACCAAATGTTTGGAGATTTCTTCCAGAATAAGACATGGAAAATGCTAAATAAAATCTGAAAAAAATTGTTTTAATTGAATCTGAACAAAGGAGATTCTCAAAATCAGAAACCAAAAGAATACCAGAGCGAGTGTTTGTCTATTTCTGGTGAATTTTAATAGACCACTCATACAGAGGAGAATAAGAAACAAAACCTAGGTCCAAGTAAGATAAAAAATTAGAATGGAAAGCCTTCCTCCCCAAAAAGGAAGTCCAAAGGTTCACACCTGAGTCAATGGGGAAAAGGCCTGTCCTCCAAGGGAGATCTTATATCAACCTTGAAAAGTTGAGACAGGAAACACAGCTGCCTTAAGAATTTCTAACTACAAGCCACGTATCCATGAGTTAGGTTTCAAATTTCATACTACCTGTGTGGCCTAAAAAGCCCCAAACGGAAAATTAAGTTTAAAGCATTCAGGTGGTTAGGGGCCTAGGTACCTGGCAGAAGCAGATGCCAATTTTCTCTGAAGGAATATACTTTGAATCTTAACCTCAAAGAAATTTTGTAGATAAAGTCACAAGGAAGATAAGTTCACAATAAGTATGTTTGACACGTTTAAGAACTTTTAAAAGGTATTAAAAGGGTGATAAAGGAATAAGATATTTTCAAAAGTAACCAGACATATTTGAAAAAGAACCACAGAACTTCTAGAAGTGAAAAATATAATCATTGTAAGTAATAACTTTATCTCGGAAGCTAAGCAGGGTTGGGCCTGTTTAGTACTTGGATGGGAGACCACGTAGGAAGACCAGGTGCTGTAGGCATAAAAATAAAAAGTAAGGGATTGTAAGATGACAAGTCTTTGCAATCTGTGAGATCAACCAAGGATTGCCTTGCCTAAAAAAGAGAAAAGGAGGTAATAACATTATAACATACAGATTCAGCTGCAGGTTAAAACAAAGCAGAACAAAGAATTAGTGAATTAATTAAAACTAAAGGAATTACCCAGAATATGGCACAGATCTCATAAGCTGCAATATAGATGTTATATATCAAATGTTTAATCAGAGTTCCAGAGTAAGATAATAGGAGGACTGTGTTCTCCGCTCGCACCCCCATGTAACATATTGTTAGTTCTATGTGTTAAAGACTTTTCTATGACTCGCTTTTTCCAACGTTGAACATGAGGTTTATTCATGTGGATACATTTACTTTCACTGCTCTATTGTGTTCCATTGTGTAAATATTGCTTAATTTATATATGTATTCTCTTGATGGACATTTGGGTTATTCTAGTTTGGGGCTATTATAAATGTGCCACTACAGTCATTCTTATACACATCTCCTGATAATATGTGCAATAATTTCTCTAGTGTATGTACCTAGGATTTGAATTACTAGACTATAGGATTAATCTCACACACAGAATGCTGAGTGAATAAGCAAGTCATCAAAAAATATATACAGTATGATTCCTTTTAATAAAGACCAAAACATGCAAATTTAACATAGTATTGTTTAAGGATGCATTCGTAAGGAATTTAAAAAAAAAGACACTGTAAGCATTCTCCTGAATTTTGTGTTTATCTTGGTGTGGGAAGTAAGAAGGATGGGAGATGGAATCAGGGAAGGATACAAAGGAGATTTCAAAGATTTCAAATGTACTGCTAATGTTTAAGCTATTAAGTTGGGTGGTAAATAATATGGGTCATTGTTTTTATTCTTTAAACCATTTGTATCAATTTTATATGCTTGTATGTACAACATGTAACATTTTTAAAAATCATGGGCTGTCCTGAGTCCAATCCTTGCTCCACCATTTCTTAGCAGTGTAACTGTGATCAAACGTTTGACCTCTCTGAGCCCTGGCTTCCCATCTGTACAGCAGGAGTAGTAACTGTCTCATGTGATTGCTGTGGGATGGGAACAAAGTTAAATAAAGGGAAGGCTGCTTGATTGGAAAACATTATCTACATTTGAACAGGTTTTAAAAAAATATCCCAAGCACAGATACAGTCAACACTGTAACTGTAGGGTTAGGGCCCAAGCAGCTACAACTAAATGGCCTTGTGGGATTAAGCAGAGATGGCCTTCTTGGAAGGAGGTGGGTTCTGAGTGAGGGTAGAGTGGGTGGAGCATGAGGTTCCAGAGTTCACATTGTAGAGAGTTCCATACAAGGCCTATGAGGGACACCCCTCCATGGCTTGCAGAAGTGTGTTACATGGCGGTGCCCCCCTACCTTCTGCCATTGTGTGAGGGTTACAGATCTGCCACAGGAGTATAGAGAGGAGGTCAAAGGGTCATTTCAGCCTTTGTGATGCTGTTCACAGGAGCTCCTGCCCAGAGGCCTAGACATCAAACAGGAGGAGTTAGGGGATCTGGTGGACAAGGAGATGGCTGCCACTTCAGCTGCCATTGAAACAGCTACAGCCAGAATAGAGGTATGGAAGTGTCTGAAGATCTAAAGTGATGCTCTATCAGTTACCCTTTGGCAACATTTCCTATTAGATGTATCTTAGTTGTTCATTAAGGCTTCAGAGTCCCCTTATAAAAATAAACCAAAATCCAAACTCACCAGGGTCTCTGAGGGATAGAAAATGAGAAAGTACTCACCAAGAAGAGATGAACAGTTTCCTCAAGGATCACATACTTTGGTGTCAGGCTATCCTGCATTCAAGTTCCAGATTGACCACTTACTAATTGTACAACTTCCGATAAGTTACATTAACCTCACTAAGATTCAGATTCCATTTCTTTATAATGACGATAATAAAAGTACCTACCTCAGAAGGATGTTGACAAAACTTAAATGAAATAATATGCATGTCTCTCAGTGCCAGGTACTCAGTAAATCAATGATGACTCTTGTCTTGGGAAAGCTGGGTGGGCACCATTGGAAAGGTCACATATTGCTCCTTTGGTGGAAGACTCAGGCCTCCTTGGTGTGAGTGCCATCCTCTAGAACCTGGTAGGAGCTTCCCCTATTGGCATGGTGCCATACCTCTCAAGAGTTCTGTGCACATCAGCCTAGGTGCCAGAATATCAAGATATTGATGGACAGTAGTGCCGGCCTGCTGTAGCTGCCTCCCACTGAATAGACCAGAAGACTGGATTCTTTTCCCAGTTTTCACAAGGACATGGATGGGCTCTCCTATTGGACCCAAAGTATAGTAGGGCACCAGTAGGTTCTCAGTACCTATGGCATTTTGAGAAGTTTGAGAAACCCTGCTTCTTTTTAACAGGAGATGCTCAGCAAATCCCGAGCAGGAGACACAGGAGTCAAACTGGAAGTGAATGAAAGGTCAGTCTGAGCAGCCTGGTACCACCTAGGCGATCAGGATCAGTCTTTCCTGCATTGCATTATACTAATTAGAATAGAACATTATAGCCTTAAGGAAAGGTTGAGTCTATGTAATTATCAATAACAGTATTAATTGATAATAGTATTGCTATTGTATTATAGGGGAAAAGAAACTCCCAAGAATCCTCACTTAGCCATTCCTTATGAATAAGATCCACAATCAAGTCTTCGCATTTACCTCCCTTTCCTTTGGGGCTTCACCCCCAGAGCATTCCCTGCCTGCTTTCCCATTTCAAGTTTGCCTGTGTTTAGGAATGAAAAAGAGAACAGTCTCTTCAGTGGTGTCGGTCTCCTCTAGTCTGTGTCCATCACATTTTTTTAATTTTATGTATGTATGTATGTATGTATGTATGTATGTATGTATGTATGTTTTTTTTTTGTTTGTTTGTTTGTTTGTTTTAGGATTCTTGGTTCATGTACCAGCCTAATGCAAGCTATTCAAGTCCTGATTGTGGCTTCAAAGGACCTTCAGAGAGAGATAGTAGAGAGTGGCCGGGTAAGTGTGGGCGAGGGCCCATGGAAAGAGAGAACAGACATCAATTACAGATTCCCTGCTCACTGAGAGACTAAGCCTACGGATATGCTCATCCACGTTCAGTGAAATCTATGTATGCTGCCATTTCACCCTGCGTGTCCATCTCAGGGTGCAGCTACCACCCCTGTGGATGTCAGCAGATGCCATGGGAAGAAGCTGGAATACTACCAGATCCCCAGAGAGTGTCAAGCCAGAGCTTTTAGCTCCAGGCTTATTAACCCCGGGCAGACATTGTTGAAACCTGTTGTGGAAACCCAGTGTGCATTGCAAGTCTGGGCCTTTGGAGGAGGAAGTGAGGGCTTTGAAAACTGAGCCACTCAGAAGAGCAAACCTGGTGCTGACTTTTCACAGTGGACTCTGCCATGTCTCTTTCCAAAAGCAGTCAACTCACAGTGATTCACAGACAGATTCTGCCTCAGACTTATGTTGACATCATCACTTTGATTTTCTCACTCCTTTGCTAGTGTTACTGCCATCTTATTTTTTCTCACATCCCTGATGCAGCTGCAGCTCAAGAGACGAAGGTCCTGGGAGGGTTTATGAGCCTGGAAATAATCGTATAAAGAACAAAGCCATATCTGCTTTGGTGCTTTTTGTCAGTCTGAGAGGTGATGTTTTTGGTCCCCAAAAGAGAGGGTCTAAACACAGAGTTTCTGCAGATTCTCAGACTGTCAGACACTTCCAAAGCATAAATGCATTTTTTTAAATGCGAGTAAAAATAATTTTTAAAAATTAACTGTGTACTCTTGGCAAATCACAAAGAACAGCTAGACTCCCCTGGAATCATAAGTTATTCATAAATACACATAAAATATACGTATATATACAATGTAGAAATATAATAGTAATAATAGTAATGCTATAAGTTTTAGAGTCAGAAAAGCCTAAATAAACTTTCATTTATTTCCTGCATGACCTTGGAAAAGTGTTTTTGCCTCTCAGAATCTTAGTTTTCTTATCTGTAAAATAGGAGTAATAATGCTTTCCTCCCAAGAATTACTGTGAAAACTATATATAAAACTAACATATATAAAAGTACCTGGCACATAATAAGCACTAAATAAAAGGTAGCAATTATTATTTCTCACTTCCCTAGGGCACAACATCCCCTAAAGAGTTTTATGCTAAGAATTCTCGATGGACAGAAGGACTCATCTCGGCCTCCAAAGCTGTGGGTTGGGGTGCCACGGTCATGGTGTAAGTATCTGTCGGTCCCTAGGCTCCTTATCCCTCCCCTATTCCGTTGATCACCCCAGAGAATAACGAAGGCAAAAAAAAAATTTTCCCCTGGAAAGGCATGGTTGATAAGGAAGTCAATAAGACAAAAAATTTAAAAGGGAGCCTGGGTCTCTCAGGGCAGGCAGGCTGTGCTGCCTGGCTGCCAGGGTGATGAGGGTGGTCTAGAGGTGGGATCATAAGGGGTTGCAGCTGTGACTGCAACAGTGCAACAGTGACATAATCCATCTTGCCCTTTCTTGACTGTCAGTGATGCAGCCGATCTGGTGGTACAAGGCAGAGGGAAGTTTGAGGAGTTAATGGTGTGTTCCCATGAAATTGCTGCTAGCACAGCCCAGCTTGTAGCTGCATCCAAGGTAGGACCCATGTTGGACTCCCCGTGACACTATAAGGCCTGGCTAGTTTAGAGACACTTAGACGATGAAGCTGAACCCAAGAACAGATGATTTATCCAGGGTCCAGGTGGGTCAGGTCCCAAATTAAAATCGTGCCTCTCAGGCGTCCCATACCACTCTCCTCTCAAAGCCTTTCTTCTATCAGCAAGGAAGCCCTCTATTCAGCTTGCCATATGTGCCCCTCTTGGCTCTCGTCACTTTTGTTACAAGTGGCCTTTGAGGGCCAAGCTGTGCCAACCTCTGATTAGCAATCACAGCATTCCAGAACTCAAATAGGGATGGAGTCAGTGAGTTAGATGGTTATCTGGCTTGGCCTAGAGCTTCCACAACCTGTGTCTGCCTTTCTTCAAGAGTCTGCAAATTTGAACCATTAACTCAACTAATTCTAATGCAAAGCTTGTCACCAAAATCCTTCTGTGAGTGTTATAGTACCCTGAGAAGTGTTCTCTTATCGTCCTTATTTATCATTGTCCCAAATTGTTTTTTATAACTGGAGCACTTCATCAAAATAACTGATAAAGCTAGAGGTTGACCACCAAGCAAATAAACCAGGAATAATTTTTTAGATCACAGATATGCCAGGAGTTGACCACATAGGCAGCGATTTTTGAGAAGTTCATTGGTGACTACAGGAGATCACATATATTTGTCCAGAGCTACCAGACCCAACTCTTTGACTCAGTCTTTGACCCCTGTCTATGTTGTGTGAACCTAAGTCTGCTTGGTCCTGGCAGGTGAAAGCTTATAAGGATAGCCCGAACCTGGCCCAGCTGCAGCAGGCCTCTCGCGGGGTGAACCAGGCCACTGCCGCGGTTGTGGCCTCAACCATTTCTGGAAAATCACAGATTGAGGAGACAGGTAGCCTTTCAGAAGCAATATTTTTCTTATCCAACCTATTTAGCTGTTCTTTACATTCTTCTCTGTGATCCCAATTTCCCACAGTTCTGTCTCCAAATTCTTTCTTATTTTTCATCTTTTTATGTTTATACTCATTTTTTCATAAAAAGGGACACCACATAAACATGCTATTTATATATCACTAGTGACACACCTTTAGGCATATATTTCATTTAGCTATTTCTCTGAATCCAAAGAAATGCCTCTGCAGGCCCAGTTGTCCAGGGGGTGGAGGGGTAGGAGTTCTGATCCTGGTTATCTTGTCACTGAATCTTCCTTCATCTCCACCCCTCATTTACGTGTATGCATGTGTTGGTAAATAGCAAACCAAGCATTTCAGCAGAGCGTTGGCATCAGCCGCCTCTCACATGAGAGTCTTCTAGGGATATTATCTGACAAGACTTCTTTTCCCTCCTTGCAGACACCATGGACTTCTCAAGCATGACACTGACCCAGATCAAACGCCAGGAGATGGATTCCCAGGTAAGAACTCCATTTCTAAGTCTAGCCAGTCTCTATTGCTGATGGCATTAACCCCAAATATTATTCTCATGATGAGAAGCCAGTGAAAGAGAGGCTTGGGGGGAAATGAACTCAGATATACCTTTTGGGCCAAGAGTGAATGCAAATAATGCTGGAAGAAAGAGTGGAGGTGGAGAGAGATGAGTAGTAAAGCTCAGAATCTTAACTCTTGCTCACTAGTCTTGGATTGGTGTCTCTCTAAATGTTATGAAAGATCCCCTAGCCAACAATAAACTGGTATTTAATGATCTTACTATAGATAATTTTTCAAACTTCTGATATGAATTATTTGTGTTTAACCTTTATTTTTTAAAAAATCGATTCACTATTAACCTCTCAAAGGCAATGCCATTTCTCTCAGTTCAATAAAGTAATGCCATGCAAAATAGAAATCAGTGGGATCTTGGAAAAAACTGACATTCTTCTTCGAGAATTACTGGTCATCAGTATTTGGATAAAATCAGATGGAGACTGTTAAAGTCTCTGGATGGGTCACTCAGTATCTTTAGGAAAAATTATATGGCCAATTTTCTGTGTAAACACTGAAAGAATTAAACTTGGGCTTGAGTCTCCTTTATATACACTCTCTTGCTTAGTGGTCTCATTTAGTCCCTGTTGACTTTAAATACCATCTATATGCTGGTAAATACCAAACTCTTCTCCCTGGCCTAGATCTTCTCCTTGAGCTCTATACTTGTCTAGCTGCCTGCTTGATATCTCCATTTGATGTTCAATAAGGGCCTCAAACTTAATATATCCAAAACAGGTCTTTTGGTTTCCTTTTACTCAAATTTATCCTTCCCCTGGTTTTCTGCATTTCCGTGAATGGCACCACCACCACCCACCTGGGTGCTGAGCCCCAAACCTAGAGTTATCCTTGGTTCCTTTCTTTCTCTCACTCTCTCTATCCAATCCATGAACAAGTCTTGTCAACTCAAAATCTCCACATCACAGCCTTAATTAATCTTCCCACTTTTTCCCATCTCCCTAACCTAATCTAAGCAACCATTGTCTCTCCTGAGCTACTGCAAAAGAAACTTAACTATAATGTATATTTATGTTCAAAATAATCCCGTGGTGGGTCTGGGATGGTAGTGGTGGTAGGCAGAACAGGCAAAAGTATTGCTGAGACAAGTCTGACTATGAGTTAATAGACGGTAAAACTAGATGAAAGGCACAAAATGGGGTTCACTGTATCAGTCTCCTTCCTTCTGTATATGTTTTACATTTTACATAATAAGTTTAAAAACAAAAAAAGGAATCACCTAACCTAGGTATCATTATCTCTGCTCTTGCCCTCTACAATTTGTTCATTCTCTACATATTTTTAAAACAAGTGACAACATGTCACTTCCTTGCTTAAAATCTTCCAGTGGCTACTCTTTGTACTTCGAATAATAGCCAAACTCCGAACTCCGGCCCATAGGCCATGGGTGAAACAATTCTTACCTGTTTCTCCAACTTCATCTCATGACCCTCTCCCAATCTCACTTGTCAGTCACACAGGATTCTTTCTGTTCTCCCTGTACTCAAGCTCATTCCTGCCTCAGGGTTTATTTCCTCTGCCTGGAATATTGTTCCCCAGCTCTCTGAATAGCTGATCTCTTGTAGCCATTTAGGTTTCAGTTCCAAGGTTACTTCCTGGGAGTAGCCTTTTCTGACCACACATAGTCTTTATTCCACCACCTTGTGTCATTTCGTGATCTGATCTTTTCTTGTTCATTAGTTTGTCTCTTCCCCCTACAAAGACCTTGTCTTTCTGTGTACCACATATCTCCAGGACCAACAACAGAGCCTGGGGTACATGATGGGTGCTCAGCAAATATTTATGAATTAATAAAATTAATGAGGAGTTCAGATAGCCAAGAACCAGTCTTTCCTTTAGTGAGATTCTGCCTGTATGATAATAACCCTAAGTTGCACCAATGCCTAAGAGATGCCAGAACCATCATATTTGGTTCCTTCCTGGGCTTCCAAGGAAAAGGGTTTGAAAGGTTACAACTGGATTGGAACATACCACGCAGATACACCAAACATTAGCTAGTGATTTACCGGAAGAACATAAGATAAGCCCTACTCTCACTCAGGCATTTGGGCTATAAAGCATCACTCATTTTCAGTAGAGAGTCCCGGTGAGAAAATATAAATGGAATAGGTGGATGAATGAAAGGATGGAGAAATTAGAGCAGAGACGAGGTTGTAATTGAGAACTGGCTAAGCTATGGAAACAGGACGAATAATATGGAAGATGAGAACTGGAACATGGAGAAGAGGGATTAAGTCAAAATAAGACAGTTGTCAGATCACTGCTCAAAAGAGAATTCCACTTTCCCCACAGGTTAGGGTGTTGGAACTAGAAAATGAACTGCAGAAAGAACGTCAAAAACTAGGAGAGCTTCGAAAAAAGCACTACGAGCTTGCTGGTGTTGCTGAGGGTTGGGAAGAAGGTAAGCCTCTCTGAGGACCCACCGTGAAGGGAATGCTGGGTGATGAGGGCCTTCCCCTGGAATATAACAGAAGGAGGAACTCATCCATCAGTTACTTCTTCCTTCTCTTCTGTACTCACAGAGCATATTTTTAGTTGTAAATAATCTATAACCCAAAACTGGGAAAATTGTGGTGATTGAAAGCTTTTGTTATCACCTTTCAAGACCTTAACATTGACCAGTAGACTGGTCACTCATTAGCCATTCCCTTCCAGACTCAGTTAGTCTGGTTTACCCCCCAGGAGTTTAGTCTCTGGCCAGCCTAGAGTTGAATAGTGAATGGATGAATAGCAGTCAGTTGAGATCCAGCAAACAGGGGCAAGTTGAATTACAAGGTTCTGACTGTCCAGAGCGAGCTACGGGCAGCAATGGCCAAAAGATAGGAAGGGTCAGGAACTAGAAACGGTGTGGAGTGAGTCATGTTCTGCCCATCAACCCAGAGACTCTTCATTACTCAGACTCTGTGAGTGCTGCTTTTTCACATGTCCAGTGTGGCCAACTTGATCACAACCAAGATTGCTGATTCTCATTGGACTTAGCTGGCTCTGGAAGCCAATGACAGATGTATTCCAGTCACTCCCAGACACTTAGGGACAAGGTGGTTATGATTATAATGTACATTAGACCTCAACATGGTCTGAATGTGTACATGCATGAAGGGCTATAAAACATAAATGGTTATTGTTTTTTAGGAACAGAAACATCTTCACCTGCACTGCAAGAAGCGGTAACCGAAAAAGAATAGAGCCCCACCGGCACCCCACACATCAGAGTGTAAATCTTTGCTGCCTGTCTGTGTGTATGTTATTCCTCAGCCACAAACTAAACCCTTGGAGTCGCAGTGACAGCCACACCACTCCCACTGTCCAGGGCTGAGGACCTGCATGGCCTTCCAAAGACTCCCTCCATGGTGACACCCTTTGTGTTGGAACCCGTGATCTGTGTTCTTTCCTCACCTGCCTGGTGTCCAGAGAGGATGGGGAACAGGGCCACCCCTACAGAGAGGACCTCCCTCTCAGTGTCCTTGTCCAAGGGGTTGTAGTTGCTGTGGCTGGGAGCCTGGAGAGGGAAGATCTTATGCATTTTCTTTTCTGTTTTCTTCTCAGTCTTTTCAGTTTCATCATTTGCACAAACTTGTGAGCATCAGAGGGCTGGTGGATTCCAAACAAGGACACTACCCTGAGTCTGTGCACAGAGTCAGAAGAACCGCGAGAGTGTCCAGACTAACAGGGCCAGGGCAATGCTCTCCCTCTTTTGGCAGTTCCATGGATTCCCACTGCTTCTTATGGTGGTTGGTTGGGTTTTTTGGTTTTCCTTTTTCAAGTTTCACTCACATAGCCAACTGTCCCAAAGGGAACACCCCTGAAGTTCCAAGCTCTCAGGGGCCCCAGACCACAGCAGTTAACAGCAATGGTGCTGCTCAGGCTTCACCTTGGTGCTCCCAGTCAGCCTCCATGCTGAGTGTCCTGCTGAGTGAGTGCAGGGCAGCCAAGGCCACTCCCCAGGGTTGGGCGGAGCTGCTGAGCCACAGCTTTCCTCCAAAGGCAGAAGCGAAGCGAGTGCCTTTCCTTCCTAAAGCTGGAGCCCAGCTGAAAGCTTCTGCCCACCTTCACAAGTGAGAGGGCCACAGAAAGAGGGAAAGGAGGGGTGGACACAGCTCAGGTTTTCAGAAGACATCTTTCTTGGGAACTCTTTGTGAACAGGCTGAAAAACCACATCATATGCTTGAGTGGAGCTGGTGAGAGTAGCCACACCTCTTCCCCCAAGGCAGGGCCCTAAGAAGGGAGCGTGTGAGGGGTTTCCAATTCCTTTCTCCAAATGTCTGCCTGCCTTGGTGTCCTCTTGAATCTGAAGAAGATAGTTCCATGCTCTACCTAATAGACAGACCCAGAAAAATCAGACAAACTTGCTCCCAGTAGGAAAAGACCCTGTACTTGGTTTGGTACCTTTAATATTTATTACTAACCTCCATAAAGCAGCAGCAGCAGCAGCAGCAGCCTACAAAAAGATGCTTGGAGCAATTAGGATTTCAGGTGTGACTATAAGGCTTGCATTGTTGCCCTATACAGCAGTCTTCAAGAATCAGAAACGAGGCCAAGATGCCATCCCGATCTGTTAACTGGCTTAAATCATGAAGCAAGAAAGGTTCCTCAGAGCATCCTGGTCAGGGAAAACAAAAAAGGGGGACAGCTGGCTCTGATCTTTTTCGGCCACGTATCCCGGGCCCTTGTTGCTCTGTGGACAGGATGAGGATGGAGGGCACATTAACAGCCTCATAGATATAGGCAGCCTGACAGCACTTCTCCACCTCCAGATGGACCTCCCAGCATTTAAGTGACCTTTCAATACTGGACAAACAGTGTCTTCCTTATCTATAGCAACTCTTAGATAGTGGCCAACAAGTAGTTCCCAGGACCTGTCCCAAAGATATGTTGCTAAGTGTGGCCGTAACAGTTTGTGAGACTCCTGTTCGATCACTGTGAATCAATCCACCCTTCTCCCTAAACACCACCCCCAGATCCCTAACTCTGTCTCCATGCATTTTCTAAGTAGGGCACTCAAAAAACTCTCCATTAGCTCAGCAATAGATACTGAGTATGCTCATGTTTAATGTTTCTTTGTGTTCAGCATTTTTCCATCTGAGGTTCAGAAGGAGGGGTGTGTGGCTTCCTTGGCCCCACTTGTGCCAATTAAGCTGATCAGTGTGTTCTCAATGTGAGTCAACATTTCCATAGGTAGGGCTAATCCTTGCTTCTAGAATCTTGGCCATTCAAACAGTTGTGTTCCAAATAACCAGTGTGTGTGGGGGAGGGGGGGCGCATCTAGTATTTTGGACCAGATTAGGACTCTTTGAATAACACTCCCTCTAAAAAGAAGCCACAGTAATCTTTAAAACCTTCATGGACTTAGCCAGTAATAAAACAGTTAAGAAAGCACTTAAACAGGAGCACAAGCTCAGTCAGTCTCACATGATGCAGTGCCTGCCTGATAATTATTTTCGACACTCAGAAGCTAGTTCATTCTCTAGCCAAAGTTAAATCGTCCTACCTTGGCTCTTCTAAAAATGAGCTTGTGATACTTGGTGTGAAATACCTTGATTAAAACAGGAATCACATCCTAAGGCTGAAAATGAGCCTCACAGCCTTTTAAATTAGTCACTGAGCATCGTTAATGACTGGAGTCTCATGGGTCAGGGTAAATGGGTCATGGCAATAGAGGACAGCAACAAAACACTAGTTTAGGATCAATGAGAGGCTAAAATACAGTCACATCCGTTATTTAATTTTGTAATACGGTGCTATAATACCTCTAGAATAAAGATATGTATGTACATGATAAGGAAAAAAATAGAAGAGACCTACATTTGTGGGGTTATTTTATATTTGAGCAAGGAGTTTAAGTTAGACTGTAATTGAAATTGATCCCTAGGATCCCACCTAAATATGAGTCCCCAGCCCTGTGGCTGGAAGAATCAAACGTTGTACGGAGCATCCTTTCTCAAAAGTGTTTGAGCTGTGGAGTCAGACACCAGGTGTCATGGGGGTCACAAGTACATGTCATTTGGTCAGGTTGGCATGCTTTGGCCTCTCACCAAGGAGGAGCTGGTTCTGAGCTTGCACCCGGGAAGTGCTCACTTGTCAGCTCCTTAATCTAGAGAGGTCCGCTGGCTCCACTTACTCTGGCCTTTAATAACTGACAAAGTTCTTGCTACTTGCTACTACCTTTCCACGTCTCTGGAAATCTCTCTTGCCAATGAAAGCCTTCAGTCTTGGCACTGGCTTTCCAATCAGACCAGCTTTGTCCTCTCTCTCCACCACCTTTGGTCCTCCAGAGAAAGCACTGCCTGTAGCATAGAAAACTACCACCACGGGCCTGCCGGCCATCAACACAGCAAACTGACCAGCTGACTGCTGCTCAAGTCCTTCGTCTCCCAGGTCCAGACCAAATACAGGATCAGCAACCCACAGCAGTGGCCCAGCCTTTTACCCCAGGAGCCAAAGCAACGTGAAAATTGGTTAGATGCTGTTGGGTCCGATTCTGAGAGTAGTTAATCTCCAGACATGTCTTTCAGGTGACCCTCAACTACCTCAGGTTTGAAGGTCTTGAATTAAGCTGATGCTATTCATAGGGACAAACCGAGGGGTTTCAGCTAAATCTTGGTGATAACACAATTGTCTCAAACTTATAACTCACACTTAGGTTTGCAGGGATGGGGTTGGGTTTTTCTTTTCTGTTTTTAGCCTTTCTCCCAATATTCCATTAGAATAGTTCCTATAAATGAATTTCATTTTTCACTGAGTGCCTACCTTCCCAGGGCAGGTAGCCACTGGCTTTTGTTCCCTTTCAATGATACTTTTATTATGGTATTAAGACCTTTCTTTGTATAATACATTGCATCTGTGTTTTCAATTTTTCAAATAAATATTTCAACCTGGCAATGGAGAGGAGTACTGACCAAAATAGTTTTTTAGTCTGGGGTTCTAGTGAAAAGCCTACGTTTATATTCTGGGGTTCATTGAACCCACTAAAGCTCTGCACCTCTGGGAAAATGTCTTCAAAACAGGACATTTTCTGAAGAAACTGCTGTTGCATTTCCTTTGCAGTGATAGAGAAACCAGTTTGCATACCTAAAACATGTTCCATCCTCTGTATACTCTACTGTCCCTGGGAATGATCAAACAAAGTGCTAAAGTGGTTAATACTGTAATTTATCTAGAAGGCCAACTCTTTGTATAAAATCTGGGGTCTTAGGCTATGGATATATGCCCTTTTTCACCTTTGAGATTCGAAAGTAAACTGCTGCCTTAACATTGGATGGAACTAATTCTGCTCAGGGAAAGAAGCTGCCAATCAAGAGGATTCAGAGCCAGCCACAGCTACCAGAGAACTTGTAGAGGAAGCTGACCAAATGGAGCTGATTGCACAGCAAATTTTTCCTAGGAGGACTGTCTGCAAACTTATGCTACCAGTGTGTTAAGGAAACCTACAGGGGAGGGAGAGAGATGAGGAAAGCCTGGATTGGTAAACAGGATAATTGCCCACATGACACATCAAATGAGAGAATAAAGCAAGTAATCAGAAGCTATAGAGTCTATAAGAAGGTCAAAGAACATAGAAAACGAGAGAAAAAGTGTTCGAACCACATAGTGGGGTAGATGATCTAGATAAATATAAAAGATGCAGAACATTTGCCTATGGTTGGACTTTTCTCCCTATAGCAGATGCATAGGTGAGCCTGCTCCTTTTGAAGCACTGCTGATAGAGTGGACACGTACTAGTCACAGCTCTTGCAGACCACTCTTGGAGTTCAAGTTGGAAGCTAAGAGTCCAGAAAGCCAGGCAGAGAGGAATGCCTTAAGCACAGAGGCCCCATTATTTGAAGTTCCTGGGGTGTGGTTCTGGCCTGAGTCAGCAGTGCCATCCAGGCAGAGCCTTTCTCCCCTTCCAGATGCACTCCAGCCCTTGATGCCCGCCTACACCTGTATATGGCCCTGACCAGATACCTCAGAGGCTCTGGAACTCAAGCCTGAGGGGTCTTCCCAGCTCCCAGTTCTAGGAAGGCAGCCTGGCTAGCTGGTCACTCTGGCCAGCAGAGTATTACAAGGAATCCTGAAATCAGGCCACCAGAATGATACTAACATGCCATTTAAAAAAGGGTTGGGGAGGGGTAGTTAGGGTTTATACAGATGGGGGCCAAAGTTGGGGCCTAGGCATGCCCCTGCCAACATAAAAAGGAGCAACGCATTGAAATGGGCAAGCTGAGGTATGCTATGTACCATTGTGATTTAAAGCCAGTGAGTTTTAATCCTGCTCACCCTGGTTGTCCTCAGTCTCTTAACACCTTATCCAACATACAGTAGGCCTTTAAACCTTTTGGAGTGAATGGATGAATTCTTTTTACACTGTGTTCTTAGTTACATACACATTTTATGCATATATTCATTGTGCAGGAACTGAAATTTTCAAAGATGAAGGCTTTCTATTCTCTGTCTTCAAAGGTTATATTCATGTGTTCACTATTTGTTATTGTCTATTAGGCACTGAGAATGCAGTGGAGAGCAAAAATCCAAGTGGTTCCACACTTCTAGAGCTTACAGGGAACAAACAGGATAATCAAATAATCACAAAACAAGTGTAAAACTACAACTGGAGTAAGTGCAAGAAAAGAATGCAATACAGAGCCCTGAGAAGAAATGAGAACAAGAAAAACTTCCCTGATGAAGTGATAGCTGAACTAAGATACAGTATGAAAGAGGTGTAACTAGGCAACAAGGGAGGGAAAGCTCACTCACTCCCAGGAGAAGAAACCACATGTAAAAAGGCTTTGTGTTGGGACACTAAAGGAAACTGAAAGACCAGTATAGTTGGAGCCCAGGCAGAGTGGTACAAGACGAGGCTGGACAGAGGTGGGAGCAGATCATGCAGACATGGAAAGTGGTTGCTGGGCTTTAGGCAGAGGGGTTTCAAAATCATCTTTGCATTTTGAAAAGACTATTCTAGCTGCAGATCATCTGGAGAACAGATGATAGTGGAGGAGAGGTCAATGGGAAATCCAGTGAGGCTACGTTTCATTTTGTTCCATAAAGAGTAGTGAACCACTGATGGGTCTTAGGTAGGAGGACAGATCACCTTATCCTCACTTCTGTGTTTTACTAGTCAGACTGGCCAACTGAAAATGCCTTCTGTAGGCTGACACATTTTTGTCACTTCACAAGATGATCTACACTGTCCCTCTGTTTCCCCTTTAACTTTGCCTTTCATCTCACAGTTCAGTATGCCTGCATCAGGCCATCTCATGGGGCACACAGTTTCTGTAACCCTTCCTCCTCATTCCATGTGCACCATGGTCCCTTTCTGAGCCCAAACTGAGCCTAAATGTGACTGATAGCACAGCAGTACTGTTTCTAGGGAAAGTGTTAAGTTTCTAAGTTAAATAGCAAAGTCCTGAATACTGAATATTTTAAGCCGAAGGAATTTGAGAAACAACTTGTACTGGAAGGACTTTCTGACCTTCCCCTTGAAGCAGGTCATAAAACCCTCATGTGAGAAGTACCCTCCGTATCCTGGAGATAGGAACATCTTTGTCTCCTAATCAGAGGGATGCCAAGAGGAATCTGAACAAATGAGACTTCTTGATTTCCCCCAGTTTACTACATACACTCAGTTCACTCCCTTTTTCATCCCATCATTTTTTTCCATGACTCTCCACTCTTCAAAACCTCTACTGAAATCTCCATGTCTCCTCTAATTACATGCAATATACAGATGACATATTATAAAATCGTATACTTGAAACCTATATAATTTTATTCACCAATGTCACCCCAATAAATTTAACAAAATTTTTTAAAAATTAAATAATTATAATCACTTTAAAATGTTTTGTTTCCACAAAATCAGTTTTGAAAACTAAATTTTATTCAATTTCTAAATTGTTTAAAATGACTAATTACAACAGGTATGTCCTCTCAAATCATGCCAACTCAACAAACACTGTAGAATTCTTATTGTACATAAGAGACTGTAGGAAAAGAAAAATAAGCAAGATATGGTCCCATCTTTAGGATCTTCCAAACTTGAAAGGAAGACAGACACATACATTAGAAACTGAAGTATACACACAAAAGGGATGAAACACTATTTCAAGAAATCTAGCAATATTCAAAGGAATGAGGCAATAACTTTAGAAAGCAATGGCATCAAGGGAAGAGTTTTTGAGAAAGATGTAAGCATGCTCAAGGCTAAAAGGAAATCAAAGGAGATAGGGATTGAAGTATGAAAGAAATGAGAGGAATGGTGAAGCAAATTCCTTGAGTTGTGAATTTATTCATTCCCACTGCCCCCCCCCCTCCAAATTCTTAATGTCTACTGTGTTTAAGGCACAAAGGATACAGTGCCACCTAGAGCTTGCAGTCCAGTGGGGCAGCTGACACTGAACAAGTACAATGAATGAAAAGGAGAACACAGCAAGGGAACCAGTACATTCAAGGATGTCAGGGGAAGCTTCCATGAAGAAATGACATTCGGGCTGAAACCTGAAGAATAAGTAAATGTTGGCAAGAGAAAGAATGAAATGAAAAATATACTCCAGGCAAAGCTAACAGCAGTGAAAGGGAGTTTGGCACATTGAAGAATGACAGAAGCCTGTGTCAGCTATGAGTGACCAATAAAAGAGCAATTGTAGAAGGCCTTGAATGCCAGTTGAAGGATTTAGGGCTTTAAAGCAGGGATGTGATATGACACCAGCTATCACCTCTCATCTGAATAGCTTTAATAGCCTAACTCTTATACCTACTCCAGCTCTGCCTTCTGCCAAGCCATTCTCATTCTGCAGCTAGAATAATCACTCTCAAAGTTACATCTGATCTTGTCACCCTCCCTCCCTTCCTTAAAACCTTTCAATGGCTTTCCATTCCTTTCTTAAAACTGAGGTGAATAGAAATGGGGATGAATAGAGAAGAAGATTGCTTCCGTGGAAAACTATAGCACAACCTTGTAGATAATAAATTCTGGTCCTGTTTATTGTCTTTAAGTTTTTATTATCCATCTGTAGAATGGACTGTCCCCTGAAATCTTCTAGTTTCCGCCAATATCTGGCTACAATTCTCTGATTTTTCTCCCACCCTTCTGACTTGGAATTACTAAAAACTAAAACTGCCCTATCCCCAAAGCGCTTCAAACTGACACTGGACAACTTGATAGAAACTTCAGAAAAATCATCATGATAGCTCATGTATGAATAAACTTTGTGCCTGAGTGAGTCTCTCAGGAAGTTTATCAGAATACTTGATGACATCATCAGAGACATTCACACTGAAAACCAGGAAAATCTGTCAAATTGCCGCTGCCTCTCCTCATTCCATTTGTAGAGACTTCACGTCTGACATCTAGAAATCTTGACTGCTCTCTGCACTCAAAAACTAAATCTATACTTTGTTCTATCCATTAGCCTTTGTTTTTCTTTGTTTCCATAGAAATGCCTTTTATTAAATACCTGATTACTCACACCATATAGAAGCCTAACTTTGGTGGGAGCCTACCTGCAACACTGCCTCCTGAATTGAGATCTATGTTCTACTGGACTGACCTATTACCAGGCCTGAAAGACTGGGTCATTGGGTTATGGAACAATCTACCAACCCAGTTTCTGAACTACGAAATTTCTCAGGAAAGTTTCAGACGGGATGACAGGATTCAGGACATGCTACCATAAAATATGGTACTGTGGTATACTAAATATTTTAAGCTGAAGGAATTTAGGAAACAACTTGTACTAGAAGGACTTTCTGACCTTCCCCTGAAGCAGATCATAAAACCCTCATGTGAGAAGTACCCTCCCTTTACAGGAAGAAAGGAATATCTTTGTCTCCTAGTCAGAGGGATGCAAGAAGAATCTGAACAAATGGGACTTCCTTGGTTTCCTCCAGTTTACTACACTCAGTTCACATCCTTTTTCGTCCTATCATTTTTTCCATGACTCTCCACTCTTGTTTGAACCTGGCATAAAAACACTCAGGCTTAACTGCTTCTTTGGGTCTTCGTTTCCTTATGAAGGCTCTCATGTCACATAAATTTACATTAAATTTGTATGCTTTTCTCTTGTTAATCTGTTTGTTTGTTTGTTTGTTTGTTTGTTACAAGGTCCCCAGCTGAGAACTTAGAAGGGTAGGGGAAAAACGTTTTTTTCCTCCTCTACACTTTTTGTCATTTAAAAATATTTGGGAAAAAAGGTTTGAAAGATATGACAATATCTGTTTATACTGGTAGTGGATTATTTGATACCTGTGTTATTTTCATACTTTTTTATGTTTCACATTTTTATTTAAAAAATATTTACAAAAAAATACAGATGCAAAGAATATGTGGGACTGTGGCAGATAATAGGAAGTTTGGGGATCATGTTGTAGTTAGTATGATAGCAAGGTCACAAGAATGGATAAAAGAATTTCCAATCTGCAATAGCAACACAATGCCTTTAGAAAGCAAGCATTTGTGAAGGAATGATAGCAGGGTTCTTTGCTTTTCACCAGCAATGTTTGGATGTTTGGAATGTCTGTAGGGGACTGGAAAAAACTCACAGCCTGCTTTAGCAAGGGCTGGAGATTGGCAAAAAGGGCAAAATTAAAAATCACTGAGGTGAGGATTGAAATGATTGGCCATAAAAGCCACTCTTTTGGGGCATAGAAGCAAAGCCCAGAGAGCCGCTGGGCCCTATAGGCTGGAATGGGGATGACAAGTGTATTCTATGTAGAACTGGAGGGATGTAAACTATTCTCAATAAAATGAAGGAGCAAGAGAGATGACAGAGAGTTTTTCTTTAATGCTCAAACTAGTAGAACAGATGTTAGCTGTTCAGTTTGAGCTAGACCTTGTGATAGAATGATTGTGTGTGGGGTGGGGGAGGGGACCTCACTTACCATGTTAAAAAAAAAAAAAGTGCCGGTTGTGTTTGGCTTCTGTCTGAATGTGCCATTTTCCAGAAAGTCTCTACAACGATCCGAGTAACTTACAAAGAACGAAACAAAAACCAACCAACCCTGAGAAATCTCCAGCTGTGTGGGGTCCTCTGTTGTGGTGGGCGAGGTGTCCCAGAAAAATACCTTGCCCTTCCTAGGGGCAGAGCTGGGGGCGGGGAGCTCTTAAAGAATCACAGCTCACTACTCTAGGGAACATAGGTGCAAGGACTGCTCAGACACCGCACTCTGTAGAGAAGAATCATCAAATGGATTCTCAGGGTCTGAGAGGCGAAGAAAGAGGGCGGGAGCCTCACCACGCGCTCTACCCGCCCAACTCTAGGGGCCCACCGCCAGCAGAGAGCGGCCTAGCCTCGTTGCCGGGCAACCGGCTCCCTCCCTCCCCTCTCGCGGGAGTTGCAAGCAGTGCTGTGAGATGATCCCAGTGCAGGTCGGAACCACGTGGTTTCCGCCTGCTCCAGGCGCGCTGCCAAGGGGACGTCGGGCCCTTGCGGCCCACAGCTTCCTGGGCGGGCAGCTTCCAGGGGCTATGACGAGGCCACGGTATGGAGGCGCGCAGTCGGGTAAGCCCCTTCCACGCCCTCAGGCCACTTAGGCTTTGCGCATCCCCCAGGCTCATCTCTTGGGCTGGTCACCAGCGGCTTCCCACTCCTGAGGTGGTTGACACAGAGTGTTGTGTGCCTGGGTTTAAGCATGTCATAATTAAAAAGCAGCTCAGCGCATAGTAGGTGCGCAGCGTTTGTTGCTTAGCAATAGCTCCAGCAGTTCACCTTTGCCTTCCTCAAAGGTTCCTGTGCTCCCATTCACGTGGGTCCCGCAATACCACTCCTTCAACAACATTCAGCCCCTCTTCTCTGACTCCTGCGCCTTCCCTGGTTTCTGCTCCTCAACTCAGCACCCCGTCTCTGTTCAGAGTTCTGTTCTTGGCAGTCTTAACAGATGTTGGTCTGCTACACCATCTCACAATTACCAAGGTTGTTTAGACAGCTCGTAATCTGGTCCAACAGAATTTCTGAGCTCTAGGACTGCATTTCATCTAGTTGTAGGGCAGCTGTATATGCCTTTTTCCATCCCTCCGACTGTCTAAATCTGAAGTCATGATATTCCTCTCCCAATCTCCCACCTCCTGTGTGTTCCTTAACTAAATTCACCAGTCACCAAGGCATGAAACTGTCAAATTTGACTTTTAAACTCCTCTTCAGCCCCATCATTCTGTGAGGTGCCAGGTCATATAACACTGTCTTCATTGTTCTTTCCTTTGCCTTATTGCTCTTTCACAGGTCCTTCAGGCTCTGTTCCATTACTTCGTTTGTTTGTTTGTTTTTTTAATTAAATTTATTGGAGTGACATTGGCTAATAAAATTGTATGGGTTGCAATGTATAATTCAATAATACATCATCTGTGTATTGCATTGTGTGTTCACCACCCAAAGTCAAATCTCCTTTCGTCACCATATAGTTGACCCCCTTTACCCTTATCTACCTCCCCTCTTTCTGTCTGGTAATCACTAAACTGTTGTCTCTGTCTATGAATTTTTGTTTGTTTCATTCATTTTTTGTTTTCAGTTTAATATCCTACATATGAGTGAAATCATATGGTTCACAACTTTTTCTGTCTGTCTTATTTTGCTTAGCATAATTATCTCAAGCTCCATCCATGTTGTTGCAGTTAAGTAAGGCCAATATTAAGTAAGGCTTCCTCAGGGATGGTTTCTGTTCTTTTCCTGTGAATGGCCCAAACTTTGCTGTTTCTTTGTATGTTTTATCATGTTTTGTTGAGAACTGTACGTTCTAAGTGTTGTAATGTAGTAGTTCTCAAAATGTTATTCTCTTAGTCATCACAAATTGCTAATTTTTTGCTTGTTGGGGGATGGAGCTGTCTATTACTTTAACAGACTATTTTTGTGAAGTATGTATTCCTTATTTTCATGTAGTCACTGAAGTTACTGTTCCATTTTCTCTGCAGTCAGTCAGTGACCTGACATGGAGTTCTTTAAATATCTGAATCTAAATAGGGAAGCTGAGGAAGCGGGTTCTGTCTCTTTAAATTTGATAGACCCCCCCTGGGAAAGCCAGTGCTGCCGAGAGGGTCAATGCAAGGCAAGCATCTGTGCTGGTAGTCAGGGATCCATTAGACTGACCAAACTGCATAACTCCCAATTTCTGGAGGACAGGGTTTCCACTGCCTGCCATGGCATCAGCCAGCTTCTTCAGGAATGCAGTCTTATATCCATACAGCTGTCTGTCTAGTGAATGGAGGATGTTCGCTGGTTTGCACATGCTGCTTCTTGAGAAAGAACAGAAGCCTCTCCTTTCATTTTTTTTTTTTCCTAGCTTCTTGGTCTGGATGCTAAGATAGTTGATTTTCAACCTTCATTAATTTGTAGTACGTGTATTTTTTTAATTTTTATTTATTTATTATTATTTTTTTTTAACATTTTTTCCTCCTTTTGCCCCTCTGGTAACCACTAGTCCATTGTCCATGTCCTTGAGTTTCTGTTTGTCCTAATCATTTGTTGCTTTTAGGTTTATATCCCACATATATAAGTGATATAATGTGATTTTCAACCTTTTCTGTCTGGCTTATTTCACTTAGTATGATTATTTCAAGGCCCATCCATGTTGTTGGAAATGGCAGTATTTCATCTCTTCTTATGGCCGAGTAGTATTCCATTGTATATATGTACCACAGCTTCTTTAGCCAGTCATCTATTGTAGGACATTTCGGTTGTTTCTATGTCCTAGCCACTGTGAATAATGCTGCTATGAACATCGGTGTGCAAATACCTTTTCAGATATGAGTTTTCAAGTCTTTGCAGTAAATACCCAGTAGAAGGATTGCTGGATCATATGGTAGATTAATTCTTAGTTTTTTGAGGAACTTTCATACTGGCTGTACCAAATTGGCTGTACCAATTTGCAGTCCCACCAGCAGTGTATGAGGGTTCCTATTTCTCCGCATCCTCTCCAACATTTGTTATTACTTGTCCTGTTGATGATAGCTATTCTAACAGGTATGAGATGGTAGCTCATTATGGTTTTGATTTGCATTTCCCTAATAGCTAGTGATGTTGAGCATCTTTTCAAATATTTGTTGGCTATTTGCATGTCCTCTAGGGAAAAGTTTGTTCATACCCTCTGCCCTTTTTTTGATTGGATCATTTGTGTTTTTTGCTGTTATTGAGTTGTTATGAGTCCTTTGTATATTTTGGATATTAGGCCCTTATTGGAGGCATTGCTTGCAAATATATTTTCCCATTCGGTTGATTGTCTCTTTACCTTGTCAATGGTTTCTTTTGCTGAGCAGAAGCTTTTTAGTTTGACGTAGTCCCACTCTAATTTTTGCTTTTATTTCCCATGCCTTTGAGGTCAAATTCATGAAATCCTCTTTAAGTCCAAGGTCCTTGAGTTTAGTTCCTATGTTTTCTTCTGTGCATTTTATTGTTTTAGGTGTTATATTCAGGTCCTTAATCCATTTTGAGTTAATTTTGGTGTGTGGTGATAGACAACAGTCTAGTTTCATTCTTTTGCAGGTGGCTTTCCAGTTTTCTCAGCACCATTTATTGAAGACGCTTTTCTTTGGGGCCCATATGGCCCCTTATAGTTCCATGTGAATTTAAGGATTGTCTTTTCCATGTGAGTTGATCTTATACTCTACAGCTTTGTTGACTTTCTGAGCTCTAGTGGCTTTCTTATGAATTTTGGGGATTTTTTATATATAGGATCATGTCTTCAACAAATAAGAGATAGTGTTATTTCTCCCTTTGGAATTTGGATGCCTTCAATTTCTTTTTCTTGTCTAATATCTCTGGCTAGAACTTCTAGTGCAGTGTTGAATAGCAGTGGTTAAAGTGTGCATTTTTGCCTTGTTCTTGATATAGGTACAGCTTTCAGTCTTTCACCATTGAGTATGCTGTGGAATTTTCATGAATAGTTTTTATCATGTTGAGAAATTTTCTATTTCTAGTTTCCTGAGAGCTTTACTCATGAAAAGATATTGCATTTTGTCAAATACCTTTTCTGTGTCAATGGAGATTGCATTTTTTCTTTCATCCTATTAATGCGATGTATTATATTGATTTTCATGTTGAACCAACCTTGCATGATGTGTAATCCTTTTTATATGCTGCTGGACTTTGTTCACTGGTATTTTGTTAAGGATTTTGCATCTATTTTCATAAAGGATATTGGGCTATAATTTTTTCTTGTAATGTCTTTATCTGGTTTTGGTATCTGCTGTCATAGAATGACTTAGGAAGTATTCCCTCCTCTTCTGTTTTTGGTAGAATTTGAGAATGGTTGGTGTCTTAAAGTGCTTGGTACAAGTCACAAGAGAAGCCATCTGGTTGTTTATTGGTTGCGAGGTCTCTGATTACTGATTCAATCTTTTTACTTCTTATAGGTCTATTAGATTTCATCTTCAGTCAGTTTAGGTAATATGCATATCACAGGGAATTTGTCCATTTGTCTAGGTTACCTAATTTATTGGTATACAGTTGTTCATAGTATCCTCTTATAATTCTTTTTATTTCTGTAAGGTTGGTAGTGATGTGCCACTTTCATTTTTGATTTTAATTATTTGTGTCTTCTTTTTGTCGGTCTCTATAGATTTGTCTATTTTTAAAGAACCACCTTTTTGGTTTTATTGATCTTCTATTGTTTTCTATTCTGTATATTATTTCTCTCCACTCTAATCATTATTTCCTTTCTTCTAATATTGTATATAGTTCATTCTGTTTTTCTAGTTCTCCATGGCGTAAAGTTAGGTTCTTGCTTTGAGATCTTTCCTCATTTTATTTATTGTTTATTTAATTTTATTATTAGTTTCAAGTATACAGTATATAGGTTAGACAATTATCTAGTTTATAAAACAATCCCCCTAATTGCTCTTTCTCTTCTCTGGCTCTCCACCTAGCCATTACATTAATGCTAACTGTATTTCCTATGCTGTGCTCCCCATCCCCATGACCGTCTATCAACTACTAATTTGTATTTCTTTAACCCTTCACCCCATTCTCCCAGCCCTCCAACCCCTTGTCCCCTCTGGCCATCACCACAGTGTCTTCTATATTTGTGAGTCGGTTTTTGATTAGTTTGTTTTTGTTCCTTAGATTCTGCATATAAAATCATATGGTATTTATCTTTCTCTGACTTATTTCACTCGGTATAATAATAACCAGGTCTATTCACGTCATTGCAAGTGGTAGGATTTCATTTTTTAATGGCTGAGTAATATTCCGTTGTATATATGAACCATAACTTCTTTATCCAGTCGTCTGTTGATGGACATTTAGGTTGCTTCCACATCTTGGCTGTTGTAAATTGTGCTGCCATGAACATGAGGGTGCATAGATCTTTGCGAATTATTGTTTTGCTTTAGATAAACACCCAGAAGTGCCATTGCTGGGTCAAAAGGTATATTCATTTTTAATTTTTTGAGGAACTTCCAGACTGTTTTCCATAGTGGCTGTACCAATTCACAGTCCCACCAAAAGTGTATGAGGGTTCCCTTTTCTCCATATCCTCACCAACACTTATTCTTTGATTTATTGATGATAGCAATTCTGACAGGTATGAGGTGATATCTCATTGTGGTTTTAATTTGCATTTCTCTTATGATTAGTGACTGTGAGCCTCTTTTCATACGTCTGTTGGCCATCTGTATTTAATATTTGGAGAAATATCTGTTCAGGTCTTCTGTCCATTTTTTAATTGGATTGTTTGGTTTTTGGTGAGTTCTATGAGTTCTTTATATATTTTGGATATTAATTCCTCATTTTAAATGTAGGTTTTACATCTATACATCTCCTTCTGAGCACTGCCCTCATAGCATCCCATAAGTTTAGTTGTCTTTTCATTTGAATTTGTAAGTATACTTGACCTTTGAACACCATGGGGTAAGGAGTACTAATACATCACACAGTTTAAATTTGTATATAACTTTTATTCGCCCTCTACGTACACAGATTCTCAACTGCAAATGGAAAAGACAGTTGATCCTTAAAAGACACAGATTTGAACTGTTTGGGTCCACTTATAAATGGAATTTAAAATTTAATTTCTTCTGCTCTTTAAGTTCACTGACTTTATTTTGCCATCTCCAATCTGCTGTTGAGTATTGAATTTTTCAATTATTTTACTTTTTAGTTTTAGCATGTTTGTTTCTAACTTATAATATCCATTTCTGTGTAGAGATTCCTTATCTGTCCATTCATTGAGACCATGTTTTTTTGTATTCTTTGGACATATCTAAAATCTTGGTTGGCTGAGTCTAACATTTGGACTGTTCAGGTTCATTTCTATATATTGCTTTTTTTCTTGACTGTAGATCACATTTTCTTGTTTCTTTGTGTGTGTGTGTGTGTGTCTAAATGACTTTTTATTGATTATTGTTTAATGTGAACAATACTGTAGAGTCTGTTATATCTCCATGAAGTATATGGATCCTTATTTTAACAGGCAATTACTGGCTAATGACCTTACACTTATTTAGGCTTGGTTTTGTTTTTTTAAGCTCCAAATTCTTTTCCTGTGAAATTTGTCATGGTTTGCTTTTAGGCTTAATTAGGGCAGAACTGGAGTAGGTCTTACTCTAAACTATGGTCCTTACACCAAATTATAACCTTTCTGCTGTTTTCAGCTGGATGCCAAGGATATTAAAGATGTGTTTACAAGAACTCCCCTGGCAGTGCTCTTTTCCCAGGACTGCTCTAACTCTAGTATCTCTGTTCTGATCTTAATTCCGTATGGTACCTGCTTTTTGGTGAGCCTCAGGTAAGCTCTGTGTATTTACAGCCTCACTGTATTATTCAAGGTTCTCCAAAGAAACAGAGCCAATAGGATGGAGATACACACACACACACACACACACACACACACACACCCCTATATTTATTATTATTATTATTATTATTATTATTATTATTATTAGAAATTGGCTCATGCACTTGTGGAGGCTGAGAAGTCCCAAGATCTGTAGTCAGGAAGCTGGAGACCCAGGAGAGCCAGCCAATAGTGTAATTCCAGTCCAAGGCCGAAGGCCTAAAAAGCAGAAGAGCCAGCAGTGTGAGTATCAGTCCAAATCTGAAAGCAATAGAAGACCAATGTCATAGCTCAAAGACAATCAGGCAGAAAGAATTCTTACTCAGCCTTTTTGTTCTATTCAGGCCTTCAACAGATTGGTTGAGGCCTACTCACTGTGGAAAGGGCAGTCTTCTTTACTGAGTCTACCAATACCAATGTTAATCTCATCGAGAAACACTCATAGACATACTCCAAAATAATGTTTAACTAAATATCTGGGCACCCCATGGCCCAGTCAAGTTGAGACATAAAATGACCTATCATACCATCCTTCAGCTACAGATCTGTGGAGTACTCACACATAGACTTTTGGAACACCCTGTCTGCGTGACACTCATTTCCCTTGATCTGCCCAATGATTTCCAGCCATTTCAGCTGTCTTGAAGTCTGATCTCTGCTTCCTCAGCCTAGTGTGATCACCCTATTCTACTCAGACTCTAGGTCTCTGCCCTAGTTGGGAACTTGTCCCCAGGTAGAGGGGCTAGGTGATTTGGGGACTCACTTCATGAGTTACCTTTCAGGGATCAGTCTTGTGCTTCCTGTTTTCCTCTGCCTAAAAGTAGTTCAAAAATTCATAAATTTTGTCCATTTTTATAGTTGTTCATGGTAGGAAGACTAGTCTGGTATCAATCATTGCTAGGTAGGTTAGTTTTCATCTGCTTTTAGAGTATTTTATTATATGAATTATAACAGTATTCATCCATTCTTGTGTTGGTAGACATTATTTAGGTGTGTTTAAATTGTCAGTCATACAAATGATGCTGTAATGACTAACTCTGTACCCAGAAATGGAATTGCAGTGTTATACATATTTCTTCAAATTTATTAGATACTGCCAAATGGCTCTTCAGATTATACTGTTCCACAAACAGCATATGAGTTCCATTTGTTCCATGTCCTTGCCAAAATTTGATCTGTTGAACTATTAAATTTTTCTGCTTGTTTAAGTGAATGCAAATTGATATCTTGTTAATGTAATAAAACTTTCCCAGATTACTAGTGAGGTTAAACATATATCTATGTGTATGTGCATATATACACACACACATATACGTATATATTTACACATGTATATATTTACTATTGGTTATTTGAGTTTCCTAGTCAATAAAATGCATTTTTATATCACTTGTCCTTTTTTTTACAATTGGGTCAGCTTTTTGTTGTTATTGATTCTGAGGAATTCCTTATAAATTCTAGATACTATCCTTTTTTGGTTATGTGAGTTAGATTTGTTCTTTTCCAATCTTGGCTTGTATTTTAGCTGACTATGTTGTCTTTCCATACAGAAATATTAAATTTTAATGTAGTCATTTATCTATATTTTACTAAATGATTTATGCTTTTTTATGTCCATTTCTTTGACCTCTAAATACAGGGGTGCCCCAGGGCTCAGGCCTAGGAACTCTCTGTCTACATTAATTCCCAAGTAATCATACTTAAGTCTCATGGCATCTGTACACTAATGGCTTTTACATCTAGCTCCTCTGAACTCCAATAATATGTGATAATCCAAAGGATCTTAACTGAGTTAGAGCTTTCTTCTTCCTGTATTATCCAAGTTTCTTGAATGGGATGTCTGCAGTCACAGCCTCCATTTCCTCATCTTCCATTCACTGTTTAACCTACTGCAGCTTTGGCTTTTGTCTCACTGATATTGATGATTTTTTTCTTCAGCAACACAGCCCATCCCCCTTTCTTTTCAAATGAAGCCTTATGTGAAATGTCACAATACATTAAACAGGATAGATGCAGAATTGCCCTGGCAATGAGGAGAAGAGAATTGCTTGCTTTTTTTTATCTTTCCATGTTGCTCCAGAGACATCTTTACTGAGCCCTGCCTATCTTTCCAACCTCCCTATTTCCCCAAACATCCTAATCTCCAGCCATATTGGACTATTTGGAGACTCTTGTATCATACTCTTTCCCATTTCTTTGCTGCTGCTGCTACTGCTGCTGCTGCACAGTGCTCCTTCATCTGCCTTGAGTCTGCTCTAACCAGTTCTCCTCAGCTCAAGTACGACCTCCCAGCCCATCTTCCCCTTTATCATTTCTTCTCATTTTGTGCCTCTACTATCACACTTACTACAATGAATTGTAAGTTTCTATTAATATGTTTCTTCCCTATTAAACTGTGGCCTTCTAGCAATCAGAGAACCTGCCTTTCTTTCCTTCATTAATGTCTTTAATGTTTATCAATAATGGAATGACAATCAACAAATGAATGGCCAAGGTATGAATTGGCAGACCAACTTTGTTTTTTTAAAAGTTTTATTAAGATACAGTTCACAGGGTTGTGAAGCAATCAGCATAATCTAATTCTAAAACATTTTTGTTCCCCAAAAGGAAACTACTCTTTAGCAGTTGCTCTCCATTTCCCAATCTCCAACACACTCTCCAACCCTACACAACTACTAATCTTCTTTCTCATACCAGCAAATTTAACATAAGAAAATTGGTCACAAATCCTCAAAGTCGATTCTGGACCAAGATGTAGAATTTGGTAGATAATTGTCCCACTTTATCAACTGGTACTGCAGAAACTCAAACTTACATGGCAGCTCCAGGTTTCATCTGCAATTTATTAGACTGAGCGGGAATTTATTAGAACTGGATCCACGTTTAACAAGTGGGGTTGGTTTGGGTTGGTTTTGCCTTCATCGTTGTTGTTAAAGTAAACCCCCTTTAACGGTCTGTACTTTGGCAGAAAACAGGATAACTGGAAAAACCTCATAACCTCTGGTAGCAGTTGTGAAAAGGGCCTGATAATCCCTTTGGGAGAGTTTAGTCCCCTAGAAGATAAGCATCACGCGAGTAGTCGCTTTACGGAGCTTTTATTTTTAACCGGATTCTTCACAGGCTCACCTCTGGATGGGTGCTGTGCGGGTAGACAAGTAGGAGGCCTCAAGAATCAGAACTCGGTTTCCAGGGAGGTAGCATTTTCCGAATTGGGTAGAGTCTATCGCGTTGCCAGGCAGTAGCGATTCCCGTCGCGGTTGCGCTTCCCAGTCGCGTGCGCAGTGACGCTGCCGGCGCCCGTGACGCAGTGCGCGGCGCGGTGCACGCTGGGATATTTAAGTCTTCTCCGCGGCGCGGAGCCGCGATGTCTCCGGCGGCTGCGGCGCCCGGAGGAGGCGAGCGGCGGCGGCCGATAGCGAACGTCAGGGACGGCTGGGGCTGGAGCGGCGGCGGGGTGACACTCCTCGGCCTGTCGTTGCTCGGCCTCGTGCTGTACCTGGTGCCGGCAGCGGCTGCGTTGGCCTGGCTGGCCGTGGGGGCTACCGCGGCCTGGTGGGGACTGAGCCGCGAGCCCCGAGGTTCTCGTGCTTTTTCCTCGCTCGTTCGGAACGCGCGGCGTCAGCGAACACTGCTCGCCTCGCCCCCGGCCAAGTCGGCAGTAAACGGAAACCTTTTAGAGCCGCGGACCCTGCTCGAAGGACCCGACCCTGCTGAACTGCTCCTCATGGGCAGTTACCTGGGCAAGCCCGGCCCTCCGCAGCCTGCGCCCGCTCTGGAGGCCAGAGACCTGCGGGAGAGGCCTGGCCGCCGCCCGTCCCCCCGCACCACGCCGCCGGCTCACTCGGCTCATCGCGTTCACCACATTCACTCCTCTCTCCCCTCTTCTCTTCTCCGACCCTCCAGGAGGCCTTCCCACAGGTAAGATACGCAGATATTTCCCAGACCTTCCTATCTGTATTGACTAGCTTTGAATTGAGGACTTGACTTTTAAATTCCATTTACTTTTTCATTAAGTCCAAAGTGGATTCTGTGTCGTTTTGCCCTCTTCAGACACCTAGGTGCGTGTCAGACGTCTCCTCTCCCGCCTTTAATCGTTAGAATAAGATGTGGCCACAGCTATTCCCTACCTTCCAATTCTTAAAGCTATTTGAGTTTTACTACAGCATAGATTTAGCAGAATACTTGTTAACACTATCCTTCTAATGAAAATATCATTTATTTTTCGAGTGCAGTTACATAACATTTTATTTTTTTCTTTGGACCTGTAAGAGAGATTTCATCAGCTGAGTTGAGAGAGGTGTTCCCAGGAAACACTTCTTTCTTTTGGTAAAACTTGATTAGTAAAGATGATCAGATTAAAGAGATTTTCATTTAGTCCCAATAGCAGACAAAATACAAAAATTTGGTGAAAATATAGGTTCTTGTTGGGAAAATGAACATTTAGATGTTAAAAATGTTGGACTTTTGGTGTATTTTAGTGATGATTTAGCATAAGAGATTGAAGGGTTCTTGAAAAGTTCCTCCCTGCATGTCCTAATGCACACTTTTCCTCCATTATCGTTTTTCTTGTGTGGGCAAGGTTTTTATTTTCCCTTTCAAATTTTTGAAGTCCATGGTAGGGACAGCTGTTATGCAGCTGCCACTTTCTGCCCTTAAATGGAGTGGAGATAAATTGCCATAAAAATATTGTGTTCTGTGTTTCCTAGAGGTTTTAGTTCTCTGGGAAATGACTGAACCCACACGGTTCTTTAGTCAGGTAAATTTTAAGACATTCATTTAAGCTTTTTTTGGTTCCATAACATGTCTCTCATTCTCCACAGGAATTGTGGGACTGCATCAGATCGGTTTCTAATAACACCTCGAAGACGATATCCAATTCAGCAGGCTCAGTATTCCTTTCTTGGGGTACTTCCCACAGTGTGCTGGAATGGTTATCACAAGAAGACGGTGCTATCTCCTCGTAATTCCAAAATGGTGTGCAGCCCAGTGACAGTGAGGATTGCTCCTCCCGATAGCAAATTGACTCGTTTTCCAGCGTGAGTACTATTGGAAGAATAGACTCTTTTTTGTTTCCACTTTTTTTTTTTATGGTCGTTCATTTGACAAGACAACTATAAAACAAACAAAAAGAAAGTACTTGCTTATTTAAATGAGAAATCCCAAATTCTAGTCATCGAACCGTGATTTTGTTTTTTTGTTTGTTTTGCCTTAGACTGTCGCTTTTATTGCTAAGAGCATTTTCTTTGAATGTAAAAATTACACTTTTGCTTATTGGTTAGCTTCTGATTTTCAGTGACGGAAGTCTGTGTTGCGTAACATGGTAATTAAAATATCTTAATGCCAGACTCTTGTCTTTTATTGCAGACCAGAGCAGTTAATCAGCTCAGCACTGTCCTCACCATCAAGTAATGCTCCAGACCCATGTGCAAAGGAGACTGTACTGAGTGCCCTCAAAGAGAGGAAGAAAAGAACAGCGGAGGAGGAAGAACAAATATTTACTGATGGCCAGGAAAATAAAAGAAGGTAACAGCCCCAGCAGAGTACTAAAAAAGCTTCCCACATGGACTCCTGTGACTTACTGAAGTACAGATTACTCCCAAAAAGATAAAGAGGCTAGCTCCAGTTTGTGAGCCTTAGTAGGTCCCCTTCTTTAGCTTTCATGGAAGAGTTTGGTAACAGGTCTTTAATGCTATTCATGTCAGGTTAAGGCACAGGTTAGATAAATGTTATAATTTACCTTTTTTCAGGAGTACTAGAGCTAAGCCAACAACTGTTAGTCATGTTAGCCTCATACTTTTGATACAAGTGTGTTAAATTCTGTTTTTGAGAGAGAATACTCAGCTTTCCCTCATAATCTAGTGGTGTTCAATTATTTTGGTAACCACCAGTTTAAATATCATAATTGTGCTGAAGGGATGCTTGGTTAAGAAAGAGGAAAACTAGAATATGGTAGGTTTATCGGTAATGAGAGTAAAGCCAATTTCATTAATTGGTTTTCAATCACTTAATGAAAATGAAGTAAGGAGTCTGTTTTCTAAGCATGAAAAGAGAGGAGGTTAAAGTCACTAATTAGAGTGCAGAATTGTATGTGGCTTTCTAAGGAATCAGTTAAGGATTCCATTCATTTTTAATACAACAAATTGAGCAGCCACAATATGCCAGAGCCTATTCTAGGTACCGTGGATAGAGCATTGAGTAAATCAAAGTCCTCATGGGATTTGTTTGAGGGAAAGAGGAAAAGAGGGGAGAAGATAACGAAACACGGTAATATAGATTGTAAGCATATAGAGACATTAACAGGGTGATACAACAGAGGATATTGAGGAGGAGGCTTCTTTATATAAGGTGGTCAAGGAAACACTGTATGAGGAGATAGTGAACCCCGCATTTGAAAAATATAATCGTCTCCATTGCCTAGAGCAGATTGTTCATATCCCACAGTTTCATAGTTGGCCATCTTTGATACTGTAGATAACAAAATTAAGTGGGAAAGTATTAATCACTGTGAGTATATTTATGTAACAGGAGAATCGTGTAATGATTACTAGAGATATGATTTACAAGGGAGCAGTTTGAGCTAACGTCAGCTAGGTAAGCAGGAGTGGTAGGAAGCTAGGAGTGTGGAAGTGAGAGAGAACTATTCTTATGGTCCAGATAGGTTTTTCATGTTCTGTAGGGTGGAGTAATGTTTACTTGACCCTAGTGAGCCTATAACTGAGGATTCTGTATTTTAACAATAATTGGAATAAGCAGTGATTAATAATCGCACATAGATCCTTCTTACATATGAGATATGTAGAGTTTTTCCTAACAGGCCTTCCATATAAACCTTTAGATCACTGTGGGATGTATAGATTGGTCCCTAAATTATTTTTTTGTTTTTAATTTGTGGCTGGTAGGGTGTTAATTTGTGACTGTAATAATTAATACACCTGAATCATTTGAAAGGTCTTAAAGTAGAATAAACCTTCACTTAACCTCTTCTTTAGGTTCTTAGAAACTGCAATGACATAAAATGAAACTAAGTTTCTGATAAGCTAATTGATATAAACAGGAGTTAAGGTTTTATGGCATCTCATCAATATTATAATGAAATGACACTGAACAAAATGATATTTGAAGATCCATATTTTCGTATTTTCCTTATTGCCAGGACAATCTTAGAATAATTTTTTCTTTTAGAATCTTTGGGGTTTGAAGCAACCTTTTTCTTGTTTAGCGTAGAACCTGTGTTCCATAGAAATAGTATATAGTCCTAGGAATATGAGAATATATTTTAAGAAAAAAAGAAGTCATTCCATTTAATTAAGAGTTTTTTGATTTATCACAGGCGCCATGATAGCAGTGGGAGTGGACATTCAGCCTTTGAGCCCCTGGTGGCCAATGGAGTCCCTGCTTCTTTTGTGCCTAAGTAAGTGAGATATATCTGGTTGAGATATACACTGTTTAGAAAAAGAGTGTTGTCAGAGTTTCTGTTCTATAGCCTTTCCTCTTTGCTTTTTATATAGCTTTATTTGTTTAGATTCAAACATTTGAAACAGAGGAACGTTTTGAGTAACTTGCCACAATAACTCTCTTTTATCTAATTTCTTTTAATATTTTTTATTAATATGGGTAAAATATATTAAGAGTAAAAGAATTTGTAAATATATTTAATAGCCACGTATGTAAACAGAAGGATCACAAGGTTTATGCAATGGGTAAAATGCAACAACGTGAAATTTAAGGTAAGTGTTAAATTTCTACATTTGAATTAAAGTACATTTGAGATAGAAAAGGATGGGAGGTAAATTGGCTCAGAAATATATGCTAAAAGACTTGGGGTCGTTTATATGCTTGATTTGAGGGAGCAGTATAATTTGCCAAAAAAGCTAATGTACTCCTAGGCTGTGCTGATAGAAAAACAAAGACTAGAATAAGGTGGTTTAGTGGTATTTCTACTTTCCTTAGTTCTATTCAGATTGTCCAGGGAGTGTTGTGTTTGGTTTGGTGCATTACACTATAAGAGAGGATGTACATAAACTGAAATTCATTACGAGTGAAGCAACTAAGATGTTAAGGGGTGGTGGTGGTGGTAGTGGCTGAGCGAGTTTTATAGGTATATAAATACTAGCCCAGAGAAGAGAAATCTCAAGGGAATAAAGAAAGGAGGGAGGGGGAAAGGTAATGGTCTCCAAAAAACTGAAGGACTATCACATGAAAAAAAAACAACTTGCACTATACAGCTCCAAATAGGATCCATGAGTGAAAGTTAGAGAAAATATGTTTTCGTCCAATATAAAAATAACCTGGTCCAGGTATTTCACTCCAAGGAGAGAGTAAGTTGTCCACATTGCAACAGGTTGGACAACTATTCTACAGGAAAGATATATAGGGAATTTGTTTTATTTGGAAGTTTAGGAAAAATGGTTGGTTCCTCTTAACTGATTTTTTTTACCAGCTTTATTGAGGGTTAACTGAAATGTAGTAAACTGTCTATTTGAAGTGTACAATGTGATAAGTTTTCACATGTATACACCTGTGAAACCATCACCACAGTCAAAATAATGAATATAACCATCATCCAAAAATTTTCCTCTGCCTTTTAGTAATATCTCCCTCTAATCTTGCCCCCATCCTCAGGCATTCACTAATCTGCTTTCTGTCACTGTAAATTAGTGTGCATTTTCTATAATGTCATATAAGTTGAATCATACATTCAATTTCTAAAATATTGGACTTTCCCATTATACCAGGCAAAATAGACTTTTATTTAAAATAAAGGCTATAACAAGAGACAAAGAAGGACCCAGTATTCACATTTCTGGGTATTTATCTGCACAAGCCCAAAACACTACTTCAGAGGGATATGTGACTCTATGTTCATTGCAGCACTATTTACAATAGCCAAGATGTAGAAACAACCTGTGTGTCCATCAGTAGATGAGTGGATAAAGAAGAGGGGGTACATATATACAATAGAATATTACCCAGCCCTAAAAAAGAATGAAATCTTGCCATCTGCAGCAACATGGATGGACCTAGAGGGTATTATGCTGAGTGGAGTCAGTCAGTCAGAGAAAGATAAATGCTGTGTAATTTCACTTATGGAATCTAAAGAACAAAGCAGAAACAAACTCATAGATAGAACATTCTGATAGTTGCCATATGAGGGGGGAGTGGGTAAAAATGGAAAGAGATTAAGTACAAATTGATAGTTACAAAATAGTCTTGGGGATAGGATGTAAAGTATAGCATAAGGGATATAGTCAACAATATAATTGTATGGTGTCAGAAGGGTACTGGGTTTATCAAGGTAGTCACTCTGTAAGATACGTAAATGTCTAATCACCATGTATACCTGAAACTAATATAATATTGCATGCCAACTTTAATTGAAAAATTTAAAAGGTGTTTAAAAAATTTGGCTTTCCCTTGATTTTGTCAGGTGTATTTAGCCAAATTGTTAACAGTAAAATTAAGAGCATTGTCCTTTCTATTAAGTTTATTTGAGAAAGCTTTTGAGACCATGGATGAAGCCTTAAAAGAATGTTGACTTCAGTAGCACATCTAATTATCTTTTTCTCTTTTATTAGACCTGGGTCTCTGAAAAGAGGTCTCCATTCCCAGAGTTCAGATGACCACTTGAATAAGAGATCCCGCACCTCTTCTATGAGCTCCATGACGAGCACATACACAGGTGGCATTCCTAGCTCCAGCCGCAATGCCATTACCAGTTCTTACAGTTCTTCTCGAGGTTTCTCTCAGGTACGTTCTTAATAGCATAGGTAGAATGGGTTCCTAGCATTAATTAATTAATTAGCCAGTGTTTACTAACCACTTTCTGTCAGATATTGGGATTAACTCTATCAGAAGATACAAATCCTTGAATGATAACTGTAGACCAATGAGACAGAATAAAAAGCCCAGAAAGTAAACCAGCTTATATCTGATACAAGACAGAGCCTTAATTACAGATAAATGGACAAAAGATGAATAATTCAATAAATAGTTGGATTGAGAAAGTAGATTGAGTCTGAATTACACTGTTTCATAAAAGAAAATTATCCTATAGGCATTGTGAATTTAGTGAAAGTCTTAAAAATAAACATAATTCTTTTTTAGAAAGAGGACATCATATAGCCTAGGGCAGGGGTCCCCAACCCCCAGCCCTTACTGGTACTGGTCCATAGCCTGTTAGAAAATGAGCCGCACAGTGAGCAAGGAAAGCTTCATCTGTATTTGCAGCTACTCTCCAGTGCTAGCATTACCATCTTGCCTCCACCTCAGATCATTAGGCATTAGATTCTCATAGGAGCACCAGTCCCTGATGCCAAAAAGGTTGGGGATGGCTGACCTAGAGCCAGCTTTGCTATCAGACTTGGTTCAGATTTGGCTCTGACACTTAGTAGCTATACGGCTTCGGGCAGGTAAATCGTTTAACTCTTTTTCATCTTTGAAGGATTGTCGTAGAGAGTGAAGGTAAGGTTGGAAAAGTACCCATTACAGTGCCTGTCAGTAAGTGAGTGCCCAGTTACATAGTACTACAAAAAAAATAAAGCATGTGGAGGAAGATTTTTGAGGGGAGAAAATTTTTGAGATATGTTAATCAATCCAGAAGATTCTTATAGTAATATAAATCTAAGAGGGAGGTCTAAGCCAGAGCAGTTGTGGGAATGCAAAGAAGATAAAAAAATCTTTACCTTGAGCACTTACTCTGTGCTAGTAACTTTACGTACATTTCCTCATTTAATTATCACAACAGGCCTATTAAGTACACCTATTATCCCAATTTTAAAAATTTTATTATGTCAGATTTCAAATGTACACACAAGGAAAGGAAATGCAATGATGAGCCTCCATGTAGCTTCAGTAGTTAAAAGCATTTGTCAGTCCTGTTCTATCAATACCCCCATACTTTCTGGTTTTGGTTTTGTGTTTTAAAGTAAATATCAAACGTCATTTCACCTATAGAAGTACTTCAGTGCGTTCTTATGCTTTTAACATTAATAATCAATACTGTTATTCCTCTTAAATAAGAATAATTATTTAATATTAGTTTATATCACTCCATGTTCAAATTGCCCTTACTACCCCAAACTGTCTTTATTACAGTTACTTTGTATCTGGGGCAAAAAATCAATTCATCGCATTTGGTTCATATGTTTCTTAGGCTTTTTTACTCTATAATGCTACTATTTTTTTTGTGCTTTTGAAAAAACTGGATTATTTTTTTCTGTAGAATTTTTCACATTCTAGATTTGGTTCACGTTGTCCTGGTGTCATTTTAACATGTACTCTGTCCTATTTTTCCTGTAAATGGGTGGTTAGATCCTGAGGCTTGATTAAAGTTTAATTATTTTGGCAGAATATTGAATAGGTGGTGCTTTGTACTTCCTATAGCATCACTTTGGGAGCACATGATGTCCGATTGTCTCCCTTTTGTGCTGTAAATATTGATCACTGGGTTCAGATGTTATCAGTCTGTTACTTTCTGTTTTCATGAGCTTTTGATCTAAAGGTTTTAGTAGCTGTTTATCTTTGCCTAGGTTCATTGTTTTATTAGGTTGCAAAATGGTGATATTCTTTCTTTTTCTCTACATTTATTAACTGAAATTCTATGTCAAAACATGCCTTAACTATAGGAATGACAATATAAGAAAACATTGATGCCATTGCTAATTCCAAAGGCGACGAATGAGGTTTTTGCTGCTGTTGATTATATTTATGAACCTCTGAATTTTTATAAGCATTTTATGACCTTCAGTGCATTCTAGTTATTCTTTTTGATGCACAAAATTTCCAACTTTGACCAGTGGGAGCCCTTTCACATTAGCTCTTATATCCTTTTGTTTTGACCCCAGTTGTCTTTTGATAATAGTTTCATTGTTTTTTGTTCAGAAACAAATCCATCTTGTACATTTCCAACCCAAATTGAAGTTGGCTATTTTTTAAGTAGCCTTGGTTGTTTTCAGTCAGAAATGATATTTAGAGACTATAATCTGGATTCTAGGAGAGTTAAGATAAACATATTCTCTTGAGAAAGGACTCTAAATCATTAGTTTCTTTCAATATTTCAAATTCAGATTTAGGATTGCAGGAATTTTTACATAATTTCTTTGGCTGTATATTTTTACATAAAAGTTGCTTCATAATTACTGATTCATCCTAGTACACACAATTTTAAAATAACAATGTCATTATTAACATTAAGACTTATGAAATCAGCTTAAGAATTATTTGTGATTCATGTTGTCATTAGTGTATATCCCTCTATGGATACTGGGGACATAAAATCAAAATATGTGTTTTGAAGTAATGTGAATTAATTCTTAGTTGGTTACACCACCAACTTGATATAAACATTGACTGTTGAACAACGCGGGGTAGGGACGTAGAACCCTACTGTGGAAAATCTCATGTAACTTCAGCCCACCACATCCGCATATTCCCTGTGGAATTATACTATTTTCAGTTCATGGTTGGTTGAATCCATGGATGCCAAACCCACAGGTAACAGAGGGCCAACTGTACCTATATTTATTGAAAAATATAGATATACACATATATGCACAGTTGAAACTATAATAAGGCTGTTGTTCAAGAATCAGTTGTAGTAAGGTTCATTTGTTATATTTTCATGTTTTATGGTTTCTGTTTTTATGTTATATAATTTTATAAAGTTTGTTTTTAATTATGTACAATACTGAAATTGTTCCAAAAAACATGATAAAACAAGATACTCAGAGAAGTCCAATTTCCCTCTTTCCACTCTACATTATTCCCTTTCTCTCCATTTTTATTTCTTTTTGATTATCCTGCCATTGTTTTTTTTTTTAAACTATGCAAATCTGTAAACCCCTACCTTCTATCGCTGAGGGTAGTAATATATATAAATTTGAGCCTTGCTTATTTTCACTTACTGTACACTAGAGGTCAGTCCAGAGCAGTATATAGAAATTCATCTTTTTTTTTTTTTTTTTTTTAACAACTGCATAACTACTCTTGTCCTCTATTGATAAACATTGAATTCTTTCAGTCTTCTGCTTTTACAGGTAGTGCTGCAAATAATATTTTTAGTTCATAAGTTATTTTATACTTTTGCAATTATACTTCTGGGATAGATTCCTAGAAGACAGATTCTCAGGTCCAGGTTTACATGTGTGTGTAATTTTGCTAGATATTGTTCATTTCCCTTCTTTAGAGTATGTACCATTTAACATTCCCATCAGCTTTGTATGACAGTGACCATTTCTCCACAGTCTCAATAGATTAAGATTTTTACCAGTTTGACAGATAGTATTTAATTTGTGTCTCTTATGAGTAAGTTTGAGCAGCTTTTCATATATTAGAGGATTATATTCCAAATGAACTAAAGGTTTGAATATAAAATAGGAGCTATAGAGAAGTATTTATGAAAACAAGATTCTCACACATTGGTGGGTGTCATTTGGTACAGTTCTCTAGGGGACAATGTGGTGGTAGTTATCAACATTAGAAATGCACATGTCCTTTGATCCAGTGGGTTTACTTTGAGGAATTAATCTTACTCAAAGATATGTACAAGGATGTTGATTTCAGCATTATTTTAATACCAGAAGCTTGGAAACAGTGTATATGTACCTTTTCAGGGGACAGGTTCAATAACTAACTTACAGTATTTCTAATATGCTCCATTATATAAATATACCACAATTAAATACCGTGTAACTATTAAAAAGAATAAGGCATCTTACTAAGCATTGACCTGAATGCGCTCAAAAATATATATAAAAAAGCAAGGTGCAGAACTCTGTGCAGTGTCCTCTATAATTTGTGCTGCTGGTTTCTTTAATCTTTTAATATGCATAGAATAATTCTGACAAGATATATTAGAACTTGATAACTTACTGGGAAATTTTTTACCGTGTACTTGTTGGAATTTGTAACGTGCTACAAGTATTACCTTTCCTGGTTTCAAAATTTTTTTTAAATAGAGTAAAATGCCCCTGTCCTGGCTATACCAGTTTCCATTCCATCTCCATGCCTGTTAGTAACATCCCTACTATGTGCGTAAACACAGATAATACACAGAATTTTTGGACTGTTTTTCACAAATGAGATCACAGCTTATGTGCTTTTTTGCATCTTTTTAAATCATTATATGTTGCATAACATTCTATGTCATGTAAGAGTATAACATAGAGAAAAATATTGTAAGTGTTCATTCAGCTCCATGTAACCATCACCCATGTCAAGTAGTAAATCATTTTCAACACCCAGAAAGCCCCTCTCGTACCCACTCCCAATCACTACTCCTTTTCTCTTTCCTTCCTGAATGTTAGCACTATTTCTATTTTTTTCTCTTTTCGAACTTTATATAAATGGAAGCATAGAATGTGCTTTTTTGTGTGTTTGGCTTCTTTCACTCAATATTTTACAATTCATTCACGTTGTTGTATGTTGCAGTAGGTCTTTCATTTTCATTTCTTCATACTGTTCCATTATATGAACATACCACAATTTATCTCTTCTATCATTGAACATTCGGGTTTCCAGTTTGGAGTTATAATAATGCTGTAATGGACATTCTTGTGTAAGTCTTTTGGTGCACATATATTAAGTACGTATACATTCAGTTTTAGTAGATGTGTTGACCAGTTTTTTTTAAGTGATGTTTCAATTTATATTCCTACTAGTGCAGTATGAGATTTTTTTTTTGTAGTTACACATCCTCACTAAACACTTGGTGTTTTTGCCTGTCTCTTTAGTTACTTGTTCCAGTGGGTGTGAAGTAATATTTCATTGTGATTTTAATTTTGTTTACCTGGTTACTAATATATAAGTTCTTTAAATTTTTTAGATACAAGCTCAGAAATACTTGTGTTACAACAAATAAGTGTCCTACTCTGGTTCACCTTTTTGATCTTTATAGTCTTTTCACTTAATGGTTAGTATATTTTGTGTACTGTTTAGGAAATTTTTGCCTAAGGTCATGATGATATTCTCTTATGCTACTTTCTAGAAGCTTTATTATTTTTCCTTTCACATTTATATCTATAATCCTCCTGAAATTGACTTTTGTGTATGCTGTGAGCTAGGAGTCAAATTACTGTTTTTCCATATAAATATCCATTTGACTTGGCAACATTTATTGAAAGGACCATCCTTTCTCTATTGCTCTGCAGCATCACCTTTGTCATAATTTAAGTGTTCATGTATAAGTGGGTCCATTTCTAGATTCTGTTCTATTCCAGTGTTGTGTTTTTCTAGCCTTGTGCCTATTTTTCTACCCTGTGCTGTCGTCTCTTAAGTTTTGATACCTGGTAGAATAAGTTGTCCACCTTTCTCATTTCTCTCATTCCTCCTCAGAATTATCTTGGATCTTGATCCTTTGCATTTCTATATTGTTTTAGAATCAACTTGTCAATTTCCACCCCCCCCCAAAAAAAAAAAAAAAACTTGCTAAGATGTTGATTGGGACGTCTTTACCTACCAGTTACTTTGGAGAGAATTGACATTTTTACAATATTGAATCTTTGAATACATGAACTTGACATACCCTTCATTTATTTACATCATCTTTAATGTCTTTGTGTAGTGGTTTTACATATCTTTATTAAATTTATTCCTAGTTATATGTTTTTGATGCTGTTATAAATAGTATATTAAAATTTTGGTTGCGGATGTATTGAAATACAAGTTTTTTTTTTATTCAGAAAACTTGGTTAATTCCAAATATTCATTTATAAAATCTTTAGTATTTTCGTATGTATATTATGTCTACAATAATGACAGTTTTGACCCTTTTTTCTCCCCAGTCCTTACATTGTTTATGCCTTACTAAACTTGACTAAGAAATCCAGTGCAGTGTTGAATAGAAGTGATAGTAAACATCCTGATCTTGTTTTTCCTAATTTCAGAGAATGTTCTTTTCACTTTTCATGTAACATATGATGTTTGATACAAGTTTTTTCTAGATATCCTTTATTGATTAAGGAAATTCCTTTTCCAAGGTTGTATTATCAAAGAACCAATTTTATTTGTTTTTCTGCTTCTTTCATTTCTGCCCTTATAAATATTATTTTATCCTCCTTTCTTCATGTTTGATTTGCTAGGATTTCTTTCTCACTTTTTAATATGGATTCTTAGATCACTGGGGTTTTTTTCCCCCAGCTTTTCTCTTTTCTAATATATGCTTTTAAAGTTATTCATTTCTTGTACACTCAACTTTAGCTGCACCCTTCAAGTTTTGAAATAGAAGTATTTTTCATTTTCATGCATTTCAAAATATTTTCTAATTTCCTTTTCTTCTTTGACTTATTGGTTATTTAGAAGGACATGGCTGAATTTCTAAACAGTTGCAAATTCTCTAGTTATCTTTTTGTTACTGGTTTTTAATTTAATTCTGCTAGGTCACAGGATATATTCATATCAGTTTTTGAATGTTTTGAAATTTGCTTTACGTTTAGCTTTGAAATTTACACATTTAGCTTTGTTAAGAGTTTCAGCTTCACTTCAAAAGAAATTTTATTAGGAAGTAATCATGATTTATTTTCCTTGGAGTTTGTTGTGTGGCTTTATACCTTTTGATGGTTTTGGAAAACTCAGTCATTATCAATTCAGATATTGTTCTGCCCTATTTTCTCACCTCTCTGGTATTCTAGGATGTTAGAGCTTTTCATTGTGAAAAACACATTTTTCAATGTGTTTTACAATGCTTTGTCTCCCCACACTTCAGTTCTTCTGTTTCTTAATCTACTAATTTCTTTCGGCTTTGTGAAATCTGCTGTTTTTAAGCCACTCATTACATTTTTCTTAATTAAATTTATTCGGTTAACATAGGTTAATCACATTATGTAAGTTTCAGATGTACTCGTTATAATACAACATCTGTATATTGCTTGTGTGCTTGTCACCCATAGCATAATCTTCCGTCACCATATATTTGGCTCCCTTTATCCTCTTCAGCCTCACTCCACTCCCATTCCCCTTTGGTAACCACCATACTGTTGTCTGCATATATTAGTTGGTTTTGTTTGTTTGTTGCTTTTGGTTTTATATCCCACATATAAGTGAAACCATGTAGTTCTTGTCCTTTACTGTCTTACGCATTTCACTTAACGTTATTCAGATCCACCTATGTTGTCGCAAATGGCAGTATTTCATCTTTTTTATGGCCGAGTAGTATTCCACTGTGTATGTGTACCACATCTTCTCTATCCCGTCATCTGTTGAAGGACACTTAGGTTATTTCCATGTCTTGGCTCTATTGTGAATAAATGCTGCAAGGAATATAGGGATACATATATTGTTATGAAAAAGTGCTTTCAAATTTTTGGGGTAGATTCGCAGAAGAAGGATTGCTGGGTCACATGGTAGCTCTGTTCTTAATTTTTTGAGGAACCTCCATATTGTTTTCCATAGAGGCTATACCAGTTTACATTCCCATCAGCAGTGTATGAGGGTTCACTTCTCCGCATCCTCTGCAACACTTGTTATTTCTTGTCTTACTGATAATAGTCTTTCTAAACGGTATGAGGTGGTATCTTGATTTGCATTTCCTGTATAGCTAATAAAGTTGAACATCTTTTTATATATCTGTTGACCATCTGTGTCTTCCTGGGGAAAGTGTCTGTTCAGATCCTCTACCCAGTTTTTAATTGGATTAGTTTTTTCCGTTATTGAGTTGTATGGATTCTTTATAAGTTTTAGATAATAACCCCTTATTGGAGGTTTCATTCACAAATATTTTCTCTATTCGGTTGGTTGCCCTTGTGTTTTGTCAATGGTTTCTTTTGCTGTGCAGAAGCTTTTTAGTTTGATGTAGTCCCATTCATTTATTTTTGCTTACACTTCCCTTGCGTTTGGAGTAAAGTTCAGAAAAACCCCTCAGAGATGAAAGTTAAGTTTAGTGCCTTTGTGTTTTCCGTATTTTATTTCAGGTCTTATATTCAAGTCTTTACTCCATTTTGAGTTAATTTTTCTGTATGATGTCTTAATAACAATCTAGTTTCATTTGATTGCATGTGGCTTTCCAGTTTTCCCAGCACCATTTATTGAAGAGGCTTTCTCCATTGTATGTTTTTGTCTCCTTCATTAACAATTAATTTTTATATATACATATGAGTTTATTTCTGGACTCTCAATTCTGTTCCGTTGGTCTGTGTGTCTGTTTTTCTGCCAGTACCGTACCATTTTCATTATTGTAGCTTTGTAGTATAATTTGAAGTCATGGACTGTGATACCTCCAGCTTTGTTTTGTTTTGTTTTTTTTCCCTCAGAATTGCTTTGGTTATTGGGGATCTTTTGATGATTTTTGATAATGTTTGCTCTGTTTTTTTGAAAAATGTCATTTGGATTTTGATGGGGATTCCATTAAATCTGTATATTTCTTTAGGTAATATGGCTATTTTAACTCTGTTGATTCTTCTAATCCATGAGCATGGAATGTTTTTCCATTTCTTTGTGTCTTTAGTTTCTTTCAACAATGTCTTCTACGGCCATGCCATCCTGAACAAGCCCGATCCCATCTGATTTTAGAAGCTAAGCATGGTCGGGCCTAGTTAGTACCTGGATTGGAGACCACCTAGGAAGACCAGGTGCCATAGGTGTAAAAAATAAAAAATAAGGGATTATAAGCTGACAAGGTCCTTGCAATCTGTGAGGTCAACCAAAGGTTGCCTTGCCTAAAAATAAATAAAAAATAAAAACAATGTCTTACAGTTTTCAGTATATAGGTCTTTCACTTCCTTTGTTTAGTTTACTCCTAGGTATTTTATCTTTTTTGTTACCATTGCAAATGGATTTTTTAATTTCTTTTACTGATATTTCTTTTTTAGCATATAGAAATGCAACAGATTTTTGTATATTAATATTTTTATCTTTTGCTACATCAATTGACATGATTATATGATTTTTATCCTTTAACTTGTTAATGTGTATCACACTGATTTGCATATGTTGAACCATCTTTATGTATCTGGATTGAACGCCACTTGATTGTGACATGCGTTATCTTTTTAATGTATTGTATTCAGTTTGCTAGTATTTTGTTTAGAATTTTCGTGTCTGTATTCGTCATAAATATTGACCTGTAATTTTCTTTTTTTGTGTTGTCCTTGCTAGGTTTTGATATCAGGTAATGTTGGCCTCATAAAATGAGTTAGGAAATAATGCCTCTTCAATTTTTTGTAAGAGTTCGAGAAGGATAGGTATTAAATTTTCTTTGAATGTTAGGTAGAATTCACCAGTGAAGCCATCTGGTCCTGCACTTTTGTTTTTTGGGGAAGTTTTTTATTACTGTTTTTAACTTTCTTACTGTTGATCATTCTATTTTGATTCAGTCTAGGAAAATTATATATTCCTAAGAAGTTATCTATTTCTTCTAGGTTATCGAATTTGGTATAGCTTTTCATAATGCTCTTACTATAGTCTTCAGTATTTCTGTGGTGTCCGTTGTAACTTCTGTTGTCTTTTCGTTCTCTCTTTAATTCTACTCTAATTTTTATAATGTCCTACCTTTTACTGACTTTGGGCTTCATTTTTCTTTTCTACTTCCTTAAGGTGTAGTTTTAGATTGTTTGAGACTTTTCTTATTTCTTGAGGTAGGCCTGTAATGGTATAAAATTCCCTCGTGGTACTACTGTTTTTGCTGCATCCCCAAATTTTCAGTATGTTGTATTGTCATTTTCACTTGTCTCTATATGTCTTTTGGTCTCTTATTTCTCCTTTGACCTAATAGTCGTTCAGTAATGTATTGTTTAATCTTCACATATTTATGGTTTTCCCAGCTTCCTTCTTGTAGTTAATTTCCAGTTTCATAGTGTTGTAGTCTGAAAGTGTGCTTGGTACGATTTCAGTCTTCCGAAATTTATTGAGACAACTTTTGTGCCCCAACATGTGGTCTGTTCTTGAGAATGTTCCATATGCACTTGAAGCAAATGTATATTCTGTTGTTTGGGGATGGTTAGGTCTATAAATATCAATTATGTCCACTTGGTCTAATGTGTCATTTAAGGTTGATAGTTCCTTATTGATGTTCTTTTTGGATGATTCTATCCATTGCAGTCAATAGGGTATTCAGGTCCACTACTATAATTGTATTTCTGTCAGCTTCTCCCTTTAGGCTTGTTATTAATTGTTTTATATATTTTCGTGCTCTAGATTAGGTACATATATATTGATAAATGTTATATCTTCCTGAGAAATTATTCCTTTGATCGTTATAAAATGCCCATCTTTGTCTCTTGTTACCTTTTTTAATCTCAAAATCTATTTTGTCTGCTAAAAGTTCAGCTACACCTGCTTTTCTCTGAATGCCATTTGCTTGAGCTTCTGTTTTCATAGATGAGATGAGTTTCCTGAAGGGAACATATAGTTGGGTCTTGTTTTTTAATCCATTGTGCTACTTACTCTGTGTCTTTTGATTGGTGAGTTCAGTTCATTTACATGTAGGGTGCTTATTGAGGTATGAGGACTTACTGTAGTCATTTTATCTTTTGTTTTCTGGTTATTCTGTATCTCCATTGATTCTTTTCCCTTGTGTTTCTGTCTGCTCTTTTAGTTGGGTGGTTTTCTGTGATTTTTTCCTGTTTTCCTTTTTTTTGGCAGGGACAGGATGAGGGTGGGTTACATGTCTCAGCTCTAGATTTTTGTTTTGTGGTTACCATTAGGTTTATGTAAACAAAGTTTGAGACACGCAATAGTCCTTTTTTATTTTGGTTGCATCTTATCTTCATTCATTGTGAAAGTTCAGTTCTTTTCTCCTTTCCCTTTTATTATTTTGTCACAATAACGCTTTTTTATGCTTTCATTCAGTTCCAAATTGCAGAAGTTACTCTTCTTTTTAATGCTTTTTCTCTTCTTAACCTTTGTTATAATACCCTAATATGAACAAGAGTTTCAGTTTCCTGCTTCTACTTACTGTGGAAATGTTCTGTGTTCCCTGAGGAGGTGGGCATCCCCTCTGACCAGGTCACCTTGGTCTCAGGGTATTACCCCCAGTGGTGGGATATGGCAAGTGGTGGGGCTACGGGCCTGTGAATTCCTGGCACTGCCTCCTGTAACCAGAGACTGTCAGCTGTTCTGTATTCTCTGAGGTGTCCCAGCTGCCATAATGGGGGTCAGGAAGGGCAGGGAGGCAGGTATGAGCCTCTGTGGCTTTGTTCTCTCCCTGATAATGGCTGTCCGCATCTCTACCTTTGTCACTGGGTTTAGCCACAGTAAGCACCAGCCACTCAGTCCAGAATGCTCCTTCTGCCCCTCCAGCCCTCTGTGCTGCCATGCGAGGGTTGCTACACAACTCCTTCCCTACTACTGAGTCAGCTGGGGCTGCAGTAAATGTTAGATCGCATCTGTGGCTCCTATCTCTGTCCTTCCTCCATCCGGTCTCCCTTGTTTGTTCCAGTATACCTGTCTTCAGATGTCTCTGTGTGGATCTCTCAAATGCATTTGTGTATTGAGCAGGTGACCTTTTGTTGAATTATAGTTGTCTGACTTGTAACTTTAAGGGTTGAAACCAAGAGGTCTTCTCACTCTGCCATGATGCTTATGTCACTCTGAGGATCTGTCTATCGTATTCTTAATTTCATTTATTCTCTTTTATAGTGACTGTTTATCTGCCAAAATTCTCCATTTTGTCATTTAAATTCTTATAATAAACAGTTATTCTAAAGTCTTGTTCAATAACTCCGGCATTTGAATTTTCTGTAGTCTCTTTCTGATGTTAGCTCTTTTTATTTGTTACTGATTAAATATCTTTTTATATACTTGATTCTTCTGTTCTTTTGTTTCTTTCTGAGATATTGGAGGGGAAATGTGACCTGAAGCTCTGAATGATAGTATCTTCCTCCAGAGAGGTTTTACTTTTGCCCCTGGCAGGCAGCTATGATAGGAGCAGATTACCCCGTCCAGTTGGAATTAACATGATTCTGAGTAGGTTGTCAGTTCTTAGGAAGGCTGGTTTGTTTTTGATTTGCCCTATATCCTGGTATGTAGCCTTCAGGATCCCAGCAAAAAGCCTGAAGTGTTTTCCTCTTCTTTAGAAAGCCCTGAATTCAGTTTTTGTCTTTCAGGCCTAAGAGACTGCCAGAAGCTTTTTTCAGCAGCTTTTACTTTTGAAATTGGCAGTCACCATGAAGGAAAAAGTAGACCTAAGTGTGGGTCTCACCTCTTGGTACCTCTTCTCTGTCTGGTCTCTACAATGTCTCACTGTCTTTGATAGCCCTTCATACTGCCATACCTTCAAAGAGATGTATTTATATATTCTTCAGTACTTTTTACTTATCCTCAGCGGAAGGGTTGGTCTAAAACAACACAGTCAATCATTGCCTAAAACATGGTCAGATTTTGTTCGAAAGCACCCTCACTCCTGGTGGAGCTTGTGACCTATTACAAGAAATACACTCAGTGATTCTAATAGCTGCTAGGTGTTCTGTTGTAAGTAGTTACCAGCCCTCTCTTGATGTGTGATATTTGAATATATTATAAGTTCTCAGATGTAGGTCTTAGGAGGGGGAGATTAAAGTAACATAGAAGTTATTTATGTTGAAGCTTCTCTTTGAAAAAAATGTGTACTGAAGTAGTAAATATCGCCAGTAATCAATATAGATCTGGTGCAAGTGGTAGTATAGATATTTGACTTAATTGTATTTTTCCAAAGGAACACTTCTAAATACTCAAATCTACAGCTACCAAAACTAGAAGTTGTAGCTTTGATATTATAAAATCATTACAAATGTTAGGCTAGTACCAGGTATAAAAAGTGAACTGTTCTACCTCTTTGTGCATGGCATTAATACCTCCATGTGCCTTACAAGACTTGTCATTTTCCAAATTAGGCTGTTTACCCTGGCCTTCAAAAATTCATACCCCTAGCTTGCATTTCTAATACCCTGTCCTTTATTCCTTTATATAGTTTATATTTAAGCCAAACCAGAGTATTATCTCCTAAGACCACCTAGTATTTCCCTGCTTCCTTCCCTTTCCTTGTTCTGTTCTCCATCTGGAATGATGTGTCCATCCCACTGTAAGCCTATAAAGATTTGTCTTTCTTGAAGTATTTATCAAATTATGGAGCATCTCACATGTCACCTTTATCTTTTATTGACGAGTAACCAAACGGCATAATCTCTTTCTTCTTGGTCTCTTTTTTAGAGACCTGTTGTATCTTTTGGCTATTACAGTCAATTTATGTACCAACCTCTTCCAGATTATAAATTTCTTCTGTCTTTCTGTCTGCCTGCCTGTCTCTCTCTTCTTCCTTCCTTTCTTTTTTCCCTTTCTTTCCTTTCTTTACAACTACAGCACCTGGTATTCCTAGGTGGTCTCCCATAAATTACTTGATAGGAATAGTCTTGCTTATTTTTACATTCTTTGTAAAGTATAAAGGTATATGAAGTAGAACTCAGCAAATAAAAATTGAATTGAAGCACAGAACTAAATTGACTGCCAAATACATAGATTATTTCTTTTTCTGACTTGCCTTGTAATTTTTTTTGCCCACTTTTCATTTGACATGTTCATTATATTTATATGAAGTTGCAAGTTTTCCATTTTGACATGTTAAGGATATTAACTCTTAACACTTTAACTGAAAATATTTGCTTTTTGTTTTATTTATGATTTTTGGTTTTTTTCATTTGTTTCCTGCCCACATAAATTTTATTTCTATGGAAACACTAGTATGTTTGAAAATTCAAATGGTGCAAAGGCTATGTAATAAAGTCTCCTTCTCACATGGCAATATTTTTATATAGAGAGGTTCTTAGTTTTTATGTAAGATTCTTTCAGTTTCCTTTTGTTTCTAACATGGAAAGTCTTTTCCCTACCCCATGTTATTTAACAACCCATCTATTTTTTTATAGTTCTTTTGTTTCACTTTTTATATGTAAAAGGTTAATACATCTAGATTGTGTAGGTACAGTCTATGGAAGTAGAGAGATAATATTTTTCCTCCTAAGTGTTGAACCCTGGCAAAACTTTAGAATCACCTTTGGCACTGTTAAAAATGCAAGGTGTGAGACCCAAGCATTTTTTTCCCCAAATGACTGTCCTTTGCTGTTTTTTACCTGAGAGTAACGTTGGTGGTGGTGGGGGGGAAACTGTTATGGATTTCAGCATTTTTCTCAAGCTTATTCTGAGCCTTTGATTCCTAATATTAGTTTTATGTAACTGTTCTACTGTTTTACCACCTGACTTTGATTTTAAAACCTTCTTTTTCTCTTTCAAACTTTTTTTAAGCATTGTTGTTTCCCTGTTTGTGCTTATGTGATGCAACCATTACAGAGTAAGAAATCACTAGAAAGAAGTGCCTCAATAGGAAAGATGTGATTTTTAGTATCTTTGTAGTTAGGCTAAAGTTTTATTTGCCGAGTGCTTGCTCTTTGTCAGTTACTTTGTTGCTAGGCCCCTTTGAAGGAGGCGGTGATGAAAACAGACTTTTTGCTATTAAGGGGCATATATAGATAATACCATATAATGATAAATACTGTAAATGTAAAAGTAATAATTATCATTATTAGCATTTTTTTACAATAAAATTAAGTGAAACTGAAAATTTTATGAAAGCAAGACTTAGTTTACTGGCTTATCTTCACTAGAACAGTTTCTTAATTTACTTTTATCAAAGTACATATAAATAAATTCATATTTGTTATCTAAATATAAATTAATTTTACTTAACCATTATTGAATGTAACATTCTACTCTTTAATACATGCAAAATACATTCATTCCTTCTACATTTTTTATTTAGCATTCCATTACTTTTTTGGACTTTTTATCTCATAGTTAATATGGGCAATTGACTTTCTTTTCAGGTGCCTTTCTTCACAAAGAAATATTTTTTAGTAACTTGAAAGGAGACTTCATATGTAGTGATGAAAAGAACCATAAAATTATATTGAAGGTTGAATGTTAAACTATCAACTACATCAGTCATGTTACTTTTGTTTGACTCTTAGCTGTTGAAAAGAAGTGGTCCCAGTTCATCACCCTTTTCCAGCCCAGCCTCATCCCGCTCCCAGACACCAGAGAGGCCAGCAAAGAAAATAAGGTAATCAGTTATTTGCTATGTGGCTTCATGAGAGGACAAAAAAGGAGGAAATTTTACTGGGCTCTTACGCTTTCTGCAACACTTGAGAATCAAATAATATCTAGAAGGACAGTGAAGTACTTACCTGAACTGCCCTCATCTCTTACATTTATTTACGCGTACTGGCTATAGGGATCTCTAGTTCTCTTCCTTATTCTGCATGAGTGATCGGAGTGTAAGAGTAGAGACTACACAGAATGAAGAGTGCATAATGTCAGCAGGCAGTAGATTTCATGTTCTTGACTCCAGCTGACCCTCTAAGCACCTACAATTGACTAGAATCCCACTCTCTTTGGGATCAGGTCTGTGGCTAGAACTCAGAAATCTGATCGGTTGTAATTAGGTTTTGAAGATAATTGTTTTGTGCTTGTTTTAAGACAAAGTCTTCTCTGTGGTTTCCATGGACTGCCTTCCTTCATTTCTGTGGGATTTTTCTTTTGACTTTTTATTTTTTGTCCTGGCAAACTGAGATCTCAGATCATGGTGGTTCTAGAGTTCGGCCAGTCGTAGGAGGGTGTAAGTTATCCAGTATTTTTTGTTAGGAAATCTTCCTATACCTAGTTCTCTGTATTTTTTTGTTGTTGTTTCTTTACAGAGAAGAGGAACTTTCTCATCATTCTAGTTCTTCAGCTCCATTAGTAACCGACAAGGAGCCCCAGGGAGAAAAGGGTAAGTTGATAAACAATTAAAAGTGGCTTATATTGGTGGTAGAAGTGTTTATGGAGGATGTATAGACTACCACCTATTCAAAAACATGCTTTCAGCATTGCAGTGTAAAGGGCCTGGTAGGATTACAGAGATAGAAGTTCCTGTCCTTCAGAGGCTTATAGTCCAGTAAGGGGGAATGGTGATATAAACAAATACAGTATAATCCATGGTAACTGTGGTATAGGGATGAGCTTAGGTTGAGGTATCTCTGAACAACCCAGGAATTATTGTCCAGCAGTTTTATGCATCTGGAGTAATTCTCTTCTTTATATCCTCTTGACTATTAAAAATAACCTTACAAACACCATTCAAGAGCCCAAACCATGGAAGATAGACTCTTTCAGAAACACCCAGTAAAAATTTAGTGTTAAAAACCAGGTGGATAGACATAACCTATCCATTTCTGGAAGAGGGGAGGAAGAAAACAAAGTCTGTATTCTTTCTTTAGTCATAGATACAACCGCATGCAAGAAACAGAACTCATGGAATTCCCCATCTACACCTGGCAGCTCTGGGCAGCGTAAACGGAAGATTCAGCTGCTGCCATCCAGGCGAGGGGATCAGCTGACCTTGGTATGATCTTATCTCTCTACCCCCCTCCTCTGCCCCCACCTACCTCAATTTAGTTTTTCTAAGTCTTAGGAAAGCTAAATGCAGATTTCTTCCAGTGTCTTCTGATTGCCTTGATGTCTCCTTTTTCTCTTGGGTAGCCTCCACCTCCCCAGCTTGGTTATTCAATCACTGCTGAAGACCTAGACTTGGAAAAGAAAGCTTCATTACAATGGTTTAACAAGGTCTTGGAGGATAAGACTGGTAAGGAATACAGATCATTTTCACACTCCAGAGAGGATTTGTTTCCTTTGGTTTTATTTTCGTCTTTTTTATCTGAGAAATCCATTAGAGTCTTCGATGGAATATGTAAATAATGAACACTGAGATTGAGGGAAAGCATTTCTAAATGAGTTATATTGAGATCTTGAACATCCCTGTGTTCTACAATGTGCCACTGGAAAGAATTCCCAAACTAAGGAGGACAGTTAAATCTTCTTTTTCTTCCTTAGATGCTGCCTCAAACTCTGTAACTGAGAACCTGCCTACTACTCAGCCTTCTTTTACTTTTACCCTGCCTGCTACTGGGACTGCTTCCTCCCCAACCTCCCTCCCAGCCCCAAGCACTAACCCACTGTTGGAGAGCTTGAGGAAGATGCAGAATTCCCCGGGCCTGCCATCCTCCTCAGGTGAGTGGGAAAGCTTCCTTTAGCAGCCGTCCCCAACCTTTTTAGTACCAGGGGACCAGTGCTTCTATGAGAATCTAATGCCTGATGATCTGAGGTGGAGCTGAGGCGGTGATGATAGTGCTGGGGAGCTGCTGCAAATACAGATGAAGCTTCGCTCACTCACCTGCCGCTTAGTTCCTGCTGTGTGGTCCAGTTCCTAACAGACCAGTATCCGTGGCCCAGGGGTTGGGGACCCCTGCTTAGAGCATATAATGATATCAGCCTTTGTTGGGATTGAAGTATAAGCATCGTGCTTGTCAGTTGCTGGAAACTGTTAGGGTTGAACCTCCTCTGGCTGACCAAATCTGAGTTGGAGCAAACTTAAGTGCTTCAGGATTCTCTAATCAGGAAATTTTAGGGAGGGAGAGCTGGAACACTTAAAGCTGGAGAAGGCAGCTTAAATTTCGTAGTAAGACGGCTCTTAATTTGAAACCTAGTTTCTTAGCTGCTTTTAGCTGTCGTCATCTGTAAAATGAAAACAATGCTTACCTCATGAGGTGTTGCTAAAGTGTAAATGTGATCATATGGTTAAGATGTCTTGTCACATGCTTTTAGATCACAGGCACAAGATAATATTACTTTTCCCTGTAGGTTTCCAAGGGTCTGTTGATTGTTCCAGCCATATGCCGTCATGGCACTGCATATATACACAGTTCTATTACTGCACTTTATCATGTAGTAGTGTATGTTAGCTATCAGCCTGTCCTAGGGCTCAAGGACAGAAATTATCCCATTCATGGTTATAAGCTCTTCACTTGTACTTAGTACATGGTAGGCAAATATAGTAAATCTTTTTAGATAGTAAGGTGTATCTAGGTAATTAACTGGACTTGAGTTCAGGTGATTGGATTTTCCTTAGTTTCTACACATTTAACCCCAATTAAGCCAAGTTTTTATCCCTTCTATCTTCTTTATGATCTGTGAAAGGTAGAAATAATTTACATTTCCTTGATTTTAAGGCATGAATAAGGGCCTGTGGTATATAGGTTTAGTCATATTTGTTGACTGACTCTTAAATCCCTAGCATTGTGTGGGCACAGGGAGGATACAAAAGCAGTTGAATACCGTCACATCTGAAGTATTCAGAATTCACTTTCTCTGCTCTTCTTCCCAGAGTCTGCTGGAGTGACAACCACTGTGGCCCATTCGCCTCCGAAGACACCCGGCCTTCTAGGCCCTCTTGGCTCTTCACAGTCAGCACCCCTTCTAGGCACCTCTTCAGACTCCAAATCCACAGTCACTTTCCTGGGGCCGACCCCTGCTTCTTCCACAGTACCAGTCAGTGACACCACCAAGTCACCTCTGGCCCCTCAGGCTGAGACATCTGCTAAATCCCAAGCCCTGTCTGCCCCATCCCCCACCCCCAAGCAAAGTATTCTGTTGGGAATGCTGAGCACCCCACCTGCTAACCCTTCTGCCTCTGCAGCTCCTGCTGTGTCTTCAGCATCTCCCATGTTCAAGCCCATTTTTGTGGACCCACCTAAAAGTGAGAATGAGGGCCCCTTACCATCTAGCCCTTGCAAAGTCACAACCACAGCATCTTCCAGCTCTGCCCTCCCCACGACTACTAGCACCTCATCTGTCACTTTCACGCCTATCTTTAGCAGCATAGGGCCACCTACATCTGTGCCCCTGTCAACTCCCTTCTCCTTCAATCAAACAACTACTCCAGGCACAACCACAGGTGCCCCGCTCTTCACTGGCCAGTCCAGTGCCACCTCAACAATAGCATCCGTGACCACAACCAGCACCTCTGCAGACTCAGCTTTGAAGCCTGTCTTCGGCTTTGGTGTGAGCAACGTGACCAGCGCCATGAGCAGCATAACTAGCACCACCACTTCCACCTCCCAGCCTTTTCTGTTTGGGACTCCCACTGCCTCTGGTGCCAGCTTTACGCCATCCATGGGCTCCATATTCCAATTTGGCAAGCCACCTTCCATGCCTAGTTCAACAGCAGTCACCACCTTTTGCCAGTCCCTACCCAGTGCTGTGCAGACAGCCACCAGCAGCAGTAGCACCACCGGCTTTAGTGGTTTTGGCAGCACCCTTACAGCTTCGGCCCCAGTCACCACCAGCCAGCCTACGCTGACATTCAGTAGCACTACCACCCCAGCATTCAACATTCTCTTTGGCTCAAGCACCAAGGCCCCTCTCCCATCGTATCCAGGATCCAACCCCCAGCCTGCTTTTGGGGCCACTGATGGGCAACAGCAGGGGGCTACCAAGCCAACCCTCGCCCCCAGCTTTGGCAGCTCTTTCACTTTTGGAAACTCTGCAACCCCAGCCCTAACTGCAACTCCAGCACCAGCCCCAGCCCAGCCAGTCTTTGGCAGCACTTCGCAGACAGCTTTTGGTGGTTTGAAATCCACAGCCTCTGCCTTTGGCACGCCTGCCAGCACTCAGCCAGCCTTTGGCAGCACCACACCTGTTTTCTCTTTTGGTGCAGCCACCACCTCTGGCTTTGGAGCTACAACCCAGACCACTAGCAGCGGGACCAGTAGCTCAATGTTTGGCAGCACAGCACCATCACCCTTCACATTTGGGAGCCCAGCTGCCTCAGGTGGTGGTGGGGGCTTTGGGATCAATGTGGCTACCCCAGGCACCAGCTCCACTTCTGGATCATTCAGCTTTGGAGGACAGAGTGGGACCACTGGCAGCATAACCCCCTTTGGGGGATGCTTGAGTCAGAACAGCTTGGGCGCACCCAGCCAGAGCACACCCTTTGCCTTCAATGTGGCCAGCGCACCTGAGAGCAAACCTGTGTTTGGAGGTGAGATTAGGAATTGACTTGGTCTCTGTGCCAGGGCTTGTTGTAAGTGCCAGCAGAGTCTCCACTCTTTAGTTTACATAATGGTGGTGAAGAGACAGACATTAAATAGATATAGACACAATGTCAGGTAGCACAGGTAGCAATAAATGTCTTGATAAAGTAGAATGTGTAATACTGACTGTGGAGGAGTTACTTATGTAGTCAAGGAAGGCCTTTCTGAGGAAATCAGTTTAAGCCAGGACTATATGACAAAAGGGGTTATGAATATGGATGGATAGGTGTGTGAGAAAGTGTTACAGGAACAGGAGGTATTTTTTAGCACAAGGGCCCAAAGGCAGAAACAAGCTTGGTATGTTCATGAACAAAAAAAAGCAGAATGTGGCTAGAAGTTTAAAAGTGAAATGGTATAAAAATAGGTTGAGAGGTTGTCATAATTGAAAATCATTCATTGCAAAGGTTAAATGTTTGAAGTTATTTGCCACGTGGAAGATGAATTCTAAGTTTTGATATTGATAGCTTCTATTTTCTTGATTAAATATGAGAGGTCTTCGGGAGTGGATTAGGGTGAAACGTGTACATAGGAGAGGGCCTCGTGAGTCATTTTGGAGCATAGAAAAGGAATGTAATAAGTGTAACATAATTGTCAGGCAGTTTTGAGGGTTGGCAAATTGTGGTTGTGAATTTAAAGTGAAGCCATTTAGCAGTGTTGTCTTTTTTCCTCCAGAAACATTTAGTCATTGAGGTGTAAATCTAAAATAAATGGATAGCTGGTAAAACCCACCTTGCTTAAACTCAGGCAAGTATAACGGGGGGGGCAGTGGACTTAGAGGTCTTGGTGAGGTTAAGGAAATGCAAGAGTACTAGAAACAGCTGAGCTGAAAGACTGCATGCAATACTTGTAAGATTTAGGAGCTAGAGCAAGGTGTGACCATAGGAATGAGTGGCGGAAGTTGGGGAGAAAAGATTGTCAAGGTCAGGGTCTCAGGGAGCAAGATACCTACCCCACATCAGACCAAGACAAGTGCACGTGAGACAGATTCAGCCTTTCCTGAGAGATGCTCTAGGGAAAGCAGTGTCAGTATTAGGTGGTGGGATTCACTGAGGGCAAGAGAATTTGCTGATGACTGAGTTCCAGTGGGCCCCATGGGCAGATCAGGGGACCAACAGAGTGGAGCCTCCCAAGTGATGGTAAATTTGGTGGGAGGCTCAGGTTTCTGGAGGGGAGTGGACAAGTAAACAGCAAAGAGGCATAATGTGATTAGTCTTGATAGAAGGGAGGTGACCTGATCAAGCTGGGAGGTGGGACACCCACTGACTGTACCCCTCTGCTGTGCTTTGGTAGCCAAGAGAATGCAGAAGCTATACTCCTTAGGTGGCAAGAAGGCAACACTGAGAGGCTTTTTCTCTGTCATAGGACATTTAGGCGGGAGACAGGCTCACCTGGTGCACCATGTGTTAATTATCCTGTACAGCTCCATATAATGGGTGAACCAGTGGTCCAGGGCTAAAGTGTCCCGTGGGGAGTGCCCCTACAGAGCAGACCTCTCAAGGTTCATTACCATCTGCTTTGATGCCCTCTGCTCAATGGCCTAGTCTCTACAGTTCTCTGCTCTCTTCATTCTAGGTACCTCCACACCTACCTTTGGTCAGAACACCCCTGCCCCTGGGGTGGGCACATCGGGCAGCAGCCTCCCCTTTGGGGCATCCTCAACACCCACCCAAGGCTTTGTTGGAGTTGGACATTTTGGTAAGGGGGGGGTGGGGTGGGGTGGGGTGGAGTGGAGTGGCAGGTTCCTTCCTGGCTGAGGCCCTCTGGAGAACATCAGGGTCATAAGTATGAGAAAGATGTGGCCTGGCTGGGAGTCCCACACAACCAAGGTTTGGAGTTGGCAGCAGAGATCAGAGAGGAACCATTTGGGGCAGTTTCCCAGGTCACTGGGAAGCCAGGTAAAAATGCCTTCCTGGGCTTCTCCCAGACTATGATTCTGGGGTTTTGCCATTTAATAGGTCACTCCTCAAATGCAGTTGATAACAGCAGAAGCCCTATTCAAGTGCTCTGAGTTCTGTTGGCCCAACTTTCCGGAGATTGGGGCACCCAAAGAAGTGTTCTCAGGTAGCAGATGCTCTGATGGGATCTTGTTGAATCTTTCCAGGATCGGCGGCCCCTTCATTTTCCATTGGTGCAGGATCCAAGACCTCAGGGGCTCGACAGCGACTGCAGGCCCGAAGACAGCACACCCGCAAGAAGTAGCCTTTGTCCCTTGCCCTTCATTCCCCCTACCCCTTTCCCAAATCTGGACCTCAGCATCTGCTAGGAAGAGCCTCTGACTTGTCTAGTTCCATAAAGCAAACCTACCCGAGACCTCTGGCTTCAGCCACCAGGGAAGTAGTAGCAGCCCTGGCAGCCAATTCCCTTTCCTGGAGGAAGCAGAAGCCTCAGGCCTCCTGGGGGAGAGGGTGGTAGGATGTGGCAGGGCAAAAGCCTGATCCTTTACTTGAACAGTTGCCTGGAGAAAACTAAAGAAACAGCTGTACATATTGTCCACTTCCCTGACTTGTTTAGTGTATAAGCTTAGCCAGGGACCCTCCCTTCCTATCTACCCGCTCCCCACCCCCAGGCCATCTCTGCCAGAGGGTAGGAGGTAGAGCCCTGCCCACTTGCCCCTCTAGTATACATTTGATGGGATTGGGGGAAATGGATTATCCCTAAAGCTTTACCTTGCTTGGCTTGGCTATAAAAGGTGGTTCTCCTTTGGTCCCTTTAGGGGACTATTCCCCATTTCTTGCTGCTTTGTCCCTCACTGGTTCCTTGTAGGATCTATTCCTTTTTAAAAAATCTTGAATCTAGCTTTGCCTTGGAGATCCCAGTGGGTGCTGCTTCTGCTGTTCCACTTCCTCCTGCCAAGTCTGAGTCAGTGTTTAATTCCCAAACCTGCCAGTTTGGCCCCTAAAAGCTTGGTGGCTCAAGACTGTTAGCCTGGCAGATATAGGGGTGATCCTTTGCTCCATAGAGGGAAACTCTTGGAAGCAGGCAGGATGCCCACTGCTGCTTTCAGCTGCCTCCTCGCTCAAGCTCCCTGCTGGCCTCATTGGGCACGTCTGCCTCTCCAGGATTGTATGTTTAAAGCCTTGTCCTGTGTTACTTTGTCTGATGCTTATGTCTATTGCTCTTTGAATCGAGTTTGGAGGAAGAATTGAATTGTATGAGTGGCGGCATGTTGGTAGTGCCGGACTTAACTGTTTCAAGTTTCTGGGACTTAAGCTAATTGAATGTGGAAAGTAGCACCACTTTATGGCTACAAGTGCCGACTCCTAGATTTTCAAATGGTGTTTGACTTTTAAGGGCTGGCAGCCCTGGAGGATGGGGCTAAGGGGAAGCAAATATCTCTTCTCTCTGCTGTGTGTCTCCCACCTTCCTGACCTCACAGGAGGCAAGATCACCCCTAGCTACATGTTAGAAAACCCAAATTAACAACCCATACTTAGTTTTTTTCCCCTTCCCAACAGCATGTCCAGCCCTCCCTTTTCTTCCTTTGTTCCAAAACCACATACCCCAGGCCCAGGAGCCTTGCTGCCATGCCCATCTTTGGGAGAAGTATGAATGCGTATGTCTAAATTAAAAGAAAAAATATTTAAACATTTTTTAACAAAATAAATTTATTTTTGTATTTAAGCTAAATTGCCTTTTAAATTCCTTCAAGCTTGGTTCACTGAGGTGTTAAGTATAAATGCTATTGACTAGGAATTAGCCTGTATAGTTAAGTTATGCCTGTGTGAAGAAGAGGCTCAAGCGCTGTCCCGGGCAGCTTTCCTGAGGGACTAGAGCTACTTCTGGACACAGTATATAAAAATGTAATTCTTACTTTATAAATAATGTGACATTAGATTAACTAGTCCTCCTCCCCCCTTCGTGACTGAGGTTGAATGTTTTGTGGCAGGAGACTGTTCCTCCCTAACCCCAAAAAGAGCTCTGTTAATACTTAACTGTCTGTGGAGCTAAAGAGGGGGCCTGAACCTCAAGTCCCAAATACTTACTAGGATTGGAGGGGTGGGGTGGGGCATGGGCCTAGAAATCAAGCTTCTACCTATACCTTACGTAAGGTAGACCCTCTTAGTTTTAGTACTCTGAGCTAGTTTACCTCAGTTCCACAGGCAGGACAGTTGGTCCAGCAACTCCCGGAAGAGGGTGTCCTGGCACCGCCTGAGTATGAGTGTGTGAGTGAGTATGTGTACATGTACGTGCACTGGACAGGAACGGGAGGCTGGGACTTTCCATTACAAATACTTAATTCCTGTGAGTCTAGTTGGAATCTTTAGTGTGAATGTGAGATTTTTCTCCTTGCTTATGTCATTAAGAATTAAAAAAAAACAACTGTGATCTATTGTAGACCATGTCCTGCCTTTTATTTTTGTGGGCAGGGCAGTACTTCTCTCACCAGCAAGAACACCGCACTGGGAAGGGACCCAAAGGACTCGGAAATCCACTGTCTTTCCAGCTGGAGAAACAGGGTTACTAGTTTCCTTCCTATAACAATAAAAAGAAAACCTTTCAAAAACAAGACTGCTGCCTGGGGCTGAGGACCCAAGGCTAAGCTGAGGGGAGAACTAGTGTCTTCCTTTCCTCCCACCCAAGAAGTCAAAGCTTTGAGTGCCTACTATATGCAAGGCAGCGTATTAGGAGCAGCTGCTGCTTTACACCGCCTCTTCTTTCTCTTTGGGGCTGGGCTGGGTCTAAGCTCTGGTGCTGATTCTTTGGCCTGTGAGACTGAGCTAGAAGAAAAGTACAAGTTAGATGTGTCCCAATCTTTCAGCATCTTTCCACTAGATCCCCAACTTACCTTGGCACCTCTACCCGTTCTAGTACAGCAATGAAGAAGCCACCAGTGAGTGTGGTCTCAGGGGAGGCCCGGAGGCAGTGTTCGGCCCCTGGAAAAGTGCTAAGGCCTCGATGAGGCCATGAGGGTAGAACAGGAGCTAGCCTGTGGAGAAGAATTAGCAAAGACTTCTAGGTAAAACAAAGCAGCCCCTATTCCCAAGACCCTGGTAGAAACCCACTACCTGAAGGTTCCTGAGCTCTGCTGTAGGGCATCCTGGACCACATCTTCATTCTCCTCTTGACAAAGGGAACATGTGGAGTAGACAAGACGCTGCAGAGAGGGGAAAGTGAGCGCATGGCACAGCGCGCGCTGCTGGAACCCTGCCAGGGCATGCAAGCGTTTCTTGCTAGGTGTACCTGCCCCAGACTCCTCCAGCTTTCTGGTCAACATACCTAAAGAAGAGACTGAATTTAGAGACACTTTATTTCATACAGAAATCCCCACTTTACAAATGAGAACATTTTCCCAGGGTCACAAGATAATTTGAGTCAGAACTAAACCCAAGGCCAAAATGAATTGCAACCCCTTCTACTCTAAGATTGCTTCTCTGGATCTATGGGGTCTCTTGGCCACAATTTCTCCCCATCTCACCAGAGCCGCTACAAGAAGGATCCAGCAAGATGTACTGGACCTGACGATAACGCTGGTCTGAGGGTGAGACTGCCAGGAAGTCCTCTTCTGCTAGCTGGCAGCAAGAGACTCCAGCCCGAGCCAGGAGAGTAGCCATAGATGCCAGCCGCTTAGCATCTAGGTCAAAGGCAAAGATCTTCCTAGGGGAGAGGGCAGAGTTAAGATAAAATAACATGTAAATGGCCTACAAGGGCTAAGGGATTCACATCTCACACCTGCAACCTATTGGGAAGCTTAGCTTGGGGCTATACTGTGAACTATCCTAGGTCCAGAAATACTTAAAGGAAAATCTTCCTTTCAGCCTTCAGACCTATTGGAAGAATGAGTTCTTTATTTCTTCTTAACAAGTACAGAATCAGACCTTATTTCCTTTCTCTGTCTGACCATGACACTCACCCTTGGTTCTTCAGAAGAGCAGCCAAGTGACTGGTTTTATTGCCTGGGGCAGCACACGCATCAATGACATGGGAACCTGGGGGCGGATCCAGCAGCATGGCTGGAAGACAGCTAGCCTGGCGGGGCAGAATATAATGGCTGGGTGAAGAGACTCCAGGTCCATCACTCCCACACATTCTTCCCTCTTCTACCCACATTCCCTACCTTGTCTTGTAGAATGAGGTGACCAGCTTGGTACAGTGGATGTTCATGCAGATCTGTTTGGGCAGGAAACACAAGCAGCTCTGGCAACAAGGGATCCAGAAGAAAACACTTCCCTCTGAGGGCCCTTAGGTCCTCAAGGCTGCCAAAGAATAAGAACTATTCATTCACCATTTTCAGAATTCTTCTATGCCGGGCACCAGGCTGGGCATTTCACGTTACCTCACTTTAACTGTTCATTCATGCAACAAATATTTAAGACTGCTATGAAGAAATAAACAGAGTGATATAACAGGCAGCAGTTAAGAGAATGTGTTCTCAGGCAAGACTGGTTTCAGGATCCCACCTTGGCCATTTACCAGTGGTGAGAGCATGGGAAGTGCCTTCATCTCAGCCTGTTTGCAATTCTGAAAAATGGTAGTTGTGAGAATTAAATGAGTTAATCCATGTAAAATACTCAGAAAAATACATGGCACAAGTTAGGTACTCAATAAATGTCAGCCATTGCTAAAACTTAACCTCAGGAGAGATTACTACTTTAGGGAGGGCTGGAGGGTTAAGGGGGCTACAGGGAGGTTGAGTGCTGAGCTTATTCCTGATGGATGAGGACTTAGTTACATGAGCTGGGGTGCAGGCAGTGTTCACTGTGCAAAGAAGCACTGTCCACTCCACCTGACCCCCACAGAAACAGGCCTAAAGAATAAAGTCTCGGTTCAGAAAGCTATCAAGTGGCAGAGCTGGAATTCAAACCTAAACACAGCCATTCTCTACTACCCTGGTCTCCAAGCAACATGCTAGATAGAGACAAAGGAGGAACATCTAAAACCGGGGAAAGGGAAAGAGCAGAGGCAGCTTCCCAGAGTTGTCAAAGGACAGAACAAGAAGGAGTGAGTCCAGGGAAGCGGAGAAGCACCCAGGCAGAGAGCAAGCACTACGGGAACACTAGGTACATGGAATGCCATGGCAGATGGGCTTGGAGAGAAAGCAGGGTGCACAGCACAATGGAGCGCCAAGAAAGGGTTTTCAGCAGTGGAGTAATGCATCGGAGTAGGTTTCAGAGTTTTCTGGGGCCAACCAAATTAGGAGATTCTTCTGCCAATTATGATATGAAACGATGAATACCTAAACCTACGTAATGTCCAGGAGGATGAAAAGGAGTGGATTTAAGAAAGATGCCGAAGTCAGAGTAGTGAATGACGAGGGAGAGGAGGAAAGCATCTAGGATGACTCAGTTTCTGGTTTGACCAACTGAGTGCATAACTGTAATATTTCTTAGGTTAAAAGAGGAAATGCAGGAGATACAAAGTTCAAAGATGCAAGGATGGTTCAACAAATCAATGTGACACATCACATTAAAAGATAAAAATCATATCTCAACAGCTGCAGAAAAAGCATTTGAAAAAATTCAACATCCATTAATGACAAAAACTCAACCAAGTCAGTATAGAGGAAATATACCTCAACATAACAAAGGCCACATAGGACAAGCCCACAGCTAACATAATGATGAAAAGCTGAAAGCTTTTCCTCTAAGATCAGGAACAAGACAAGGCCACTTTATTCAACACAGTACTGGAAGTCCAAGCCAGAGCAGTTAGGCAAAAAAAGAAATAAAGGTATCCAAATTGTAAAGGAAAAAGTAAAACTGTCACTATTTGTAAATGACATATATATAGAAAACCTGAAAGACTACACCAAAAAAACTTTTAGACCTAGTAAACAAAATCAGTAAAGCTGCAGGATACAAAATCAATATGTAAAAATGTTGCATTTCAATGCACTAAAAATGAATTATCAGGAGAAAATTTTTTTTAATCTCATTTACAAGTGCATCAAAAAAGAATAAAATACCTCAGAATAAATTTAACCAAAGAGGTGAAAGGCCTGACCTGTACACTGAAAACTAGTAATGAAAGAAATTGAAGACACAAATAAATGGAAAAATATTTTAAGCTCATGATTCAGAGCAATCCCTATCAAATTTCAATGACATTTTTCATAGAAATAAAACAAACCATCCTAAAATTTATATGGAGGCACAAAAGACCCAAATAGCTAAAGCAATATTCAGAAAGAACAAAGCTAGAAGCATCATATTCCCTGATTTCAAACTATACTACAAGGCTATAGTAATCAAAAAAACCCATAAAAACACATAGATCAATGGAACAGAAGAGAGAGCCTAGAAATAAACCCACACATATATGATCAATTTATGACAAAGGAGCCAAGACTGTATAATGGAGAAAGGATAGTCTCTTCAACAAATGTGTTGGGAAAACTGGACCACTCTTATACCATACCCCAAATTCCACTCTAAATGGATTAAAGACTTAAATATAAGACCAGAAACCATAAAATGCCTAGAAGAAAACACAGGCGGTAAGCTCCTTAACATTGGTCTTGGCAATGATTTGGGTTTGACACCAAAAGCAAAGGAAACAAAAGCAAAAATAAACAAGTGGGACTATATCAAACTAAAAAGCTGCTGCACAGCAAAGGAAACTATCAAAATGAAAAGGCAACCTACTGAATAGAAGAAAACATAAGTCATATCTGATAAGGATAATATCAAAATATATAAAGAACTCATAAACCTCAATAGCAAAAAACAATTCAACTTAAAAATGGGCAGAAGATTTGAACAGACATTTTTCTGAAGACATACAGATGGCCAACAGGTACATGGAAGGATGCTCAACATCATTAATCATCAGGAAAATGCAAATCAAAACCACAATGAAATATCACTTCACACCTATCACAAAGGGAATTATCAACAAAGATGTGAAGAAAAGGGAACCCTTGTGCACTGACGGTGGAAATGTAAATGGTGTAGCCACTGTGGGAAACAGTATGGAGGTTCCTCAAAAAATTAAAACCAGAACTACCATGTGATCCAGCAATTTCACTCTGAGTTTTTATCTAAAGGAAATGAAAACACTAATTCAAAATGATACAGCACCCCTATGTTCACTGCAGCATTATTTACAATAGCCAAGACATTATGTCCGTCAATGGAATAAAGAAAATGTGGTATGTGTACCTACACACAGTAGAATAATTTTTTTCATTGTTAATAAAAACATGTATTTTGCCTGAAATCTGCATCATGACAAGTTACCCTGGGGTTTATAGATAGTGTGTCCATCTCAAAAGTGGTTCTGGGGATTAGGGATCCAAACAAACAGGCAAGAGTTGTGAGGGAGGAAGGGGGCACAGCAGGAGTGTATTTCAATCCTTTCTTAAAGGCAGCAGAGCATTCTGAGTCACTGAAAACCTGTGCAGATGGGGTTTCTAAAACAAATACTGTACTGTGAGCTTAAAGAAGGGGCAGGATAAGGACCCTGAAAATACAGGGATATTTTACTGTGGCAGGGAATGAGGAGGCTCTGAGAGTTACTACTTTTAATGCCCTCAGGCCCAGGACCTGATACTCAAAGGAAACCATGTCAAATCTTAAATTATTTCCCTGCTCATAAAGAGGTGCTAGTACCTCTGGAACCAGACCGTGAAGATACCGTGCTGATTATTCCCAAGTTCCTATTCTATGGCCCACAGCATACTAAAATAAAGGGGAAAAAAAAGGTCAGAGGATAGTGGCTTGTGTTCACACAGTGGAGTATCATTCAGCCATAAAAAAAAGAAATCTTGCCATTTGGGACAACGTGGACTGACCCTGAGGACATTATTCTAAGTGAAATAAGTCAGATAAAGACAAATACATGATCTCACTTATATGTGGAATCTTAAAAACAAAAAATTAGCTCACAGATACAAAGAACACATTTGTGGGGGGAGGGGTGGCAAAATAGGTGATGGGGGCCGAAAGGTACAAATTTCTAATTATAAAATAAGTCACGAGGATGTAATAGCAGTCGAAAGGTGCTAAGAGAGTAAATCTTAAAAGTTCACATCACAAGAAAAAAAATTTTGTTGTGTATAGTGGAGGGTGTAGTAATCATTTTACAATATATACAATATATTCAATATGCAATATCAAATCATTACATTGTCACTTGAAACTAATGTTACATGTCAGTGATACCTCAGTTTAAAAAAAGAATGCTGCAAAATAATCCAATAACTTGTTTAAGTATATTTTTTGGAAGGATTACTTTTTAATCTTGAATTCTGAATAAATGTGCTTTTACAACAAAAAAAATGGTGCAAAGTTCAGGAGGATTTCCCACATGTGGCAATGTGAAACACTGACATCAACCTGAGAGTGAGGACATAGAAGTCGAGACTGGGATATGGGAATCATGAGAAGTAGGAGTTTGAGCTAGAGAAGATACTGAGAGATACATTAGAACAATGTTGATGGGACTCCCAGGACAATCAATGTTTAAAGGATGGAAGAAGACAAGTCTTGGAAGAGAATATAGAAACTGCTGTAAAAATAGAAAACGGGAGTCACAACCACCAGCCTTTCTACTTCCTATGTTCCCCCAGTGCCCCCAGGTAACTCCCTAGATGAAGGCAGCCAGGCAGGGTCCTAAACTCACCTTGAAGCCCGACCCTGGTAGGAGAAACCTTGTCTCTTGAAATAATCAATTGTATCATCAGAGCAGGTCTTGAGAGTGTTCACCCGCACAAATCGAGGCACCTGGGAGACTAGGAAGCAATCAGCCGTGAGTGGACAGGTACATGGCCCTCTCCTCCAAGGGCTTGATGATTACCCACCACCCCCACAACTCAGCTTACCTAGGCCAGGCCTGCATCCTACTTCCAACAAGTCCTCATTCCGACTCACACCTCGATGAACCTTGAGCCGGGCCAACTCAGCCTTAAGCCTTGCCTGGTGCCGTTTGAGCAAAGGCTTCCATCGGCCCCCACCCCCTCTAAAGCCTCTTCCCAACAACAATTCATACACCAGCACCTGGGGATGCAGAAACGAAAAAACCTTAAGCATTAATACCTTCAAACGCCATAGTGTTGGTGCAGGAAGGGCTAAACAGACCACCTGTCCAGACATTAACAGGTAATAGTGAGGTCCTTGTCCAAGAACACACAAAATTAATGGCAAATCAGGATTTGAACCTGATGTCTTGCTTCTTAGTCCTGAACCATTTCCACATGGCTGCTCACTAGCAGAGCTATGGATCTCATCCCTCCTCGTCAACATCACCCTTCTGTTTTACCTAAAGAATCCCTGCCATTGCTACTTCGTACTTTTGTTCTTTTTTAGGCCTCGAAATTAAAGCATTTTCATCCTACTCCAATTAATAACTCAGCAATGGGTTACTTGTCCTCATTTCAGGGGAACGACTAACGTCACATAGTGGGCCATATGGAGTCCGTACAAAGTTAGAAGGGGCTCACTGCCCTGCCCCGCCCCACCCTACTCAGCCCATCACCTTGGCCAGATGAGGCCGCAGCTTCTCGGCGCGGAGGAGGCCGGCGCTGGCGATCACGGCATCCAGCACGGCGGCATAACGCTGCGTCTCGCACACCAGCGCGTACAGCTGCTTCACGTTCTGCGCACGGCCAACAGGACACAGGCTGAGAGCGGGGCCGGGCCCAGGCTAGTTCCCCTCACTTCCCCCACGCCCGGGCCGGATCCCCGCTACCTGGAATCTGCTGGCGTACACCAACCCTTTGATGGATCCCTGGCGACTCTCCACGCCCGCCAACACAGCAGCCGCCGCCGAATACAGCGCCATGCTCCGCTTCCGGGTGCCTTTACAGCTCTGTCGCGAAGCGCGCTCCGTTCTGCGCCTGAACTTCTGGGGTCAAAGGGCACGGAGGTTCCGGACCCGGAAGCTTCCGTGCTAATCAGAGTCCCCCAAGGCGTGTGTCGGTTCAGTCTCCTGATAGGGTGAGGAGGCCGACGCTGGGAACGTATTTCTCCACTTTTTGGTAGCTCTTCGTTTTTTTTTCTTTCAATCTTTGCCAATCTGATAGGCAAACAGTGAGATTTTACTGCTGTTTTTATTTAATTTCTATTGAGGTTGACTATATTATGTTTATTGGTCATTTGTATTCTTTATAACATGTTAATGTCTTTCACTCACTCTTATACCATCTTACGCTTAGTACCCTTTATGTATTAACACCATATACTCTTAAGTATTGCCATTTTTTTTCTCCTTTATTGTTGCTTTTTAATGTCGTTAATAGTTGCTTTGGACAACATGATGTTTTCATTTTTAAAATTTTTCCTTTAATGGTTTTTGCCTTTGGTGTCACATTTGGAAACCCTTTCACACCTACAATGTAGAAATCACTATGACTTCATTTTTTTCACACTTAAATCTTTAATAAATTTAGAATTAAGTTTGGCACATGATATGAGGAAGGGCTCTAACTTTGTTTCCAAATGGGTAGCCTTTCATGTATTTATTGTAGTGATTCATTTATAGGAGTGTTTCCCCAGCCTGACCCTTGGGAGGACAGGGATTGTGCAGTAGTTGTCTGTGTCCCAGTACCCATGTAATTATTGGTACATAATAGGTTATTATGTACACGTGTATCTCAAGCATTCTAGTATGCAGGCCTCTGTGGGCTAGAGTATCCCACTCATATGTTCTTCGTATTGCTAACAGCATGTTGTCAAGCATTTTGCAAGACGGTTGACTCCAGTCTACATTAAAATTGCTAAGTAGTCTAAAGGTTTAACCAACTCCTTCTGTAGCTCCAAGTTAGTTAATAAGTGATCTTTTAGTGGAACCCCTCCTCATCCCTAACATCAAATCACGTCCTCTATTTTATTTTCTTCATAGCACCTATTATATATGATTATGATTTATTCCATCTCCCCAGCTAGCTCCATGAGGGTAAACCTTTGTCTCTCTTAGCACTCATCTTTCTTTATCAGGTAGACCAGTGTTTCTCAAAACAAGGACATAATAAATATCTGTTGAATGAATAGAACATAAATTGATGTAGTGCTGGACAACTGGTTGTGACCCATCCTAAAACAGTCCCCCCTCCTTTGAGTAGGTAACAGGTGCACCAGTGTTAATGCAAATCCACAGTTTATTCAGATTTCCTTAGTTTTTTAGCCAGTGTCCTTTTTCTGTACCAAAGCTATTACAGTACATTCAGTTGTCATGTCTCCTATGGTTCCTCTCGGCCTTCATAGTTTCTCATACTTTCCATGTTTTTGATGACAGTGATGGTTTTGAGTCCTGGTTAGTGTTTTGCAGAACGTCCCTCTATTGGAATTTGATGTTTTGTGTGTGTGTGTGTGTGTGTTTTTTTTTTCATGATTAGCATTATGGGTGTTTGGGAAGAAGACCAGGCTTGAGGAACAAGGGAGGAGTGACAGAAAGAAAGGGCCACTTGCCAGAAGTCTAGTATAGGAAAGCTGCCATCCCATAACCCAGCAGGCAGAAAACCAGGAAAATAAATACCTCAAACTCCCTCTCCTGCCCTGGGATCTCCTGCAAGTCGCTCCCATCAGCTGAGCCCAAAGGGAAGCCAGAGCCTTTTGCATTCTATCGGGGCCAGCCTCCCAGGACGCAGAGCAGGATGGAGAAGGATGGAGAGTGAATATAGAATTGTGACAGTCTTCAGCCCAGTCCTGGGACTGAAGGAAAAGCTGTATAACCAAAAAACCAGGTCTGAAAGGTGTCAACCACACAGTGGCCAAGGCCTGACAGATTCAGTCAGTAAAGATACGACAAATACCATTTGATTCAGTTTATTTACATAGACAGCAGAAGGAAGATTAGCCAAAGGTGCCAGCTTCATGTCGTCCTTGTTGCACACACCAAAAAGGATGACATGGAAGTCAAAGGGCTGGTAATTGCAACATGAGTTGTGGGATATCCTGTTTGTGAGGAGCCAGTTCTAGATGCAGCTAAGCTGTTTTATAGTCTGCACCTCTATTCAGAGGGAGGTGGAGCATAAAGCCTTATATTTCATCAACGCCTGGGAGGTGATGTCTCTCAACAGTCTCCAATGGGATGAGGAGGTGAGTGGACATGACCTTGAGGCAGCACCTCACAAGCCTCCCATCCTCTGCCATTCCTAGACTGTCACTCAGATAGGCTGTTGGTCAAGCCTTTGCCCTTTTGGCCCATGTGGATACATGCCAGGGCACCAAGGGAGAGCTTTTCCCCATAGAAGGCTCTTAGGTGGCTCCACAGACCTCACTGGCATGAAGTTGGGATCTAAAGCATCAGGTCTCTGGTGACTCAACCCCAACCATTCTTTCTCTTCCAATTTTCAGATTCTTGGGAGAGAATTCAACTGCCCCAGCCTTGGTCTGGGGTGAAAGTCAACTGTGGCCAGGGGCAGGCTCACCATGAACAGACATGGGCTCCGGGCCTACCCCCATGTGCCCAGCAGCTTTCAGGGGCAGGCTGCACCCCCATCTGGCCCCTACTTGCTTCTGCTTTGAATTAGTGTCATTTTCATCTCATCTGAAGTATGAGAAGTCGAGAGAGGTCTTTAAGGACAGAGTAGTGACAGAGTGGTTCAGGTGACTTTTAACTATAGACTAATGGGCAGTGGGTGGAAACAAGCTGTGGCCCCACCAGAGGTTGGGGCTGCTTTAAAAGACCCAACCATAAAGCAGTATGTACGTACAGCAATTAATATTTGCAAATCACTTAAAAAGCTGGAAAATTAAGCAGAAAGCATGGTTAGAAGGGACCAAGGGAAGCCCAGCTTGACTCATGGACACTAGGGCTTAGTTCTGCTGGTTGATAAGCAGATTAATAATCTGACAATAGGTTAATAAACACCCCTGGCTGATGGGGGACTATAGTCCTTTTCTCCCTATCTTTAAATGTTTCCAGGGACACACAGGCATGAAGAACTACCCAAACAGTAAATACGTCATCTCTGCTTCCTGGACTCAACAGAATCCTCAGGAGTAACTCTATAGCTTGGTGGGCTGTGGGGGGTTGAGGTGGCTGGGCCCACTGGGTGGGGGCAGCACCATGGGCAGTGAGTTGCTGCCCCGTTCGTGCCAGCATGTGTCCAGGATGGGGTAGAGCTTGCCCTGGAAGTCTGCCTGGAATGTGTAGAGTGGCCTCAGATCATCTGGGCGGTCAGCATCAAAGAAGGTGAGCTCTCCCTGCTCATAGTGCAAATAGACGCCAATGCGGTGGGGGTGGCTGGCCACAGGCAGAGGCACCCTTGGGCAGCAAAAGGCTTCATACACCCGGCCCTCCTTCAGGCCGATGAGCCATAGGCCATGCTCTGGGGACTTGCTCAGCTTGCCCTTGCGACTGGCTGTGCCCTTGATGACCCCCAGGCGCCAGTCACTCTTGCTACCCACCACCACCTCCCAGTAGTGGCGGCCACAGGAGAAGCCTCGGCTGGCTAGGACACAAGTACTATAGTCAAAGCGTTCAGGCTGGCTGGCATGTCGTTGGGCCAGTAGCCCACATTGCACCACTGTGTTGCCTTTGGAGAGCTCCAAGAGAGGGTGGGCAGTGGCAGGATCCAGTTTGAGAGACTCCGGGGCTAGGAAATACCAGAGAAAAGATGTTTTCAAGCCACACAGAAGGTAGCAGACCCTGTCCCAAAAGAGGTTGATTGGAGGCCCTGAGCTCCTCGGGAGAGGAACTGTGTAGGCCTCATTTCTGGATCCTAAGGTCCTAGAAGGGACCGGGCACAGAATAGGCACCGTAAGGATGTTCATGTAAAAAAAATGATTCCTGAAGGTTGGGAAAAATAAATAGCTGTGAGCCAAGGCCTTCTGGTGAGGAACATGGTGCACATCTGCCTAAGGCAGAGGTGCTGATGGAAGGACCTGGAAGATAGCCTGTCATTTGTGCTCCACAGCTAAACTCTCCAGGTTTTCTGGAAAATCCAAAACAAAATTATTTTTTTGATACCCTAGCAGTTTATTTGAGGACAAACTATCCCAACTAACCTCTTTGCTAGCTGCCAGCTGATCAGTTTACACCAAAAACGTGCAAACAACACATGGTTGAGAGATTGTGTGTGTGTGTGTGTGTGTGTGTGTATGTGTGTGTGTGTTTTAATACCTGCAGCACCTGGTCTTCCTAGGTGGTCTCCCATCCAAGTACTAACCAGGCCTGACCCTACTTAGCTTCCAAGATCAGACGGGATCGGGCACGTTCAGGGTGGCATGGCCGTAGACTATCTGTGGTTTTTTTCTCTCCCCCTTTTTCTCTTATATAAACTGTTTTTGTCTTTGTTGGCTGAAATCAATCTGTTGATCTCCTTTATGTGAAAGTAATGAAGGAGTTAATTAAATTAGTTCTCTTGATAGAGCAATAGCTATATTTATAAGCACTAAACTATACACATACATATATATGTATGTTTATAAATAGGCAGCCTAGCAAGGTGGGTGTTAGTAGCCCCTCTTTACAAATGAAGAAACCGAGGCTCAGAAATTACACAAGTCGCCCTGGTTAATAGACGATGGAGCTGAGCTTGAACCCAGGCTGTTTGGTGGAACTCCACTCCTGTGCTCTCAAGCCTCCTCTCTAATGTCAGCAGCCCTCAGGAAGGATAGGTTGGGTTCTCACCTGGCAGAACCTTGCGGAAGAGCCTTTTCCACACAGTCAGCTTGATGTCGGCCTGGTGGAGGCCTGGCTTGAAGGAGATGGGGCTGAATGTACCTTCCAAGGGCCGGACCTGCTGCAGCTCTGCTCTGGGGGGCAACAGTTGATAGTGATGGTGGAGCTGCATCCTGTGCGCCCCACCCCTGCACCCACATGCAAGTCGAACCAGACTACACAGCTCGGAAGGCTGTGCACTCTAGATGCCCATCAGTTCCTCCCCTCTACCCCCTCTCAGAGGATCTGTCTTCCTGGAAGGGAAAATACATTGATGTTCCTCAATTGTAGGTCTAGGACCAGCAGCATCACCTGAAAACTTGTTAGAAATGCAAATTTTTTTTGGTCCCACCCTAGAGCTGCTGAATCAGAAACTGATTACTGGGGCCCAGTGATGGTGTGTTAGCAAGCCCTCCAAGTGGTTCTGATGCATGCTAATGTTTCGAGACCACTTCTCTACCTTGTAACTCTTTGTGCAGAGCCAGTTAGATACTCTGTCCTTTCATTTAAACCAATGCTCCTAACCAAATTGTCCCTAAATGCAGTCCATTCCCACAAGCTGTAGTGCAAGTGTGAAGCACCCTCATTATGGCTATTACCCACCTCTCCCACCTCATTTCCTGTGTCACCCGGTGTCATACTTCACAGCCCAGCAATACTGAACTTATTCCCAAGTCCACACACTACTTTGCCCTTTCATGTACTTGCTTGCCTGCCAAATGCCTGTCCTCCCCCTTCTCAGCTGTCCACCCAGGCACAGCTTTGCCAATCTCTCCCTGCCCCACAGTCACCACCTCCTCTGTGTTATTTCTGCAGCTTGTGTGAACTTCTGTTCTAGGTACCCATAGTGATGTAACCGTAGTTTACTGTCTGCCTCCCACCAGTCTGCAAAACCCCTAAAGACAGGGACATGACTGCATCTCTGTTTCCCCTGGGCCCAGTACAGAGCCAGATGTGGGCAGCTGCTCCCGAGACACTGGTGCAACTGAAGGGAGGAAATGGTGGAGAGGAGATGCCTGTGCCCACAGCCACCTGACCCATGCTGAAAGCTCCCTCCCAAGTTATTACCTGGAGGCCATGGAGTGGTACTTCTGGAAGACAAGAGAGAGGTGGGTTAGGGCATGGCACAGGCTATGCAAAAGTCGTTATGAGTAGAAGCCTCTGAGGGCTTTGACATGGGGCACACTCCCTTGCCCACTCACCCGGATGAACTCATGGTGACTCTCGTTACCAAACTGCTCCAGCACATGCCCAACTTGGACCAGCCGCTCCTGCTTGCCCTGGGCCTGCTCCAGCTGCATGTCCAGTGAGGCCACGAGGCCACGGGTGTGACCCTCTACTCCCCCTAGGCAGCGGGCCTTCTCCTCGTCTACCAGGTGGTGCAGCTCCTGGAACTCACGGCGGATCACCCAGCTGAAGACTTCGGACTCGTTCTGGGGCAAGGAGGGCCTGTCATAACTGGAGCTACAGCAGAGCCACCGAGCAATGACTGACCTCTGTGTCCCCAGAGCCCGGCAGCTTGAGCCTTCTTGACTAGGCTAGTTCTGGTACTTGAGTCCCAGGACTTACTCCTGCCCAGATGTTCACACTGTGATTGGGCATCCCATGGGGGCCCATGGTGGTAGGCAATAGTGGCAGGGCCAAGGCTGAGCCCCCAGTTCCCATTTCAAAGCAGCGGCTCTGCTTTTTCCTGGCTTAACTATTAAGTGTGCACATAAGATTTTGCTTTATCACAGGGTTCCACAGCTGAAAGAAGTCTGAAAGTCTCCAGGAGAGCAGGTTTTCGAGATAACCAGGATTCCTGTGTGACCCTGAGTTCTGTCTCCAGCCAACAGGGTAATGCCACCTCCCTCTCAAGGTAAGGGGTGCTTAGGGGATATTTGGCTCCTGCTCCCATTTCATGAACACCTGCAGGGCCCGGGCTCCATACCCTCCCAGCCCCCAGTGTGCCCCTCACTGAGGAAAAGCAGACAGCCAAGGAGGGTTTCACCCTTGTTCTCCAAGGTGCTGAGCAGGCACCACATGGACGGTCAAGGTTAAGCAGACACAGGAGGCTGGGGTGGGCCAATCATGCCCTAGCTTAGGGCTGTTTACCTCTGGGACATGGGTTCTGGGTTATCTCAGTCCCAAGGACATGGAGGACACAAGCCAACTTGGAGACAGTCCTGACAACTGGGTCGAATTCCCCTGAGAGGATTTACACCTTCCCCACCCTGCCCTGGAATGCTTTGAATTTCAGCTTTATATAGAAGGTGTGGATTCCTGTAAAGGACAAATTAGAACCTGGCTCCATGGGAAAGGGCAGAGGGAAAGGATACTCACGAGAATCCTGGTCCTGTTGTTCACCAGTTTGGCAATATGCTCGTCCACCTTTTTCTGCTCCTGCTGCACCTCAGAGATGAGGGCCGCAAGCTCCTCCTGGAAGCACCATGCCATGGCCCTGTGAGTGGCTAACCCCTTCACCCTCTCAGTTCCTTGGGGCCAGCCCTGGGCCTCACCCTTTTAGGGAGCATCCCAATGGCCACTAGCATTCCAGTGGAACCAGGACAGGGACCAGAGCTACCCAGTTGCGCTTGACCTCAAAATAGTTAAGATTATTCAAGAATATTCTACACTGATGATAGGAACTGCCCAGGCAGAAGAGGATCTCCATGTCATCCCTCTCTAAGACATGGAGAGAAGTGCTAAACACTGTTATGGCCACCGGAAGTCGCCACACTATCCAAAAGTGGTGATTGCCAGTCTGAAGCCAATCCTCCCTGCATGAAATGCTGCCTCTAGGGCACACACCAGGTAAACTCTTCAGTCATCAAGAGGTCCAGAATTAGTAGGCATTTGATCAAGAATCATCACAAAAGGGCTGTCCCCAAGTGAGGCCAGTGGTGCATGAGATGGCTCAGGTTATACCTGGTGAGTCCCCATATGCTATAAAGACCTGAACCCATTCCTGGCAGGCTTGGGCTCAGCCTAGATTTAGGGCCTCCCAAAGACAAAGTAAACTCATTTCTCCTGGGCTGCCCTGCCTCCAAATTCAGCCTCGCCTTGGGATCTGAGCAGGACCAGTTAGACCAGGGCCCTGCTGCTTTGTGCCTGTGGAGTGTACAAACTCTGGCTTAGATAGTTACCAAAAAGAAGTCAGCTGCAAGAGCCTTTCAGGAAAGGAGTAGAGTAAAAAGAATAATGCCAGTGTGGGGATAAATGGACACAGAGCCCTTTCTGTGGATAAAGAGGCATAAGGTCTCAGAACAGCCCAAGAAAGGCATTCCAAAGATAATTCTAAATCAGAGAGATGAGACTAGGTCTTTCTCAGCAACTGGGCCACAGTGAGAGGAAACAGAATTAAGAAAATGAGGTATCATGAGACCTCAATCAATAGGAGAAGACAGGAATGCATGAAAGGGATTTTTTAAAGGAACAATTTAGTCACATCACACAGAGTCTTGAGATCACAAAAACCCACATCCAAAACCAAGACCCAAGCTGCACCCCAGCTCCTAGCCAGAAATAATGAGCAAGCTCCCAAGTATTTCCTTCTCTTCTGGGCAGCCGTCTGCTAATAAAATGTGGGCTTTATTTCATTATATTGAAATTGGGTTTCCTTCTTCCACACTACCCTAAAACTACTCTTGCCAAGATAATCAATTCTTACTGCTAAAGCTGACAGACTCTTTTCATTTTTCAGCAGACACTTCACAAAAGTGATCTTGTTCTCATTAAAATGCTCTGTACCTCTGATTTCCAGGAGGCCATATTCAACCCGTGTTCCTACTCCCTCTGTTGATTCTTTCTGTCCCCTTTTCAGGGTTCTCTCTCTACCCAAATCTTCTGGTGCTCCTTGCGGTGTATCATTCAGTATCTTCCCTTATCAGTCTGCAGACTCTCCTGATGGGCCTTCTCTAGACCTTCAGTTACCACCCAGCCTCACTCTCCAATCTACCCTCCTGAAGAGGGATCAGACTACACAACAACCCTCTTTAAAATCCTCCAGCCCTCCCCCCCCCACACATGATTCTCTGTATAAACTGCAAATCCCATCATGTGTCACACAGGCCTTTCCATGACCTGGCCCATGCTTACTTCACCTACCCCGTCTCGCTCCTACCTCACCCTCCCTTGAGCTTAATAGAATGACATAAATCCTCAAATGTGCCATGCTGTTTGCCTCCTGGTCTTTTGCACATGCTGTCTTTATATTTGGAATATTTTTCCTTCTCTTGTTTTTCTATCAAGTCCTCCTTGTGGTTCAAATCCTGGCTTAGCAGTTCACTTCCTCTAGGAAACCTTCTGTGACCACCTGAGATGATGCAGAAACCATGTTCTAGGTAGTCTCACCATTGCCTGTATTTAACTTTGAGGGCAACACCCAACACATGGGACTCTTTCAGACCCCCAGACTGTGAGTTCCCCCAGGGCAGATGAACCTCTTGTCCACTACTGCACCATGGGCACCAGCATAGATTAGAAGCCCAGTAAGTGTTTGTGGGTAGGAGGGGCTGGTGGATGACCTGGCTGGCCCTGTGCAAGTTTCCTACTTGTCTCTCACGGCTGTAGGAGCAAAGAAATGCTGCCCAGAGCACTCAGCCAAGAAACCCCTAGAACAGCTTACAAGAAGGGGCCTTCTGCTTACAGCTCTGGATGATGTCCTTTTCCTGTCCCCCTCACCTGTATTTTTTCACCTTTATGCTCCCCTCCCCCTCAAACACCAGGCCAGGCACCCTATAACAATTCACTTCCAAGAACCCTTCCTGCCCTTTCTTGATTGTTGCAGTGGAAAGAAAACTGCCTTGGTTTGAGTCCTAGCTCTGCCACTGACAAGCTGTCTGACCTTCGACAAGACCCTTACCTTCTCTGAGCCTCGCTTTCCTCATTTATAGAATACAATAATAACCCTATCCTTCATAAACCTTAGATAAACTATTAACCCAAGATGGTTCACTCTTATTATCTTAAATTATGATCTGTTAGACCTGAGGCAAAGGCCCAGAAGGACAAGAATCCATTGATTTCACAAATACATTTTGAGTTTTTACTACATGCCAGGCATAGAAGTACCCAAGGGAACAAAGCAAAGTCCCTGCCCTTGTGTGTCTGAGTGCAGTCCCAGGAGCGCTCAAGAAACAAAATGAGGGCTACAAAGAAACATAAAGCCGGGAAAGGGCTAGCACGTGACTCGGGGCGTGCTCCATCACATGCACTGCTGTAATCCCCAGCACCTGCTCAGAGTAGTGGATGAATGAATGCACTGGAGCTCTGCTCCAGGGCGGGGCTGAAGGGAACTCGGGTCCCAGTGGGACACTTTTGTGCCAAGTGATGGCTCCCCGAGAGCTCAGGCGCTGGGCTCCCTGTACCCCCAAGGTGGCCTGGTTCCCCACCCCTCAGCACCCTTGCTGCCTACCTTCATTCGGCTGTAGACAGTGGAGACGGGGGTGACCCGGTGGTGCTGGTGGGAACCCAGCAGGCCACAGAGGCCGCAGATGAGCTCTTGGTCCTTCTCGCAAAAGAGGCTGAGTGGATTCCGGTGGTAGGCGCAGACCTTGGGCTCTGGGTCCCTGGGGAGCTGCAAGGCTTCGATCACCCGTGCCAGGGAGACGTTGGGCGGGGAGCTGCTACCATCCACCTCCTGCCGGCACACAGGGCAGCGCAGCTCGGAGTCCATGTGGTGGGACAGGGACACCAGACAGCCTTTGCAGTAGGAGTGGCCGCACTGCAGCATTAGGGGCTCCCTGAAGACCTCGAGGCAGATGGGGCACTGAAGGTGGTCCTCCAGCTCTGGCACTCTCACCTGCCACGCCATCTGCAATGACGGATGGAACACAGTGCACCTTCCTAAACCCGCTCCCTCCACACCTTCTACCCCCAAACCCCTGGAAAGGGCTGCTGCAGATTAAGAGGGCCTTACAGATTCGTCTTGGATTTCAGTCCTGACCCCCTATAACTTTGGGTGTTTCCCATCTTTAAAACAAAAAGCTTAAAAGAAAAAAAAATGGTCACATAAAGATATATGAGTCTACTTTTTTTATTCAGATTTGGAGGTAAATATGAAAGAAAGGGGCCATCTGCAGGGTCATCTGGAATGACAAATAATGGCAACTCCAGCCACAGCAGGGGTTCTGACCTAGAACCGAATAGCACAAACAAGCAAAGTTCCTTCCCACCTGCTAGGTAAGTGTTCAAACTGGTGATCAACTATTGCAAGCATACTTATAGCAGAGATTCCTGAGTCACCCCTTCACACATCTCTAGTGAGACATGGAAATCTACATTGGCAATAGACGCTCCCAGGTCATTCTAAAACAGAGAGTTCTCTCTTAGAACAACACTGTTCTGGAGTCTGGGACTTATCTTAACTTCCCACCCAGTTCTTCTGTGAAAACTGATCGTCTCAAGAGAAGCACTGAGCTGAAGTCACCAGCAAACCCAGGAAGAGTCCCTGTGTGGAACTACCTGGCTTCTCAGGATCCACTGAGCGAGACTCCTACAGGGACCTCAAACCAGCATCGCTGACAGGATTGGCTTGTCCTCTTCTCCCCAGGATGAGACAGCAGGAGTGGAGACTCGGTGATTGCAGCTGGATGCTTGCTCCAACACCTAGTCTCTGCCCCTCACCTCCTCCCCTTTCCCAGCAACACCCCCATGTCCTCAAGGTCACCTAGAATCAGGTGGAAACTGGGCCACATCACGGGACTGAGGAGGCAGCCTCTGCTGGGCCTGCTCTGATAACTGTAACATTCAGGTGCTTACTTTGGCCAGGCAAGGGGAAGGGGCGGAGACAGAAATTGGGCACACATTCACACCTTACTGACCCCAAACAGGAATGGATTAGTGTCCTGGCACAATCTTTCTGAATCTCTCTGTCTTTTTTAAAGATATTTTAGTTTACTTATTTAGATTTTTTAAATTGGGGTATAACTTCTAAAAAGTGCACATGTTAATCACATACTTGATGTTCGCTCTTTATATACATATATACTCACTCAAGATCAAGATACAGAACATTTCCAGTACCCAGAAGCCTCCCTCATGCTGCTTGTAGTCAGAACTCTAACAAGAATAGCCACTATCATGACTCATATCATCTGTGGGCTAGTTTTGAATTTCAAATGAACAGAATCACATAGTATGTATCTTTGTGTCTAAGTTCTTTATTATTGCATTAGGAAAATTTTTTATATGAAGTCTTCCAAAGGTTTAGAAGTCCAATAACATTTTGTTATACAGTTAATAATATACTATATATGCTATATGTATAAAATACAAGTCATAATGTACTGTACATTCCCAGAGGTATGGAGGGAAATTGTTGATTGGAAAGGACAGGGGTGGGAGAGACTCTCCAGTGTTTAGAAACAAGGATCTGTGGAACAGCAGGCCACAACCCCCATAGGCCCAAACATCAATGTCTGCCAGCCAGGGAGGTCGCCACCCCAGTGACTAAGATCTGGTATAGACAGGTAGAAAGCTAAATTTATTTGTTAATTCAAGAAATATTTATTGAGAACCTGCTACATGTCAAGCATTGAGCTGGGTATTATAAATATATTAACAAGACAGACAAGGTTTCCATCCTTTGAGTTTATGATGTACGGGGTAGGAGTGGTGTATAAGGTCATTAACAAGTTAATATAATAGTGGTAAATACTATGAAAGAGGTAAACAATGTGAGAAAGGGGGATGGGGTGACAGATTGCATGAGGTACACTTTAGCAAGGAGCAGGGCAATATCGTTGGGGAAGGATGGGTGAGGTGAGACCTGAAAAATGCACAGAAGCCAGCTACCTGAAAGGATGCAGGAGGGTGGAACAGGCAGTGCGTCAGCAAGTGCAAAGTCCCCGAAGCTGGAAAGCAGTTGGTATTTGTGAGATACACTAGAAAGGAGACCTGGGTAGCTGGGGTGTAGTAAGGGAGAAGGCACATCAAAAGATGAAGCCAGAGAGGTTGGCAAGGAGGGCTCTGTAGACTAGGGCAAAGGTTTGGATTTCATTTCAAGGGCAGTGAGAGCTACTGGAGGATTTTAAGGCAAGGGAATATCATCTGATTTATATTTATATATTTATTTATTTAAACACCTATAGTACTTGTCTTCCTAGGTGGTCTCCCACACCTATAGCACTTGTCTTCCTAGGTGGTCTCCCATCCAAGTACTAACCAGGCCTGACCCTGCTTAGCTTCCGAGATCAGATAAGATCAGGCATGTTAAGGGTGGCATGGCTGTAGACTCTGATGTATATTTTTAAAGATCACTCTGGCCGCTGTGTAGATAATGGATCACAATAGCTTGAGCACCTGGATAGGTGGATGGTGAAGCCGATGACATACAGCGAAGATCAAGGTGAACAAACTAGAAAGTGGATCCAGAGTCAGATGCCTGGGGACATTCAGGGAAAAACTGAGTAGCCCAACAATTTGCAGATTTCAGCAAACAATAAAATCACCTGTAAGCTTGTTAAAACTCAATTTCTAGGCCCTGGCCCCAGAGTTTCTGATTCAGGAGTATAGGCATGGGCCCAAGAAATTTGCATTTGTAACAAGCATTGATGCTGCTGATCTGGGGACTGACTCTTTAAGAACCACTGAAAAAGGCAGCTGGACACAGGCACCTGGAGCTCTGGCACTTGGGAGGCTCTAGGCTGGCCAGATATATACCACCTATATATATCGTATATTTAAACCTATGGGAAAGGTTGAGATCTCTTAGCGACTGAAAATAGAGATGCGCAAGAGTCTAAGGATGGCTCTGAGATTGCTAACGATTAGAGGTCAGGAAGTGAAGGATGACTGAGAAAGGACAGCCAATGAAGTAGGAGAAACATCAGGAGTGAGTGGTAACTAGGAAGCTGTGGGAGACAGAATGGCCTCCCAAAGATATCCATGCTCTAATTCCTTGACTCTGTGATTATACCTCACATGGCAAAAGGGACTTTGAAGATGTAATTATGGTCATAAACCTGAATTATCCAGGTGGGTTCAATTTAATCACATGACCCCTTAACAGCAGAGAACTTTCTCTGGCTGGAGTCAGAGATGCTATAGAAGAGGAAGCTAGAGGATTCCAAGCATGAAAAGGATTCAGCATACTGTTTGTTGCTGAGATGTCAGGGCCCATGTGCAAGGACAGTAAAGAGGCCTCTAAAAGCTAGGGGTAGTCCCTGGTTTTCAGCCAACAAGGACATGGGGACCTCAGGCTTAGAGCTGCAAGGATCTGGATTTTCAAAATTGAATGAGCTTTGAAGCGGATTTTCCCCCAAAGCCTCCAATCAGGCTGATGTTTTGATTTTAGCCCTGTGAGACCAATGCTAGAATTCTAACCTACAGAACTGTTAAAGAATAAATAGGTGTTGCTTGAAACAGCTAGGTTTGTGGCAATCTGTTGCAATTGATAGAAAACAAATACAGAAGCCAAGGAAAAAACATTTAAAGGTGAGAGAGGTCAACTTCATCGAATGCTGACAAGAGTCCAGCAATCTGAGGACAAAGAGATATCTGATGGACAACAAAAGCAATGGCAGGAGCAGGGCAAAGTGGTATATTAATGTGAGTTGGAGAGAAAATGGAGGTTGAGGAGGTGGATATAGAGCAAATGAAAAGCCTTTGCAGCAGCTCTTTCCAGAAGTGTTTTGTGAAGAGTAGGATTGAGCCACCTGTAGCAGGAGGGAGATATGGGACAAAGGGAAACTCATTTGTTTTATAATAGGAAATTTTCAGACACATATAAACGGAAGGAAATGATACAGTAGTCAAGGCAAAACTGGTGCAGGACAGAAAGGGTACCCAAAGTCCTTGAGCAGGCAGGAGTGCAAGGACCCAGGGACCAAGCCAGAGGGTCTGGGATCCGGAGCCATTCTTTTTTTGCACCATGAAGGTGTAGGTGCAGCAGATTTTGTGGATTCGGTGACGGGAAAGTGAGAGAGCCATCATTTTGTTTTCTCAGGAACTAGGCAGTCCGACTTTAAAGTCCTGTCCCGGCCAAAACTTTTTGGAAAGCAAAAGAGGGAGAGAGGGAGGGAGGGAGGTGAAAATAACGCACTGCTGAGAGGCCTGACCCTTCTAGCAGCAGGCTGTTTCGGGGTCTTGTCCTCATTGGTGCACTTCCGTCACGTCACGTGCTCCACTGCGTGTCCCCTCCCTCCAATCACGTGTCACACAGCTAGGCCTCACCACTTGCATGCTCATTCCCCACACCTTCCCTACATGCCCCACTACACGCTACGCTCCCACCACTTGTGCGCAGGTTCGGTTTGTTCCCACCACGGGCCCCATGGTGCACTGCGCGCCCCTGTCACGTGTCCCGCAGCACCCTCGGTGGGCCCGAGGGCGGTTGGCAGCAGTTGGGACTAAGCGATTCGCCCCTCCTCGAGGCTGGGGAACGGAATGCCGCCATCTGGAGCTGACCTCAGGGTATAAAGGCGGAGGCGGGGAGGGAGTCACCGCTTTCGGGACTTTCCCGGAGTTGCTGGCAGGGAGAGGGCGATAGGACTGAGGGCTCCTCCGCGAGGATATGGTGGGGAGCACCTGGACCCCGGGAGTCAGACGAGGGGACTGTGTCCCTAGCCAGGTGAGGGTCCTGGCGAGTCAGGGGCTGGGGTGCCAGAGGCAGGATGCGGTCTGAGGACTCACAGTTCTTGTGTTTCATTCCCAACAAGTCTCCCTACCAGAGGTTAAGTCAGTGGATGCTGGACATTTCCGGAGACCGGGGTGTGCTGAAGGACATCATCCGAGAGGGTGCTGGAGAGCTAGTGACACCAGATGCTTCAGTGCTAGGTACGGCCTGCGGGCCTGGTGCCATCTGTCCTCTGGAAGCTGGCGATATGAGAAGGCTAGTGGTTACGAGGGCAGCAAGCCTTTCACTGCAGTTTACTTTGGGGGAGAGGGGAGGCTACGTTTTAAAAAATATATATATAGTATTTCTATCCAATAGAACATGCTTTCTTAGAATTGGGGTTTTAAGGGAAAGCTGGGGAACTCGTATCACCTTTGCATGACACCACTGTGAACAAGGGACACTCCCAGGCCCACCAGCCAAGCTCCTGAACATCAGAGCCAAAGGTTAGGCATTCAAACATTAAGCAAAGATTTGTTCCTATCACTCAGGGTGTGGAGCAGTTGAAGCACATCTAATTCTATTGTTTTTGTATGATAAAGAGTCTGATGTTATAGAGGTGAAGGTATTCTTGGTCCATTTTTCCTCACCATGTGTCTGTTTCATCTGCCCTAGTGAAATATTCTGGATACCTGGAGCACATGGACAAGCCTTTTGATTCTAATTGCCTTAGGAAAACTCCTCGGCTAATGAAACTTGGAGAGGGTAAGTTCAGATTAGGAGCTGAAAAAGAAGGGGTTTGTTTTTAGGAATTGTTGAAGAACAATACCCTAGGACTAGAAAACTGTCCAAAGCACAGATTGTTTGAAAACTGTTCAAAACCCACTGAAACTGGGTTTTGCTAAACCAACCACTTTCTCCCCACATTCCCCCTTGAGACCTAGATATTTGGGAGATGGCCTACCTGGCAAGGTTATCTTTGCATCCTGACTTAACCATTGGGTATTGTGTTTTCATTTGTCCATTCATTAAGTAAACATCTATTGAATGCTTACTACCCACAATGCATGGTGAAAAGAAAGGATGTACCCAGATGATTAAAACATTTCGGCCACTGTGGTGGAGGAGATTGACCTGCATTCAGACAACCAACCTGGTAGAATCAGATAAGTTCCTGGGAGGTATAAGCAGTATTGTAGGAGTACTTAATGAAGACACCATGAACCCTGGCTGGGAAGATCAGAGGATTCATGGAAGAGAGGGCATTTGAAATGAGCCTTGAAGTCAGAATAAGATTCATTCAGGGCAGAAGCTGGGCATGGGGTGAGGAGGAAAACATTGCAGGAAGAAAGAACTGTGTGACAAAGATGTAGAGGCCAGAATGCTGCAGTGCCGGGAGACGTTAGAATTGGGAATGGAGATGGTAGTGGGAGACAAGGCTGAAAAGTGAGTTGAGATGTCTTAGAATATTATGTGGAGAGATTTGAGTGTTAAGGAGGAAGAAATTGATAGCATTGGAACAGGTTACTGGGCAAGCTTCAACAAAGTTCTTTTTTCCTTCTTCCAGATATTACACTTTGGGGCATGGAGCTGGGCCTTCTGAGCATGCGGAAGGGAGAGCTGGCCAGGTTTCTGTTCAAACCAACCTATGCCTATGGAACACTGGGCTGTCCGCCCTTGATCCCCCCAAACACCACTGTCCTGTTCGAGATTGAGCTGCTTGACTTCCTGGATTCTGCTGAGTCAGACAAGTTTTGTGCCCTCTCATCTGTAAGTTCTGGAGCACAGATGTCAGCACTTTGTAGAGAAAGGGTTGAGTTTGTTGTGTTTTGGTAATTATCCTGCCCTGCTGATGATCCTCTGGCCCGAGTGCCACCCTAAGGATCCTGTGCAGTGGTGGCAGAGTTCCCTCACTTTCCAGTATTGGCCATCTTAGTTATGGCTGTTGTGTGTGGGTAACTGTGCTAGGCCAAGGTCAGGCTGTGGTTTTGTTATGGACCAGCAGTTTAAGCTGATCTTTTAATTTTCCTTTGCTCTACTTCTCCCTGCAAAACAATAAACACTTGCTTCTCAACATTACATTTGGGTTCCAGTAAGTCAGGTGTTGGCAGCTCATAATTAAGGTGACCATATGTATAATTTGTTACCCAGCCCAGGACAATTGAGAGTGAAAGGGAGTATGAGCTGGATGGGATACCAGGACATCAGGTGTAAACTTCAAGTTTTTTGTGTCTTTGAACTTGAGTCAAATGAGGACATATGGCCTCCATCATAATTTAAATATTGCCATTTCTTTGTTGCCTTTAACCCATCCAAAAGAGATAGGGCCTCTAATCTCATCAGCAGTCATGTACAGCCTGTGTCATGCTATTTCACACTGACTTTGTATGTGACCTTAAAGGTTCACCCCATCTGTATATGGTATCTGTCCAGCTAAACAGCCCCTTTTTTTAAATCTTCACACAGTACGGAGGTTCTTGCATATGCCTGAGTCGCATCTCTGGTGTACTGATTTAGAATTTCTGGGGTGGAGCCAGAACATCTGTGTATAAAAAGAAGCTCTTTGGGTGATTCTGGTATGTACTCAAGGTAGTGCATTTTGTCTATAAAGACCAGTAGGGCCTTGGGCAGACCAAGACCTGTTAAATGCTTAGTGGATAAATGTCTGTTGTCCTGATTTCTGTGCTTGACGAGATCCATCAGTTTCTAATACCATGGAAAACTGCTGCTTTAGAGAGCATCTCTTGGAGGACTACAGAAGTAGCTCTCCTTTTGGCTTTAGTTTGTAACGTGGGGGCAGCGATAACACTGACCTGTCATGGCTTCTGTTGAGATTCACAGAGATGACCTCTGCAGAGACGTCTAACCCAGCGCTTGGCACACATAACGGCAGTAAACAAAAGTTCATAATCTGAAGGAGAAAAACTAACAACTGTAATTATACTTGCATCATGGCTTTAAGTTTCCTTGCTGGTGTCCTTGTCTTTGGTCTTCAGGAGCAACAAGATCAATTTCCACTTCAAAAGGTCCTAAAAGTGGCAGCAACTGAACGGGAGTTTGGCAACTACCTTTTTCGCCAAAATCGTTTCTATGACGCCAAAGTGAGATATAAACGGGTAAGAATGCTTTAGAAGAATGTTTAGACCCTGAAAATTTCCTTGTTTAAAAGACATAGACCTGTCTCTTTCCCTA
>CM053501.1:22481861-22674251 GCA_028627145.1 Eidolon dupreanum | reverse complement strand
CCATCAAAGCAGTATCTTTTTCCATCCTCTTCCTTTTATATATAGGGGTCTTGTTTTCTTATCCTGTCAGCCACTCTATCTTTTGGTTGGAGCACTTAATTCTTTTCCATTTAGGGTACTTACTGATTGGAATGTAGTGGTTACCATTCTTTATTCCTGTTTTTGATACGTGCTTTTTTTCTTAAGTCCCTCCAACATTTCCTGTAACACTGACTTGGTGGTGATAAATTCCTTATTTTTGTCTGGGAAGCTCTTTACCTGTCATTCAATTCAAATGATAGCTTTGCTGGATAAATTATTCTTGGTTGTAGATCCTGGTCTTTATCCTGTCGAATATTTTGTTCCAAGTCCTTCTGTCCTGCATAGTTTCTTTTGAGAAATCAGCTGCCAATCTTATGAGTGCTCCCTTGTAGGTAACTATCTGTTTTTCTCTTGCTGCTTTTAATATTCTTTCTTCGTATTTAACCTTTGGCATTTTAATTATGATGTGTCTTGGTGTGGGCCTCTTTGGATCCCTGATTTTTGGAATTCTCTGAGCTTTATGTCCATTTCCTTCACCAGGTTAGGGAAGTTTCCCATCATTATTTCTTCAAACAGCTGTTCAACATCTTGATTTTCTTTAGTTACGCCAATCAGATGGATTTTTGGACTCGAAATAGTGTCCCATATGCTTCTTAAAAAATTTTTTTTCTCTTGGCATCTTATCTCTTGCAATTCTAATTGTATGTCCTTGGCTTTCCCATCCTCTAGATAGGACATTTGATCCTTTATTCACTTTGTTTATTCCATTTAATATACTTCTCATCTCAGATAATGTGTTCTTCATTTCAGACTGGTTTCCTTTTATAATTTCCATTTCCATTTTTATGTTTTTTATCTCTTTATTGGAGTTCTCTACACTTCCCAAAAGTTCATTGAGCATCTTTATAACCAGTGTTTTGAACTTTGTATCTGTTAGATTACTTGACTCCATTATATCTGGATCTCTGTTCTGTTCTGTCATTTGGTTTCTGCTTCTTTGTCTTCCCATTTTGGCTGCCTTTCCATGTCTGTTTCTATGTACTAAGCAAAGCTCCTATTTCTCCTGGTCTTATTAGTGTGGAGTAGATGTTCAGTGGCAGAGTCCTGAGAGGGGTTCAGCTGCAGGCCAAATTTAGCCTAAGCCTCTACCCCTCTGGGGCTACCTGTTAAGAGTCAGCAAGCAATCCACAGATGCTGTGTTTATAGTTGCCTCAAAAGTCCACACCAGAAACCGAGGCCAGCTGCCTCCAGTGTGAGTCTAGGCGCTGTTCAGCAAGGAGCACCTGACTCACTGAGGATATACCTGGATGTGGCTTGGGTGGGTCCCCGAGGTGGGGGAGTCAAGATTTCAGGGAATCCTCTGGGCACAGTGACCTCTGTTATCCAGTTTGATGATGTCACGGCTAACGTGGTGCTGTTTTCAGTGCACTAGGAGTGGGGAGGGCTCAACAGGGAATGATGGATACCGCCAGCACTTCTGCACAGATCTCGCCTGGGTCCTCACTCCGACAATGTCTCCTTGTAAGTCCTTGGTGCCTCCTGCGTGCAGCAGAACTGGCACTGGTTTTCATAACGAGCAGGTCTGTCACTGAAAATCTGCTCACGGATGCAGCCCCTTTAAGAGGCATCTGCCATTGCCACAGCCTCTGTCTCAGTTAGCTGCTCAGACCAGGCAGCCCCACGTCCTCGCCCCGTCCTACCTTCTGCCGTTGCAGAGTGCTTTCTTGGATTTCTCCCTAGTCATATGGCTTGTTCCTTTAAACCCCAGGTGATTTTTCCTTGCTGCTGCTCCTTGTTTCTGTCACAACTTTGACTTGGTTGCCAGAACGGTGAACAGAGCTGCTATCATCTACACCATTTTTTTTCCTGCTTTATTTGCTCTTTTTGATGTTTTTTTTTTTAAAATTTCTCATTACACTATCTCTCTCACTTCTGTTTTCTCAGTATTGTCATAATTTTTAAAATAGGTATTCAGTGTTACATTATTGAGGTTATAGAGTGTTATACCTGCTGAGCCAAGCTCTTCACTATGCTTAAATCCCCTTCCTTGTGAGCAGTCCCTTTTTGTACCTTGAATTGCCTCTTTTTTTGCCTAGTTTTCTCTATACCTATCACGGTTTCTTCCTAAACTTTCTCACAACAGTTGAATGTCACTTCCAGCAACTTTCCGTGGGATCATGCCTCTACTTGTCTAGCAGTTCCATGTTTTCTTGGGATTTCTGCTTGGAGCTCTGAGTCAGACAGAAGCTCTCTGGGCCTGCTACACAGCTCTTATTCCAGGGCTGTACTGTGATTCTGTTTTGTGGATTTCATGTTGTTTTTCTCAGTTTACTCCCTTGTTTTGGTGGAGCATATCCTTGCATGTCTAAAAATACCCTTTAAACTTCACACTTAACAGGTAGTGTAACAGTATAGAATTCTGGGATGCCAAATTCAAGTCATCAGCCCTCAAATATTGAAGGATAATGTTCCAGCTTTTAGAATTGCTATTAAGTCTGATACCAGTTAGGTTCCTATTCCTTGATATGTGACCTTTTATGTTTTTATGGAGACTTAAGAAGCTTTTTACCTATAGTGTTCTTAAATTTTTCAGTGATGTACCTCTTTGTGTGTGTGTGCATTTTTTAGTTTGTTGTATTGAGCTCTTTGTTTCATTCAGGAAATTTGTCATTAGCTCTGGGAAACTTTTCTTGAGTTCTTGCTTTGATAATTGACTCTTGTTTCTGTCTTCTCTTTTTTCTGGAACTTGTTAATTGACTATCATACCTAGATTGAATTTCTAGGTTTCCTTTTTTTTTTTCTTTCAATGTTCATCTTTTCTCTTTTTTGTTTCAGCATATGGGAGTTTTCTTTGACTTTATTTGCCATCTCTTATAATGAGTGTTTCATGAATACATTATTTTCTCTCATCTCTTTAGATTATTGATTCTAATTTTTCATCTTCTCTTAGTGTCTGAGTTTTTTTTAACCTCAGTTCTTTTCCTGTTTGGTTTTCTGTACATTGGAGACTGCCCATTTGCATTAGGTTTGGCTATAAGTCACATAGACTCATAATAAGTGACCCTAAAAATAGATATTTCTTACTAAGGTGAAAGGCTTGAGGTATGCAAACAAGGGTTTATTGGTATTTATATTCCACAATGTTCTCAGATACCCAGACTCCTTCCATCTGACTGGCTGTTTCTAGGGTGGGATTCTGGGCCTTGTGGTCCAGGATGGTGTCCTATAAGGCAGGGATCCTCAACCCTAACCCCAACATGGACTGGTACCAGTCCATGGCATGTTAGGAACCGGGCCGTACAGCAGGAAGTAAGCGGCGGGCCAGTGAGCAAAGTTTCACCTGTATTTGCAGCCCCTTCCCAGCGCTAGCATCATCGCCTCAGCTCTACCTCAAATCACTGGGCATTAGATTCTCATAGGAGCACCAGTCCCTGATGCCAAAAAGGTTGGGGACCACTGCTCTAAGGTCTAGGCAGTAGAAGGGAAAAGAGGTCTGAAGGCATGTATCTATGACATTTGTACTGAATTATGTTTTCCAGAACCTATTCTCCTGGCCATAACCAGCTATAAGGAAGGTTAGCAAATATTTATATTCTGGTTGTACATGTTCCCAGCAAAATATTCTGTTACTGTGGAAGAAGAAGGAACAGCTACTGGGAGACAGGAGGCTCCCTCTTCCACAGAGGCTTTTCCCAAGTATCTGTTGATTTTCAGCTGTCCATAAGGATTTGAAAGAGGCATCAAAAACTTATTGGAAACTCCAAGTGCTCGGTGAGGCAGAATGCATTGCAATCAGATAGACTCCCACATATCAGTATGCAGATGTTTTCTCTTGGGTCATTCAGTTCTCCATCTCCTATCCAGTGTAAACGCCTAGCTACCAGTGTCCTGGAAGCTGAATAGGGAAACAGAACAGAGGGTCTCAGTGGCTATTATTGAAAGTGTCCTCTAATAATCCTGTTATTGGTATACCTCCTTCCTGTCCTCTGCTCTGTCTGCTGTCCCTGAATTGAGAGCTTCTTTGGTTCCATTTCTCTAGAAAATAGACACTGTATATGTCTCCTGAGTTGGTGGGAAGGGGTGAACATCTGGACCCAAAGGGACAGGGAGTGGGAAGGAGCGTTCAACCTGTCTTTTATCCCCACTTCTGTACTCTGATGTCTCTGATTCCTAGTCCTGCCAATCCCAAGTGCTCTCAGGGCTTTGAACTGTAGACCAGCCCCTTGTATTACTCTTCTCTGCCAATTCAGTCACAACACTGCCATCCACTCTGAGATATCATGCTTGTCACTGATCCTCTTCCTGTTCTTCTTTCTAGTTAGAGTATGCCTTTCTACTCCTTAGGGCAGGACAGAACAGAAGATGTGTGTGAAGTCAGCCTCACTGCACCAGAAGCTTTGCATAGCTGTTCCTATTAGAAGTGTCCTCAGAAGCAGATTGATATTTATTGAGCACCACTGTGTTTTCAGCCTTTTGTTCAGCTTTCTGTAGGACATGCAGAAATATCAGGTGGAGTTCTTGCCCTCAAAGACCTTTAATCTAGTTATGGTACCTAGTACTATAGCTCTTCAGAGAAGAGGAAGATTTTTGTAGGCTAGAACATTGGGTAGCAGCTTTTTGGAGGAAATAACACTTTAACTGAATCTAGAGGGATGAAATGGCAGAGGCATAGAGGTGGAGAGATTAACTCTGGGCAGAAGAAAATGAGGAAAGGTGTAGAGGTGACCAGAGCCTATTCAGGGGGAGGTTGGCGGATACCTAGTCTAAAACAGGCCACATTTGAAGAATAGCAAGCAGGGAAATAGATCATGTAATCAGATTCAGGAACATGCTTAAATGTGAATAGATGGATTTGGACTTGATGAAGAGGATGGAGGGGAACCACTGGGGGAGAGTGAGTTGATAAAAGTAATATTTAGGGACAAGCCAGTGGTTAATAGCATGCAGGTAGTGCCGCAGCTCACAGGAGCCAATTCTAAAATTTTAAGGAATTTTTGCAAGCTGGTTAACATTACTTTGGTAGCTTGAAATCAGCCATGGTGGAAATAATTACACCACAGGAATAGGCAACACTAGAGGGTTCCTCCGCCTACATGACCTGGCCGTTAAACAATAGCACACCACTGTATGCAGTGCATGTTGAAGGGATAGACTTTCATTAACAAGTCTCTGTCCCATGACAGGCACTATACGAGGCATGTGACAGCTACCCTATTACAGGGACCCAGGAATGTGTTTGAGAAGGTATGAGTTGTACGAATAGAAGAAAAAGTTCTGGAAATACTTTAAAAAAATGAGTGATGAGACTTGAAGTTTTGCATAGAAGTGAAGAAAAACGAAGAATAATATTTAAGCTTTCTGGTTTGAAAAACAGGAATAACTGGGAAAGAAGAGCTTTTTAACTTCAGTTTTGATCACTAATGAGGATGGCTGAGTAAAGATGGCCTGTAGAAGACAGTGACATTGTTTCATGATTCGCTTTAAATATGGGACCAGAGTTTGAGTGAGAGATCCAGGTTGGTGATAATGAGACCTGAATCAATTTAGATAGTGTGAGGGCAGTGGACAAACACTGGTGTAATGACTGTCCAGGACTTAGGAAAGGGAAAATGAAGGAAGACTTGTGACTTTCTGCCTACAATACTATTTTCTCTGACATATTTTCCATTTCTTTCATTCTGCTAGCATGTTCCAATGGAGTCTTCTCTGTTAGTCATACTGACACTATTCAAGTTTTAACTTCGTCACTTTTCTTCTTAACTATTATTGTGGAGATATAATTCACATACCATTAAGTTTACACTTTTAAAATGTATAGTTCATTGGTTTTTAATATATTCACAAGGTTGTATAACTATCACCACAATCTCAGAACACATCCATCCATACCTATTAGCAGTTATGATTACCCCCACTCATTGGTAATCCCTATTTTACTTTCTGTTTCTATGGATTGGCCTATTCTGGACATTACATGTAAATAAAATTATTAAATATGTGGTTCTTTGTGTCTGGCTTCTTTCACTTAGCAAAATGTTTTAAAGATATATTTGCTTTGTAGTATGTATTAGTACTTCATTCCTTTTAAAAAATATTAATTTTGTTTTTAAACTGTGGTAAAATATGCGTATTTTACAATTTAATTGCATTTTTAGGTGTACAGTCCAATGGCATTAGGTACATTCACAAAGTTGTGCAGCTATCACCACTACCCATTTCTAGAACTTTTCAACATCCCAAATGTAAATTCTTTACTCATTAAATAGTAACTCCTTTCCCCATTCCTTTCAGCCCCTAGTAACCTCTTTTCTACTTTCTGTCTTTATGAATTTGCCTATTATGGATACTCATAGGTGAAATCATATAATATTTGTTCTTTTGAGACTGGCTTCTTTCATTTAGCATAATGTTTTCAAGGTTCATCTATGTCATAGAGTCTAACAAACTTCATTCATTTTTAAAGCTGAATATTGTATGAATCTCACTGCCTTTTGTTTTTGTCCATTCATCAGTTGGTAGATATTTAGGTTGTTTCCACTTTTTGGCCATTAGGAGTAACATTGCTATGAACATTTGTGTACAAGTTTTTGTGTAAACATATGTTTTTACTTCTCTCGGGTATGTGCCTACGAGTACAATTGCTGGGTCATATTTTAACTTTTTAAAAAACTGCCATACTATTTTCCATAATGGCTGCAACATTTCACATTCTCACCAACAATACAAGGGTTTCATACCAACACTTATTTTCTGTTTTTAAAATTATAGCCATCCCAGTGACTGTGCAGTGGCATCTCTCTCTCTGATTTTTATTTGCATTTCCCTGGTGACTAATGATGTTGAACATCCTTTCATGTGCTTATTGGCCATTTGTATATTCTTTTTAGAGAAATGTCTATTCAAATCCTTTGCCCATTTTTAATTGGGTTGTCTTTTTATTATTGAGTTGTAAAAGTTCTTTATCTTGGATATGACGCTTTTATCAAATAGGATTTACAAATATTTTCTTCCAATCTGTGGGTTATCATTTCACTGTTTTTAGGAATGTACAAATGTCTTTTTATTCAAAACTACAAAATGAATTACCTGTAGATAATGACAGAAGTAAACTATTCATTATATTTGTCAGCTTAAACCAGTAACAATGGTTTACAGGGGTTTCCTTAAACATCAGCCAGCCTCTTCATTTTCTTCATTTTTCTGATAGTGCCCTTTGAAGCACAGAAGTTTTTAATTTTGATGAAGTCCAGTTTATTCTTTCATTGGTTATGTCTTTGATGTCATATCTAAAATGATAGTCTGAGGTCACAAAAATTGGCACCCATGTTTCCTTCTAAGAGTCTTATAATTTAGCTCTTACATTGAGGTCGATGCTGCATTTTAAGTTAGTTTTTGTATATAGTCTGAGGTAGAAGTCTAACCTCATTTTTTGTACTTTGATATCCAGTTGTCCCAGCACCATTTATTGAAAAGGCTACTCTTTCCCCATTGAATGGTGTTGGCACCCTTGTTGAAAATCAGTTGACCGTAAATGAATAGGTTTGAGGGGATCAAATATATGGTAGCTGAAGGGAACTGGACTTTGGGTGGTAAACACACAATAGAATATACAGATGTCAAATGGTAATGTACACCTGAAAATTACATAATTGTATTAACCAATGTTACCCTAATAAACTTAATTAAAAATTTAAAAAATAAAATAAATTAGAACTCTATCTCGCTTTTTGCCTCAGTAAGTGCTTTGTAACCAAAGAAATAGTTCTGATCCTTAGCCCAAAGAAATGCTGGGGTGTTGTCTTTGCAAAGGATCAAGAAGTGAGATCTATGTTTCTAATCTTTCTGTTATAGTTTATAGTTTATAAACTATAAAATGTTAACTTTCCTTAGGGGGGTCTTCCAAGTTTTAACCAATAAAATGCCAACCATTTTTGAAATTTAAAATAAGTATATAGGTTTGTTTCTGGACTTCGAGTCTGCATTGTCAGTTCTAGTCCATTGATCTATATGTCTTTATGCTAGTATGATACTGGCTTAGTTACTGTAGCTTTGTAATAAGTTTTGAAATTAGAAAGTGTGAGTCTTCCAAATTCTCTTTTTATTGTTTGTTTGTTTTGGCTATTCAGGATCCCTTGAATTTTAATATGAATTTTTAGATCAGCTTGACCATTTCTGCAAAAAAGGATGCTGAAATTTGGGTATGGTTGCATTGAATCCGTAGACCAATTTGGAGAATATTGCCATCTTACTGACATTAAATCTTCTGATCCATGAACATGAGATGCCTTTACATTTATTTAGGTCTTCTTTAATTTCTTCCAACAGTGTTTTGTAGTTTTTGGTGTACAAGTCTTACGCTTTAAAATTTATTGCTATTTATTCTCTTCAATAATATTGTAAGTGGAGTTTTTAAATTTCATTTTTGGGTTTATTGCTAGAGTATAGTAATATAACTAACTCATGTGTTGATTTTATGTTCTGCAACTTAGCTGAACTAATTTTTTAGCTCATAATAGTTTTTTTGTGGCTTCTTAGGGTTTTCTGTGCATAAGATTATGTCACTCCTCTTGACCACCTGTCTTCTCTTTCCACAGGCCTTGTTACTTCTCCGCAGGCGATCAGCACCCACTGAAGAGCAGCACTTGGTGGAGGCTGCCAAGCTTCTTGTTCTCCTTAACCTGTCCTTTACATACCTAAAGCTGGAGCGACCCGCCACAGCCCTGCGCTATGGAGAGCAGGCTCTGATCATTGACCAAAAGAATGCCAAGGCCCTCTTCCGGTGTGGACAAGTGAGTTGGAGGACAGGGACTTGGGAACAAATGCCCAAAAGAATGCTGTCTTTTTCAAGTATGCTTTTAAAATTCTGTTCTTCACAGGCTTGTCTCCTTATGACTGAGTATCAGAAGGCCCGGGATTTTCTAGTTCGAGCTCAGAAGGAACAGCCCTTCAATCATGACATCAATAATGAGCTGAAGAAACTGGCCAGGTGAGACCGCTGTTTGCACTCCTGCAAACAGAAAGGTATGTGATGCTGCTGCAGTTCTGGTCTCCACCTGGGTATGTTGTCCGATACACATTACAAGGCAGCACCCCCTAGAGCTAGTTTTATGAAGTGCTCAGGACTCTAAACCAGCAGCTCCCAGTGGGGAAGTGGGACAAACCTCTAAACTATACCTGTCTGGATGATTTCCCATCTCCCTCTTTTACCCTTCTCCCTTCAAATAAGCACCCCCAAAGAGGAGGGCCAGTGTAATTTTTTAAAAAGGCCTTGTTCTTCAGATACTCTTCCTACTTGCCTCCAATAGAGAACCACTGTTTTCAACTGACCGTAGAAAGTTGTCTTATAGAGCAACGGTCCTCAACCTTTTTGGCACCAGGGACTGGAGCTCCTATGAGAATCTAATGCCTGATAATCTGAGGTGGAGCTGAGGTGGTGACGCTAGCACTAGGGAGCAGCCTCAAATACAGATGAAGCTTTGCTTGCTTGCCTGCTGGCCACTCACCTCCTGCTATGCGGCTCTGTTCCTAACAGGCCATAGATGGATACCAGTCTGTGGCTTGGGGGTTGGGGACCCCTGTTATAGACCCTGGTTTGATATGACGTTGATCTTTCAGGTCTGATTCATACATATAGGGTGACTTTCTTGTTACCCAAGTGATATCTCTGTCAGTCTTTGAGTAATTTAACTTTTTCTTTTTTTTTTTTTTAACATTTTCTGACTATAGAAATTATGTGTTTATTGTAGAAAACTTTGAAAATATCAACATATAAATAGAAATCACCCATAATTCTACTTCCTCATCATACGACCACTTTTTTTATGTGGGTTTTGTTGTTGTTGTTCTGTATTGGCAAGATTCTCCTGTTTAACATTAAACATTTGATCCAAATTGCTTAATTAAGCTTTCATGACATTAAAAAAAAGTCTGAGGTGTATGCACCTCTATATTTGGGTCCAATTGTTGTAATTTCCCTTCTGATATTTAAGTATCCTGTCAGTTATATGAAGAAATTTTGGACTCTTAACCATTCTTTAGCAAGAAAATCTCAAGATAAGAGACCACTGAGTGTGAGGTGTCACTTGGCAAGACTCAGCTGGTAGCCTCACTGACTGACTGCCAGCCTTCAGTGTTGCTGTCTTTTCAACTTATGGTCTGTTTGTCCAAGGGCTTCTTCAGTAGTTCTTGGGCACCCCCACTATCCCCCCATCCCTCCAGCATTACTTCCACCTCCTCCTGATTCAGTTGAAAGCCCACTGGATTTTCAGTGTTTCTGGACCCGAGTGGAGAATTCCAGCCACCAGATGTCACCTCCTACAAAGGCAGACCTTGTCTAACTACTGTGTATTTCTCTCTACAGTTATTACAGGGACTACACAGATAAAGAGAAAGAAATGTGCCACCGAATGTTTGCCCCTTGTGATAATGGCTCTACAGGTAGGAGAAAATTAAAGGTAAAGGACTAAAGCATAAAAGGCTTTAGGATTTTGTTCAGGACATGTAAAAGTGTGGTGGTTCTCCTTGGCCCACCAGTGAATAGTGACTATCTACAACTGAAGATGGATGAGAGGAGTAGAAAAATTCCTTACAGAAGCTAATGACAAGTCTAGTACAGAATGCACACACTGCAGGCCTTCTCATAGAGAAGATAATAGAGAAGGTTGGAAAGTCCGTCCAGAGCTGGAGGGTAAATTTATAGGTTTAGGAAGCCTTAATCTTTAAAATGAAAACAATTTTTTTCATATTTTATGTTAACCTTTCCCTCACAATAGCTTGAAACATGAAACTGTGACAGTCGTTAATGTGATGGTTTATCTGAGCTTTGGAGTGAATAGTAATGCTTCTCTTAATCTGGTTTTTCCTGAAAACCTGAAAGTCTCCAGCCTCACTTTACACCCAACACGTTGTTATAAGACAAAATCCAGATGTCAATGGGTAGGGATAGGCAGTGACTCTTCGCTTCTACTTACTGTTAGAATTAGAGATTTGAAGGTGTCAGAACTAGCAGGGAACAGAAGCTAATGTTCCTGCTGCAGCATTCACCTTGTGATTTAGCAAGCAGAGGGTTAAGATTTCCCATGGGTACATGCGCTAACCCACTAGGCTGGAGTACTATTACTTAAGAAAATTAATGGAAACAAAATCACCTGCCTTAAACACCTGCTTAGCTGAGTAGATAACTCTGCTCTCTTGAGAGAAGTTAAACAAGGGAAAACAAGAAAACAGCTGCCCAACAGGCTCCTGGTGATAAATCTCTCCTTTGTTGCTACATCCCTCTTCAAAAGAGGCTGGAGAAAAGGCGGCTGTGAAAAGGCCTTTTCATCCCAGACGTTTTCACAAGTGATCTACAAACTGCTGCTCTCTGCCCTGTCAGAAACAACCTGCCAATATCAGAAGTAAATATGGCATTCATCATTGACCCTGACCCTGGAACTCTGGCCTGCAGGTCTTTTGGGAACATCGAAGTATTTGCAGGTCTTCTGAACTGAGACATGAGCCAGAGGACTTCAATTTGGTTGCTGTTAATGTCTAGTAGAAATGGAGGGCTGGTAGCTTTTCGCCAGGCATTTTTGACTGTGACATAGTATGTCCTGCCATTTAATGAAGATCCAATTCTCTTAGGGTCTATCCTAGAAACAGATCTTGGAAAACATAGCAGGGCAACAAGTTCCTTTTCCCTTCTTTCTCAGTCTGTCAGGCGTTTTGGAGCCTTATGATTTTTAGATGTTTTCCAGTGCATTGCTAAATTTTGAGTATTCGTCTTTTCACAAGCAATGACTGTCTATTGGGGTTTAAAGTGGCTGTGATTGTCATACTCCCACTGCTGTTGTGGTTGTAATATATTTTGGCTTTTGTGTCTCTGGCATTCTACGTGCTCCCCTTTTCTTCTGTTGTACTTGTGTCAAGGCAGTCACTTAAAATGTCCAGGTTTTTAGATTCTTTTGACAATCTAGTTTTGATGAAGTAGGACCATTTAAAATTTGTTCTCAGATGTTAGATACTCCAGACTTGTCTTCTAAGGTGTTAGACACTTCTGGAGATGAGTGTTCTAAGCCTAACTGTAGTGGACAGAATTTTTGAGATCAGAGACCATGACTTTTTGATCTTTGTATTTTCTAGCATCTGGAACCATGCCTGGCACATGATTGGTGCTCAGTAAATGTTGGTTGGATCAAGTGTAAAATAGCTGAAATACTAGACTAGCCTCTTTAAAACCATACCCTCTAGACTGGCTCTTGTATTGGCTCTTAGGACTCTTATCAGTGCCAGTGACAGAAACCCATCTTTATCTAGCATCAGCTAAAAATGAGATTTACTGAAGGGATCCTGGGATAGCTTACCTAATCAAAGGAGAAGTTGAACAACCAATACTCAGGTACCTGCATTCCTGAGGGCCTCATGGTCTCAGTCTCTGTTGTTTCATGCTCTCCCATCATAAGGAGTGCCCAGACATCCATTTGCACAGCCTTTCTATTTGAGAGAGGGTTCTTCCTTATTCCACACTTCTTTCCTCTTCCTGTACCAAACATAGCTCCAGTTTGAAAAATCCTGAGGCAGGACTCTGGCCTGGTTTGGGATGTGTGGGATCCCATGAGTGGCATTCCTTCCTAACACTACATAACAGGAACTGGAGGAGCAGTGATTGTCCAAAGTAAGAAGACCGCTATTCCCCAAAAGCTAGGGGATGGAGACAATGGGAAGATAAAGGGGAAGAGGCCCATCAAGGATTTTTAGCTGTTGCAGTACTCACTGTTCTGCTTAGTTGTGACCTTTAGCCTTGCTATGATAGAGCAGTGGGTCATTTGCCAATTTGGTGAATTAGGAATCTCTTGGCAGCTCCTGCTGCTGGGAGTTCAACAGTGAAGAGCAGACACATGCATAATTGTGGCACTGTCTTTTTCCTTAGTTTGGATTTTTGAAGGCATGGCAAACACATACATACCTCTGGTTGGGAGTATTCTTGGGGAAAATCTAAAAGTCAAGTAGGAGGTCAGTGTTTGATTCATGTACGTCAGAAGACCTAAAGATTTCTAGCAAACCCAAAGCTAATATTTGATAAGCTGTTTTGAAACTGCTTTCTGTGTGGTTTGCATTGCAGTGGAGGCAGTATTCCTGTGTTTGTATATAATCCATTCAAACTTTCATAAATAGATATTTACTAACTACGTACTTGGTTAAGACCTCACATAGCTCCATCCACAGTAGTAGCTTTTGTAACAGATGTCAGCATAGCTGGAAACATTTGGGTTAGTGTTTTAACATTTTTCTTCATTCTGTTTCTGTACCTTTCGTTGTCATTTTTGTTTAAAGTTTGGGTTGTAGCCTTTCTATCCAAATGTGCTAATGTCTGAGACCTCTGCCATACTTGGTGTCTGGAAAAGAGATGTGCAGTGAGCACTATAGCTGTTCTCAGCTATTTAAAATTTACTTACCATAAGTGAATTTGTTCTGTGGTTTCCAAAGGGCAGGTCCAGTAGGAGAACATAATAGGAAGACAACATTTGGCTTGTTATGAGAGATTCACTACTTGTCCTCCCAGGAGTGATATTAACCTCTTCCAGCATGGGGAACGCATATGGAAAAGTGCCATTTTTTACTGCTTTTTGAGAATGGCTTTACGGCGAACATGTGCTCCCCAGCCAAACTTTTCCACTATGTCCCACAGGGGTGTGGGTTGTCTTGGGATCTGGTGCATTCCCTCCTAGGGTCTGTCTGAGCAAAGCTAGAGGGCCCCTTGGAGGTGGGAGAGAGACTCTTGAGATTAGACAGCCTTCCTGGTCCTTCCAAGTCTAATGTTTTACTATCGGGTACTTGCAGACTTGCAGACAGTGGCAACTTCCGTCCCTAAAGCACTTCTTGTAGAGATGGAATATGAAGTCCTGCACTCAGCATCAGAAAAACCACATGAGACCAGAAAGTGAGAGAGATATGCTTCAAGAGCAAAGATGTTGCCTGGTTTAGAATGTACCAAATGTTAGGCATGGCTGTCAAAAAAATAGCATCACGTATGAGGGAGGAGAAAGGTCCCACTGCACCACCACAGACAGCCTCCCTTCACTACTTACTGCTTCCCCAGGTACCTCTTGAGGGCTGATGTTTTTCATGCACTGTGGTAGGTGTTGGTCTGCAGAGGGTGGTGATCTAGGGAGAAAAGGACAGTCAGTCAAATCACAGAGTACACAAGAAGAGTGCCATGAGAGGAAACATCCTGATCAGAGAAAAGCTTCGCTGAGGCCTTCCTGAAGCTGTGGAGGGCAGCACAAGGCATGGGGAGGTAGGAATGGGGGCAGTGAATAAGCAGAGAAGACAAGAAATTCAGAACTGAGGTCAGTGTGTGGACCAGGTATTTTCTTGGCATTTCAGTCTTCTTTGGACTGTGGGCTGTGCCCTGTAGGCATTAGAGGAGGGGAAAGATGTGATCAGAGCCAAGATGATCTAACAGGCCCACGTAAGAAGGGGCTGAAGGTGCGCAGTTGGGGGCACATTGGGGGCACTTCTACCAAGTCTGTCAGGTGGAAGGTATTCAAAAGGTGATGAAAGCCTGGAGGTAAACAACCAGCAGAAGTTGAAAGAACATAGGACAATGAGGCCTCTCATCTGGAATGGATGGGAGGGTGCTTTTAGTCAAAAGAATGCTAGTGACAGATGGGATCGTAGCTGCAGGATGATGGCCATAATGCCAAAGGGTCTACAAGGTGACGTGGGCAATGGCAGAAGGAACTGAAGCTGTTTATTCTGGAGGAGAGAAGCTTTAAGTGGTGTTATTTAGCTATGTGCTAATAGAAGTAAGCAGAATTAGGTGTTCAGGAATGATCACTGTGAAAGGAAATCTTCCTGAAAGAGAAGACAGAACTCGAGTCAAGTTCACAGGGTTAATTGGTAGGCTTGGATGGACAGAGAGGACTCACCCATATGGTCCTCTTAATTTTTTGGCTTTTGGTTTGTTGCATTTTATTCTAGATTGTTTCAAAAGTGTTGTTCACCATTTATTCATTTTATTCTTACTGTATTTTTATTAATTCAGATCAAAGTATTAAACATACTTCATATGCCAGACATTCTTTTACATGTTTTATGTGGATTGTTTTTAATATAACATCTCTGTAATGTAGGTATCTCCATTTTATAGATGATGAATTAGACATGCCAAAGTTACAAAGCTAATAAGTGATAGAGCCAGGGATTCCAACCCTGGCAGTCTGGCCCAGAACCATCAGATTTAAAAAAAACAATCAATACAAAAGGGTTCACCAGAAGAAACTAGTTTTAACTTCTGTTTCTTCTGGAGATTTTTTCCATATAGCTAAATATTCTGCTTATATTTCGTTATTTGATTTTTATCAATCTGGAGATGTATCTTGACTTCCTGCTGTGATATGATACAATACTATCTCTTCTATCCTTTAGTAGGTCTGTCACTACTTTTAGACCCTCTATTAGATGATCATGATGAAAAATAATACTCACTGATGTTTCTAATTTTATAAGCTAAAGACAGTATTTTCCATACTTCGTTTTGTATGAGAATACTAATAAATGAAAAGTCAATGCTATGCCTTTTTTTAGTTTTTGTATTTTCTTCAATTTCTAATTGCATTTTTCCCCTTGAACTGTTTGCCTTTATTCTGATCTTTTTAAAAACTCTAGTGTACAATATAGTCTATGAATCTCCTTTCTTTTCGGGGACTTCCCTATTGGAAAACTCCATATTTGTACAACAGTCTGTACCAATGCACAGCTGCCATTCTGGGACTTCTTTTATCTCCTTGGTTGAATCCACCATTTCCTGGATCCCTTTTCTTGGTTTACTTCCTTATTCTGATATTTTTGACTAACATCCAAAGAGTAGATATATAAGAGAAAATTTCCAGTTCCTTGTATGACCAATTTCACAGTTGATTAAGAATATATAGTTGTAAAAAAAAAAAAAAAGAAAGAAAGAAAAAAGAATATATAGTTGTATGTGTTAGAAAGAAAAGAATCTTCTGCCTATAGGACCTGTCCCCCATCCCTTAGATGATCTTCACCCCACTCAGACCTTGCCTGCCCTTTAGACCTCCCACCTCATAGCTCAGACAGTCGCTCCTGCTACCTTGGCCTCCCCTGCTTACACTCCTGCCCACACCCCTGCTCACACCCCTGCCTCCCCGACCAGGACTCCTCTCTCCTGTCAGTACTCCTGTCCCTTCTTAGAACTTACCATCATCAACTCCAGATGCCACATAAAAATCTAAGGACAGCTTGTTTTTTAGATGGTAACTTCTGAGAAATCATTTACTATATCTCTAGTCTTGATTTATCTAAAATTTCAAATAACATGTCAAGGTACCCCAAGATACTCAAGTCTTTCAGATAGGCACCTCAATTCTAGAGGCTCGGGTTCTGAAAAGCTAAGGAATTCTCTGTAATATTTATTTAATGACGTTTTCCTCTCTTTTCCCTGTCCTCTTGTTCCAGGACCTCCTGCTGGTTGGACATTGGACCTCCTGCAGGACCCTCTATATCTTTTATGTCTCTTTAAAATTTTCTTTTCCTGCACTCTTAGAAATGTACCACATTTTTTAACTCTTCCATTAGTTTTTTTTTCATTTCAGCAATCAAATATTTGAATCCACAAGCTCTTCTCAGATTTTCTTTTTTTCATAGTATCTCTTTTTCCTGCCTTTGTATAATAAAAAAATCTCAAACTTACAAGTAGAGAATAGTATAATGATTCCCCAATGTACTTAATATTTAGCTTTAACAATTATCAACATAAAGCCAATGTTTTTATCTGTGACCCCACCCATTTCTTCCTCCACCGCCAGCGCTCCTGGATTAATTTGTAGCAAATCCCAGTAATCACATAATTTCATCCACACGTATTTCCCTATGCATCTCTGAAAAATAAGGACTATTTTTGCATATATTCTTTTATTCTCTGAAATGTTTATTTTTCTGCATATTTGCCTTGACCTTTCTCTTTTCCATGTTGCAGACTTTCCACAATCGTGTTTCTTTGTTGCCTATTCACATTTAAGAATGAAACAGTAGAAAAACTAACCAAGAGCTCTGTATACCTGAGCAGAGTTTCTCAACTCACTCTTTTTAAAGCTGAGCAGGTGGGGACCAACCAAAATGTTTTAGGATCCTTAAATACCAGAAAGAAGGACTTTGCACTGAGTACTAACTCCTATGCCAGCTTCCCAAATTTTCTTCAGGTGGATTATTTTTTCCTAAAATAGTGGATACAAATGCTGTATTTCAATCTGTATTTTCCCAATTTCTAGTGAAGTTGAGCAACTTTTTGCATATTTATTGGCCATCTATAGTCTTTATGCAAATTGCCTGTTCATATCCTTTGCACACTGCTCTCTTGGGTCATTTTTTATTGTTGTTTTCTAAGAACCCCTTTCTATGTGAAGAAGTTATGTGACTGTTACGTAAATTTAAATATTTTCTTCCAGTTGTTTTCATTTTGAATCTTACATAGTTACATGTGTCACTGTCTTCTGTATGGCCTCTGGAATACACATTAGGCTTATATTTGACTGATCCGTGGGAGTGAATAGGTGGTCTCTGATGAGTGAGCAGGAATGCTTCGGGTTGTTATAGCAGTTTTTCTGAAGTCTGAGCATCATTCCATGTCTCTAGTATTTCATAATGTCTATAAACCCATTTAATCTCCCCATATGCCTTTGAGGTAGCAATAATTATTTCAGTTTTACAGATTGGGAAGTACAGATTAAACCCTTTTACTGTGGAGGTCTTTGTGTATATGTATAAATAACTGACCATTTTCATTTGATTTGAAATGCAAACCCCAGATGATATTTGAAGCTTTAAATATGTTCACCTTCTTTTTTTAGTTGGAATGTTACCCCTGGGTGGCCATGGGTTTTTATCCCTCTCTTAGATGTTTAGGAATTTACTCCAACTTCTTTGCTTTTCAACTTAAGAGAAGCCAGAAGCCTTTGGGCTGTAGAATTAAGAGGATTGAGCCATATTGCTTGGCCAGCCTCAGGGAAAGGGTATCTTAACAGACTTTTTAAAAATATTTTCTGGGAAGTCAAAGCAGCCCTAGGAGGCTCAGGTGGAAATAAAGGCCAGGCTACATAGAGCGCACTTCTGTCGTTGAGATTCTGGGGTGTAGTCCTGGTTTAAAGACTTGGCCCGAAGTGAGCACTGGAGCAGCAGGCCCCACAGAGCTTGGTGCCAGTGCTGAGGCTGGAAGCATCCTCTGGGGTCAGGGGTTCCTTTGTTCCAAAACAGCCTTCCTCTGTCCGGGCCCAACTGGTCAGTTGCCAGGAAACCCTAGGGAAGCAGATCATCATCTCTCACAGTATGTGACTGGATATACACAGAGAATCTATTTGATCCCCTTCTTCCCCAGGAGATAAAGAGGAAACTCTTTGATCTGTTATTGAGTCTATAAAGATATCTTATGCCTCCAGTTAGACTCATCTGAGTTCTGAGCAAATAATAACTTATTTAATTGTATTTTTATAATTTTATATATTTTTATTCTGATTTTCTTTCCCTGCATTTTCACTTTTTTTTTCACCTCAAAATGGAGTTGTATTTTCTCAAGGGTAATTGGGCCAGGCAGGCATTCTCTTGTTATCAGATGAGGGCTATGTCATTTTCCAGGTAAACTGGTGGACACAGTCTCTTGATCTTCTGGATATCTGTGAAATGCCTTTTCTCCCAGCTCAGGAAGTGTCACAGAAGTCATCCCTTTGTTGTGTGACTATAAATAACTGCACTTAGTTTGGCACTTTTTCATTATGCCCTTTCTTGGAAAAGCATTTCCCCTGGTAGAATTTCTTGGCCCCTTCACCTCTTTCTGCATCCTTGGTAGTTGTAATGAACCCCAAATCTGCTTCCTACTAAGGATTACTGTAGTGGATTCTGTGATCTCTGTGGGTGAGGTATCAATGAGGGCTACTTAATTAAATTTCAGTAGATAACTAGATTCCTTTTTCTAATCTTCAAAATCAGTGATTATTGAAGTGCCTTCTTACCATTCATTATAGGGTTGAATGACGGGAAATTTGGCTTCCCAGTCTTAGCTCTCTGTGACTTTATCCAAGTCATTTAACCCCTCTGGGCTTCCATTTCATCATCTGTAGGATGAAGTGATTGGATCTTGAAGGTTGCTGTGCCCTTCCTTAGGTTCCATCAGATATTGGCTTAGTCTGTTTTTAATTTCTTAGGTTCATAATTAGGTGCATGAGCCTTGCCTCCAGGCATGTGTAATCCTAGACACTTATTTAGGTAAATAGGGAACAGGCAAATGGTGAAGGAACTGAGACTAAGCAATAGGGAATTAACTTCAAGTGAGTGTCTTAGTGCCTTGATATACAGGAGAGAGAAGATAAGTAGTCTTAGCCTGGTTTTTTTTTTGACTACTCCCTATAGGGTTCTGCCACAGATGTCATAGTACCTGGATGAAGTTGAAATGAACTGGGATGAGCCTAAGAGTTTCACATAAAAACCCAGAGAAGAGTTTTCAAATCTGTTAGACAAGGGAAGCAAGTAGCTATGAGCAAAAATCATCTGTACCACAAAGGACATATATATGTTCACAAGGATATGGTCTGCCCTGTTATTGTAACAGCATCCACAGCAGTCATTGTCACAGTCTGAACAGGAAAGGCTGTGAGAGATAGATGCAGGCCTTTGTTGTGTAATTATTCTTGGCATCCTGATATGTTGTAGGATATGGTTATACACACATGTGTATATGCATGTATGTATATGTATGTATATATGGTTTTTGTTTTTGTTTGTGTGTGTGTGTGAGAGAGCTGAATTGATAGCCATGAATGTAAGCAAACTCCCTGTACTAGTTCCCTATTGGCTGCTATAATAAGTGGCCTAGAGAGGCTGCTTGTATTTCTTGGCTTGTGGCCACTTCCTCTATCTTTAAAGCCAGTGGAGAGCATCTTCAAATCTCCCCGTGCACTCCCACCCACAACATCTGTCTCAATCCCTCCCTCCACTCAGCCTCTGCCATTATTTCCTTCTCTCTCTCTGCCCCTCCTGCCTCCCTCTTGTAAGGACACTTCTGAATGCATTGGGCCCACCCAGATAATCCAGGATAACCTCCCACCTCAACATCCTTAATTTTGCCATGTATAACATAGTCTCATTAAAATATACATCTTTGTTGGGGGTGGGGGGCATTATTCTGCCTTTCATACCCTCATATATCAATATCTATAGGAACTAAAATTTCTTTTAGGAGAACTCGGAACCGTACATCCTAAATGTTCTTCACTTAATCCTTTCTATCCCAAATAAAATAATCATAATAGCCTTTTTTAGAATATTTTCTCTCTTGTAGTAATCCTCTCTGGTGGCCAGAGGAATAATTGTTATAAAAGGGAAAGGTCTGGAACCCAGAGACTATCACATCCAACAGATGAGTGCATGAACACAGATGCGGTGTGAGTGGAGAGGAGAGAGAATTCAGGAACTATTGTAGGTAGCAGAATCATTGGGATGTGGGAAGGAATCAAGAATGATCCTCAGATTTCCAGCTCTGATACCTGGGTCCATGGAAATATTTCCAACTGAAAGAGGTTTGGGACAGATATTTTTAATTTGGGGCTCGAGGAACATGAGGTGCCTGCAGGACATCTAAGCAGAAGTGACTAGCAGACAGTTGGACTGAGGGTCAGAGAAGAGGCCTGTCGGGGAAGCACATGGAGGACAGTAACAGCCAGGAATGTGGATGAAGTCATCCAGGAGGAAGCATAGAAAGAGGAAGACAGTGAGCCAAGGATGGACCCTGGAAACACCAGTGTGGAACTGAAAAAAGAGGTCAGGAACCAGGGGAGTGAGCTACCATGAAAACCAGTAAAGTAGAACGGGAGCTTTAATTGGGAATCCAAGTTGGGTTTCAGGGTTACATGAACCCCTGAATAGTTGTGCATATAAATACAGATTCCACAGCTTCCCAAGTGGGGTCTCATACCAGAAAGGGTAAAGAACCTCTAGATCAGGGATCCCCAGTCCGTGGGCCACAGACCAGTACTGGTCAGTGGCCTGTTAGGAACTGGGCCACACAGCAGGAGGCGAGCAGCAGGCAAGCAGGCAAAACTGCATCTGTATTTGCAGCTGCTCCCCAGTACTAGCATCCCACCTCAGCTCCACCTCAGATCATCAGGCATTAGATTGTCATAGGAACACCAGTCACTGGTGCCAAAAAGGCTGGGGACCGCTGCTCTAGAGGGTCCAATTTCAAAGAGTAACCAGCAGTGTGGAATCTAACAGCATAGAGGACTTGAAAGATAAGGACTGAGTAGTATTCACTGCATTGGCCAATGTGCGCAGCTCAAGGTGACCTGTGACAACAGTGGAGTGAGTGGTAGGACAAAGATAAGACTGCCCTGGGTGAGTAGTGGGCAGGAAGTAAGAAAGTGGGCAGTATAAGCCAGTGCTGCCAGAATCTTAGCCTTGTTAGAATCTCCTGGAGGGCTTGCTGGAACACAGCTTCCAGGGTTCCTCCCCAGAGATTCTGATTCAGCTGGTCCCATGGGGGAGCCTGAGAATTTGTATTTCTAACAAACTCCCAGCCGATGTGGGCATAGGTGGTCTGTGGATCAAATAATATAGGTTACTCTATCAAGACATTTTCATGAGAAGAGAAGGCATGACTGGGTGTAACTGGAAACATATTAAATAATGTAAACCTTGTTTTGAAATGAGGGTGACAGGTAGGTTGCATTTTTGACACCTCTTTGACAATGTACATATCCTGCTCCCTTGACGATGGCACTGTGGCAGCTGCTAATCATAAGCTGACAGTTGTCATCAGAGGAAGTGCAGCAGGGCTGTGCTGTGAATCCTGTACATTCCCTCATGAGGGGAGAGGCTTGGGGTGCTCTCTGGTTCAGTTTCAGCCTGGGAAGGGATGGTTTTAGAGGACCATTCAAGAGAGCTTGATGAGTGTTCCAAGCAAGTAAGGAGCACCACAGTGCACTGCCTCATTCCTGCCAGCAGAGGCTGAGTCAGGTGGAACAGGCCACCAGAGAACCAGGGCCTAGCTGGGGAGAGGTAAATAAAGGGAGAGACCCAGCAGTGAGAGCCAGCTTTGGATAGTGGCCTGGCAGGGTGGCAGGAGCAGGAGGGACAGGATAGAGAGCCAGACCTAGCCGACTGGTAGGGTGGCCAAAACATCCCATCATAGAGTGAGAGTGAGCTAGGGCTCCTTCTAGAATTCTTTTTTTTTAGCTGGAATTCTGTGAGACTTCCCAGACTAGGTTCTTCCAGTTGACTGACTAACACATTTTCAGAAAGGGAACCAGTTAAATGCTTCAGGGAGGGTCTATGAATCTTTGCCTTTATGTACAATATTTGTGTATTTTCTGAGATTTAGAAGAGGGACCCGTAGCTTTCATCAGTTTTTTTCAAAGGGCTGTATGCTCCATAAAAAGTTAAGACGCATTGTTTCAGAGGTTTCTTACAGATCACATCCAGTCTGACACTTCACTCTAGGCTGGTGGAGGGAAGTGCTTAAAGGGACAGGCCTGCAAGACAGGGCAGGGCTGGTACATGAAGCCGTGGGAACTCTGCTTACCCTGTCCTGATTCTCAGTTCTTTGTCCTCAGATTTCCGGCATCAGCATCCTGGGCCCTGCTGCCTCCAGCTCATGGTTCCAGGATTACATCACTTCTCTATCTTCTCTGTTAACATTTTCACACTCTTCTTTGGTTACTGCTCATTATTGTGGACACTGATCATATCATTGCTTGAGTTTCGATTTCACATTGACTGTGCCTTTTCCCCAGACCTGGGGTTTGCTCTCATTGGAAGCAGCTTGTTTAGTATTAATATATTCAGCTGGTATCTGCCCTGTTGGACCTTTCAGTATTCCTGCCTAAGTCTGACTGCTTTTGTCTTTGTAGGTCTCTGGGCTTATCTTTCTTTGAGCCATGGATACATGACAGCTTTTTTGTCTGACTTTGAACTTCAGTGTGCTACAAGTATTGGATTTTCAAAATGAAGTATAAACTTTTCTATTTTGATTCATTTTTACTTATGCTAACATGGTCCTTCTTATGAGTTTCAATTTGTTAGTTGTAATTGAACCTCATCAAATCCCAGTGTCTGATCTTAGAGGTTATCTCTGCCCATCTGCCTTCCTGGGAACATGTTCACACTGAGTGAATATTAATTATAGGGTTTATTTCTAAATTCATTTTATGGGACAGACTAAGTTGAAATAGTTATTCTCACTTGGTTATTATTAAACTTTTTAATATGGACCTTTTCAAACCTATTCACAGGTAAAAACAGCATGATGATCTGTCCTTATACTCATTACCCATCTGTGACAATTATCAGCGTTCTGCTGATGTTTCCTCTACACTTTCTCACAACCTTTCGTCAGGATTTAAATTTAAACTGTAAAATTGCCACATGTAAAATTTTTAAAAATTAAAATGCTACATGCTTATAGTTTAAACAAGAAACATAAAAGTAAATGCCCCCAGTCCCCAAGCCCACTCTCCAGAGGTAACCACTGTTGATGTTTCATGTGTCCTTTCTGAGGGTGTGTGTGTGTGTGTGTGTGTGTGTGTGTGTGTGTAAGAGAGAGAGAGAGAGAGAGAGAGAGAATATTTGAGAATGTAGGTGTATATGTCTTCTTTCTCATAAATAAAATTACACGTTTTGTACTATAATATGTTTTTTAATGCACTTAGGGTCTTTTCTGAGTCAGTACACAAAGAACTACCTTATTTAACCCTTTTCTCATTCAGTAAAAAAAAGTGCAGCTTTCTGCCTGTGTTAATTTAACATCATGAATAGGAATGCTGCATTTTTTAGGATTTGACATTTTCTGTAATCGAGAATTATGATATTTTATAAATAGAAATACCACTACTAAAAACAGAATGCTATAAATAGACTTATGTCATCTGTTTCCAGAGACTATCAATATGCTAGAATGATGCGAAAATAATAATAAAAGCAAAATGTTTTGTGGCAAACTTTGGGGGTAAGGTTAGGACCGTAATCCATGAGTTATCTCAGGGTAAATGCTGCAGCTGCAAGTACTGCTGGCAAGTATTCTCAGGGCAAACAGAAAATGAGTTAAAAAAAAAATGACTGAGTAGCATTTCATCCTAGGAGGGCATCATAATACCTATTCTTAACAGTAGTTAATAGATAGGAAGTAATATAGTTATTATCACCACACCTGCGTTTTCTGTGATATTTATTTAAATGTCATATCACTGGGTGATGGTATGTATATCTTAAACTGACCTAGGTATTGATTGCTAAATTGCTCTCAAGTAGCTATACCAATTTACATTCCCTTTGGTAGTGGCAGGTTTCATTCCATGTTTTGCCATCATTGTACTGTTAGACTTTTTAATCTTTGCCAGTTTGGTGCATCTGAAATGGAATCTCTCTTAGAATTACCATGTTGTTCCTGATTAGTCAGTCATCTTTTCACATGCTTACAGAATCAGGTGTTCTTTCTGTAAATTGTTTATTTCTCTGTAACTAAACACTCTTCTAAATTTTTAGTTTTTTGATAATTGTGGCAGTTGCTTCCCTGGATTTTCTAAACATATGATCATCACATGCAAGTAACGGTAAATTTATGTTCTCTTTTCCACCATTTACATATTTTATTCAGAGCCCGTCTAATTGTGTAGGTTAGTGCTTCCAGACAGTGTTGAATAGTGGTGATGACCTAACACCTTCACCTTTCATGACTGACAGGAGTGCCACTGTCACTTACACTGTTAAGCATGATGCTTACTTTTGGTTGAGATACATTCTTTTTGTCATGTTAAAGAAATTTTTTTACTAAAAGCTTTATCAAGACTGATTGTTAAATGCCTTCCTGTCACAAAACTTTTTTTTTTTTTTTTTTTTAGCCTTTGACCTATTTGATGTGGCAGGAATGGAAACAGTGTGCGTTTTTAAGTGGTTGCTTTGGGAGAGCGGCAGAGTTCCTACTACACAAAAGAACAGTTCCGTCCCTAAGGAGACGTGTTAATGGCATATTTTGTAATGAAAGACCTTTAAACTGAGTAGAATTTAAGGCAAACAGGAACCAAATTTGTTCTTCTGCATAGGTTAACAGGAATTTTTTTGTTGTCCTTAGGCTGCTTGAGAGAAAAGAATTTGGGGGTTCTTCTGGACTTGAGAAGAAAGCAAGGGAGAGCCCAAGAGCTCCCTGAGGAGTGGCAGAGAAAGCCTGAGCACGATCCATCGATTGATTGTGCTGACAGGAAGGGGCTTCCGGTTGGGCAGGCAGAGACAGTCAGCTTTACCCAGGTTCAAGTCCTTAATATACTGGTAGTTCTGGTTCTATTGAATGCAGTTCAGGAAGTGAGATTGCCTGTGGGAGGGGCCTCATTTTAACTTAAGCATCTTCTCATTTGTCTGCTTGCATTTCTCCTTAACTAACAAGTCTTGTTTTCTTCTAGTACTTTCACAGTTTTATATTTTATGTTTAGATTTTTAAGCTATCAGCAGTTTATTTACGTCTTTAATTTGAAGTAGGGATCTAACTTTATTTTTATGCAAATTTCTAAACAGTTGTACCAAAACCTTCTGTTTAGTGACTTAATATATAATACCCTGAACAAAGGGTTAGAATCTATGTAGGGTAAATTCATTCATTCTTCACTTTAATGATAGAATGACTATTGCATGTTCATGTAACAGGGTTGGCAAAAGTAGTGGAATAATTCCATTAGGAGCAACATGATTTAGTTATTCCACCTCAGAGCTCCGGGGGCCTCCCTCACCTTTTACTGACTCTGTGGCTTGAGCTCTGTCTTGGTTCACCAGTAGATTCTGGGCCTGGACACTGCAGGTCCTTTTGCAACTCAAAGTGGACAACAGTTACAAGTGATCAGAGGAAACGTCAAATTGGTTTTGGCCCCAAGGCTGGACATTTCTTCATGTGATTGAATCAGAAATCATCATGAGATTACTGCCAGCACATTGTTTCTCCAGGACTTTGCTCGAGGTTGGACAGGGAGGTGTTTATTTCTGAATTTCTGCCCTCATGCACCCTGTGTGGCTGTGCCCTCATCCCCTCCTCTTCTGGGTGCCCAATAGAATACAGCAGTGCTTTCCACTTCAGTGGCTGGGTGGCTCTCGTTCTAGTCAGGCATGTGAATGGACTGTCCACTAGAGCCCACAGATGGCCTCTCTGGTGTGAAGGTCTTAAAATAGTTGGACTTATGTGACAGCTTGGGTTTGTAGAAGAATAAATGGGAAGTGAGGTCCTGTAAAATGAAGAGTGAAGTGTCAGTCTCCAAAACCCTGGATCAGGGAGCTGGCATGGTGTCACGACTTAGCGTATTGGGTAGAGCAGTCTGTGAGCCTGACCAGGTTAAAGGGGCTGCTCTCCCTACTGCTGTTCTTATGCCCTTGCAATCTTTCTCACAAAGCAGCCAGAATAATTTTTTAAAAAGTCATTTCTCTGTTCAGAACCTCCAACGGCTTCCATTGTACTCCAAGTACAACCCAAAGTCTTTCTTGATGCCTCTGTGGCCCTGCGTGCTGTCACTCCTATGTCATTTCTTACCTTCTTCCCCATGTTCACTTCACGTCAGCCACGCTGGCTTCCTGAATGTTTCTCTCACACTCCAATTGTGTTCCTGACTCTGGCCTTTGCATCAGTGTTCCTACAGCCTGGGAGGCCCTTCTCCTGATTATTCACAGAGCTCAATCTACTTAATCCTGCTCAGAGTGGTGTTCCGGTTACTTTATGTGAACTAGAAACCTATGTCATTCTGTGTCCCATAGCCTACTTTTTTTTTTTTCCTTCATAGCACTTATTTTGTTGTTTATTCATCTCTTCATCCCATCCTTTATCCATAAGGGTGGTAACTTTGAGATTTGTAAGTTGAATTTCACTGATATATTTTTCTATAATTTTTTATAAAGGCCAGCCAACAAAGGCTTAATCAGCAGAGTGCCATAGTATATATAGGCACACAAAAAAGCACTCTTCACACTAGATTTAAATGAGAAGCATGATGGACATCTTGAGGAGGAAGCATTGACTGCCCCCTCCTGTCCTGTACTGTGCCCACCTGCTGCTGCTGCCACCCAAGGGGCAGGATATAAAGGGGAGTGTCACAGGGCAAGTTTCTCTCCTCGTCAGTACAGTACTGGGAAGGTGCATCCATCCAGCCAGTGCCCTTCGTATAAGAGCATTTTACGTGGCTCTAGGGCCAGTGTTGGGCTCCAAGGGAATTCGGGAGGAGGGGTAGTGGGCAGGCAAAAACTACAGAACTGACAGAATGTTGTTATGACAGCTTTCGTTATGTACCGTCCTTCAGGTAACTGTCACATTGGTCTTGTAACAGCTCAGTGAAGTACGTATCATGCACATTTTATAGATGAGGAAACATAGGATGTGTGTCTTGACCAGGATCACAGAACAGAAACTAGACCTAGGAGTCAACCCACGTTCTAGATAAACTACCACACTGTCCCTCTGCCCTTAACATGGGTGTGACTTCTTTCTGTTGGTTAGATGCCCACAAAAGGTTTGTCCAGGCTTCTCGTCTGGTTACATCCTGAGTGGCTTGTGCTGCCCTAGTGTTTGTTACAGGTGTTTGTAGTATCCCATTGAAAAGCAGCTACTTAACCTGTTTGGCTCTTTGGGGTTGTTTTTCACATATTTAAATGGTTAAAGAGATCACTCCTTGTGGAACAGTTGAGAAAAACTAATGAGTAAAGCTTTATCTGCATTCCGAAATTAGTAATTTATTTTGGGGCCTCAGCTGAAAAATGAAGACGTTGAACGGGATGGTTTTAGGGTCCTGTGTGTTCTCACTTTCTGCAACTGTATCCTTGATTTGAAATTTTAAAGCCACCATTAACTGGTAACCATTTCCCAGAACCCATGTACAAGTGATGGCATCTGTCCCCCGATTCCCATCTGGTGATGTCACCACAGACCCATGACTGGCTTTGGCTCCCTCTAACACGTGGCTGTGACCACAGGCAGCAGCTGAAGATTGTGACTGTGCTGCTTTGAGACGACTGAGTCCCACTGTGTTTCTAACTGCTGTGTTTGATTCCTAGATTCTTCAGCTAACTACAAGCAAGAAAAGTGAGGCTGCTGGACTCCTCTATCGTTATTTGGTGTATGCGTTGGTGGGGGCAGGGAACTTTTTGGGAAAGAACTCCCCAGGGCAGACTGTGTCCCTGCTTGGAAGAGGGGTGAAGTTCTACAGGCCTGGTCATTTGCCTCATCTCGATGCTGCTGAAACATGTTTTCACAGTTGCCATTTTCTGTTTCACATTTTCATATGCAGAGTAGGGGAAAGTGTAGCTACTGGCAAGTAGGAAAATGCCATCTTTTTAAAAAGGCAGTTTCTTGTTTTGTTTTGTTTTTATGTTTTTAATGGAATTAGTCCTTGGCTTTTCTCCCAGTCCTAACCCCCTTTCTGGCTGCTAATGCTCCTAGGTAAATACAAATGGAGATTGCTGTGTGTATTTTATAGGGTTCTTTGTTTTGAAGAGGGAGAATTATGTTACAAATGTTTTTGTTGTAAATAAATAAAACACTTCCTTGTCCTTGTAACATCCAGTATAAATTGTGTGAATTCGACTTGTAAAGTCAGTAGGTGGGGTAGAGGGACAGCCATTCAATAAGGCCAACTGAATCAGCAAGAGAGGTTACTGGTTTTTTTTTCTAGAGCTAGAGCAATTCTTTTCTGTTTACCTAATAATAAAATGCTTGTGCATTTGGATTGGGGTTCCCTTGAAACCTGCTCCCTTCTGTGGGAAGCTGTTTTGAGACAGTTAATTGGAAACCTTAGAGCCAGTTAGTCCTCCAGCAGTTGTACACCCCAAGGCTTCCTGCAACACCTCTCTGAGCTGGGGCCTGACTTCCTGGCAGGGCAGCCTTGGTGCCTCCCCTGTTCTGCATGCCTTCCTCCTGGGCTGGCCTCCAAATCCCATCAGTCAGCTCAGTTTCGTCCCCCACTATCTGCCCCACAGCTGTGTGTTCCCATCGGCAGGTAAACTGCCCAGTCTTTCCCACAAAACATTCGCACCACCCTTGGATCTTTTATCAGCCCCATGTCTTCCCTCCTGGCCAACCTTCAGGGGTGTTGTCTACACTGGCTTTTTCCACTCTCTCACTGCCAGTTATTCCTCTGCCCACTGCCTTCCCACCATCCCACCCCTGATTCCCTCAACAGTCTAATCCAGCGGACATTTCTGTCTTTCCTTGATTTTTGTATGTTGAAGCTCCTTTCCTGGAACACTTATCTTCCATGAATTCTTAAGCTTCCATGCTTTTGGATTTCCTCCTACCCCTCGGGCCACCGTTTAGTTTTACTCTTCTCATTGCTACCCACCCCCACACACACACACACACACACACTACCCTCACTGTTCAAAAACCACTTTAGAGCATTTCATATATCATTCAGACAAACAATGGCTGAGATTTTGACAAGTGACTCAACCAGACCAAGGCCTTGCTGGAGGGTTGGGCATGATCCCTGATCCGGAGAAGCACCTGGCCTGTGCCCCCACCTTCCAGTGCCTCACTTTCTAACAAGATCTGCTTAGAGAGCAGAAACCAAGTCCTTCTGGAGCAGGCTGGGCCATGCCTCTCTGCCTGGGGAAGACGGGGGCGTGTGGTGCTGCCTGGGACCAGGGTGCTAAGAGGCCTCCCTAGGAGACTCCTGCCCCTCCCAGGTGCTCCCTTCTACCCAGGTTGCTGAAATGATAGCCTCAGAAGAGCAGTTTTCTTTAAAGGCCATGAGAACCTGATGGTTCCTAGATCTGCACCTCCAGACCTCATGATCATGACTGGGGTTCACCTAGGGTCAGACATCCCTCACTCTCCAGATTCAGGAGGGCCCAGACCAGAACCATCTCCTTACCCCACACTCCATCCAGCCCGTTCTGCCAAGCCCTGTTCCAGCAACTGGCAAGACTGTTCACCCAACTGCTGTCTCTTTCCTCTTGGGCCTCCAGTGTGGCCAGATGGCCAAACCAGTCTAAGAGTCAGCTCTGCCATCCTTATGTGGCACTCTGGTGTCTTCAGCCTTCACTGACCTCCTCTGCCTCAGTTCTTGCAACTTGACTCGTGTCCCCAGCCTTGCCTCCACCCCCACACGTGTGGTGCACACAGTATCCTTCAGTGGTGGGAGTGACTCATCACTGCCAACCCTCTGGCCTCCTTTTCCAGGCTTTATCTTGGAGAATTGTTGCTGATAGAACTTCAGCAGAGGAGTGTCATGAAATTGGTGCTTCTAGAAAATTACTCTGGGGTAAAAACTTTTGGGAAGGCAGTTTGAAAGTATTAAAAGTTTAAGAATATATACTCTTCAATGCAGCAATCCCACTTATAGGACCCTGTCCTTCAAAACCATTTTTACACTTGTGGACTGAAAGGGTCACACCATTGTTGTTCACATGGCAAAATTGGAAACAACTGTAAGTACTTCAAGGGGCGTGGTGAGAAGATTCACAGTGCAGCTATCCTGAAGACATCTGATGGCTTTTAAAGTCTAAGAACCTGGAAATAATACATGGAGTCTGGGTTCAAGATGTTTATGAAGGCCTAGAAGAATGTGCTCCGAACTTAACAGCGGCCACTTCTGGTGAGTGCAGCATAGGAGATAAAGGAGGCTTCCATGTTTTGCTCAGAGGGCTTCTATATGATTTAAGATACATTTGTTTTTTAAAGGCAGTTTTATTACTGTAATTAAAAACAGAAGGAAAGGTAACTGGCTGCAGTGTATTCGAAGGACAGGGGAGGGCTCGGCCTATAGGAGTGTGGTGGGCAGTGCGCATGAGCACTTTGAGGGAACCTCAGCTGGCTGCCCTTAGCCCACCACATGTGTCTGAGTGGGACAGTGGTGTCTTCTGTTTCTGCCAGGGTGACATGTGGCCCCTAAAGAACAAGGAAACCAGTTCTCCAAAAAAGAACTTCTGAAAGGGCTTTCTACTTAGGTGGGCAGCATATGGCAACTAAGGTGGCCTCCAGGTGGCAGTGGCCTCATCTAGCCACATCAGTTCTCAGTAAACTTTTTACCTGAAGTGGGTTTTGGGGTTTATTGCCCCCTTTTTAACCCCAAATTACTCTCCTTAGTCATAGTGCATTATCACCACCAGTCTGTGCAAGGCCCTCCTATTTTCCTCATTCTCAGTATCCCCATATTCTTTGCCAAAGGCAACCATGTTAATGTGTTTCATGTGTGTCTTTGTCTTTGCATGCATTTTTGCAAAATGTGTGTCACAAGGTGTTCTGAAGCCAGCCTCCCTGTGGCTTCTTGGGTTGTGTGGTGTCAAGGTAATGTCAACTGCCATCTGTGGGGCCAACCTCAGGGCCTCACAACATTGCTTCGGCGCGTGCTAGAAACAACTCTGTGGGGTGAGTGGTTAAGAAACCTACTCAGGGCCATCTGCTCTTCCTCGTCAGAGCCAGGACTGGTTTGGATGGGGCATCTTGGTCATCCTCACTGCACAGCCGTGGTGCTCAGCCCCTCCTCTGGGAGCCTTGCTTTCTTTACTCCAACCTTCCCCACCCTGGAATCTATAGGTGGCACTGAGAACTTATCATAGTCTCATGTGAGAGAAGGTGGTTAGGTCCAGGAGAGCAACGATTGTCCCAGGTCACACAGTTCATGTTGAGCTAGGACCCGGTTTGAACTTGGAACGTGGCCCTTTCCACTAAGTTGTCATGGACCTCCTACCTCTCCACCAAAGGGCCAGTCTGAAAGAGGATTTGAGCTCTCTTCTTCCTCCTGACAAAGGCCAGAAGGCCCTGGCTGACTTTTTCCAAGCAAACTGGGCAATAGGTGGCGACATAACCCAGTTTATGTTATCCAGGCAAGCCAAGTGGCTCCAGAGAAACTATGGCTCACCTGTGCCACAGAAAGTGACATGAGTTTGTGGACTGGGTTCTATACCGAACTGCTCAACATGGGCACTCAGTAAAGACTGGTCTTCTGGGTGTTGGGACCCAGAGCCTGGAGTTGGGCCCTTGTCTTCACAAAGTAGGAAAAGGCAGCAAGTCAGTCCTCAGCACAAAGCCAGGAGGGGCTGGAAAGGCTTTTGCAGGGAGGTGATGTGAGCGGTGTTGTAACAAGGAAGCCTGAAGGATCTCCAGGCTGAGAGCAGCAGGATCTCCAGGCCTGGAGCATGACTCCACCTGTATATTTGAGAAAATTATGTTTGTGTGAGTCGAAGGCATGTGGGCAAATGAGAACAGATCCCAGAAGGCTGTGTGTGTCAGACTGAGGAATCAGACTCTGCTGATTGGGATGCCCAGGTAAAAATCTGTCCTGGAGACTCCTATTCTCTCAGGTCAAAAGCCTGGCTGGCTACAGAGAAGGCTGTATTCCGCACTGGCTCCTTTTCTCTCCTGATCTGGTTAAGAAGCTTATCTGGACTTCTCTCATTGCTTTGGTCAATTCAGTCATGATAGTGACATAATAGTAGTGAGTAGTCAGCAGATAGCAAAACAATTATATAAATATTATAATAAACCAAGAAATATTTTCTTTCTAATGAATGTGATAGTCTTACTTCATAATCCTTCAAACTAAAAGTACAGGTGAGGAAGTTGAGTCGAATCTCCATTTTGCCCCATTTCCACTCCCTTTTCCCCGCTCCCTCCTGCTGAGCTTGCCCTCCTTGCTTAGAACAAGGTAGAAATGCCCTTCTAGAGAGGAGAAACATTTAGACCCAGAAAATTCACCATCCAGAAAGGGAAAGGACATTGGGGTGAGTGTGGCTTTGAGAAATTGCTCTTTGAGAAATCCCAGGAAACAGGAACAGCACCAGGAGACAGACTCGAGACAAATGGCCACTTTGGAAAAGAGGCCAGTTGGCCCAGGAAGAGCCCCAGACTTACTCCTGCCAAGACATTGGGTGTCCCTGCAGTGACCTGATGGGGTGCCAAGCCAGGAAGGGGGTGCTCCACTTAGTGATGGGTGTCACTGCATGCTAGCTAAATCCGAATCCAAACTCCTGAAGCAAAACCTCACCTTGGTTTCTAAGAACCTTTTGAGGTAAATTGTGAGATGAATAAGTAGGTGGGGATATGCTGAAGTCATTATCTGTTCTTGAAGAATAGGTTTGCCAAACCCATCTGTGTTGGTTTGGTTTGGTCTGTAGTTCATGAGACCCCCACACATATAATGTACATCAGTACCCTCTGCATATGGAAAACGAAAGTTATTTCCCTCAAGCTGCTGCTCCTCTTGTCCCCTGACCAGGCCTCTGAGCTGTCCTTCCTCCCACTCAGCCTCACCCCATTGGTCACCAAGGTTGAGGATTCTGTCTCCTTAATGGCCTTTGAATTGCACTCCCACCCCAACTGTTCACCTCTCTGCCCTGCCTGGATCAGACACCAAGGACTTCTCACCTTGATCACTGCCACACCTTTCCAGCGGGACTCCCCGGTCCCTGTCCACGCTCAGCCAGCCCTCCTGCACCAGCCAGCCCTATCCTGCCCTGGCTTAAGTGTTTCTGTAGCTTCCAGAAGTCTTTGAGATAAAGTTCAAACTTCCTAATTTAGCACAGAAGGCCTGGCCCCGCCTCCAGGCACCCTGTGCTAGGCTCCTTGTCTTCCAGCCAACTTGAGCCACTTGCGGTTCCTAAACATCCACACCATTCCACATCTCCCTGCCTCCTCGAGTGCTGCTCTCAGGCTGTTTCCACTCTTTTTCCAGGGCTTAGCTTAAGACAGGATGCTAAGCAGAAGGCCCAAGGCTCACAAGCCTACAGTGGTGGGACTGGAAGTCAGGACATGTGTCTCCAGTTAACTGTCAGCTGCCCCAACAATCATGGAGAAGGGGGCGGCTCAGCACGAAAGTGGAATTCTCTGTCTTCAATCTAGCAAACAAAATCACAGAAACTTTTGTCTTTGGTATTAAAATGTTTTCTCATGTTTTTGAAAACCATTTTATTTTCTGTATATAAAAACCACACATATAAGGTAGTTAAAAATACATGCATAAACCTGGAGGGAGAAAAATTAGCTTAAGCTGTACTTCCTCCAGGCAGCCTTCCTTGACTACCCTGACATAGCTGCCTCTAGGGTGCCCTGGCCCCTGGTTTCCTATTGGATGGTGGGGACTGACTTCCCAAGGCTGTGAGCTTCTCAAGAGCAGCAACAATGTTTCATCTGACTTTGGTTCTCCATTCCCCAGCACAGTCAGACAGGAACATTGGCTTGTCAAAGGAATAAATGGATCTCATTTATAGAATATCTCCACACATCTCATAAAATCCTATGGACAAATCAGAAAGATAATATATAATTGACGGCTTAGAATGAGGTCCTCATTGGTCTACTGTGTTAAGGAAAACTGGTTCAAGGACCTCCAATGAAAGAGAAAAAAGGCAAATCTGGGGTGACTGGCTGTGAGCTCAGTATGAGCTGTGGGTTGCAGTGACTGCTAAAAAGGGCAGAGCAAGTGCTGGTGGGGACATGCTAGGGGACAGCATCCATCAAGGCAGATGAGGGCCTATGGTTTATGCTGGCTCACACCCCAGCCACAGGACCCCAGGCAAGTCTGCAGGCTGCAGATCTAAGGACAGTCACCCACCCAGAGAAGGGCCAAGGGCACTGGAGGAAGATGTGTTCTGTTCCTTGCTTCTCTGCCTTGATGATGGATCTATCTCCCTCTGTGCTGGTTGTGAAAGCCAAATCCGGTCCTTGGGGTCAGGAGAGCCCTAGAGACCACAGCAGACGCAACTAGTTTGCTAGAAATGCAGTGAGGGTTTCAAACTTAATTGTGAATAGTTGTTGGAAAACTTGGAGTTGACCGGGAGGACAAGACCGCTGTGATATCAGCCACCTTTTCTCATGGTCCCACCTCCAATAGCTTGACTCGCCAGCCCAAGGGTTCCTCCCCTGGGCACTTTTGCAGTGTGGTTCTGTTAGTGCTGTACATGTCCAAGCCCACTTCTCACCCACCCCCGCAATGGGCTGGACCCCACAGAGGCCCTCCCTGCCAGGGGCATTGGAAGGCCCACTTCTCCCACCACCCTTGGCATTTGAAGTATAAAGCAGACATCCAGGTAGGCTGGCCCCTGAATGGCCACAGCAGATAGCTACCAGCCATCAATAGCACAGTGTCCCCCAGCACACAAAGAGCCTTACTCAGGCTCTGTGGGATGGATGTGAAAATCACCAAGGTGCGTTTCCAACCTCAGAATTACTCAGCAGCCCGTTCCTGCGTCACTGATTCCCTTTTTGATTCCATGAGGAGGCCCTTTCCAACCTCACCCTTGATTCTCAGGCTCTTTTCTCTTCCAAGTACTCACCTCCTCCCCTCTCCCCAGGCACAGCGACCTAGCCTTCACCGCAGAGAAAATAAAGGCCATTGAGCCCCGCATTTTCCTTCACCCCACTCTTCTGTAGCTTTGCCCACCTCACCTCCTCCCCTGGGTCCATGGGTGTAGAAGCGTCTGCCCCTAGCTGCTTTCTGTGCATTAGATCCTGGCCCTGTCCAGTTCATCAGCCATCCCTTGTTCGTGATATATAGGTTTCTTCCCTTCTGCCTCCAAGCATGGCCGTCTCTCCTTCCTAACAGAACATTCCTTCAACTCCACCTCCTCCTTCCCCCAAAGCCAGACCACTTTTATTCTATTCTATTTATGTACTTCTTGAAACTGTAATCCATTCAATCAATCCTTGCTCCTCACCCTCCTCCTCCTCCCTTCTCACTGTTGGCAGTTTCCTAGTTATCTTTCCAGGAGAATTAACAATTTTTACAAGAGAATATCTTCATGTATTCTTCCTCACTGAAAAAAAAATTGAAAAAAATTGAGATATAATTCATATACAACATATTTAATTCTTTTAAGATATATAATTCTGTGGGTTTTTTTTAGCACGTTCATGAAGTTGTGCAACCATCACCCTATCTAATTTGAGTATATTTTGATTGCCCCCCAAAATGCTATACCCATTAGCAGTCAAGCCCCATTCTCCTCTCCCCTCAGTCCTTTTTATGACTGAATAATATCCCATTGTATGGATCTACCACCTTTAGTCTACCCATTCATCAGTTGATAGACATTGGTTTGTTTCCACTTTTTGGCTATTATGGATAATGCTACTATAAACATCCATGTATATTTTTGTTTGAATGCATGTTTTCAGTTCTTTGGGGTATGTACCAAAGGATTGACTGTCCAGTGAGCACTTTCCTTCTTGAAAGAAGTCTTCTCCCTGTGGACCTCTGAGATCACCTGCCACCTATGAGCATTCTTTCTTAAAATTGCTGGGTCATATGGTAATTCCCTGTGTAATTTTTTGAGGAACAGTCCTACTGTATTCCATAACAGCTTAACCATTTTATATTCCCACCAGCTATGTACGAGTGTTCTGATTTCTCCAGTCCTCACTAACACTTATTTTCTCCTTTTTTAAAAAAATTATAGCAATTCTAGTGCATGTGAAATGACATCTCATTGTGGTTTTGATTTGTATTTCCCTAATGACAACTGAAGTCAAGCGTCTTTTCATGTACTTATTAGCCATTTGTATGTCTTCTTTGAAGAAATGTCTATTTAGATCTCTTGACCATTTTTTAATTGAGTCATTTGCCTTTTAATTGTGGAGCTGTAAAAGTTCTTTATATATTCTTTCTCTCATTCTGTAGATGGCTTTTTCACTTTTTTGATGTTGTCCTTTGAAGACCAAACATTTTGATGGGGTCCAAAATTACCTATCTATCTTTTCTGTTGTTGCTTATGCTATTAGTATCATATATAAGAAATCATTGCTAGATTCAAGATCATGAAGATTTATCTGTTTTCCTTTAAGAATTTTATAGCTTTAACTCTTATATTTAGGTTGTTGATCTATTTTGAGTAAATTTTTGTATACAATGTGAAGTAAGAGTGCAAGTACATTCTTTTGCATGTAGATGTCCAGTTTCCTAGCACCATTTGTAGAATTGACTACAAAACTATTGAATGGTCTTGGCACCCTTGTCAAAATCAATTGACCATAGATGCATGGGTTAATTTCCAGACTCTCAATTCTATTTCACTAATTTATGTGTCTATCCTTATGCCACTACCATACAGTCTTGATTACTACAGCCTTGTAGTAAGTTTTATAATCAAGAATTTTGACTTCTCCAGCCTTGGTTGTCTTGTTTATTTGTTTGTTTAGCTATTCTAGGTTCCTTACATTTTTTTTCCATGAGTTTTAGGATCAGCTTGTCAATTTCTGTAAAAAAAAAAAGTAGCTTTTGGGGGGAATTTGCTGGAGATTAATTTGAATTTGTAGATCAATTTGGGGAGTATTGACATTTTAACAATAGTATGTCTTCTAAACCATGAACATGAATGTCTTTCCATTTAGGTTTTCTTTAATTTCTTCCAAAGATGTTAGGTAGTTTTCAGTGTATCTTGCTCCTTTTTGTTAAGCCCACATTTGCCAGGCTTTTGGCTGAGTTGTCTGCATTTGCTTTCTCAGCTTTTGCTACCTTTATTGCCTCTTGGTCCATTACTGTCACCATTCTATGGACACTACTCTGGCTTAGGTCCTCGGTGACCCCTTAGTTGACTGTCCAGTGAGCACCTTCCTTCTGGAAAGAAGTCTTCTTCCCATGGACCTCTGAGATCATCTGCCATATTTCTTTCTTAAAATTCCTTCTCATGTTCCTTTCACACACCACTGTCCTTGTTCTGCCTGTCTCTTTCACTGACCCTCCTCATCCTTTTCCTCTCCTCTTCCCCCTCTCCTTCACCTTCCCCCAGTCCCTTAAATGTTGGGGTTCTGTCTTTGATCATCTTCCCTTCCACATAAAAGAGTTCATCTCAGGTCAACTCATCAACTCCCAAGGCCCCAGATTCCATCTTCATTTACTTCAGAGCTTTCTGAAACTCCCCCTTCAGCACCCCACTCTCTGCACTTTCCATGTTGTACCCCCAGGGGCCTGAGACCACCCTTTTCTGGTCTCTCCTCCATAACTTGGGCCTCCTCTCACGTTCCTGAGGTAGGTTAGTAATAACACCCTAGCCAAAGCCACCTAGGGGTCACCATGCTTGACTCTCCTCTCTTTCCCTCACTTCCCAAATCACATTAATTGTCACATCCTGTGGCTTTTGCCCCCTAAATATTCAAAAGACAGATCTAAAGTGACACAGATCAGGTTCCTGCCCTCAGTTTCTGACTCTGTGCATGGGAAGCAAGGTGGGAATGCAGCAACCTATCCCTCAGCATCCAAAGCGCAAGTGCCAAATGATCGATGCAGAATGCAGGCTCAGACGAGGGGCAGGAGAGGTGGGCATACACTGATCTGTGAAGGACTGAGGTCAGCAGAGAGCTGGAGGGAGGACCAGAGCCAAGCTACACCATGGGAACCTGTAAGTATAGGGTTCAGGAGCAGTCAGTCCTAGCCAAGGTGGGAGGGAGAGTGCAGGAGGGCAGAGAGAGTATGGCTGGGTGTGGCTGGGAGACTAGCTGGGGTCTGAGATGACTTAGCTGCATTTCATCCACATCCCTTAGACCTTTGTGACCTCAGGTACAGCACTTAATACGAAAGCCTCAGTCTCCTTATTTCACACCTGGGTTGTGGTGGGGATCACCTGTGATTATGCTTGTGAAAATCCTTTGGACGTGGTAGAGTGATGGACAAATTTAAGGCAGCCCAAGGCCAGAAAGGGAAGCAGGCTGCACATTGTGAAAGCCACAAACACCAAGTGCAAGGGCTCAGGCTTTGCTTTTTAGGATGACAAGCATATTAGGTGGGACTCTTTCAATTCCAACTGACAGAAACCCAACTTGAACTGGCCCAGACCAAAAGAGAATGGATTGGCTGTAGTCATGAGTTGTCCAGAGGTGGCTCTGTCGGCAGCACAGCTGGATCCTGGGGACCCAGTATGATTTCCTTGTCTATGATTCTCTGGGGTTTCCTCATTTTCTCTTGCTCCTCACCTGCTGCACCTCTCATCTCTGCTTCCCTCTTGGGTCCAGGGAACCCCTAGCTGCCTTAACCTCACCCCTTCAGGTACCAAGATCCAGAGCTTCACGCAGCTTTCACACTGAAAGTTTTGATTGGCCTAGGGTGGGTCACTACCCTAGGGTCACCAATCGAGAAGGTGGGTGATAGCCTCTGATTGGCCAACCAGGTTAGTGCCCTCCTCTGCATTGGGGTAGGAGTCCAAGTGACCAGGAAGAATTGGGAAGGAAGGACCCTCAAAGGCCAGGGGTCCTGACTGACATAACCTCTCCCACTGTGAGGAGGAAATCTTGTGGCTGAACAGAGTAATTAATCCTCCTGTGAGGGGGTGAGAGGCAATGCCTTGGAAAGGGATGAGGAGGGCAGATCTGGGCAGTGGCCAGGAGTGCATGTCTCATAGAGGAAGACCCTGGCAACCCACAGTTCTCAAGCTGTCCTTACCTTTTCACAGCCTCTTTCCTCAGCCTCACATGAGTCCTGAGAAGTAGGGAAGGATAACTTGCCTGTGCCCATTTTACAGGTGTGGGTGAACGGCTTTCCCAACATTAATGAAAGAATCTCCAGTTGGCAAATCATTAGGCTGCCCATCCTCCACGGGAGATGTCTATAGAGAGCCAGCACTGGGTGTACAGGGAAGCAGGCACGGGCCCTTTCTTTGGCCCAACAACACATTTGGGGGTGGGAGAGGCTTGCACTGGGTGAAGGGCTGCAGGAAGGACACAGACCCTGCTGGGGGCTCCAGTCTTGCAGGGGCCTGAGGAAACCCAGCTATGGCCTTTGGTAGTCCAGTGCAGGATGACCCAGGCAGACTTCACGGAGGAGGCTGCCTTGAACTTACTGAGCACCTACCATGTGCTGGGGAGTGGGATGAGGAGGAGCATCCCTGGAGCAGAGAACAGCCCCAGTCAAGGGCGGCAGGCAGTGGTGTGGACCGAAGTGCAGAGATGCGAGACTCTCTGGAGGCTGCAGGTGCGCAAGAGAGGCTCGGCCTGGAAGTCGCACGCCCCCCGCGGGCGCTCTTCCCGCGCGGCTCCCGAGTTCCCGCCGCCCGCCTGGCGATTTGGGCGCGTCAGCAGAGCGGAAACAGGCGCGGCGCCAGCCTCGGGACGGCGGGGACGCGGCCTGGCAGCGCGGCGGCGGCTCCGCAGCTTCTGTTCCGCCCGCGTTTGTGTTGGCAGCTGCCTGCGGCGCGCGGCCGGGCGCGATGAAAGGGCCTTCTGTCTGCGCCCCAGCGGCCCTGCTCGGCTTTCATTCTTAATATAATCTTCACTTCATTTTTAACCGAGCAGAGGTTCTCTTGGAATTTTTTCCCTTCTTCCAAAAATATATGTGCGTTTGTGTGTATTTGCAAAAGGCCCTTCACGGTGAAGGTCGAGATTGTCCTGGGGAAGGAAAGTGCGAAACCCGAGGCGGATTCACAGCGAGACAGAAATGCCTTTCTTCCTGTGCAGGGGCCTACCCGGGGGTCACCGCCTCGCTGGGGTGCCCTCATCCTGCCCCCATCCCCGCTTGGGAGGGAAGGATGAGGATCCTTCTTTAACCACCCCAGGCTGAGTGGACAGTGTGGAAATCGAGGTCAGTGGAGAGGGGCTGGGGTGCTTTCTCAACGGGTCCCTGACCAGAACTGGTCAGAGAGCACTGTCGTTCAGTGTGGCCAGCCAGGGCTGTCCTCCCAGAAACGGATGGCAAAGGGCACGGGACCCCCTGGGTCACAGGTTCTGCATCGGGAGACCATACTCTGTACTGATTCCCGCGTGTGGGCTTAAAACAGCCTGCATCAGCGCCTGAAAACCTGTTGCCAGCCAGCCATTCACCTGGCTAAGCAGAGGGATGTTACACCTAAGGTAATTTTCTGAGTTACACCAAAGATTCTATTTGAAAAGACCACCACCACCACCACCTCAAACATCACAGGGCCAGGGCTTTCCATATGTATTCCCAAGCATTAGGTATGATTATTCACACAGAGGGGAAAGGAAGTCTCAGAGAAGCTAAGTAACCTGCTCCAAGTCACTGAGCATGAGGGTGCTGGGGCTGGAATTGTAGAAGTAGACAGCAGGAAGCCTGAATTCTCTCTTCTGCCTCAGTGATTTTCAAACTGTGTCCTACAGAGCTTCTGCCAACTTTGAGGGCCCTGAAAATTTGTGATTCTGATTCTTAAGAAAAAAATTAATTTAGGTTTATATTTGGACTTCTGTTTTGACCATTCTAGTAGATTAAATAACCTGAAATAACATGAGTAGATCTTGAAATTATCATGCTAAGTAAAATAAGTCAGACAGTAAAAGTTGAGAACCAGACAATTTCACTCATATGTAGGATGAAAAATGAAAGCAACAAACAAACATGACAAACAGGGACTCATGGACATGGACAGCGGATTAATGGTTACCTTAGGGAAGGGGGAAATAGATAAGGGTAAAAAGGATCAAATATTTGATGACAGAAGAAAATTTAATTTTGGGTGAACACATAATGCAATATACATATGATATATTATAGAACTGGACACTTAAGACCTATTTGATTTTATTAATCAATGTCACCTCAATAATTTTAACTTAAACAAAAGATAATCTGAAAACCGTCCTTCTCTAAATACCTAGGAAGGCTAGGTTAAAACAAAACAGACAAAAACAACAAACAAACAAACGAACCCTCCAACAAACAAAAAGAAATCTCTAAAAACCAGAAATGAAGAGAGTGATGAGAACGAGTTGGCTACAGCTGCCCTAAATGGAAGAAGTGGGTGTGATGAGGGCATAGGCAGGAAATGGGGGCAGGTGAGGCCTTGGGCCTATCCAAAGTGGAGACTGAAACAGAGAAACCCCAGCTAAAACTGGGGCTCTCTAGGGCTATATCCTTAGTGAAATAATGTGCTAGGAAAAAAGAAAAAAAAAAAAAAACTTTAAGCACAGAAAGACAAGAAGGAAATTTGTCTCAACCTAGCTGGTAGAATTTTTTTAAATCCCTCTTGAGAGTTTATTACTATGAGCCAGTGCTCACAGAAGTTTTAGGTTCAAATTGTCTCTATCCTAAAACTGAGAAATTAACATAAATATTAGTCCAAGCTTAGTAATATCTCTGGAGTACTTAACAGAAACAAACTAGAAATTTGCTATAAAGGAACAAGTCCTCCATGGAGGCCTCACAGGACTCCCGCAGATAAAGCCCTACTGAAGATAAGTTGATAGTGCACAGAAGAAAACGCAACCATTATCAAAAGTCTAGAGGTACACAAACAGCAAGATTAAACACACCAACACAATCTGATAGAGAATATAAAATAAGTATGTTTAAAATGATAATAGGAAGGAATAAAAAACAAGTGGAAAATGACATTATAAAAAAAAGAATAGGCAGATGAGAGAAAAATAGAACTAGTAATGAATAGTACAGTTATTTAAATTAAAAATTCAGTGGATAATTAAATAGCAATTACCCATGGTGAAGAGAAATTTAGTAAACTATATATTTTCCCCAAGGAGACGTGAAGAGTTTAATAAAAATAACCATGACAGGTAATTTTATAGATTACTTGCAAAAATGGTCAAAATTATTCCACTCTGATCCCAGTTTATTCGCTAAACCACTATCATATACAGGCCACAAATACAGAAGTTTAATAAATATCACTTTCCTAATTTTATAAATTTCAATTTTTCTCCACATGATTTTACAGCTGCAGCTCCTATTATCAAGAAGCGGAGTCTTCCCCCACAATATAACCCTTTTATCTAGGCTGCCTTTGCAACTTCCTTTGACCAATAACATGTGTCATAAGTGATGCTGGTTCTGACCTTTGGCCTCAAGAGACCTTGTGTACTTCCATTCACTCTCTAAAACCCTTAATGATTTAGCCCAGACTAGTCTGCTAGAGGATGAGGGACTATGTGAATTACCATTCCAACAGAGGTCATCCTAGACCAGCTAGTCCCTAGCTGACCATATATGCATGACTGAGCTCAGCCAAGACCAGAAAAACCACCCAACTGAGAATAGCTCAAATTTGTGATGCACAGAATCATAAGCTAAATAAATGGTTGTTATATTAAGATAGTACATTTTGAAATGATTTGTTATACAGCAAAAGCTTTCTGATACAGAGAGAGTAAGAGACATGAATAGAATGATAAGTTCCAACAATCTAAAAGGATTTCCATGGGGAAGAGACTAGGCAAATGGTGGAGAGGACATATTCAAAGAGCTAATATCCACAAAATTACAGTTTTTGTGAAAAATAAAAATAATTAGTTTCAAAAAGCACTGGTTCTAGGTAAGATAAATATATATATATATATATAAATATATAAATATATATATATATACGTCACTATGAAATTGCTAAACATCATAAAAATCTTAAAGGAAATCAGAGAAAAAAAAGATTCCCTTCAAAGATATGACAATTACACTGCCAGCAGACTTGTCAATGGTAACATTAGAAGTCAGATTATCTTGAAAAATATCTTCAAAGTGCTAAGAGAAAATGAGAGTGATATAGAAATTATTTAGCTAACATTATTGAAGAACAAGGGTAAAAAGACCTTTTTAATAAAGACTGAGAGAATTAACTACTAAAAGACTGTTATTGATTGACTATATATTTATATATGGGTATATAGAGATATATATCCTGTATGTCCTTTGTAGCATATGTACATATGATATATATTTCCTATATATGATATACATTATAACCCAGGAGGAAGTAGTGAGAAGAAAGAAGCAATGATAAACAAAAAAAATACAAATAAAAATGAATAAACATGTGAGTAAATATAATAATACAACAATAACCAATTAGAGGTATAAAAAGATATAATTAAAGTATTGGACACCAATAGGTGACTAAGTTACTTGCATTTGTCAAAAGAGTAGACATACACTGTAGTCACTGTTAGTTCAAGTATAAAAGTTAAAATTTTAAGAGTAATCTACAAAGGGAACAAAATATAACGTATTAACTTCCAAAGCAATATATGGAGCAAGTGCTGGGAAGAAAAGAAAACTGAAAACTTTTTCAATCTTATAGAAAATAATAAAGGAGAAGAATAAAATAAAGAAAAAGGAAGATAAAATAAACACCACAATCTAAGCATAATTAACCATAATAAATGAAAATGGGCAAAATTTATGGTTAAAAGAGAGTGTCAGATTAAATACTTAAGCAAAAGCCAAAAACACATAAAGATTAGAATACAGAGATATTGTAAGTAATAGAATGGGAAAACTTTTATTAGGCAAATTCTAATCCAAAAATATGGTGTAGCCATAATAATATTAATCCAAATGGACTTAAGTTTCTATTTCCAGATAAGATGGTAGATAAGATGGAGTAACATACTCCACCCCATCTCTCCCACAAAATAAAGATATAAAATGTGAACAGATTGTATTTGAAGAAATAATGGCTGGACACTTTCCAAATTTGGCAAAAGATATAAACCTACAAATTCGATAAGCTCAGTGAACCACAAACAGGATAAACAGAAAGAAATTCACACCCAGACATATTTTAATTAAGCTATTGAGAATAAAAGACCAAGAAAAATGTCATGAAAAAAGCCAGAGGAAAAACATACATTTTTAGAGAGGAACAACAATTGAAATAACTGTGGATTTGTCATTAGAAACCATGGGCCCGTAGGAAATGAACAAAATTTTAAAGTGTGGAAAAAAAGAACTGTCAATAATTCTATATTTCTATATCCAGTAAAAATATCCTTCAGGAATTAAGGCAAAATGAAGATATTCTCAGCTGAAGGAAAACAAAAAGAATTTGCTCCCAGCATACCTACTCAAAAAGAATTACTAAAGGAAGTTTTTCAGACAGAAGGGAAATAATGCCAGAAGGAAACTTGGAATAGCAGGGTTGACAGAAAAGCAACAGAAATGGTAAACATCTGGGCAAATACAACAGACTATTCTCAAGTTTTTTAAACTATGTTTGATGGTCGAAAGCAAAAAATTATAATGTTGTTTGATGAGATTTTCAGTGTATGTCAATGTACTATATGACAACCACAACATAGTGGAAGAGAGTAAAAGGACCTATATTATGGTTTCTACATTCCACTTCAAGCAATAAAATATTAATTCTAAGTAGCCTTGAAAAGTTAAGTATGTATATTGTGCTCCCTAGAGCAACCACTAAAAAATTATACCAGAAGATACAGTCAAAAACACAATAGATAAATTTAAATAAAATACTGAAAAGCATTCGAAAAGAAGACGAGAAAGGAGAAATGGGGAAACAAGGGGAAAAAAAAACAGAAAATTAATAGTATGGTAGACCTAAATCCAAACAGATCAATAATGACATTAAATGTAGATAAACACAGCAATTAAGTGAGATTGTCCGAAAGCATAAAAACAAGACCTAACTATATGCTGTCTACAAGAAACTTATTTCAAATATAATGATATAAATAGGTTAAAAGTAGAAGAATAGAAAAAAGACATGCCATGCAAAAAACATTCAAAAGTAAGTTGAAGAGAATATATTAATATAAGACCAAGTATACTTCAAAACAAAGAAAATTACAAGGAACAAAGTCAATTGACCAGGAAGACATAACAATTCTAAATGTGTATGTATCTAAACATAGAGCTTCAAAATACATGCAGCAAAAGTTGACAGAAATGAGAGAAAAATAGACAAATTCACAATTACAGTTAGAGACTATAGCTCTTTTCTCTCAGTAATAATACTGGTTGACAGAAAATCAGAAATATAATTGAAGAAGTGAACAATACCATTAACCAAATGAACCTAACTGACATTTGTAAAACACTCTACCCAACAATGGCAGAATACACATTCCTTTCTAGTGCCCATGGGGTATTCCCCAGGTTAGACTATATCCAGGGACATAAAACTAACCTTTACAAATGTAAAAGAAATAAAACTATAAAGGTATTACCATAGTGAACTTAAATTAGATATCAACAAGAAAGTGATAACAGAAAAATATTCAAACACTTAGAAATGAAACTGCATCCTTCTAAATAATCCATGGATCTGAACATCCCTAATTCATTCTATGAGGCCAGCATTATCCTGATATCAAAGCCAGACAAAGACATAAAGGAAGAGAAAACTTCAAACTGACATCCTTTATGAATATAGATGAAAAAATTCTCGATAAAATACTAGCAAACTGAATCCACCTGCATATAAACAAGAATATACACTACAACCAAGAGGGATTTATCTCAGAAATGCAAGAGTAGTTCAACAAACAAAAATCAGTTAAAATCAACTCAAAATTTATCGAAATATAGGAGCTAAAATGGTAAGACTTTTATAAGAAAACAGAGGGATAAATTTTCATGAACTTGGACTTGGCAGTGGTTTCTTAAAAGTGACACCAAAAATGTGAGCAACAAAAGAAAAAATATGTAAATCGGACTTCATCAAAATAAAAAGAACTTCTGTGTTTCAAAGAATATCACCAAGATAATGAAAAGATAACTGACAATATGGGAGAAAATATTTAAAGTACTCCAAAAACTCAACAACTAAAAGACCAACAACCCAATTAAAAGTGGGCAAAGTACCTAAAAAGCCGTTTCTCCAATGAAGATATACAAACAGACAATAAGCCTGTGAAAGATGCTCAACATTATTAGTCGTTAGGGAAATGCAAATTAAAACCACTATGAGATACCACTTTACATAAACTGGGATGGTTATAATTTAAAAAAGAAAGGAAGGAAGGAAGGAAGGAAGGAAAGAAAAAAAGGAAGGAAGGAAGGAAGGAAGGAAGGAAGGAAGGAAGGAAGGAAGGAAGGAAGGAAGGAAGGAAGGAAGGAAGGAGGAAGGAAGGAAGGAGAGAGAGAGAGAGAGAGAGAGAGAGAGAGAGAGAGAGAGAGAGAGAGAGAAAGAGAGCGAGAGAGAAAGAGAGAGAGAGAAAAGAGTCTACTGCCATGCCACCCTGAACAAACCCGATCCTGATAGGATCAGGCCTTGTTAGTACTTGGATGGGAGACCACCTAGGAAGACTAGGTGCTGTAGGTGTGAAAAAAAATAATAAGTAAGGGATTGTAAGCTGACAAGGTCCTTACAATCTGTGAGGTCAACCAAGGGTTGCCTCACCTAAAAAAAAAAAGAAAAAAAGAAAGAAAAATAAAATTCAAACTGTGAATAAAATATTCTAGAGAAGGTAAAAAGAGGAAATGTTTACTGACTCACTTTAAAAGGCTGATATAGTATTAAACCCAAAACCAAACAAAAACAGGAGGGAAAAAAAATAAATTGTAAGTCAATCTCTCTTAATAGCATAGACGACGTCACAAATGCAAAAATCCTGAGTAAATTTAGCACATTAAATTCAGCAATTAAGAAATAGGACATTATGACCAAGTTGAAAATTATACCAGATATAAAAAGATTATTCAATATCAGAAAAACTTATTAATGTAATTTACCATCTTACTGGATTAAAGAAGAAAAACTGTATGATCTCAAATGCAGAAAAAGCAATAAGTAAAATAACATCCATTTATGTTTTAAAAATACTTTTAGTAAACTACAAACACAAGGGCATTTACTTAATATGAGGCTGCTATATTATCCCCTTAAATCTGTTTATCCCTTCTTTGGTAATAGAATTTTTAGCTGGGCACCTGCACTGCCAGCATAAGGACTAATTTTCCCAGCTTCCCTTGTAAGCTTGGTGTGAACTTCTATTGCAAAGGGGTACAAAGGCAAATTTCCAGAGCCTTCCTTAACAGACAGCTGGTGTACATCCTTTACCTCTGCTTCATCCCTTTCTTTCATCTTGTGTAGAACTCAGAGGCTGCTTTGGACCATGATGACAAGGACCACATCATAAAAACAGTGGAGCAGTGAGCTGGAAGAAGCTTGAGTCTCTGAAGATTCCTTGTAGAAGAGATGCCATACCAGCTCCTGATCACCTACAACCAAACTGCTTAGTCAAAGAGAAGCGTTTATCTTATTTAAGTCACAGTTACTGGGGGTGGGGTGGTGGGGGGGGGAGATGTTATTTACAGCTAAAATTAATCTCAAATGAACAAATTTGATAAAGAATATCTACCAAAAGCCTGAAGTAATTGCAATACTTGATAGTGGAATACAAGAAATATTACCTTAAAATCCGAAATTCTATTCCAATCAAGAATGATAAAAAGACATCCACCCCCACATCCTCTGTTCAGGATTGTACTGAAATCCTGGCCAGTGCAGTAAGACAATAAAAATAAATATGATACTGTTCCTGGATGTAGGGGAGTCATGTGATTTCCCTACCTATGACCCAATCATTCCAATTCCATGCATACATGCATAAGGAGACATGTACAGGAATGTTCATTATGTCATTGTTTTTAGTGAAAATGTGGAATCAATCTAAGAATCCATCAGTAAACGAATGGGTAAAGAAATCAAAATATTTTCCCATAGAGTCAAATTTTGCCTTACAATTAAAATGTAGAGTTACACATGGATAAATCTACAATACAGTATTGGTTTTTTAAGAAGTGTCTTTATTTCTTAGAGATACCTATTGCAATTTTACAGATGAAATTGTTTTAAAATAATTCAGAAGAATAATTGGAAATGAGTAGGGGTTTTAATGAAGTACATGTAGCCATAACTGGTCATTGTTGAAGCCAAGATATGGACACGTGGAGGTTTATTATAGTATTCTGTTCTTTGTATACACTTGGAAACCAACATGACATGAAAAGAAAGCATGTTGAATAATGATATTTTCAAACTTATAGTATTTATATCATTTAAAAGCATGCAAAACATTACATTCCATACATTACATTACATACAGAAGAGAGAGAAATGGGATAGGAAAATTTATGTGAAGAACTTCAACTGATTTTGTTATATTTTGTTTCTTAAAAGAAAAATCTGAAGTAAATAATGCAAAATGTGCAGATTTAACAAAGATAGATTGTGTCAGCTGTTGGTTATGTAATTTATTTTCTGAATCCTTTTCTGAGTGTTTGACATACTTGTTTAAAAATAACACTTCTGGCTATTTACAAAAGATCAACATACAGACTCAAAAGTATTTCCTACCAAATGTTTACATAAAGTAAAACTTATGACTAAGATTAATTCAATAAATGATTGCTATTATTATAAGTAAATAAATTTGACCCTATAAAAAATATACTAATTAAATACCACTTTCATCTGTTCTGTGTATTGAGAATCTCATACATAAAAAGTTATAATTCCTACTAGGTATTGCATCATAAAACAGCTCATTAAACAATAATTCACAAAATATACAATTTAAAGTATTCAAGTCAATAATTTTTAGTATATTCACAGATATGTACAATCTTCACCACAGTCAACTTTAGAACATTTTCAAAATCTCAAAAAAATCACAACAACCTTATAACCATTAGCTATGGCACCCCTATCCCCCATCTCTCCCAGACTTAAGCAAAAATTAATCTACTTTGTGTTTTTTATAGATTTGTCTATGCTGGACATTTCATATAATGGTATCATACGATTTGTGACTTTTTGTGACTGGCTTCTTTTTTTAAAGGTTCATCTGCATTATATCAAGTAACACTACTTCTTTCCTTTTTATGGCAGAATAATATTCTATTGCATGGGTATACCAAATTTATTTATCCATTCATCAGTTGATGAACATTTGGCTTGTTTCCATCTTTTGGCTTATAAGAATAATTTTGCTATAAACATTTGTACAGAAGTATTTCTGTGGACCTATGTTTTCATTTGTCTTAGGTGGAATTGCTGGCTCATATGGTTACTAAATGTTTAACTGTTAAAAGAACTGCCAGGTTGTTTTCCAAAGTGACTACCATTTTATATTCCTACCAACAGTGCATGAGGGTTCTAAATTCTCAACATCCTTGTCAACACTCTTTACTATCTGACTTTTTATTACAGCCATCATGGTGGTGTGAGGTGGTATCTAGTTGTGGTTTTAATTTGTATTTTCCTAATGACTAATAATGTTGACTATCTTTTCATGTGCTTATTAGCCGTTTGTACATCTTTCAAGAATTGTCTATTTACCCATTTTTAAACTCGATTATTTGCCTTTTTATTGTTGAGTTATGAGAGTTCTTTATTCATTCTAAATACAACTCCCTTGATTTCAGATATATGGTTTGTAGAATATTTCTCTCATTCTGTAGGTTGTCTTTTCACTTATTTGATAATGGCCTATCTCTGAAGCACAAATTTTTAAATGTTGATAAAGTACAATTTTCTATATTTTTTCTTCTGTTGCTCATACATTAGGTGTCATATCTAACAAACCGTTGCCTAATCAAGGTCATGAAGATATATCCCTATGCTTTCTTCTAAGAGGTTTATAGTTTTGCTTCTCATATCTTTGATCCATTTTGAGTTAATTTTGTGTATAACGTGAAGTAGGGGTCCAACTTTAATCTTTTGCATGTGGCTCTCCGGTTGTTCCCAGCACAATTTTTGAAAAAAAAACTGTTCTTTCTCTATTGGATAATTTTGACATCCATGTCAAAAGTCAGTTGTCCATAGACATATGAGTTCATTTCTGGACTCTCAATTCTATTCTACTGATCTATATGTCTATCCATGACTACTTTGCTCTATAGTAATTTTCATAATCAAGGGGTATGAGTTTTTAAACTTTTTTCTTTTTGAAGATTGTTTTGGATATTCTGGGTCTCTTGAATTTCCATACAATTTTAGGATCAGCTTTGGTCCCACCCATTTTATTTGTGCTATTGACAAAAATATTGTATTTCTATATTTCATAGGCCCAATAATACATTATATACATATTGTCATATACCATTGCTTTTTTAATTAGTTAAAAAATGAGAAGACAAATACATTTATACTGTCTTTTATAATTACATAGTTACCTTTCTGGCATTCTTTTTTTTTTTCTTCACATGAATTACTGTCACTTGTTTATGGGTCACTTGCTTTCATCCTGAAGGACTTACTTTATTATTTCTTATAAGGCAGGTCTGCTAACAACAAATTATCTCAGTTTTTGTTTATTTGGAAATGTCTTTATTTTGCCTTGATTTTTGAAATATAGCTTTGCTGAATATAACTTCTTGATCGATAGGGTTTTTTTCTTTGAGTATTTTGAATATGTTATCTCAACACTTTCCGGCGCCTATAATTTCTGATGAGAAATCAGGTGTTATTGAGGTTTCTTTGTAAGTGATGAGCTGTTTTCCTTTTGCTCCTTTTAAGATTTTTCTCTTGTCTTTGTCTTTCAGAATTTTTGCGATGTTGTCTGTTTGTGGCTCTGTGTTTATCCTAGTTGGAATTTACTGTGCTTCCTGGGTATGTAGATTAATGTTTTTCAATAAATTTATGAAAATTTTAGGCATTATTTTTTTGAACATTTTTCTGCTTTCTGTCTCCTCTCCTCTCCTCTCCTCTCCACCAATGCATATGTTGGTGGGTTTGATGTCCTACATTTCTCTGAGGCTCCATTGATTTTTCCTTATTCTTTTTTAGCTCTATTCTTCGGACTGCATAATTTATATCAATCTATCTCAAGTTCACTAATTCTATCTTCTTTCAGCTCAAATCTGCTGTTGTGCCTCTCTAGAGAATTTTTTTAGTTGAGTTATTTTACTTTTTAACTCCAGACTTTCCATTTGTTTCTTTTTATAATTTCTATTTCTTTATTAATATTCTCTCTTTGGTGCCACTTTGCCATGATACCTTCCTTTACTTCTTTTCTTATGGTTTCCTTTAGTTCTTTGGACATATTTATAATGACTACTTTGAATTCTATTGCAACCTCTCCCCTTCTCAATGTGTAGCCTCTGATGTTGCTCCTGGAAGGTGCAGCTCTGGGTATGCCTACAGTCATTCTGGAATGACAGTGGTTTTGGCAGGGCTCTCTTTGACATTCTCATTCCCTGACCACACCCATCTGTTAAACTCCGCTAATTACTGGCTAATTGCTCTGTTATTTTCAACAATGTCCTGTGGCATAAATTGTTTACAGACTATCCAATCAAATTTGGGCTCATTTGAAGAGATAGTTCACAAGGTCAATATTTGAGATTTGTTCCGACCCCAGAAGGGCTTTTTCCAATTGTCTCTTCCCCTGGTTCTCTCTGACAAACTAGCCAGCCTACATTTTAGCCTATATCTCCAATGAATCTACCTATCTCCTTCCAACTGATTTTCATCACAACCACCACTGTTTTTGAGAGCACCTCTAGGCTTGAACTTCTCTACGCTCTCTTTCACATGAAGTCAGTTTCCTTTGGGAAGAGATTGGGAGCTTGCTACTCTATATAGCTTGTCTCTTCCTCTGGGAAAAAAACAAAAACAAAAACAAACCTCTGTGCTGTGACTCTGGAACTGAGGATACAGACCATGCTGTGCCTATCTCTGAATGACACCCTTGCTTTAGGAGCTAAGTGCTCAGCAGAGTAGAAGGGAAATAATGTCAGGTCTTGTTGGCTTGCCTTTTCCAGGACAGAACCTCTACCTTAAAGGCCAGGGCAAGGGGGTCAGGACCCAAATATTCTCAGTGGTGCCATGCCTTTGTAGAGTGGGGGCTGAGTGGAAGAAAGGAGCTCCCACCTCTCACCCACACTTGCCCAGAACAGCACTTCATAATAGGTAGCTGGGGCAGGCTGAGAAATGCTGATATCCTGCCTGTTCTGGGAAAATAGCCCTCTGACTGGGAGCTCGGGGAAAGGGACATCTGTGGTCTGAGCTGCATAGGTCTAGAGTGGAATTTCCATCTTACTAACCTGGAGATGGGGGAATATCTTGCTCAGATACCACAGACTCTCACTGTTCTTAACAAATTTTAGTAGAGTTTCTTGAATAAATGTTTCTTCACTTGTTATAAGCCTTTAGGACCATTTCCAAAGGATGCCTGAGTGTTGTGATGATCAAAGTTGTCCTCCCACCCCCCCGGTGGACAAGCAGTGTGAGAGAGAAATGTCCCTTTTCTGTTTTAAGAAATTGAGAGTCAGGAGTTTTTGTCACCATAACAAATCTAGCTTAGTGGTTCTCAAATTTGAGCATGTGTTAGAATCACCCAGAAGGCTTGCTAAAATACAGAGTTCTGGGCCGCGCCCCCTGAGTTTCTGATTCAGCAGATCTGAGGCTGTGCCAGAGAATTCACATTTCTAATAAGTTCCCAGGTAAAGATGATGCTACTGATCCGAGGACCACACTTTTGAGAATCACTGCTCCAGCCATCCTTTCTGATATTTGGGGATAAGTATAGTACAATAGTATTTACCTCATTACAGAGTTGTAAAGATTATTGCATAAACACTTACAAAGCATTTAAAATAGTGTCTGGCACATAGAAAGCCTTAGTATTATTATTAATATGTCCCAATTTTTTTTTAATATAAAGATATTCTTAGGTGTTTAAATTTTAATACTATTTGGCCTTTTACTGAAATATCCCAGATGATGAGACTTCCCAGCATTTGCAGCTGTCTCTTTTTATTACTTCTTGATCCACTTATAGTTCAGACCAATTACTGAGGAAAAATAGTCTTCAGGCAGGATTGTTAACTAGACACCATAATCTTACCCACTTTTCTCAGTCAGCATGCCAACCCCTACAGACCTGAAGGCAGCTCTGTTCCTCTCTCTGCTCAAAAGTGCTTGGGATTTGAGACTGAGATTCCCTTCTGTTCACATCAGGGGTTCTCCTTTCTAGTGAACCATCAGCACCTAGTACAAGACCCTAAAGGGATGCTAATGAGAAGGGAGAAGATGGTAAACAAGTGGCAGATTTCTTCCCTGAGAAATAAAAACAAGACCAAGTTCGGGGGAACTGGGTATCCATGTTTTCCTCTGCTTCTTCTATGTCCTTTTTCCAGTTGCATAAGGAATCGGGAAGGTATCACTTATTTAGGAGACTGTGGTCCAAGAGGAAACAATCAGAGGAAAAGGCAAGGGTGGGCCCTTTGAACTCATGAGAGAGAAAGAATGCTGAGGCTGCTATAGGATAAATTATGATCCTCTGTCTCTGTTGCCTAATATCTTGTCATCAATGCTCCCTGGGAGGTCCTTAGGTCAGACACTGACAATGACAGTAGCCAAAATTCTAAGTCATGTACCAGTAACTCATTTAATCCTTCCAACAGCAGAGCAGGTACCATTATTAACCTCATTTTACAAATAGGGGAACTAAAGCAGAGAGGGGTTAAGAATTTTGTCCAAGGTCACACAGCTAGTTAAGAGTCAGAGCCAGGATCGGAACCCAGATGGTACTGAAGCCTCTGCTCTTAACCTTGCAACTGTGGCAGTAGATATTCCCTGGAATGTAAGTGCCATGTGCACAGAGACCTGGCCTGTCTTGTCCCTGGTGTACCCCTAGCCCTGGAAGAGTGCCTTACCCATAGAAGGTACTCCATAAACCTTTGTAAAATGAATGAAAGAAGTCCTACTTTGGAGTTGGTAAGCAGAGACTTCTGTTGGATATGTGCTCATCAAGTATTGGTTGCACAAAGGAGGCTCAGAGGAGAGCAACTCCTCTGAGGTCTCCTAGGGCGTGGTATGGCCAGAACCACTGCCCTAGTCTTCTAATTAGATGAATTAAGTGCCTGAAGGCTCTGCCAGAGCGAGAGCCTCTCCCCTCGGTGCCCAGGGCATGGCAAGATTCTACCCAGGAAAAAGGGCCAAAGTCCAGGGAGGCAGTGCCCAATGAAAGTGGGAGCAGGACAACTTGCCACCCCCTGGTCTGGTCCAGGCCACACACCCACATCCTGGACATCACAAGAAAGAGACACCGAAAGCAGCTCTGTGACAATACTGAGCTTAGATGCAAGAAAGGATCTAGGGTTTTCTACTATGATGTGGATAGACCATGGGTTGTAGTCAGAGAGACCCAAGTTCATATCCTAGACCCTTCATCCCCAGGAAGGCTGTCTGTTCCTCCCTCAACTGGAAATAGATTTCCCAGAGAGACTGGGATACTGGTAGGGTGTGATCATGCCTCAAATAGGTCACTTTCCAGCTGGTCACTTTTTCCCACTGTTGCTGACCCAGAGACAGCTGGAAAACTGGCTTGCCCGAGGAGGAGGAGAGGTGGTAGGGAGGACAGCAAGGAAAGGGATTTGACCCTGTCCTGCCTCCTACCTCCCAGGCCTGGCTCCAGTCTTGTGGTGGGGGTGGTATACCAGAGTGGAGAGGACTGGGCTTGAGGCAGAGACCAAGGGCCTCAGAGGCTACAGGGGGCTTGCTTAAAATGCAGTGCTGCCCCCTTCTCTTGAGAGTCCAGGCCCTGGAATCTCCATTGTAAGAAGCTCCCCAAATTACTCTGATGCAGGCCTCAGACTGTCCTTTGGGGTGCACTAGCTGAGGGGTTTTCCCCCAGCACCAACCTTGGCTCAGGGTCTCCCTAAGTTTCTCCTTTCCGTTCTGTCTTGGTGTCACTGGTATCAGATAATGAGAGGCCTAATGGTGCAGTAGGATGCTTATTTGGGGTTTTCTGCTTAAGTTCCCCCAGCCTCAACCCTTATTCCTCACCCACTGCTCAGCTCTGAATCTCTCCAGTTTGACTTGGCCGAGGATTTGTGCTGTCCCCCTCTATGGCTGGCCCCTCAGCAGTTTCTGCCCGGTTGACAGAGCCGCAGGGGGCACCCACCCAGCAGTTCTGTTTGGGAGGCACCCCCTTCCATGGAGATGAGGAGCTGACAGCAAGCCTGGTGCCTGGTGGGGAGGAGGTGGTGGAAACTCCATCCCAGTAGCCGAAAGACATATGACCAGAGGGCAGGGCCAAGGTAGGGGGTGGAGGGGTTGGCTGGGCCAGCTCTGTTTCATGCACAAGCGTGAGCAGGATGCCATGTGGCTATTTTTACCCTTACCAAGGAAATGGAGTGATTTATGTGAGGCCTGGTCCCCTTCAGGGCTGTGTTATAAATACACCTGGCCTCACACTCTCGTTCACTTGGAGAGGAAGCTCGGGCCTGTCCTGTGTGGCCTCTCTCCTGCCTCTCTCCTGCCTCTCTCCTGCCTCACTCAGCTGTGTCCACACATATGTGGCCTTCTTGGGGTGTCCTTCCTCTGTAAGTGAGCCCTTATGGTGGCTCACTCTCCTCAGGCATCAGGGCCTTGGCACAAGTGTGTTTATCAGACACTTTCAGGAATAACAGTTGTCTGGAAGCTGGCTTTGATGAGGGGAAAAGAAGGAGAGAGGCTTTGAATTTGAGCTTCACATTTCCTTCAAGGGACAGGTCTGGGAAACAGGAAGAGGAGAGGGGCACAGGCAGTAGGGAGACAGGCTTAAGAAAAACTTTGCTTCTCTTCCAGGATGTACCCATCTGACCAGTCCCCTCCTGGAAAGTAGCAGGCAAGATGGTGACCATGCGCCTGTTTCAAGGGGCCTCTCTGGGCCCAGGACTGGTCCTTGCCCTGCCCCTCCCTTCAGCTGCAGCAAGGCAGGCAGTTCCCCATTACAGAAAGATTCCAGGCTCAGGACCTCTGGCTGAGCTATTCCACTTACTAACTACGTGATCTTGGGCAACTCCCTCAAATTCTCTGACTCTGAAGTTTTTCTTTTGAAAATGGGTGCAAAGATTCATACTTTCTAGATTAATGTGTGTGAAATTCAGCCCAGGCTGGACCAACAAGGGCGATATTCAGGGCAGGTAGCCCCTGACGTCACCCTCTTCCTCCAAGGAGCCCTGGTCCTTCACCCATGAAGCAGGGTCACAAGGCAACACTGATCAGAGGCCCCACCTTTGCTCTCCCTTGGGGAAAGGCACAGCTGCTTCTCCATGAGCTTCTGGGGCGCTCAGTTCCTTTGCTCATGGGAAGCAGAGATAATTTAGGCCACATCCAAGCCGGAGAAGAGGATATTCAAACCTGGCTGATCAAGTGCCAGAACTGGTCCCCTCATAAACACTAAGAGATACAAGGAAACTTAGGGTTCACTTAATATTGCCAGTCAGATATTGCCACAATAACACTTCATAACGAACTACTGGAAAACTCAGAGGCTTAGAGCAACAAGCATTTATTTCTTGCTCATGCTTCTGCCGGGCAGCTGGGCTTGGCTGTAAGCCCAGTTGGGTCCAGGACTGCTCCACACTTCTCTCCTTGGACCAACAGGCTGGGTGAGGCATCTGCCTCCTGAGGCTCAGGCAGGAGCCCAGGGGGCAAGCCCAATTGCACAGCACTTTTTAAACCTCTGCTCACCTCACATCTGCTCATATCCCATTGGCCAAAGCAAGTCACATGGCTAAGCCAAACCTTAATGAGTAAGGGGGCACACTCCTCCCATGGTGGGGAGTGGGAAGTGAGAGTGACTATTGGTAACTGATAATCTAATGAGCTGATTTTTCATCTCTGCCCTGCACAATGATGGGGGTTCCAGGAAATGCTTTTGGACAAGGAAAAGGAGAAGGAACAGACTGGATGCAACACCTCCCACCCAGCTCCATTCAGAGCCAGGAGGCTTTTGTCTTGAAGGTGGGAGTAGACGGGAATGTTTAGTTATTCATGTACTTTACTCATTTACATCTCTGAGCCACGTCCCTGTCTAGTCTGCCTGGGGAAGACCAGAACTTGTTTCGGAGGATGCAACATAAAGAGAAAGAGGAGACACGAGGGGACCTCTGACATTCAAACATACAATTTTGCCATCTTGAAAAAAAAAGAACTTAACACCAATATCTCCCATTATAACTTACCAAGGCCCAGGATTGGTAAGGGACCATAGAGTTTATTATGAGGAAAATAATGCAGATGAGAAGAAGAGGTAAGGGGTTCTCCACTTCCTGGACCTGGGAATTGTGGGAAAGGAAGCAACTGAATTGGGTGTTCCAACCTGGGCTTCTGCCTGGAGGGGTGGTTGTGAGGGATAAATGGAGAGGGGCAGCCTTGCTACTACTGGGACTGTGGAGGAGACCCCAGCAGGCTGCCTCTGCCATCCTGGGCTCAGACTTATCAGAACAGACCCAGTGGCCATTGTGGTCAGGCCAGGGAAGCCCTCAGGGCAGAATTCTCCAAGGCTCTTCACCACATACCCTGCAGGAAGAGTCGCTGGGTTAAAAGCAAGTGAGTCAGCTCAAGGACAGCTGTGGTGGACAAGGTGCCACCTCAGCCGAGGGCCAGGAGGGGGTGGACACCAAGCCTGTGTCCTAGAGACTGGCAAACACTGGCAGGCACCAGTGCAGGCTTTGAGCAAGCAGGAAACTGGGCCCGTCACCCCTCTCTCCCTTCCCGCATCCAGGCCACCCTCTGAGAGAGTAGAGGCATGTGGAAGAAGTGGTTATCAGAGAGACAGGGTTTGTTTTAATCTATGAGAGACTAAGAGCTACTTAAAGGGACTTTGGAAATTATTAGAGCAGACATACAGGACTCCCCCTGCCATCAGCCCCTACCCATCCACTAATTCAGCCCCACACACCGCTACTACTGGTGTCATCCTTCCACAAGATAAGACTGAGAGGTTCACTCTCTTGCTTAATTAACATTTGTGGCCATGGGGCTTAGGGTCCACTCCACAGTCTCTCCTGACTCTCTAGTCCCTCCTACCCCAGCTGGCTCCAGCCACTTCAAAGGTGGCAGACACCTCTGGTTGTCCCCAGTGTTTTTCCTCCCTTTCTTTCACAGCATTTGAACCCCTGAGTTTTAGCTAAGCATGTGGCCACCTAGAATAATCTCTTGGCTGTCCTTGCAGCTAGGGTGGTTACAAATCAAGTTCTGGCCAACAAGTTATAAACAGTATAACCTGCCAGCTTCTGAAAGCCTTCTTCCAATACACCAATATTTACTCTTTGCTCCTTTCTTCTGCACCTCTTCTTTCATGCCAGTGCCTGGAATATGGGCGTGATGGTTGGGATTCCAACTGCTGTCTTGGGCCAGGAGGTCAAAAACCACATTTCCAGGGATGTATGGTGATCTGGAAAGAGCCTGGGTCCCTGAGGAATTCATGGAGCTGAGCCACCATGTCAGCCCTGACTGCCTCTCTCTGGACTTTTGCATGAGAAGTGGGTGAGAGGTGGGGAGAGAAACATCTACCTTGTTGAAGCCACTACTATTTCACGTCTCTATAACTAACATATTTGAACTTCTCACTGTTCCCAGAATGGGCCATATTCTTCCCCATCTCCAGGTCTTTGCACATGCCCTTCTCTTTTTCTGGAATGCATTTCCACTGTTGCCATCACCACCTGACAGCCAGATAAACTCCTATTTACCCTTAAAAACTCATGTCAGACACCATCTTCCCTGTGAGGTTTCCCGAACTCTCACAGAGTTAGACAGGTCCCCCACTCAGGTTCACCTGGTTGTTAGCCCTGTGCTGGGACCTGTCCCTTCAGCAGAGCAGCACACTCCTCAGCATGGTGTGTGCCTTCACCCTCCTGGTTCTTCACGAAATTCCATTCATCTGTGAGGGTCTGGTAGGTAACATGCTGGGTGAGGGTGATTCTGAGTTCCAATCCAGCCCTTTCTTATTTTTCATTCCGTCCCCCTCACTCCTATCTCAGGCTGACAAGAGAATGAGAAGATGCTGAGGGGAGAGCTCAGGCCAAGGGCAGGCAGGGAGCCCACACGTCTGGGCTATGCCACAAACGGTATGGGCGGTAGGAGCTCCAGGTGAGGGCCTCCACTCTATTCTCAGGAGGCCTTTGGAAAGATGTTTTGGACAGAGAAGACCAAGGCCTCAGACAAGGGCTGTGGGTGATGGGTCCGGGTGTCAGAGCTGTGGAAGGGAGAAAAAGACGTAACAGAAAAGGATGGGTTCTGCTCCCCAGAACTTTATACTGCCTGGCCCGGGCAGACAGTGCAGGCACTGCTGCACCAGCTTCCAGGTGGGCTGTCTCTGCTCCCAGCTCTCCAGGGCATTACTAACAGGGGAGACATCTTGTGGTCAGTGTCCTTCCCAGCAGCAATGCCATCAGAGTTCTGAGTCCCTCCAGGAAACTGTGCTTCCCTGACTCTTCCTCTCTGTGCTCAGAGGAGAGACGCCCCCAGGCAAGGACTAGCCCTGGTACTGAGGGGAGAGGACAGCCCAGCCACTGATGGTGGGTACCTGGTGTCTGGCCTTGGAGCCACACATTTTGAGAACAGACAGAGCCCCATCTTCAGACTGAGCCCTGCTGGTCTGAAGGTGTCCATGTGGGGCCACATTAAAGTCAATATGCCAGAGAGAAAATCCACCTGTCCCTAAAATTTCTTTTTTACTGTCTGGTTCTCACAGAATAACTAGTTGGGCAAATGAACAATGACCATAAGATTGTTTGGTTGCGATAAACAATGGATTCAGGATATTTACTGGAGGTGGCGAAGCCTGCAGGACTGGCTGACGAATTGAGCATGGGAAGTCAAAGGTAGTCCCAGATTTCTAAACACAAACCACTTGCTGGATGTGATATCACCTGCTGAAACGAGTATAAGAAGGCAAGTAGGAGGCAGGAGGGGGTGGGGGAAAGGCAAGAATTCTGTTTCAGACATGTTGCATGTGAAATGTCTCTGGGACATTAAAGTGGAGACAGATGTCAGGTACACAACTAGATGTGAAAATTCAAAGGAGAGACCCAATGGGAGATGAGAATTTGGCAGTCACTGTATATAGATGAGAGAGGTCACTGACAGAATGAAAAATAATGTGTTCAGGCGTTCATAAAATAATGAAGAAACTGAGCCCCATTCGCAAAGTGCAGCAAAGCAGGTCAAGGTGAGGGCTAAACACCTCTCAGAAGACTCCAGAATGTAAGCTCCATATGGGCAGGGACTTTGTCATTTGTCTGTTTCTCCTACCTCGGCCCTCCTGGGGAGCCTTCCAGACTCCCAGGTGGAGCTTAGTCATCCCTTCCCCCACCCCAAAGGACTCCCGTTGGCATCAGACATGATTTGCTGTACTGTGTACCTCTTTTTTAAGGAAAAAAAGATATCAGAAAACATAAAAAATATGCCTCCAAACTCCTATGGCATTAAAGTTTGGAGAACACTGACTTAAGAGACTAAAGCCTTAGTTTGTGGAAATGTGTTGTACAGTAGTTCCCCCTTACTCACTCTCAAATGCAGGGACTCACCGTGTGCCTGTGAGGTGACATCCTCATTTTAAAACTGCAGAAAATAAGGCCCAGTGAGCGTAGGTAACTTGTCCAGGTCAGGCAGCTGGGGGCACAAGGCCCTCCAGGCAGGCAGTCCCTCCCGAGCCGTTTCTGTAGCTGGAGGGGAGGTTCCTTCTCCAAGGGCACAGCCCTGCCAGCTGGGACCTGAGCCCAGAAAACTGCCATCCACCCCAGAGCCCCTTCTGCCTACTGTCAGCTGCTGTCTTCCCTGCCTGGGGTCCCTCTGGGGGTTCTCTGGCTCCTGGCTTCCTCTCTGAGGGCAGTCCCTGGATGAGGGCAGGGACAGGAGGCACATAGCAGCCCAAACTGTGGTCTCCCAGAAGTCAACCTCCCACCTCCCCATCCCACCCCTGTGGTCACACAGCAACCATACCTATGAGAGGTCGGCGAGGGGGAAAGAAAACCCCAACACCCCGCTTTCCACCCAGGCCCCAACTTCTCTGTATTTGTTTATTTACCTTGGAAAAGGCCCCACGGCCCAGGCAGGAAATGGGCCAATTCCAGGAGACTCAGCCGGGCTGGGGAACAAGGAGCCACATTGTGCTCCAGGCTGGGCCGCTCCCCAACCTGAGCCTGCTGCAGAGCCCAGAGAGGGGGATCTGCATGGGGGCCCAGCAGGAAGGAGGCGTGGGGCTGAGGGGCAGCCAGTGCTCCCAGCCAGCCTGCCCATGAAAGGGGCTTCTGTGCGTGGGCAATGGGAGTGGATGAGGCAAGAACACTAGCAGGGGATGACCCCTCATCTCGGTCTAGGGCCCACCTGGCACCGACCTGCCAGCCTAGGGTGGAGGGAAGAGACCTGAGAGCCTCCAGGTCCTGGCACACACACACACCCGCCCTTGCACCCCCAGCTTCTCATGGGCAGATGCCACCCCTCGGTGGTGGGATGTCATGCCTTCAGCTTCCCCTCCCAGGTTCAAACTCCTGCTAGGCAGCTCACCTGACCTCAGGCCTCCCTTCCCAAGGAGGGATGAAGGCTGGAGAGTCCTGTGGTCAGAGCCCTGGCCTGGCTGATGAGACCCACCCAGGCTGGCATGGGGCTTGATGTCGTCATGGTGGTACTTGGGTAGGGCTGACCCCTCTCCAACTCTGAATCTTCCTTACCAACAGTCTAGTGTCCATATGGGCTGATCTTTCATTCATTCATTCATTCATTTATTCATTATGTGGGCTCCCTATCTGTTAGACTCATACTCTCTTCCTCTCTATTCCTGCCTGTCCTTTCTCCAAAGCCCCCTTCCCAGTTCCCAGAGTGCTGTTTGAGAAATGCAGATCTGATTATGTCACTTCTGTCTCTAAAAGTCTTCAGAGACTTCCTACTACTTTCTGGGTAAAGGTGCTTATAAGCCCTGTGAGTTCAGCCCCACCTGCCCCTCAGGCCCCAGAACACCAGTGACTGAGGGTTGGGGGGGGACCCTAGAGGGAGTCAGTGGTGAAATGGATTTCTCCCACTCAGCACTCAGGGGGGCTTCAGGATGGACGTCCTTCCAACTGGAAGAGTCCGAGGGACTTCAGAATTGGGATGAAGACCTGAGACAAGAAATGTGCACAGCAGTCACCTGGCTAGAGCCTTGGTGTCCTTCCAGGGCAGCCCCTCCCAGCTAAATTACCACCTCCCACCCACACTTAGGTCATTGCTCTCTGCTCCCACCCCTGCTGTCCTCACAGCCAGACATCGCACTGTGTATGTGTCCATCTGGTGTTCCCCCCCTGACCAGACTTTTACTGTGTCCCCAAATGTGGGCTAGTAGGTGCTCAGTAAATGTGTGTGGAATGAAGGAAGCAGGTTAGGAAGGAAGAGAGGACGGAAGGAAAAGACCAACATAAAAGGAGAGATGATCTGTCTCTAGATGGGTAGGCTCAATACTGTAAAAATGTCTGTTCTTCCCAAATTTAATCTATAATTTCAATAAATCTCTAAATCCAATAGGATTATTTAAGTAACTAAATAACAAAGTTCATCCAGAAGAGAAAACGAGGAAGAGCCATGACAATGATCAAAACAAAGAACAATGACAGCGTGCCTGCCCTCCCGGTATTAAAGCCATCTGCATGTTCATAATAATTAAAACAAGGGGCAGCCATTGCTTGCATGTGTCAGAACTATTAGGAACAGCTTTTCCTACATTGACCTAATTGATCCTCATGTGAATCCCATTTTACAGCTACAATCATTTCCAGATAAAGAAACTGAAGCACAAGGGAATGAAGTAACTGGCTCAAAGTTAGCCTAGTGTGCCCTAGGCCCTGTTCTAAGCACTTTGTATCTACCAGCTCACTCCATCCTCACAATAACCTCATGCAGTAGGTACTATTACTAATTTCATCCAGCTATAATATATTAATACTGAGCAAAATGCTGTGACACAGTGGTAAAAAAGGCAGACTGAGCTTTAAATGAGTCCAAGACCCATTAAGTGAAAACAAGCTACAGGATGACACATATTTAAAAGAAACATAGAAAACTTTTATCTTGTGTGTATGTGTATGTAGGGATGTAAGTGCACAGAGAAGTGGAAGGAAACCAAAGGAGACCCACAGTGCTACTTCTGTAGAGAGGAGAGAAATGGAATATTTGCTCTTTTATATACTTCTCGTACATTTTCCTTCTTAAATAGTAAAATATAACACACAGAAAAATGCCCAAAACTTAAGTGTTCATATGAACAACTATATGACCCACCCAGTTACAAAGTAGAAGGCTGCCAGCCCCCAGCAGCCTCCCACCTGCCCTTCCCAAACCTAACCAACATTCTGTCCCCACCCCACTGCCACATCCTACCTAACGATTACAATGTTCACCTCTTTGCAGTTCTTTACATTTATCATAAATATCAATCTAGTTTCGTTTTGCCTGTTTCCAAACTTTATATAAACAAACAGTATGTGTTCTATTGGATCTGTTTCTTTCACTCAACCTTATGATTTAAAGACTCACCATGTTGATATATGTAGCTATCATTTATGCATTTTCGTTGCTCTATAGATTCTTACTTGATGTACTTAAAAAAATGTTTTATAATGAAACCAGAACAGGATGATGTAAAAAAGACCAAGATGCCGGCCGATTCGCTATCTGGTGAGAGCCCACTTCCTGGTTCATACATAACTATCTCCTCCCTGTGTCATTACATGGTGGAGGGGACTACAGAGCTCTCTGGGGCCTTTTTTATAAAGGCACTAATCTCATCCATGAGGAATCCACCCACATGATCTAATCACCTCCAGTCCCCACTTCCCACTACCGTCATCTTGAGGGGTAGATTTCAACATAGGAATTTGGGGCAAAGAACACACAAATAGTCAGTCTATACGCAAGCCCCAAACTAGAAGCAACCCAAATGTCCATCAACAGAAGAAAGAGTAAATAAACTGTGCTACATCATTTGATGGAGCACTACTCGGCAATGAGAATGAACAAACTACAGCTACGTGCGGCGACATGGATGAGTGGCACAGATAATATGCTAAGCAAAAGAAGCTAGGCACAAAAGAGCAAATATTGTATGGTTCCATTTTATAACCATAAGAACAGGTACAGCTTAGCCAGGATGGGGGCAGTGAGAACAATGGAGCCTCTGGTGGGAAGGGGACATGAAGGAGCCTTCTGGGGTTATAGGCATGCTCTGTGTCTTGATCTGGATAGTAGTTACAAGGGTGTGTTCACTTTGTTAATAATTCATCAAGTTGAACACTCAAGATTTGTGCATTTTAATGTAAATTATGTTTTTTAAAAACTATAAGCATGTATTAACTTTAACTATAAAATTAATTACAAATAAATAAAAGCACCCCAATTTTATTCACTTGTAAATAGGGGTACAAGTCAGTGTCTACAAATATCTGGAGGGACATATTACCTACTGTCAATAGGGGCCCCTTGTAGAGAGGGGGAAGGTGGGGGCCTAAAGAGTATGGATTTTCACTTATTATTATTTAAATTCAAATATAGTGTAAAGTTGGCACAACACATAATGTTCGTTATTTTAAAATATATGTGCTTATAAATTATATATATTATATTTCTTTTTCTTTAAAAAGAGTAACGCAGAAAGCAATGGTGAATATAGTCAGCAGAAGGACAGTCCTGAGCAAAGGCGGGCCCAAGATCAGGGGTTTGGGGTGTGTCTGGGGCCAATGAAGAGCATGAGTATCGGGACCCTGGGCTCCATAAGTATGAAGTGGGCTCTAGTCAGGAAAGCTGGACGCTGAGCCCAGGGCAAGACCTTGATTGCCAGGCTGAGCCTTTTGTATCTGATCCTACAGAAGGTGGGAGCCAGTGAAGGCTTTGAAGCAGAGTAGATGTGATATGTCCGTCTTAGAGGGACGCCACTTGGGGTCAGGAGACAAGGGAGGGGGCTGCAGCAAGATAGCTGGAAGTGCCCCCAGGGTGGCCCTATCTAGACCGGAAGGAGTATGGAATCATGGAGATTTCTCATCTGCAAAGGATGTGAGAGGGCCTGCTGGGCTTTCCTGAGCCAACCCTTCTACTTTCACAGCAGGAAGCTTTCTTTGCCCAGGCAAAGAGAGAAGGAATGGAATTCCAGGCAAGAAAAGAAAGACAAAGCTTCTGATAGTTTGTATGCTAGTCTGAGGGAAGTTCCATGGCCCACAGGAGGAGATGAAGCTGGGCTAGTCAACAGCCAGGGCCAACTTATGCATCAGGCTCAGTGGGCACTGTGCCAGGGCCCACAACACCTTTAGAGACCCACTAAAATATTTTCTTTTAAAAACAGAAAAAAAATAATAAACTTTTAGGTCAAAAGGTTTTTTTATATATAACGTTAATATATTCATGAAATATAATGTATTCATAAAATATAGTTCGTAGTCATAAAATATAATTTTTAATATTTTGTTTTAATGGAAAAAAGGGTCCAGGAAAGCAGAAGTGCGTAAGGACCATGAAAGTCAAAGTCCCAACAACAACAGGGCTTTCAGTGAAGACTTGCGGCAACAATTTCCCAGGAGTCCTGGAGACTGAATGAAGATCGTGTGTGAAAGAGAGGGAGTGAGAGGAGGTGGGGAGCGTGGGGAGGGAAAAAGTCTGAGTGTGAAGTGACAGTGCTCATGTGTGGAGTCCTGGCCTCGTATTGGGCTGAGCTGCCACATGAGGATCATCAGCCTCCCCGGTGGCCTTGGAATACTGGCACCACCAGAGTATCCTTTACCTGCTGAGAATACTGCAACCCAGAGACATTGGACAGATTATCTAAGATGACAGCTGCAGGGCACAATTTGAGTCCAGGCAGCTGAATCTAGAAATGGCATTCTGAACCATTCCGTGACCTCAACTCTCAGGGCCTGAACACCTCAAAGATAGATGTGCAGTTTTCCCTATGTGGGTGCCTATGGAAATGGCAGTACAAGCAACAGAACATGACATATGGGTATTTGGGGCGGCGGGGGGGAGGCATCTGTCCTTCACGTAGAATAACTCCCCCTTCCCTTCCCCACCGCACACCTGGGAAAGGCCAGGAAAGGGCAAGGATCAGGATAAGCCAAGATGGAGGGGCACGCTACCAGCCCATGGGAGCTCCTGGTGCAGCCCTTTGTGCTAGAGAGATGTGCAAGGTTTCAGACATGTGGACTGGGCCGTGGAAGCAAGTGGAACTGTCTGGCGTGTTGACCTAAGGCAGGGAAGTAAAACAGAACATAGGCCTAGTGTCAGGAGGCCTGGGGTCCAGCTCCATTCCTCAGCCTCAGTTTCCTCATCTGTAAAATGGGGGCAAACAAGGTTGTGGGTATGAAAGGGCCTCACAGGATACAAGGACTACAGGATGGACTGTCATCCAAAAGGGCTGACCCAGGGAAGGAGAGGTGTACTCTCGAGAGCTGAGAGGCCCTCCCTAGGTGTGGTAGGGGCTGGGGGCAATGTCCGCACCTCCTCCTCCACAGGTCCACCCCAGGCTGAGGGAGGACATGGTCTGGAGTGGCTAAAGGTCACACCTCTGCATCTGACAGGGCTTGTTTGGGCTTCTGCCCTCACAACTTAAGAGGCCACTGTGGCCTAGGGACCATCCACCTGGAGCCTCCCCAGGCAGCGGTGGGCAGAGTACTGAGGAAAGGCCAGCTTGCCCAGGAGGCTGGTGACTTTCCCCAGAAGAAGCCACAGAGGGGCTCCCACAGAGAGCCAGCAGCCTTGGAGAGGGTGGTGTCCCAGGTCTTGAGCAGAGGCAGGCCTACTAGGCCTCCCTCTTAGAGGGCAGTGTGAGGCCCACAGCTGCTGGGAGAGCCTGTGAGCCTCCATCTGAGGCCCCTCGCTGGGCTGGGCAGGATGGTGGGAGAGTGATGGGGCCCAGGCTGGGGCCTCTTTCCTCCTTACTCGGCAGCTGAGGTTATTTTTTTCCCATTGGCTGCTGCCGAATTTCCCTTTGAGTTGGATAAATAAGCAGCAGGTTCCAACGTCAACGAAACAGGAGCTGGAGCTGCCGCACAAAAGTGGCTTTGAGCAGTGGCAGGCGCCTCCGGGAGTCCTGGCCACAGGGTGCCCACAGCGGCCCAGCAAGGCTGTAGGATGGACACAGATGGGTGCCTTTTGCCCCCACAGACACAGACACCATGTCCATTCCCAGCAGCTCCTCCAGAGTCCCTGCACTGAAAGGGCCTTCTTTCTGCTGTTAGCTCTGCCTTCCCTCTGCCTTCAATGCCCTCCTTCCCTCTCTGCCCTTAAAGCACATCCGTCTCCAGGACTTACCCTTTGGTCACCTCTTCTGGTCTCCGCCCCTAGCAGAGCCCATACTTATCTTTGCTTCTGCCACTCTGCACAGACCACTTAAAACACTCCCTCTCTTAAAACCTGCCCATGGCTCCCCATTGCCCAAGGGTAGATCCTGCCTTTCCAGCTTTACTATGGACCCCAGCAGTCTGCTTCCATTTCTCTCTAATGCTTTCACAAAGTCTGTTCCCTCTGTCTAGAACACCTTCCCTCTTCGGCTCCCACTTGGCTTCAAGACTCTGCTCATATGTTACCTTCTCTGACACCCACCCCCAGCTTCCTTCTCTAATCACAGACATCAGCTGACACCAGAGCTGTCACTATCCTATCTCTAACTCCAGCTGATCATGAGCAACCAGAGCATAAAGGAGGCAGGGCCTGGTGCAAAGTAGGTGCTCAGTTAATGTTTGCTACTATAAATTCCCACAAAATTACATGAACATTCCATCTATATTAACTTACATAAACTAAATGCAAACTAATCTATAGTGACAGCAGTTCAGTGGTTGCCTGGGAAGGGGAGGAAGAGTACAAGAAAACTTTAGGGGATAAAGAATATATTATGATTATTTTTTAATCCTGGCACTATGGCTTGCCCTAGGTGAATTGTTTCAACTCTCCTTAAGCCTGTGTCCTCATCTAAAAATTAGAGTAAATAATAACTACCTCATAAGGTGTTTTGAGAATTAAATGAGATATAAATGAATAATAAATGGTGGTTATTATTAAGCTCATTTTACACTATATTGACCAGTTACTGCACACACCAGATATATATGTGCCAGTTATTATGTTAATGTGCTACTTCCTGGTAAGATATGAGCATTTGAACTGGAAGATATTATCTGGATCGAGTGTGGTGATGATTTCACATCCACATGTCATATGTCAAAACTCAATTGTACACTTTAAATATGTGCAAGTTTATTATACATCAATAATGTACTACAATAATGCTATAAAAAAAATGCACATATCCATTGACCCAGCAGGTTCTCAGACTCCGTGCTATAGAAATAAAAGCACAAGTACATTCAGGGGTGGTCAAATGTTTTTATAAAGAGCCAGATAGTAAATATGTCCAGCTTTGCAGGCCAGATTATCTCTATCATGATTACTCAACTCTGCCATTGTAGTTTGAAAACAACCATAGATTCTTCACAAACCAATGACCATAGCTGTGTTCCAATAAAACTTTATTTATAAAAACAAGCAGAGAGCCCAATTTGGCCGTGGATCACAGTTTGCAGACCCTCAATATAGATACTTACATGCAAGTCTAGACCATAACAGAAACCACTTAAATGTCTACTCCAAGGGGATTCGCTGAATAATTTATAATAAATCCACACTATGGAAATCAGAGTGACTGTTTTAAAAAATGAGTTGTATCCTGTGTGTTGTTGACATGGAAACACATTCATGAGAAAAAAGAACAAGGCTGGAGGTATCACTCTGCCTGACTTCAAATTATACTACAAAGAGATAATAATCAAAACAGTATGGTATTGACAGAAAAATGGACATACAGGCCAGTGGAACAGAATTGAGAGTCCAGAAATAAACCCACATATATATGAGCAAACAATTTTCGACAAAGGAGCCAAAAATATACAACCTCTTCAATTAATGGTGCTGGGAAAACTGGGAAGCCACATGCAAAAGAAAAACTAGACTGCTATCGCCATACACCAAAATTAATTCAAAATGATTCGAGGACCTGAATATAAGACCTAAAACAATAAATCGCAAAGAAGAAAACATAACTACTAAACTCATGAACCTTGGATTTAGAGAGGATTTTATGATTTTAACCTCAAAGGCAAGAGAAGTAAAAGCAAAAATAAATAGATGGCCTATGTCAAACTTAAAAGCTTCTGCACAGAAAAAGAAACCATCAACAAGGCAAAGAGGCAACCACCCAAATGGGAGAATATATTTGCAAACAACACCTCCAATAAGAGCCTGATCTCCAAAATATATAAAGAACTCATACAACTCAACAATAAACAAACAATCCAATTTTTAAAAATTGGGCAGAGGACCTGAACAAATACTTCTCCCAAGAAGACATACAAATGGCCAACAGACATGAAAAGATACTTAACTTTACTAGCAAATAGGGAAATACAAATCAAAACCACAATGAGATACCATCTCACACCTGTTAGAATGTCTATAACCAACAGGACAAGTAATCATAAGTTGCTGGAGAAGTTGTGGGGAAAAAGGAACCCACATACACTGCTGATAGAAATGTAAATTGGTATAACCACTATGGAAAACAGTATGGAGTTTCCTCAAAAAACTAAGACTAGAATTACCATATGACCCAGTAATCCCTCTTCTGAGTATTTACCCAAAAAACCTGAAAACATTTATCTGCAGATATATGTACCCCGATAGTCAAAGCAGCATTATTCACAGTGGCCAGGACATGGAAGCATCTGAAGTATCCTAAAATAGGTGATTATAATAGATAAAGAAGATGTACACATATACAATGGAATATTATTCAACCATAAGAAAAGATGAAATACTGCCATGTGTGACAACATGGATGAATCTTGAGATAATCATGTTAAGTGAAATAAATAAGACAGAAAATGTTGAAAACCATATGGTTTCACTCCTATGTGGGATATAAAACTGAAAGCAACAAACAAACATGACAGAGATTCATGGACATGGGTAGTGGATTAGTGGTCACCAGAGGGTAGGGGGGTAGGAGGGAGGTAGATAAGGGTAAAAGTGGTCAAATACTTGGTGATGGAAGGAAATTTAACTCTGGGCAGTGAACACACAATGCAATATATATGCAACATATTGTTGAATTGTACACTTGAAACTTATTTGATTTTATTAACCAATGTCACCCCAATAATTTCAATAAAAAATAAAAAATGTATTTCATTGTAAAAATTTTAACATATACAGAAAAACTGAACAAAATTTATAGTAAGCACCTGAAATTCTCACCACCTACATTCTACCATTTACATTTTCTACACTTATTTTTATCTTATATCCATCCATCTATTCATGATAGGTGAGAAAAATGAGGTGTGACATGTACCATATTAATTCCATTTTAGTAAAAGAAAAAAAAAAGACTACACTGTAAGTGTTTGTAAAGTCTAGAAAAAAAGTATCAGAAGAGATGCCTGAACTTTTAATACTGATTACTTGACGGCTAAATTGTAAGGGGAGGAAGAAACAGTTATTTTATTTCTCGGCTCATCTCTAATGTTGAATTAGTTGTGAAAATTTTAAGTCCTAGGAAGGATTTTTTAAAACACTGCTTTAGTAAGAAAGGAACAGTCTAGTCCAGCCCTTGATATCCCTATAAAGGGAAACTGAGTCAGAAGGGGCCCAAGCATCAGGGAGGCGGGCCTATTCTGAGGCCACCAGAGTTTCTTACCCAGCCCTGCCCTGTGCAGGGGCACATGTGTGCACGCGCAAGAATAACCAGGCCCCTGCATGGCCTTGGGTGTGCATACACAATTAACTCACCCCTGACTCCCCACACACACACCCCGTACACACATACGCACGCGTGCACACTCATACACACATACACACACGTGCTGGCACCCACTTCCATCTGCCCAGGCTGCAGTGATGCTAAACAACCTATCCCTTCCCAGGAGCAGGTATGTCAGTATACCTGCGGGGTCCTCCATGGCCAACAACAGACTCTCCTGAGGGATGTCCTGGGTACCTAGAAGAGGTGCAGGATGGCCATCCTCCTAGTTCCTGTTCAGTCACAGACACTTCTGTCCCCCAGAATCCAATAAACACCCCTTCCTCAACCTCAGGCCCCACTTGCATCAGCCTCTTCCAGAAAGATCTATAGCCCCCTCCTCATTACAACATTCTTTTCATTCAACAAACATTTATGGGACTCTCTTCTAGGCCAGGCACCAAACCACCCAGACACTATAAGACTTGTGAAGTGACAGGCACAGGTGTGGTGGATGCAAGGCACAGAGGTGGGCATTAGGGCCATTGGGGGAGGGAAAAGATCAGGGAGATCATCCCAGAGGAGATAATATCAGAGTAGAGCTGGAGGAGGGAGGGCCAGCATGTCCAGCGGGGGCGAATGGTGGCTATGGTCTGTTCTGGAAGGGTGTGGCAGGAAGGGCCTCCAGAGTACAGTGCCAGGAGACTGGAGTGGTGGGAGTGGGACATGGATCAGAAGGGTGTTCCTTTCCAGTTATGCAGGGCAACTCAGCCCACAGCCAAGGGTCCCTAGGAAGGGAGGAATCTCCCCTAAAGGAGGAGCTGACAGGGGCTTCGTTCCCACCTCACCCCTGTCTCTGGCCCCTCTGCCCAGTGAAGCAGGAATGGGGGTGGGCATTGATGGTAATCTCCCTCCTCCCAATCCCCTCAGTCCTCCTCATAGTCTCCCTTTCAGTGAGAGCCTAAGGTATTATTCTGCCTTTGTAAAGAAGGGGATCAAGTGACAAAGCCGGGTGGGTGGGCAGGCAGCCCAAGAGGCCTCTTCTCTCCCAGGCAGCATCTGCATGGAGGAGAGGCTCTCCCCCACCCCCTACCTCTGGCTTCCCAAAAGCAACTGTTGCCATGGTGACAGGCCTGGCATCCTATGACTCCTGGGGCACCTTCTCCATTACGGCTGCCAGAGAAAGGGTCCCCGGACTCCTCTCCACCCTGGCAATGGTGGGGGAAGGGAGGCATGGGCACAAAAGACCTGGCTCCCTGGCTAGTCCTAGCAATGGGAAGGCTCCACCAGTCTGAGCCTCCCAAGCCAGCTGCCAGCAGAGGGCCACTCCAGAGCCCCCACCTGAGCCCCAGGATATAGGGGCTCGGGAGTCAGGGCCATGCTCCGCTATTATCCATGCACCTGTGCCTTCTGGGGGCAAGATGAGAAGAAAAATAAGATGTCCCTATGGTCTTTGAACAGAAGCTTTTCTGGGGAGGGGACAATGGAGGGCTAACAGTACATGAGGGCACAATGAGGACACAAGTTAGGGCATAGTAGGTGGGCAAGGACCCTGAGCCCACAGAGCACAGTCTCCAGCTCTGTCCAGGAGAGCTGGCAGCTGCCCTTAGGAGGTGATGCTGGAGGCTGCTATGCCAACCAGAGCAGCAGAGAAGGGCCTTCTGGGCTGAGGAGATCGAAGGCTTGGTGGCATGGTGTTTCCCAGGTGGAGCCGGGAGGGAATAGCAGGAAATGAAGAGGCAGATAGAGGATTATGCCTTGGAAGGGCTTCTGCTGCCATCCCCAGGGGCAAGAACTTCACCCTGTGTAATGGGAAGCTGCCACTAGCATTTTGAGAAACTCTGTTATCCTTACCAGGTAGTCAAAGCCAGGTCTTTTTTCCAGAGGTCCCCCACTCCTGTGCTACCTCCTTAAGAAGTTCAGTATCTTACAGCAGCACCTCTCATGGCTCAGGTGAGCTGAATGTATACTATACACTAGGTACAGTGCTGGTTGAGTCTCCACAGATGCCCAATGTGTCCCCATAAAGTGTACACCTGTAACAGCATTTTTCTTTCTTTCTCCCTTAGCTTCAGCACAGCTCTAAGAGGGGGTGAGCACTAATTACAACTGCTGCTCTGACTCCTTCCTGAGCTCTTACCATATGCTAGACTCTATAGCAAGGCCGTGTTGGCTGAGCTGGGCCAGCTGGGCAGGTGCTCTTCCTCTGGTGGTGACAGGCAGCCTCATGCAGTGAAAGAGCCTGAATACCAACCCTGAGCCTTGTGAACTCTGTAATCTAGGGCAAATATTTTGAGTTTTCTGAGCCTCAATTTCTCATCTGTAAAATGGGCACAGAATTCCTTGTAAGACTGTTATGAGAGTGTAAAAGGTCACTATAAAATGCGTGGCCTGGGCCCACTTGGCTAATCATATGTCCTCAGTTTCCCAGCCCCCTTGCCGTGCAGGTTGCTTCCTCAGTCATTCACCCTTTACATATTCCTGAGCAGCTGCTAGGATGTTTGGACATGTGCTGAGCACACATATTGCATCTGAGTCTGAGTCTTCCAGGTACACCTAGGCCAAAGGTGTGAGGGCAGACCATGGTGGGCAAGGGAAGAGGGACAGCAGTCTTAAGCAAGTCTCAGGCCACAGCAGGGCCCTTTGGGTGACTTGCGAGTGGCACTTGGGTTTCACCTACAAAGCTATGGAGGAACCATAGAGGGAAACTGGCTGGGCAGAGGCAGAAGGGCTAAGGTGTCCTGGGACCCTAGGGAGCCCCCACAATCCCAGCCCCTCAGGAATGCCTTCCCAACCTGGGGATGTACTGGTTGGGGGTGGGATGAGGTGGGCAGTCAGGGGTCTCAGTCTCAGACCTCATTCATTTATTATCAGCTGTCACCAGCAGACTGAACCATATCCCTAGGGGGTCACAGTTACTGTACTGGGCCTTGGTTCCATCCATAAGAAGAGAAGGACAGTCCTCTCTCTCCCCATGGCTTAAGTGCTGGCCATGGAAGCAGGGGGAGTAATCCAGTATCATCAGTGATGGTGTGGTGAGGCAGGCATGTCCATGGGTGTCCACTATACATGGTCCATGGCTCTGCCGGCACAGGAAGGAGAACGGGGCTCTCTGGAGAGCTGAGAGTGGTGACACAGACCACACCAGAGAGCTGCAGGCTCCCTGGGCAGAGAGGAATTCCCTGCTCAGCCAAGGGAGCTCAGAGGACAGGAGGGGAGGAGGAAGAAAGTGACCAGGGGTATTAAGTCGAGTCCTCCAGCTCTGTGGGAGCGGTTTCAAAGCCGGTCTCAGAGGTGTTCAGGGGGTACCCTAGAGAGTGGGGCCTCTGGGTTGATAGGGTAAGAACAAGTCTAGGAGGGAAGCACAGAGGCATTGTGAAATGCACAGGAGTTGAAGTCAATCACAAATGGAACCCTTAACAGCTCTATGTCCTTCGATATGTCGCTCCTCTCTGAGCCTCAGTTTCCCCATTTGGGAAAGGGAGAGCTGAGAAGAGACAATGAGGTCAAGTGTGTAGTGTGACAGATAGACAGCATTTGTGCCACAAATGCGTTGTTAATTTTTACAGGATTATCTGCCTGATTCACAGAAAAGGAAACTGAGGCTTAGAGAAAAGAACCCAAAGTCACATACAACTATGAAGAGGAAGTTAGAAAAAAGAACCCAAAGTCACATACAACTATGAAGAGGAAGAGGCAGCATTTGTATTGTCACTGAGTGCAAGGCCGAGGCTTCCCAAGCATGGAAGCCTTAGAAACGGTATTCTCCCGCCTGGGGTAAGACAAGGCTACCTAGTATGAAGGTGGGGCAGGGAACTCTACGGGCTGACTGCTCTGTCGCGAGGAATGATTGGGCAGCGAGGTAAGGAGAATAACCAAGTACGAGCGGGCAGACGATATCGTACTTACACCCGGCCCCGCAGCACCGTACCTCTGTGGGTGCCAGGCCTGGGGTGGGGGCGGGGGGACTCTGCGAGACGCGGCGCCTTTAAAACCCGGCCGTGGGTGTGTCCAGCACATGGAGGGCCCGCCCCTGGGCGTGTCCGCTTGCCTACCCGCCCCGAGGCTTGTAGCCGCGGCCTCCCGAGGCGGCTCCGGCGCTGGCTCCGCGGCTGCTGGAGTGGCAGCGGCGGTGGCAGCTCGGCGCCTCCTCTCCCACGGGCGGCTTTCCTGCGCACTGCCCAGAGCGCCCAGCTGCGCCCTGACACACGCGGGAGGCTCCGCGATGGCCCGCGCCCTGCGACGTGACGGGTGGGCACGGGGGCACTGGACGGCTCGGCCCGAGTGAGCCCGGGCCGACCTTCCGCCCTCGACCGGGCCGCCCGGGATGGCCGTGTCGCCGCTCCGCGGAGCGCTGCTGCTGTGGCAGCTGCTGGCGGCGGGCGGTGCGGCTCTGGAGATCGGCCGCTTTGACCCGGAGCGCGGGCGCGGGCCAGCTCCGTGCCAGGCGGTGGAGATACCCATGTGCCGCGGCATCGGCTACAACCTGACCCGCATGCCCAACCTGCTGGGCCACACGTCGCAGGGCGAGGCGGCCGCGGAGCTGGCCGAGTTTGCACCGCTCGTGCAGTACGGCTGCCACAGCCACCTGCGCTTCTTCCTGTGCTCGCTCTACGCACCCATGTGCACGGACCAGGTCTCGACGCCCATCCCCGCCTGCCGGCCCATGTGCGAGCAGGCGCGCCTGCGCTGCGCGCCCATCATGGAGCAGTTCAACTTCGGCTGGCCGGACTCCCTGGACTGCGCCAGGCTGCCCACGCGCAACGACCCGCACGCGCTCTGCATGGAGGCGCCCGAGAACGCCACAGTCGGCCCCGCAGAGCCCCACAAAGGCCTAGGCATGCTGCCCGTGGCACCGCGGCCCGCGCGGCCCCCCGGAGACGCAGCCCTGGACCCGGGCGGCGGCGGCACCTGCGAGAACCCCGAAAAGTTCCAGTACGTGGAAAAGAGCCGCTCGTGCGCGCCGCGCTGCGGGCCGGGTGTCGAGGTGTTCTGGTCTCGGCGCGACAAGGACTTCGCACTCATCTGGATGGCCGTGTGGTCAGCGCTTTGCTTCTTCTCTACCGCTTTCACCGTACTCACCTTCCTGCTGGAGCCTCACCGCTTCCAGTATCCCGAGCGCCCCATCATCTTCCTTTCTATGTGCTACAACGTCTACTCGCTGGCCTTCCTTATTCGCGCTGTGGCCGGGGCTCAGAGCGTTGCCTGCGACCAGGAGGCAGGTGCGCTCTACGTGATCCAAGAGGGTCTGGAGAACACGGGCTGCACCCTCGTCTTCTTGCTGCTCTACTACTTCGGCATGGCCAGCTCTCTGTGGTGGGTAGTGCTGACACTCACTTGGTTCCTGGCGGCGGGCAAGAAATGGGGCCACGAGGCCATTGAGGCCCATGGCAGCTACTTCCACATGGCAGCCTGGGGCCTGCCGGCCCTCAAGACCATTGTTATCCTGACGCTACGCAAGGTGGCTGGGGATGAGCTGACTGGGCTGTGCTACGTGGCCAGCATGGACGCAGCTGCGCTCACGGGCTTCGTGCTGGTGCCCCTCTCCTGCTATTTGGTTCTGGGCACCAGCTTCCTCCTGACGGGCTTCGTGGCCCTCTTCCACATACGCAAGATCATGAAGACAGGGGGCACCAACACAGAGAAACTGGAGAAGCTCATGGTCAAGATTGGGGTCTTTTCCATCCTGTACACAGTGCCGGCCACTTGCGTCATTGTGTGCTACGTCTATGAACGCCTCAACATGGACTTCTGGCGCCTTCAGGCCACAGAGCAACCATGCTCCCCAGCCAGCATGCCCGGTGGCCGGAGGGACTGCTCGCTGCAAGGGGGCTCAGTGCCCACAGTGGCCGTCTTTATGCTCAAAATCTTCATGTCACTGGTGGTGGGTATTACCAGTGGCGTCTGGGTATGGAGCTCCAAGACTTTCCAGACCTGGCAGAGCCTATGCCACCGCAAGATGGCAGCTGGTCGGGCCCGGGCAAAGGCCTGCCGGGCCCCTGGAGGCTATGGCCGTGGCACCCACTGCCATTATAAGGCCCCCACCGTGGTTTTGCACATGACTAAAACGGACCCCTCTCTGGAGAACCCCACACACCTCTAGGGAGACAGGCCTGCACAAGGGCGGCTGTTGTCCCTTCCTAGCACCCCTCCTCCGGAGGAGACAGCTGACTAGCAGCTGCCCAGCTGTCAAGGTCAGGCAAGTAAGTGCAAGGGGGCTGAGGACCAGGACGGGGAGACTCTCAACCCTCACATGTGAGGACCCAATGAGGCTTACTCCCCTACGGCCTAGTGCAAGGGATTTGCCTGGCTGAGGACCCACAGGGTCCTGGGGGAGCATGTGGAGAGGCGGAGGGGGCAAAAGGGCATGTGGTCCAGCAGGGAGTTTATTTAATGATGTAATTTATTGTTGAGTTTCTCTGGAAGCTGTGACTGGAATAAACCCCCATGTGGCACTGCTGCGTCCTCTCTGGGCTGGGAAGGGGAAAGCTAGGAGTGTGGGGGCTCTGCAGGAGTCTCGCTTGTGAGCAGAGCTGGGGTGAGTGCTGGGCTCACCCCCTGCCCCCATTCTCTGGCTCCCCACCAATCAGGTCATACTCTTGAAACAGCTGTGTTTTACAGGAGTCCCAGATTTGTGTGTGTGTGTGTGTGTGTGTGTGTGTCTGTGTGTGTGTGTTCCCTTTTGCCTGTCTTTGCTCCTTTTGGTAACCTGCTTGCCTATCTGAGGCCTGAGTTCCTGTTTCCCAAAATAAGATTAGGATGCCTGCTGGGATACTCAAAGAATCCCCTGGGATGACATCCTCCCCACCTTTGGCCTTGGGAATCTAGCCTGCTTGGGGGCTGGGGGTAAGCCTTCACTTTCTGACTCTGCTTTCCTCATTTGTGTAGAAAATGAGGGCATCAGCCTGTCTCAAAAGTTCCCTTGGAGGTTCAGGACCTGCTTCCACTGCCTCCTGTGGCCCAGCATGCTGTCCCCTCCTGGGGCCTAAGGCTGGAGTCTGACCATCCTCATTCCCTTCAAAGACTGCTGGTGCATCCACCTCACTCCTTGAGACCCTTCTCAGGGCACCCCACCCGCTGGTGGTATATGGGAATTTTGGTAGCAGATATGGGCATGGAAGCCATTGAGTATAGTGAGAATTGGGCCCCCAGTCCCTAAAGGGCTGTGGATTTGAGATGCTAAGAACAGCAATGAGAAATGGGGCAGGTGCAGGGGATAGGAAAAGGTCTCAGGTATATCTGTGTGCCAGATCCCAGAGACCCCCATTAGCTTGGGGTCAGACCCCAGGACCTCATCTTGGCCTCAGCTTTAGCCACCGTGATTCCAGCCAGATGAAGGTCCCTGGGTATTATGACACAGAGCAACATTCAGTGTCACTAACAGGAGGCCTCAAGGATCCAACCCTGTTGCCATCCTCATTTTAGAACCAAGGGAAGCCTGAAGTCAACTGCTTCATTTCAGTGGTAGGGCTCAGGCCCCAAACCCAGGGTCTCTCAGTCCAGAGCTCTTGCCCTGCATGAACCACCCACCTCACAGGACAAGAGAGAAACCAGATGAAAATGAAACAGGTTGTGTCAATTTCTCACAAGCAACATCAGTCAAGAGGCGTTTAGGGCTGTCCCTCACAAGGAATAGTATTGACCCCCAGGGGAATTTTGCAACCCTTGCACCTTTGCTTCTGCATTTCTTGCATGTGAAATGCCATCAATTCATCTTTGACCAATGAAGCCAAGGGACCCTAACACCTTGTAACTCTCCCTATAAGGGTCCTTGGGGGAGACAGGATGAATTTATTGAAGGTGACAGGGGCCCAGGTTCGGAGTGGGAAGGGCAGTGGCTGCACCAAGCTGGGCTTATAGGCTGTGTTTGCAGGGAGTAGAACTGAAGCTGCTAAGGGCCTGCACCAGGACAAGGGCAGCTGGAGCAAAAAAAGAGGATTTCCGGAGATAGGAAGAGAAATACAACTGTGTACGGGACAAAGGGTGGAGGGGAGGGTGAGCACCAAGGTGGCACCACTTTATCCTATTCCTTGCCAGTCAGTGGACAGGAGAGGAGTTGGTCCTTGGTTATGTCCCACTCAGCCGAAACCACACTGGCTTCCAGAAAAACTGGGATGGGGTTGGGGGACGAGGGGGCAGTTCAGTCAGAACAGGCTAAAGGACTACATAAATTCCCAAGGGGGCTCTATTCTGAGGCTGGGATGGTTCACATAGGCCAGGACTTGGGAGGGAGAGTGGACCTTGCCAACTAAGGCTTCTCAGTGCTGGAAGACACTATGGAAAAGTCCCAGGCCCTGGAGGAAAAGGAAGAAAACAGTCATTAAAGACCTTTCACAGAAGTCCTCCATTTGATCCTCCACTCCCCACTTTACAGGCAAAGAGGAGGGCTTGGCTGGCTCAAGATCACACAGCCTCTGGAGTTTTTGTGACTTCCCCACTACCCAACCACTTCCCTGGAGGACAGCAGGTGTTATAACCTGGGGTGGTTTTATCCAGAGAAGCCCCTCCCACCCCAACAAATTCCAGAGCTCCAAAATGCCTCAGAAACCGATACCTGCTTTGTGTAGCCCCAGACTCTCCCCTCAGTGGCCCTAGTGGTCCAGCACTTGGGTTTTCAGAGCAGCATGTCTGTGTACACATGTCCACATGGTCTGAACTTGTGCATGGGAGGGCCTGAGTTAAGGAACTTCTTAGCCTTGACATCAGTCCGTATTAGTTCCAGGGAAACATTCAAAGTTCACAGGAGTGGGGGGTGGGGGGTGTTGTTACCTTGACTGAAGTTAGACTTGAGGAGAGGCCCCAGGGTAGGGGGGAGGGTCAGTAGCTGCTATCAGTCCCATCCTGGAGAAAATTCCAGGACTTGGGGGCAGTCCTGGATGTAAAAAGGCCTGAAGGCCCTGGGCAGGGGTAGTAATAGAAGTGGTAATGAAAGGGCAACCCTCTCTTCCTACCTGGCTTGAGTTTCTTACTTATAAGGAAACCCTGGCTCCCTGGAAAGTTAGAGACACCCACCACCAAAGTGGCAGCTTTGGAACCCAGACACAACCTCACTGCCACCCTGACTGTGCCCCCTCCCCAGAGATAGGGTTTGAGGAAAATGAATAGTCGTCAAGACAAGGGACTCGGTTCTTGTAAGTAATGATCAGACCCCTGTCCTCATTTGCAGCAGTCAACCAAAATCAGGTGGCTTGCCCAAGGTCACACCCCTGGGGAAAAAGTATGAGGAATGGGGTGAGATTAGATAGGACCAGGATACAAACCCTAGATGAACTGACATGGCTCCATAGGCACTGTCCTAGTGTGGCCTAAGAAACCCACCCAAGGGATAGGACTGCATAGATGTGGGCTGGGAGCCCAATTGTGATTGTGTAGAAAATACTCAGAGGTAGCAGTTACCTTCTCTAGAGCCTGAGGGCTGGCTAATCAAATTCAATTTGACCTTGAGGCAAAGTGCTTATCCCCCTAAAGGACTAAAAATGCCTGAGTGCTCAGTGCAGGCCTGGCTCAAAGTCCACATTCAGCAAGGCCAGTGGCAGAACCCACACTTAGGTTCCTTCTCAAACTTCTCATTTTACCTTATGATGTCCCTAGTTCAGTTGGTCAGGAACTGGCAGTTTCCCTTCTCAGTCAATGGGATCATGCAGCTCTGCAAAATCTTTGAAGTCCATAGGCAAGCTGCCACCCAGCAGTGACTTACTCGAATGAACCACTCAGACTTTATAAAAACTTCCAGAATAAAAAAATAAATGAAGGTATAAATAAAAAATTGGCAATGTGGAAAAAGTACTAAGGCTGAGTACATGGGAATTCATTACATTTACACTCTTTTGGTGTTATTATTGAAATTTTCCTTGAAAGTATTTTAAAATGTCAGGAGTTTCCCCAATATTAACTCCTGAAGAACTATATAAATTCCCATAGTGAAGCCTTAAAAAAATACGTTTCCTTAATTCTTACAAGTTTCAAATGATGTTTGGGGGGGTTTCAGAGAGAGACAAGGCCAGGAGAAACTTGAAAGGCATGCTTTGATACCCAGAAATGTCTCTTGGAAGCAAAGAAATGAGTAGCTGAATCTGACCTGTGGTTAAAAAGACTAAATCAGCCCAATCCTCTAGATGTGGAAGAAGTTTCCAAGAGTCAAAGGGAAAACAGTGCTCGGGACTATACTATGCACTACCACCCCCAAGAGCACAGAGACAAACTCACCAGAATTTTCTCCTTTATAAACACAAGTACATAATGTTTATTTGAAATTCCAATTTATTACAAGTTTACCCCTCAATGGGGCCCTTACTCCTTAAAGACAATTTTAAAAAAACAACAATTTAGGTGTCACTGAAGTGGGAACACAGGAGTCTCACTGTTAACAAGAATGGACTGGCTCTAGGGTAAGAGGCAGGAGAAAGTGTTGGTGGCTGGGTTTATGAAATTGTAATGTCAGTGCTAACTCCAAACCTGTGGGAGAAGGGCGTAAACCTATCCACCAGCCACTAGAGCAAATTCCCAAAGTCCTTGAATGAGGACAGGGAGGAAACGGACCACACCTTGAAGTTTAATATTAAGAGGCTTTATTCTCAAATTCTATGAGTTGAAATCCCTTTGGTGGAATCCTTTTTTCCTTAATTTAAACAGGTACAGAAGAAATCTAGATGCTCAAAATTCCAAATTCAAAGTTGATAGAAAAGAAAATGAAACCCTGTTCTGCATTTATCAAAATCTGCCATAAAAGGGAAAGAAGACTACAAAGTTTTGTCTAAATATAACTACCAGCACTAGAGTCATTGTGGAAAGGGGCTATCTGAGCTTTTCCTACTGTCCCTCCTCCCACCTCCCACTGACACTGACCACTGAAAGATCCAGGTTCTCAGGGAACAGAGTCTAAGGCCAGGGAAGGCATGGGAGGAGGCGAATGGAGGTGGAGAAAGAGGAGGGGGAAACAGCCACCAAGGTAGGCAGGAGTACTCCCTCCATTACCAGGTCCCACCGCTTGCTTTGATAAGCCTCCAACCCGACTTCTCTGAAGGTGAGAGGATAGGCTGAGGGAGGAGATAGGGCAATGGAAAGCAAACACATTATCATATAAATTGTACTGTACATGTGCCAAAGCAAGATGACAGAAATATTTTACAAGATGTTCTTTATACAATATCACTGCTGAAACAAGCAACTTTTAATAATTAGAAAAGTCAATTTTTAAAAAATTAAACATTTCAATTCTTCCTGCTTTTCTTCTGCTCCCCTAAGAGCCTGTCTGGTATGTGGGTGGGCTGGGCTCCAACACCCCACCGGCCAGATCCATCAAAGTAAAGGTTATATGCATGATTACAAGCAGGACTCTAATCTTAAATGAAGTGCCTTAGGTTTTTTTTTTTTTTTTAAGTTTTGTCTGTATTTTTGAGGGAGTGAAGTGGGGTGAGAATGGGAAAAGAATTGTCACAAAGAGGGGAAGAATATTCAGGAATGGATTCAAAACATGTCCCTTTACTCTGCCAAGATCAACTCAAAAGAGTACAACTGTTTCATGATGCTGGTGAATACAGAATTCTGTATGGCACTCACTGATACTGTCACCTGAGAGGGAGAGGGAGGAAGAGACAGAGTACGGGCTTAAAGAAACATGACTGTATATAAATATAGATTTTAAAAAATCAACACCACCTCCCCAACTGGCCCGATTACACTTGATTCTTCTATGTAATATAGTAATCCCTAACCTGGAGACTGGAGGGCTTCATACTATTGTGGTGGCCAAAATGGGAAAGGACCTTAGGAAAGAAGAAAGGAAAAGGAACTGGGTTCACAAGAAAAGCCATACCCTTGGGCTCTTCCTGGAAATTTTCATAAAGGTAGGTTGAGGCCATCTACCATCCATATTTCTAGGCAGAGACCACCAACTCTTACCTAGGCTCTCCAAAGAACTCTGCTTGATTAAGGCCCTATGGAGAGTCTTAGAAAAACAACACAGGCTTGGGATGACAAGCATTTCTGGATTCCCTGTGATCTCCTCCCTTCCACGTTCTTCTCTGTCTTCTTCTCTTGCCTCTCTCCCACCCTACCCTTGCTCTCCCCTCGACTCCCCCAACCTCAGCTCCCTCTCCCTTACCAGGGCCCCGCCTCTCTATTTCTTCTGTCTTCGTCCCCTGGACTGTCCAATGGGCTCTGGCTCACTGTCCCCTTCATCTTCAGCAACCCGATCAGGAAACTTCTTACGTTTCCTACGGATATATGGGTGGCCAGGAAGGTGTTTATGCAACAGAGCCACCAGACATTGTTCTGTCTTCACCATGCAGTTTAGCACATGGCTGCCTCGGCAGTTGTAAAGCTCAGCGTTGATAAACACTTGCTTCATGTCAGTAAGAAACTCCTGCACAGAGCGGTAGCTCCCACAGGAACATTTGTTCTGCATTGTCTGGAAGTCCATGGGGTGGGTGATCACATCATAGTAGTCCTCAGCCTCATCTCTGGTCACAGGCTCCCTGAGGAGAAGAACCAAATGGAGATATGAGCACAGCCTTGAATACAACTGACAGAAACTTTGTCATCAAACCACCAGCCACACAATGCCCACCCCTGCTGAGATCAGCCAACTGGCAGGCATAGACCTGTGTTCACCTTGTCCTAGGAGCTATCTCTATAGGTTTGGAACACTAATCCCCGGGCATTGAGACATGTCCTAGGGATTCAGCTGAGCACTTCCTCAGCCAGCTGCAAGGCTGGTCCTACTCCTCTGTGCTTGAGAACACAAAGCTCACCTGAATGGCCAGCTGAAGCGGTACTTCACAATCTTGTTGAGGATCTCTTCACACTTCTGCAACTCCAGGCTTTGCCTCCGGGAGCTCCGCTTGGTATGAAGCACCTGGTGCCAAAGGAAAAAGACTTATTACAGGTCCAAGAGAAGATAAGTGGACAGGCCAAAAAATGTGTGCATCTGCTTAAAAGAGAGAAAGAGTTCAAACACTTTCTAGGAGCAGAGACGATAAAAATCATCTGACTTTCTAGACAGGGAGCCCTCTCAGCCAGGGAACAGGCATCTTCCCATCAGCCCCCTTGCCTCCCTGATGGATGGTAATCAAAGAAGCAGAGGGCAGGCAGCAGTTGCCATATTATAGTAGTCCTGCTAGAGGTCAGCTATAGAGGGCCACTGTCAACAGGACACTAGCCTGTCGAGAGCAGATGGACCTGGGATTATAGTTAACTCCATGGATGGTTATAAACAAGCAACTGCAGAAAGCCAGATGGGTTATAAGGACCAATAGCAGCCAATGTTGTGGGGGTAGGGAGTCTCAGGAAAGAAAAGCAAAAGGTACAATTCCCTTCTTGGGCTCTCCTTGCTAAGGAGAAAAGGGGTGGGGCCTCCCTTCAGGTAGCCATAACAGACTGTAACTCACAGGGGTAGAAGCCACAGACTTAAATGGGTTATAGCTGGGCAAGTGGGAGAATCTCTTAATGCCCTTTGAGCTCTCTAATGACTTGCTCTACACCTCCAACCCACTCCCAACCCTAATCTGATCTGTCAAAACAAGCACATTTTCAAGAGCCCCTTTTTATTCTTTAAAGCTCAAGTGAAATCTAAAGCAAAACCACTAAAAATCACATTAGTTGAGGAGCAGAAGGGAGAGAAATGTCCCTCCCATAACAACTGTCAGCAAAAGACCCAAGAGTGAGGCTCCAACATTGCTGACATTCCCACAATGGAGACCCAGCCCCTATGAGCCACCAGAGACACATGGATACTATTTTAAAATCCTTAACAAGTCGCAGGCTGCCTGTTAACTGGAGGAGACAATGTTTGTAGGCTACAGCAGGGGAATGCCGGACATAGCTGTTCCTGGAGGGCCTGCTGCCTCCGTCTGCCTACAGGCCCACCCATCAGCCTCCCTCCAAAGTTAGGGAGGAGGGAGGAGAGGGGAAGGCTCCCACCTGTTGCCAGATGAATTCCTAATGCTGGAGTAGGGGATAAGAAACAGAAACATCAGAGGCAGGATGATAAGTAATTCTTACCAGCTCATCAACCTCAGCATCATCCATAGGTGGTGCCTTCGGCCGAGACCTCCTGGTTGAATGTGGCTTCTTACCTGGTCGTCGGCCTGGCCTTGCCACAGGGGGGATGACACACTGCTTGCCCCGGACAGTCTTTCGAGGTCTCACTGAAATAAAAAATATGGACTGTTAGGAGAACAAATGAAGATGAAGGAAGCATGTTTATGGAATGGGAAGATAATCTGGACAAGCAAAGTAATGGCTTCTTTGAGTTACAGGGTACTCTGCTATTTATCTCTTTTACCCTACCTAACAAGGCACTTTAAAGGGTAGCAGTAATAGATTAAGAATGGATACCTTTCATCAACTGCCAAAGACCTTTTAAGAGTCTCTACAGAAGGTCAGTGCCTTCAGTACTTCTATCCTCTGGCCTATCCTGTTTAAGTTACTCCAGGGAATGAGGCCCTTGAAGGAGTCGATTGTAAACTGACTCAGGAGGAGAGGCCTTTTCCTACAGCTCAAGCTCAACCTGAGATGGTGTAATGTATTTACATGTGAGAGAAATTTGACTGTAGAAGAGATCCTGCTTCCTAATTCCCAGAGTTATCCTAAACTCACCATCACAATCTTTTCAGAGAAAAGCTGACATTTATGTGAAATACTTATGCGAAGTCTTCTTCAATGAATTCAATTTAGGGCTAGCCCCAGTCCTGCTTTCTTGCATTTCTGAAAACCATAGACAGTTGGTTGCTTCCATAAGAAACTGCCCAGGGTCCCCAAGGAGAAAATAAAGAACACAAAAGCACCCAAGGCTACTTGGGAAAAATTGAGGTGTCTCAAGTTTATAATAGTTGCTCGATGTTAGACCAACCAACATTTTCTCAGGAAGCAGTGCTCCATAAAGATTAGCTCAGTTTCCCCAAGAAACAAAATTTCCCTGGAAAGCTGGGAGGTGACATTTGGATAGAGACAGAGGTATACAAGGCAATAATACAACAAATTAATAAACAATGTCCTATATTCTACTTCTGGACCATGATAACCCTCCATTGGCTATTTTAGGGTCTCTAGCTCAAGATTAGCCTAAGAAAAAGAAAGAGTAAGAAGCTGATATCAAGGATGAAATTTGGGATGCTAGGGATAGCCACCAACACACTGATTTGAGTTGCACTAGGGAACAACATCTTTGGTGGCCTAAAAGGCAGAGCAGATGAAAAGCTCTGAGGTACCAAATACTTCCTACATTGTTTTGGCAGACAAAGCCCTTGAACCTGGAAAGGAAACAACTCTTTGGAAAGAGAGCAACAAGTGGAAAGCAACAATTAGTTTGAAAAGAAATAAATCAGCACACTGCTATATTCAGAATCTGTTCCCAAACATGCCTTTGAATCTCAACTCCTGGCCAGTATATGCCAGAAGATGCCAGCCTCTATGTCATGAAGGGTTAATGGACTGCTTATCTCCTCATCCCAGATACATGGAAAATCATGGCTCGTGAACAAACAAAAGGAGCCCAATAGGAAAGGGAGAAACCGAGGTGTCCCAAATTAAAAGCCTGTGGGACTGGAGAGACGGGAGTAGGTGTGCAAATCTGAAGCCCTCAGGTTCTGGCAGCACCACTGCAATCAGAGACTGGTCATGACAAACATTCTCTCTCCCCTTATACCAAGTCTGAGCATTCAGAGTGCTATGATCTTGGGAAATGAACCATCTCTTCAAAAGTTCATCAAAACCTTGATCCATGGTCTCTTTTCTACTAATGTACAAAGGGTCTATTTTGGAAAGAGGAGAGCTATTAAAAGGGGTAGATTACAGAACTTTAGGCTTAACCATGACAATGATAAGACTCTCAGACTCATGAAATATAAACATAAAATAACAGTCAACGAGGTGAGAGTAAATGAAAAGGCTTTTTTCTCCCCCTGTTGGCACCTAGTGCCAAACAAATCTGAACCTTTCTAACACCTTTACACCTAAACCATGGAAAACCAGTATTCCTTTTTCAAACCAGCGAAGCTACAGCCCTGCACACTATAAGGAAGAGAAAATCACTGTAACCAGAGAAAAAAATAACTTTGCTGAAAGCAGCACTAACCAGAGGCCAAAAGAACTGTTAGATGGCAATGGGCCTAGACCTTCTTTATCCTTTGTCCCCAGACACTGAAGGGTTCAGAACTAGCAGACTTGTTATAAAACACACTTGGGACCTTGAATTCCACTAACTATTGGACCAAGTGGATCTGCTATAAATTAATAATCTTGAGAACAAGCTATCCAACTTCCTACTAGGAAGGCAGTTAAATGGCATGCATCTTGAAAACCATTTAAAAACATGGCAGTGGAGTCACAAGAACAGCCACAACATGTAAGAAAAGGAAAATGACACGATAGCAATGGTGAATATGTACTCCCAGTCTTTCCAAGTAAGCTAGAAAGATTGTGTGGTTAACTAAGAAGGCAAAATGAATACTTACATCGCAAACCAGCCACTTCATAATCTTCTTCCTCTTCTTCTTCCTCTTCTTCCTCTTCATCGCTCTCATCATCTTCACTGTCCTCAGAGGCAGACTCTTCAGTATAATTCCTGTGAGGTGTGAAAAGCATGTAGGGAACATGGTTCTAAGTCAAAGTGTTCCTATGGGGATAATAAAGTCCCATAGAGATTCCAGCAACTTTTTCTTCTGCTCAAACTAGACAGATTTTACTGTGAGGAAAGGGAGCCTGCATCTAGGCCATGACACAGGAAACAGAATAAAAAACTAAGCTTCAACAGCATACCTCCTCCACCAGGCCCCAAGTGCTTTGATTAAGACACGAATGGCAACAGAACTCAAGACCAAAATGCAACCCCACCCTCTCTGCACACAAAACAATACAAAACTCTTATTTCTTTTATCTCACAAAAACAGCCAGATAATGTAACATTTCAGATATTAAAATGTGTCCCCAACTCTGGGGTGGACTGAAAGAATAAAAGCCCAGACAGGTGTTACTCCACCTTGATGGCCCCCTTCCAGGAGCTAAAACAGCTTGCAGATGACCATAACATCAAAGCAATGGTAATCCCAGCTCAGAACAGCTGGTCCAAAGCCCTACCATTTCAGAGTAGCATGCCTCATCTCTCTAAGTGTAGCTGGAATGGAGTGAGAAATAACCGAGTAATACTGTTAGGTGGGGTCAGGATCAAACAATTCTGACCTTTCAAAGAGAAACCAAGCCAGAGTGCCTATAAGCTGTCCTTTTACAACCTTAAATTTCAACGTGAAAAACAACAGTATTAACTTGGCAAGTATTAGATACCTCCTCATTACAAGGCCCTGTGTTTGGCCTTATTGGAATTAGAAGGAAGAACAAAGCACCATCTCTACTCTTAGGGCACTAACAATCTCATGAGAAGACAGTTGTGTATAAAACTAATCATAAAGGCAAGATGTAACAAAATATTGTTTTAGAGATCAAAAATTCAGTGGGAACACGGAGGAGGAACAATTAATTCTAAGGATGTAAGGACATTTCAAAAGAGCAGTGAAATTTTCGGTAGGTCATAGCCAGTTTACACAGGTAGGAGTTCTGAGAAGAGGGAACATTCCCAGTTGGCAGGAAAGCACAAGAAGCAAGGATATACAATGAACAGTCTGTAATAGGCACACAAATATGAGAACGAAGGCTCATAAAAACATATGTCAGTATTGTATAACAAGAGTCTCAAAAGTTAGGCTAGGGAGTTTGAACTTTATTGACGAAGCAATGGAAAGGCTGAAGTTCTTGAACAAGAAAGTGACTTAAGCAGATCCATCTTTGCTTTATGTAAACCATTCTAGTACCAACGCAAAAGCTAGAAGGATAAAAGGAGAAAAGATATTATTAGGTAAAGAGTTAAAAGCCAATGAAGAAGCCCACGTGAGAGATGTAGGAGGACCAAAGGACAACAGAGATCTTGGAAAATGGAGAGCAGGAGATTTATTCATTAGACACCTGGACACTGACTTGATAACATCTGGCAAATGAATATGACTATAGAAGAGGGAGAGAAAGATGTCTAAGTTGACGCCAAAGTTCTAATCATGATTAAGGAAGGGAAATAATAGGAATGGATAAGAAAGGTAATTTTTAGCAGGATTTTTAGCAGTGGGTGGTTGTAGAAGTAATCACAAATTAAAAAACAGACAGAGTGAAAGCAAAGCAAAGGAAAATAGTTATTTTAGAAGGCATGGTCAAGAAGATAGAGAACACAGCTGGTAGTAAAAAGTAGAAATGTCAACATTAAGCTAAAATTAAACCAGAGCCCTTTGAGCTCCTATTGTAATACCTTAATGAGTAGGCTCTATACTCAAAGATGAACTTAAAGGTCCTTAGAATCATTCCATTTGAATAACTGAAGCTAATTATAACAGCTACTTATTCATTTTTAAAAGAAGAAATTCTCACCTGCCACGGGAGTTGCGCCTGGCAGTAGCAGGCTGGCAAGCTGGGCACTGCCACTCACCATCTGGTACTTCATAGAGGGCCGGCCTCAGACAAAACAGGTGGAAGGCTTTATTACACTCGTCACACAAGATCAGTTTGTCATCCTCACCTGCAAGGAGATAAAATTGTATAGCGTTGTCAGGAGCATAGCAACAGTCAAGGAGTTGTTAAGAAAGAGCCATTCACCTTCAACACCAATGAAGAACAAACGTTCTAGTATAGTGCTAGTCCTTTTTTAAAAAAATGCAGTCATTTTCTGAAAAGAAATATAGCACAAATTAGACCATATGTAACTTAGGGCTTAGGTCTTCTGACTCATATCCCAAAATCTATCCAGGGCTAGGATAAGGCAGTTAATATTTATTAAGTAGCAGAAGAAACCAAGTGATGACGGGAAATTTTGCTGCTCCTTTGGCACTAAGAAATGAATCTGCCATGAAGTATTATATTTTCTGCCCTTCCTCCTCCTGGACCCCCCAACACTTCACAACTCACATCTGATATGGTTTTCTTAAAACACTTGATTTCCCTACATTTGAAAATACACTGAACCAATTTAACATGGTCATTTTCCCTCTCCACCTGTCATTATAAGTTGGTTTTTAAAGCAACTGAATGATTTTATACATGGCTTTTCATTCTTGGAAATTAATTTCTAACCTAATTCACAAGATAACTTCAGCCACTGGAGAGTCAATCACTGGGGAAGGCTTTTAGCCATGAAATTCCTTTTATACATTATGGGTTCTGAAAGCTGTCAGCATTCAATAGTCCCAAACGCCTTGCTTTGGAGGACTCAGGGCTGCAAAGCCCAAACCTGAGTATTCTTCACAATGTACAAGTACTGCCCTCTGTTGGTAGCACCCTCTTACTTCACGATTAACTAAAATTCACAGATGATAAAAGGAATTAAAATGTCTAGGTTAATTATTTTTGCTATCTGTAGAAAATTTAAAGATTAGAGAGATCAACTGCTCTTATTCTATATTCAAAATTAAGTAACAAAGGGCCTGGTTTGATTTGCTGGCACGTGATTTCAAAGACTAGCACTTTGTAGCCCAGAAAATAAAATCTGTCCCACATTTAAATTCTGTATACACAAAATTTTTTAGGGAAGAAAAGACCTGGAGAATGGAAGTCATAGTCCACAATATACTCAGATAAGCAACTTTGATCTAAATATACCTTTCTTTCGACAAACTTTGCATCTAGCATTTTCTGCTGACATATCCCATTTGATACAGGCATCAAGCATCCCAAGTAGAACATGCATTCTGGAAAAAGTCTGAGCTTCACGGATTGCTGTCTTCCATTTTTCCAGAGCAGATGCAACCTAAACAGAGACCAAATCAGGCCAGCATTACTACAGTAACCTCAAAGACATGAATTTTTCATATAATACAACAAGAGTACACTGAAAGAGGACTAGGAACAGGTAAAGATACAAGAGCATTCTGAGTACGTTTATCTCCTAGAGCTCCTCCAATCTAACTCATTTATAGAAGAAATCACTGCTCTGAAGGGTTAGAACACTTGTTTAAATGCTAGTATGCAACAATGTCACACAGCTAACAGAACTTTGGTTAACAAGAATCAGTTTCTACACTAACATGATATACTCCCAGATTACAGGGCCTAGAAATAATAAATAATATCTATAAAGCATTCTACAGCCCTAAAAAAGTATTAAGTACTCATATAAAATATCCATCTTGACTTTATCACCAAGTTCTAACTTGAGGTGAAAAATGTAAAGTCCCAGGGGTTAGCCTGACTTCATTCTGAGTAGTTACTCTCAGTATAACCTGCACTGCCACTTTCAGTCATCAGAAAATGCAATTAATTCAGAATCAGCCAAGCAAAACGTAGTGAGTGTGGCAGAAAATATAATCAAGAATTTTGATGATAAACACAACCTTCTTGCCTATAAAATATACATTCTAAGGAGAAATGGAAATATCATTTTAGGATAACACATTTAATTTTATTACTGTTTTATTAGTCAAAAGGCAGTGAGTGTTTTTGATGTTTCAAAGCACTTCCTGCCTAAATGATTAGGTGAGCATCATTGTAAACAAATGCAAATGTGGGGGATATAATTCTCAGATAGTCAGAAAACACAACAGAGATGGGCAAGGTAAAACTTAGGCAATTCACCAAAAGCAGAGAGGCTAGGTTATCTTAGTATCATCAACCTTGTGGAGGTCATATTGCTTAACCTTAGTCATGACTGAGGTTAGCAACCCTTGCTGCTTTTATCATTCAGCAGACACCACCAGCACTGGATTTCACTCCCCTGTCCCAAGCAAAGAGATCTATAATAAGTAAAACAGTCTTCCTCCTACATGAAAGGCCAGTTAATCTGGAAGGCCACAGGCTTTAAAATAAAGCAGCAAGTGACAAAGATACTTGACCTACTTCTAAAGCTGTGGTGTGAGGTTGAGGAAGAAAAACTAACGCTGTCCTTTCTCTTTTCTACAAAAATAGAGAATCGGAGAGAGTCTTGCAGGTATCAATTTATGAATAATAATAATATAAACATACAAAAAACTCTATTTAAGAGGGTGTTAAAGTTGTAGTGGAAACTGACTCGTTCCTTACTCCAACCTCCAAATACAGATATTTCAACATCTGCCTTTGAAATACAGAATAATTTCCTTCCTTCCCTGTCCAGAGCTCCTCAGTAAAATGTGACGTCCATTATGACAGCTACCTCACTGGTCTTCTTCCCCTAAAGAAACAGAGCTACCATATGGTACCAAGACTCTCTTAATGTAATAACGACCCAAGTCTCTTCAATGAAATATAAATTTTAAGATTTTAGGTTCAGTTCTTAAAAAGAGTACGACTGAAAAAAAGGCAGAGAGTGACTAAAATGAGCTTTGCTGTCATCTAGTGGACAGTCAGATGTACATAAGTATTCAAGAAAAAGTCATCTCAGCTTACAAGTACTGCTTTTTACTTCCTGAAGTTATTTCCTATAAATTATAAATCTGGGTTCTCAATAGCTCGCCTGGCCTTATTAACCAGAAGATATCTTGGAAATAAACTTATTTAATTTCATTTTTAAAACATTTATTGAGATAAAATTTGCATATTGAAGTGTACAGGTCAATAGTTTTTCATATATTTACAGAGTTGTGCAACTATCAAGATAATCTTAACTTTAGAACATTTTCATCTCCCCAAAAAGAAACCTGTACCCATTAGCAGTCATTCCCCATTCCCTACCCTAACCCACCACTCCCCCAGCCCTAGGCAACTGCTAATCTACTTTCAGTCTATAGATTTATCTATTCTGGACATTTCATATAATATGTAGGCTTTTGTGACTGCTTCTTTTACTGAGCATAATGTTTTCTAGGTTCACCCACATCACAACATGTAACAATAGTTCATTTCATTTTAATTACTGAGTAATATCCATTGTTTGGATATATTACATTTTGTTTATCCATTAATCATGATGGACACTTGGGTTGTTTCCATTTTTGGCTATGAATGTTTGTGCAAATTTGTGTAATGTTTGCTTATTATTTTTCGTGGAAAAAAAGCTTGTTCAATGTCTCATAGCAATTTAGGGTCAATTTATCCCCAATCTCATCCTGTTATACCCACTGAGTTATACATCTAGACTAGCTTAGACTCCAACCAGCCTTGAATTATGAGGGTAAAAACATTAGGCACATGATTTGATAGAACATCCTGGTCTTTCTCCCATTGCACAAAATTCCAAACAGATCAATACAAAACAAACAAACAAACAAACAAACAAACAAAAAAACCCCTACCATATTCGAGACAACATTTTTAAAAACAGATCAACAACAGCAAGATAAAGTTTTGACATTCAACACTGGTGGCACCCAGTAAATCCTCTTTATCATATGCTGTGCTCCTAGAAGGCTAGATATATTATTCTGGTGAAAAATCCAAATTCTCTAGTATGTTTAAATAAAGGTGGTCCCAAGTTAGAAGTGGGTATAACAGAATCAAGAGGAAGCCAGTTTATATGCAAGTCACCATTAATCCCTTTGCTTAACAGTAAAAAGGCAGCATCATATCTTGGCAAAAATATGAGGCATCGGACTATATTCTTACACAAAAGAATGTATAAAACTGAAAAACAGATAATCAGGTTGTCAGGACAAATTCATCTAGAACATAACAGAACCCAGGATTTTGCCGAATTATCCAATGTCTTTCTCATTTTACACAATAAAAAGAAATAAGCAGTAAATATTTGAAATCATCAACTATTACAAAAAGAGATTTCAGAGAGAATCTACTTTTAAATACACAAGGAAACTAATGCCCAGTTTAGAGATAAATATTAGCTCATGCAAGAAGGTAGGGACAGATGAAAAAACCCTGGCCTCATGTGAAGTGGAAACCTTCAAACCAAAGGACAGTGGAAAATTTCTTAGCTGTGGCAAAACTGACCTTCAGTGGAGAACTAAAGGGCATAATGCCATTTTAATGAAGAATACTGCTGAACTACTCAATAGGCAACCTAATTGATTTTCCAAGAAACTCTCCCATGTTTTCCATTTGTGTAGTGTGTGTTTCTGGGCCTCAAGGTTAAATCTGCAAAAAGTGCTTGTATTTTCTTCCCCAATCAAACTAAGAATAAAGTTTCATATGACAAGCTAAGAAGAGGTTACTTCACTATGGGGTTGAACACTAAAACAAACAAATAATCAGAATTCTACACCTATTAGTTCTCAATAACAAAGCTTTACAGGTAAAGAAATGGCAAAGAAAGGTCACATCAAGAAAGACTCTTCTGTATAAAACTGAGTTAAAAATAAAACTCACATTGTACACATTGAGGCCAAAAATTATGCCTAATGAGAAGAGATTTAGCAAGGAGACTTAAGCAACTAATGTCTTAGATTTCATCTAGAAAATTACCTGGATGCCATATAATCATTAAAAAGAACACATTAAAGTGAGAACCAAATCCTAGTACAATAATGACATGTTTGAAGTCTCTGAGGTTACGTTATGAATTAATAGTTAAACCTTTATCTGAGTCTAAGTTATCTGCTTACCTCTTCCCCAAAACGATCTTCTTTGTATCATATATCACCCTTGGCTTCAGAAAGAAGAAATTTAGGGGAACATGACAACTGTGTTTCAAATAACTGAGGAGCTTTGGAGAGCAGACTTAGTCTGTGTAAACTGGGAGGGCGGCAGTCAATAACAAGAAGGCCAAGTTCAGCTCAATCTATCAAAAGCCTATGCCCCTGGCCATGAACTGATTAACTCCAATTTATTCTTCAAAACCTAGCTGATATGTTCTCACCTCTGGAAGTTTTCTAATCTGCCCTAGGTATCCCTCCCTCACAGGTGAGCTCTTCCAAGTACTGCTCTTTCATCATTACTTGTCACACTACTATAACCATCTCTCATACTCAAATTGAGTTCCTTGAAGAAAGACTTCTGGCTTCTACTCATCACTATAATCTCCAGACTTATCACAGTGACTGGTACAGGCAAACCTTTACAAGTTGTTTGTCAAAGAAGAAAAGAAGGAGAAAAGGAGAGAGAAATCAAAAATCAAAGTATTCCCTTGGCTAAAGGTTGGGACCTCTCAGTGTAGTGTTTTCAAATTCTTAAGTAATCTTAAGCAGAAATCTAATACAAAAAAAAAAAAGCAACAGAGCTGCTAATAAAGAAAAAACAGAGACAACATCAACATAATATTCATCAGTAAGGAATTTAAGATGTTAGAAAAACAAACACACAATCAGGTAGATCTACATGGACTCACAGGGAGAGGGGACAGATGCTCAGGATATGCTGATGTGTAGAAAAACCGTAGAACTTTATGCAGAGGATTCCATTCTGTAAAAATCCAACAAACTCATCTTTGTATGTATATAGAAAATAAATCAAACTATTAGAGAGTGATATTCTTAGGGAGTAAAGTTAGAATGGAAATTGTTTCATATTTTACTTACCTCTCTCACTTGGTTTACTTACAATGAGTATGCTACTTTTAACATTAAAAAACCAAAAAACTGGATATCCACATACAAAAAAATGAAGTTGGACTCATATCTTTTACTACCTACAAAAATTAACTCAAAATAGATCAAAGATCTAAATGTTCAAGCTAAAACTATAAATCTCTGAAGAAAACATAGGGGGAAAGCCTCATGACATTGGATTTGGCACTAATTTCTTGACTATGACACCAAAAGCAAAGGCAACAAAAGAAAGAGATTAGGTAAACTTCATCGCAATTTAAAACTCTTGGGCATCAGAAGACAGTATACAACAGAATGAAAAGGCAGCTCAGAGAATAGAAGAATGTATTTGCAAATTATATATCTGGTAAAGGATTACTACCCATATAATACAAAGAACCATAGAACTCAACAACAAAAACCCAAACAACCCAATTAAAAAATAGCCAAAGAACTAGAATAGATATTTACCCAAAGATAGAAAATAGCCAAGAAGAACAAGAAAAGATGCTCAATATCACTAAATCATTTGAGAAATGCAAATCAAATCCAGTAAGATACAACTTCACACCCTAAGCTACTGTCACAAGAAATAGAACATAATAAATGTTAGTAAGGATGTGAAAAAACTGGAATCCTCATGCATTGCTGGTAGGAATGTAAAATAGTGCAACCGCTATGGAAGACATTATGGCAGTTTCTCAAGAAATAGAAAGCTAATCTATGCTAGAATTGACTGTTTATCAATATTTTGATAACCTGTAAGTTCTGTGATGTCTTTTGTCTTACATCTCTTTGTCTTCCTTAATACCAGTAACTTATAAGAAATCTTTGTAGTCTGCATTTGAATGACTTCAGTACACTTCAGTTCCACTTTTTTATTTGACCCAAAGAAGCATTAAATAGGTCTTGAACACTGCTGGTGTGTTTTAGAAGCCTGAAGTTAGTAAGATGAAACCCAACATCAAGAATTAACAGCAAGTAATTCACGTGGAAGGAATATAAGAAAGAAAACATTGGATGGTTTGGCTAAAGCATAATTAGTACAGGGTGAATTAACTAGATTCTCTGGTTTTCAAAAAATTGAATTGCAACAAATTTTTTTTTGATGTGCTACTTCAATTTTTAGTAGCAAATAAATGTGTTTATAGGGATCTTATTAAAATATGAGGCATAAAAAAAGTAATTAAACAGAATTCCTATTTAATCCAGTAATTCTACTTCTGGGTACATACCTGAAAGAACTGAAAGTAGGGACTGGAACAGATACTTGTACATCCATGTTCACAGCAGGATCATTCACAATAGCCAAATAGTGAAAGTGACCCAAATGTCCATCCACAGACAAATAAAAAAAATGTGGTATATACACACAATAGAACATTACTCAGTCTTAAGAAGGAAAGAAATTTTGGCACATGCTACAACACAGATGAACTTTGAAGACATTAACCCAACTTAGCCACAAAAAGACAAATATTCTATGATTCCACTTATATGAGGTGCCTAGAATAGTGAAATATATAGACACAGTAAGAAAATGGTGGTTGCCAGGGGTTGGGGGTGGGGACAAAACAGGTATAATCTAGTGTTTATAATGAACACAGTTTCAGTTTGGGAAGATGAAAAAGTTCTGGAGATGGATGGTGGTGACAGTAGCAGAACAATGTGAATGTACCTAATGACATAGACCTGTCTTTATTTATTCTTTAAAATAATAAAATGTTATAAACTGTTTGTTATGTATATATTTTTTAAAAATTTAAGAACTACCAATACCTTTTTAAAAAGGAATCAGCTCTGGTAAAGTGGAAGGGGAGCACTCTGACCTATTCTATTACCCAGCCCTAGAGGCAGGGCTATGCTCCACAGACCAGTCTGCAAACCACAAAGTTTAGTGAAAGTGACAAAAATGGAACACTGGCTCAGAGAACAGTGCTTACAGTAGCATAGATAGGGTCAGGCTATTTAAAAACAAATCACATTCTTCTAAACAGTTATAAAACTACATCTTCATTAACTAGATACCTTTGCTTCCTCTGCCATTTTTTTCTCTTCATCCACCTCTTCAGTCTTTGCTGAATCTTCACTTTGGAGTTTTCTTCTCTTTTGCTTGGGAGCCATGAAGCCTTGCAGAAATTTCTTTATGACACTGGCTTGAAGAGCAATTACACACTCACCAAAATCCTTCAGTTTCTCTAATGAGATCACCTACAGGAATTGGTTTAAAAACCAGATTGAGAGGCCAAGAGAAAAATGAAAGGAGACTATCCTTGACTAAATTCAAGTCAACCTGGACCACAATGGGTCACATAACATTAATTTATCTGAATTTTCAGTTCAATGGATGGCTTATGCATTTAAAAGTAGCCAAGTACTTCCATCTCCTCAATGAAGGGATCCACGAGATGCTCAAACTTGCCCTACTTAAGGAAGTTAGGCAACTCATCCATTTACTCAGTAACTGAGTATCTATTATGTGCAAGCTATAATCACAAAGCAGAAAAAAATTGAGAAAACAAAAATTTTCTGATCTTTTGGCTTATAAACTATAAGCCAAGTAATATGTTTTATGTACATTACCTCATCTAAGCCTCACATTATTGTATGAATGAGGAAATAGAAGCTAAATTGCTTTGATCCAAATCATGCTCTTAAATACCAAACACTACCTTCTCAGTCACATAGGACTTGCCAATTAAAAGATACCATTTTATGACCACAAAGAGAAATAAAGAGTGATGATAACCCAATGTTAGCAAGGTATGGGCCTGGGTTTGGCACAAAATAGGCAATTATTTGCTAAACAAAAAAGTAAATATAATATCTAAAAATGGCAGTGCTTTGGGTTGAATAATTCTTCAAAAAATCATGTAAAAAACATAAAGATGTTTAAATTCTTTTCCCCAGGAAATGTACCAAGAATTCATAACCCAACTAATTTAAAAGAAAAAAGATGCATATATAAGATGCATATATAATTTGCTAATTCTAACAGCAAAGAAATATAAACTCTGACAGTAAGCTTTAAAATCATATCAACTCCATGGATTATTATGAGCCCTAAAATGATACAGACTAAAATAAATAAAAAGTGTTTATAAATTAGAAAAACTGGGGGAAAAGATGTAACTGCTCATAAAAATCACACAACTATAATTAATACACATGCCATAATACACATAATTTTAAGACTCATAAATATTATGTGAAGTTGATATGAACTTTATTATTTAAAATCAGTAAAAAACACTTTGCAATAATTGATGGATAGTATTCTCCAATATTCTCTCTAGCTTTGACACCTATCTAAAGTGGAACACTGGTGCCCTCTTCTGGGTCCTACTGAGCAGTAAACAATAGGACTATAAACAGGCTTTGAAATGGACTCATCAAACTGCATGAGTGTTGCCCAACATAAGCATAACTGTACTGAGCTCATCAGGTGTTAAGAATGGACAAAAACAGATACACAAACATGTTTCATAGTTTAAAACAGAGGCACCACATAGGAATAAACATATTAAATAATGTTATGGGACTATGGCTCCAATACTGGCTTTCATTTAAATTAATAGAAAACCTCTTTTTAAACAAAGATTCTGAGCCAACTATTAGATTTTTCTGGATACCAGAAGATAACATGGGAAAAATACCTTAAGTACATAGAGAAGTTTTAGTTCTACACAGGTCTTTCAAAACAGACCCAAACATAAGATTTCCAGGATCATTTGGGGAAGACAAAAACAATATCAAGGAACAATTCCAAATTGGGTTTCCATGAGCAACAGATTTCAAAGGGTGTTTTTGTATGTTCTTACCCGAGCTTCAAATTCTGATGTCTCTTCCACATAACCAAGACCCCCCTTTTGTAACCTTGTTGCAACTTCAATGAGATCACTACGAAGAAAGTTTAAGAGCTCCTGGTTGCCATCGCAAGATTTTAGACCCAAATTTGGCTTCCGGGCCAGATGAATAGAATGAATAATGTCCTGATACCTAGAAAAATTGAGGCAAGGGGGAGGGGAAATAAACAAACTTTTGAAGATGGTCTATAAATTTCAATTACCTGAATGACATGTTTCATTTCTACATGACATATTTAGATCTTTTTAATCTCTCTGGTGTTTTTTAATATCTCATGTTTCTTGCACATATTTTCAAATTTCTCTTATTCTTGATTCATCTTAAAAACACATTTTACTCTATATTTGATCAATTCCAGTATATGAAGTGGGTTGTTATTCTTAGCTCTCATCTATGGTACCTGAGGTTTGTATATTTTTTAACATTTTTACCATGAGTACTTGGAATTTTACCTGTGGAAATTCTTTGAGGCCTGGTTTGAAGCTGTGCTCCTCCAGAGAGAATGTGCATTTGCTTATGTCAGCTGCCAAAACTGCTACCAACCCAAGACAACTTTAAATCATCTGCCTGAAATTCTTCACAACATAGTAGATACATGATTCAACTGAAAACCTGAACAAGGACCTTCAAGTTCACTCTTACACTAAAGATTAACCCTCTGAGGTCCCAGGAAAAGACTCCAATAAGACTGTCCACCCTGAGTGGGCTGGGCCATAAGCTTTAATGTTGGCTTCCTACACCAAAATTAAAACTAAAGCTCAAAGGTCATCTGCCTACTAAATTCCCTATTCTTTCTAAATAAATAATAAGCGTTTTTAATATTATTTTCCTCTGAATACACCTTCATTGTGTTTCACTGGTTTTCTTAAAAAGAATTTTCCTTTCATTGTTTTCTAGATACGACATAATTTCCTTTTTAATTTCTTCTTTGATCTAAGTGTTACCTAGGAATATATTTAACTTACTACCACTTAAAATCTTTTTAGCCATCTTTAAATAATTTATTTTTAATTTTATTGTAATCTGATCAGAGAATGTATCCTGAAGCGTTCTACTTTTTAAATCTGTTGATTTTGTTTCTGTGGCTAAGTATATGATAAATTTCTATAAATGTCCAACAGGCCAAACAAAAAATTAGTTCTTCATGCTTCCGACTGGCCTAGTTATCTTCTTGTACTTTTTAAAAAAATTTTTAAAGAGCTATAATTGACTGTACACCCTTTAATTTATATCCTTCATCACTTTATGTATTTTCTTAAAAGAGTATATGTATTTTTATGAATCTGAACCTCAAATGGTGACATACTATCTTATCCCCTTGTCCTCTCCTACAGGAAGCAACTCAAATAACCACCAAGAGAGTAGATAAATAAATTGGGGGCAGAATCACAAATATTAGTCATGGAATAGTATAAAGGAAAATAATGGAGTTCAATTTAAAAAATGGATGGCTCTTTAGTGCTGAGTAAAGAGTAGTAAGTCCCAAAGGGTAAATACTATTTGACAGTTTTTAAAAAGTTCAAAACCAAAACAAGGTATATTTTTTTTAATGTTCAACAAAACCAAAGAAAAAAAGTGTGTTGTTTTTAATCCTGACGAGCTCAAACCTTTTAATTTGATCTGTTCACATTTAGTGAATGGAATAAGTCCTTTCAATCTAACACATGCGCCTAGCAAATAATTTTAACAGAAGGAACATTGTAGATCTGAATTCCTTCGTGACTGTGTTTACTGACATTTTCCCTTGTCTTTCTTAATTTGCCTAGTCATATCTGTATTTAATACAGCATTATTCTGAATATAATTTTACATATTAAACAGTAAGCTAAAATCATTACCACTGATACACGCATTACCACTCACAAAAGTCAGGCAAAGCTGCCTGAATACATACTGAATGGTATTTTCCTTCTCTCTTCAATCAAATCCAAATTTAACCATGAAAGTACAGTCAGAAATTAAAGGTTGCCTTTAGTCAAAACTTTGTTCTGGCTTTGATAGGAATAATGGCTAGAAGAGAAAGGACACTAGCAAATCTAGATGGAGTTGATGCTAATGCTGTAGAGAACAGCTTTTATTTTGGGGTTTTTTGGTTTTCTGAGATGTAATTCACGTAACATTAAACTCACCATATTAAAGCATACATTTGCAGTGGTTTTTGTGTTGTGTAACCATCAAAACTACCTAATTCCAAAACACTTTCATCATCCCATAAAGAAACCCCATACATGTTAAGCAACCATACCCAATTCTCCCCTTCCCCCATCCCTTGACAACCACTAATCTACTTTGTCTATGGATTTGCCTATTCTGGATGTCTCATACAATATGTGGTCTTTTATGTTTAGCTTCTTTGACTCAGCATTATATTTTCTAGTTTCAGTGACCATGTGTCAGTACTTCATTCCTTTTTATGGTTGAATTTATGGACATATGAACCATATTTTGTTCATCCATCCACTGATGGATATTTAGGTTGTTTTCATTTTTTGGCTACTTTGAATACTGACAGAATACTTTTGAACTAATGTGGAACTGCATTTGCAAGACAGCCTAACTACAATGAGGCTTTCAGTGAGGTACATGGCATACATTATTCAATGACTAATTCTGCTACCCTGTATATACATAGTTTAAAAGCACATTTTTCCAAATAAGCATGATGTGCCTTAGCAAATACCAAGCAAAAGGAATATAAAAGGCTTACAGACATTTTTAAAAATTTAAGATTTTACAGATAGCAAAAAAAAAAAAAAAAGCCCACCTAAGATAGTTATAACATCTAATGCTGAAGAGAAGACAGATGTAAGGAGCAAGATGAAAATCCTTACCTCTTTTCTAGTCTCTCCTTAAGCTGACTTTCTCTTATTCCCTGAGGGTGAAGGCAGTTTAATAACTCATCCAGTTCCTTCTGACTATCACACAAAAACCTGTAGGGGCAAAACAGACCTAAATATTTCTGGGATGGAAAAAATCAAATACTAAAACGGATCAAGGGTAGTTGGTGGGAGTTAGGAGAACAGGATCCCAAATTTGCTCACAACAAAAACTAATTTACTATTTCTCTGAGATCTAGCATTTACTTTATCCTTGGACAGTGGAACCAATGTTTTCTAGTAAAATTTAACAAGACAAATTTTATAAAGTTAACCCATTTCCCATTCAGAAAAAAGTGCAGCTTACTGCCAGTGTTAATTTAATTTTATATAAACACATTCTTTGAAGCTGAAGCAAATCTGACCGGTTTCCAACGTAAAAATAAAACATAAAATCTTTTTTTGAAGTTATTTCTAAACAGAACTTGTCTCTAATCCTAATGTAACAGAAATGTATCTATAAATCAGATCCATCAAATCAATCTTCAACTAACAACTGCTTAATAATGATGTTAACAACACGCATAGGAATGGTACATTTTCTAGGATTTGACATTTTCAGCAATCGAGAATTACTATGTTTTGTAAATGGAAATACTACTAAAAACAGAATGCTATAAATAGAACAATGTCATTTGTTTCCAAAGACTATCAATATACCAGAGTAATGCGAAAATACTAAAAGTGAGATATTTCACAGCAAACTTTGGAGGTTAAGGTTAGGACTATAATCTGCAAATTATCTTGGGGTAAATGCTATAGCCGCTAATGCCACTGGCGAGTATTCTCGGGGTAAACAAAAAATGGGTTAATAGGCACACTTGTCCATATACCTTCAAAGTATAAACTTATATCTAACAAGAGATAAATGGTCATTATACCAAAGGTGATCATAGCTAAAGCAGTTAATTCAGTCACAAAGCAGAAAGGGCCTTTCAAAATCTAGCTCCCTGCCTAAAATCAGAATGACACAAAGGAATATTAATGGCTACATACATAACTTTTATTATTTAATTAATGAAAATCCTAAATACTTCCATTACCAAACAGACTGAAAAGTATTTCCAATGCTGTATGATCTATCTATCATATAATATACAAGGTTAAATTACAAGGCAGAAAAAAAGAACAAAATTTCAAACTTTTGAACAAACAAGTATTTCCTTATCAAAAATCAAGTCTGCTTTTAAAGCAATAAGTTTACATATCCAAGAAATCAGTCATACGAAATGATTTTAAGAGATAAATCATTAACTCACTGGTATTATATTAAACACTTTCTCAACACTGAAAAGGAAAAAGAAAGAGCAACCAAATGAATGCTCACATTACCATAGGTTCTGTCCTTGTTTGGGTATGGTGGTCTCTATAGCACAGATTTCTGTTGCTTGTCCATGCTGTGTGTTCATGCCTACATTTTTGCCTAGGTTTGCTTTCTTACCTAAGAAAAATTTATAATTAGATTGAATATAGTAAATATCCAATTCCTAGTTTCAAACCTAAGCAGTACACAGCACCATATCCAACAATGAATAACTACTATAAGCTTATTCCTGGAAACTTCAAATGTCAGATATGATTAACTTCTTTGTAAACCAGTTTCTATATACTAATATATGGCATTAATATAGATAGACCTTCGGCTTTTACTTGAAGCCTTATCTAATACAATTGGTTTGCTCTCCTGCTCTCATTCTCTCCCCTGCAATACTAACATATAACCTTTTTTAGCCTTTTTCAGGTCATTTTAAAGAGATCCTGCCATGTTGGAACTAGAAAACATGAAGCAAAAACATACACCAGATGCTCTACAAGTGAGGGGATTTGGATGTTAAGAAACACAGTCTCTCATTTCGCTGGAAGCTCTATGTCTGGAGACGCTGACTTCCATTTATTGCTCTTCAACATAACTGGCCTCACCTGGATATTTACAAAGCCTACCAGAACTAGATTTTTTCTAAGTATTACAATCTAACACTTAATATAATTCAACACAAAAACATCTTAAATTGAAGTTTAGGGCTGTATGTTAATTTCCTTATTTAACAATATTGAGTTTGAAACATGAATTACGAGTTCCTCTAAAATCAAGGAAAACTAAGTTTTAAAAAAAGATTTCTCAAAAAAATAATAATCTAATATTTGAGAAGCAATTTTTATTAGGTTGTAGGAAGTAGAGCTGGAAGGAAGTTTACAGATCATCTAACCCCAGTGGTTCTCAACTGGTAACCATGCTGCCTCCCCTGGGACATCTGGCAATGTCTGGAGACATATTTGGTTGTCACTATTGATATCTAGAGGGTAGAAGCCAGGGATGCTGCTAAATATCCTAAAATGCAGAGGACAACCTTTATTCAAGGATAACAAAGAATTACCTGTCTGAAAATGTCAAAACTAAGGTTGAGAAAACCTGATCTAATCTAACCATTTAATTTAAGAACTTTTATTTCAATTTCTTCCTTGCAATATTACACAGTTGACACCTGAATAACAGAGGTTAGAGGTGCCAAACCCCTATGCAGTCAAAAATCTGCATATAACTTTTGACTACCCTAAAACTTAACTCCCCTCAGTATCCATGAGGGATTGATTCCAGGACCCCTCTTAGATACCAAAATCCAAGGATGCTCAAGTACCCTATATGAAATGGCGTAGTTGGTCTTCACATCTGTGGATTCTCAACCATGGGATAGAAACAGTATGGGTATTTACTGAAAAAAGTCCACATAAAAGTGGACTTGCACAGTTCGAACTCATGTTGTTCAAAGGTCAATATATATATACACTCTATATATATACCTCAAGATAAAATATTTACATATACACATTTAGAAAAGTTTATTCCTGCATTTCTTTTACCAATTGAGCACATGCAACCAGAACCCAGATCAAGAAACAGGGAAATATCAGTGCCCCTTCATGACCCCTTTTCTCAGTTATTTTTTAGTTAGATATTTGTTGTTTTGCCTCACTAGAATTTGAGGTAATGACATTTAGAACCTTATCTGTCTTTTTTGCTATCTTGCACACGAAAAATTGGTAGGCACATAGAGATGCTCCATAAATATTGAATAAATGAATTCTAAAGGGGGAAGAAGAAGACATATAACTGCCTTAATGGCCCCCCTACCTCAAGTCTAGCTCTTCAGGGACCTACAAAGAAATTTCTGAGGGACAAAGTTTGAAAACTACTCATATAAAATCTAATACAAGTATTAGAGATGTTTAGGTATTAAATTTTATATGAGTAGTTTTCAAGCCCTTTATTTTTTCATATTATGACTGGAACAAAGTTGGTAATCAAAATGTTAGTTTCCTCTCTTCTTTCTGTACATTTCACACCCATCCACCCCACTCAAATACATCTACCTAAGAAGGCAATAAAGAAATTCTGCAAATGGAAAAGGTGAAAGAGGAAAGACAGTTCTAACATTTACCCTACTTGAGCAGGGTAAAATAACTAACAGATATACATACTGCGGGGACAGTAATCCTCATCAGGAGAGTCAGCATGGTCTTTGCGGTGATGGCTGAATCGGTAGTCAATGCTGTCATGCACCCAGCCTTTTTCAATGAACAATCCTGGAACTTCATCTGAGAAGAGCCAGTATCTACAAATCACAACCACATATTAACAACATAATAATACATCATGAGCATAGAATGACTTTACTGTTTGGGAAGATGATTACAGAATATTAGTGAATATTCAGAACTATACAAATTATAGAGTAAAGCAAAGAACACTAATATTTTTGACATTTGAGACTTGTTTAATATCTGTAATTTTTATACCATCTAGTATTTCTCTACTTCATCTTCCATAAAACATATGTATTTAAAATGCATTGCTTTCCACAGCCAGGCCACCCTGAATAAGCCTGAACCCATCTAATCTCAGAAGCTAAGCAGGGTTGGGCCTGGTTAGCACTTGGATGGGAGACTACCTAGAAAGACTAGCTGTAGGAGCAAAAAATTAATTAATTAATTAATTAATTAATTAATGGATTGTAAATTGACAGATTGTAAGGTCCTCGCAATCTGTGAGGTCAACCAAGGATTGCCTCACCTAAAAAAAAAAGAAAAGTTAAAAAAATAAAATTAAATGCATTGCCATTTTTAAAGACCTCTATGTGGTTTATGTTTCACCTATCACTATAATTTAAGTTTCATATTTGTGGCATCTTCAAGGACAGGATCATGTCCTATTTATCTTTATAACCCTAGCATTTGGATAGTAAATATTCAATAAATGTGATGAGCAATTCTGTTTCCAAATACCATGAACAGAAAAATTTGCCTATTCTTAATACTTTAAATAGTTTCATAACTAGTAAAAATATAAAGGCCCTACAAGATGACAAAAAATAAATTTAACGACTTACCTATTATGGTTTCGATCTGTACCAATAGGAGTCCTACGCATGACAAGTTTAGCTTTGGCAATTCCCTCCTGGAATGCCTTCTCAGCAGCTGCTTTGTGTTTTCGTATTCGTTCTTCTTCAGCTTCGCGTTCAAGTTTCACTGTTAAAGATAAAAAGAATCGACTAGATTTTTTTTTCTAGTAAATTCCATTCTTACAAATTAAATAAGATATGGAGTGAAACGCGCCTACTATAAATTTCCACCAAACCTTAGTTTTCCTCGTAATTCTAATTTGTTATAAGAAATGACACGTAAAGGCAGCAATTTCTATCTGGTCCTCCTATGTGTTTTAAATTTTGGTGATATCACAGCCATCAATCAATGTAAAAATCTTTCTCTCCAAAATGTAATTTTAATTTAAACAATTAAGTTGATTTTATTTTATTAGTAACTAATTTTAAATGTAATCTTAAGCAGAATTAATTGAAATATTTTATGATAGGACCAGTCATAGGATCCTCAAAATGATCAGGATGGATAAAACCAGAATAGTCATTTCAAAATAAAACAAATTTCAGCCTTGAGAAACTTGATAGTAAGTTCAGCTTATTAGCCCTGGTGACAAGAAAAAAGAACTGAGAAAGCAAAGGCAGGGAAAAACTTGTGAATAATAATTACCGCCTACTAAATATTATTTTTTAAGTTATTTAGCAAGTTACTACATTTTTTTTGTTTGTTTTTTAGGCGAGGCAATCCTTGGGTGACACCTCACAGATTGCAAGGACCTTGTCAGCTTACAATCCCTTTTTTATTTTTCACACCTACAGCACCTGGTCTTCCTAGGTGGTCTCCCATTCAAGTATTAACCAGGCCCGACCCTGCTTAAGCTTCCAAGATCATATGGAATCGGGCTTGTTCAGGGTGGCATAGCTGTAGACTACTACTGTTAATATTTTAAAAAGTTTTCATCAATTTATTTTTGATCATTTATTGAATGGATTTATTCTATCCCAACAGAAATTTCCCTGAACCAAAAAAAACTCAATTAAACATCTACAATACGATGAGACTCTAGAAAATGTAACAGTCTAACAGTATTACTTTAAAAAAGTTAAGACAAATTTCATTTATTTAAATCCAACATGGCATGTTATCTTTAAACAATTTTCTAGCCTGAATGAAACTATGCTCACAATAATGATTTCAGTAGAGATGAATACACAAAGGTAAATAATGGCTGAATCACAGTAAAGAAAAAGCTCTTTCTCCTGCAGCTACAAACAAACTAGGGCAAGTCGTCAAAAGACCAAATTTAATGCAGAAGTTACAGCACTAAACTAGATATGAAAGCCCTGAACTCTAAGTCAAATACTAGTATTGACAAAATATTAATATTCTTTGCCCTGTTTCTCTTATCAATAGAATATCATCTACCTTGCCTTTCTCCTATGTTAACTATAATACACAGAATCACACTTTAGAAACTAAAGAAATCATATTCAGGTAAAACACAGCTGAAGTATGATATAAATAAAGTTAACCTCCATGCTGTTTTTTATGGAATACAATTATACTGTCTTTCAAACTGGCAAGTACATCTATACACATACAGTGTGCATCCATATGTAAAAACATTTCGATGGCCATTAAGTGGTATAACCTAAAGTCTGTTTTAAAAGAAATATTACATGTTTCCTAATGAAAGAACTACTCAAGTAAAGTTGTTTGACTTAAAACCTCTCACACATAATTTAAGACTATTTCTAGATATGTCTGTCTAATCCTTAGCATCCAACTTTGACAAGTAAATGGTTTTTAACATCTTCATTTCATAAGCTGGTAACTTTCATAAAGTTGGAAACTGTAACAGTGATCAAAACGGTTTATAGTCTTAAAAAAAAAAAACTATTATTTTGTAGGTTTACTGTAAGGTAACAGCAATTCTGAAAGTAATTTTGTGTACATTGTAAGACTGACCAAAAAAGTAAATATTGATATGGATGAATGCCAGGATTCTCAGGATACTAAAAGAGAGATACAAACATAGAATAAAGAACAGCAAAGTAGAACCCTTGGGTGTCAAGCTCTATTTAGAATAAATTTAACAGAAGTACCAACTTTATATTCTGAAAACTACAAACTATATTGCTCAAAGAAATTAAAAATCTAAATAAATGGAAAACATCTCATATTCATGGATCAGAAGACAAAATATCATTACAATGGCAATGGATCAATTAGATATATAGATCTAATCTACAGATCCCAAAATTAATCTACAGATTCAAAACAACCTCTATCAGAATCCCAGGTGGCTTCTTTGTAGAAATTGACAAGCTAATTCTAAAATTACTGTGGAACTGCAATGGACCCAGAACACTCAAAACAATCTTTACAAAGTTACATTTCCCAACTACAAAAACTATTATAAAGCAACAGTCATCAAGACACTGTAATATGGTATAAGAATAGACATATAGATCAGTGGAATAGAATTGAGAGTCCAGAAATATATCGATATGTCTATAGTCAAATGATTTTTGACAAAGGCGCCCAGATCATTCAACGGGGGAAAGAATAATCTTTTCAACAAATGATACTGGGATATTGCTGGATAGTGTGACAAGCAAAAGAATGAGGTTAGACCCTTACCTCATACCATATACAAAAATTATCTCAAAATGAAATCAAAAACCTAAAGGTAAGAGCTAAAACTATAACACTTTTAAAAGAAAACATAGGAGTAAATCTTCATGACCTTGGATTTGGGAATGGATTCCTAGTTATGACACCAAAACCACAAGAAAAAAAACAAAGAAAAAAACAGATAAACTGGACTTCATCAAAGTTTAAAAATTTGTGCTTCAGTGGACACCATCAGGAAAGTAAAAAGACAGTGCATAAAACAGGTGAAAATATTTGCAGGCCATAGATCTGATAGGAAAGTGTTTTGTATCTAGGTTACATAAAAAAACTTAACTCAGTAAAACAAGACAATCCAATTTGAAAATGGGCAAAAGATCTAAATTAACATTTCTCCAAAGAAGATATACAAATGACCAGTAGGCACATGAAAAGATGCTAAAAATCATTAGTCATCAAGGAAACGCATATCAAAACTGCAATGAGATACCAACTGGCAGCCACTAGGATGGTTATAATCCACAAGTCACATAATAACGAGTGTTGGTAAGGATGCAGACAAGTGGAGAAATGAGAACGAACCATCATACATTACTCATAGGAATGTAAAATTGTGCAGTCACTTTGAAAAACAGTCTGGCAGTTCCTCAGTTAAACAGAGTTACAATAAGACCAAGCAATTACATTCCTAGGATTCCCAAGAGAAATGAAAAGATATATTCACATGAAAACTTGTACACCAACGCTCACAGCAGCATTATTCATAATAGCCAAAAAGGTAGAAACAAACCAAATGTCCATCACTGATGAATGAACAAAATGTGGTATATCCAAACAATAGAATATTATTTTGCTATTAAAAAGAATGAAGTACTATTGAAACACGCTATAATACGGATGAACCTTGAAGACATTGTAAGTGAAAGAAACCAGTCATAAAAGACTACATATTTATCAAATGATTCCATTTATATGTCAGAACAGGCAAATTTACAGTCATGGTAGTGGACTGCTGGCTGCTTAGGGCTAAGGAGGAGGAATAGGTGGGGTGATGATAGCTAAAGGGTATGGGGCTTCTTTTTGAGGTGATAAGAATGTTCTAAAATTGTGGTTAAGGTTACACATATCTGTAACTGTATTAAAAAATACTAAATTGTATGCCAGAAATGGAAGAATTGCATGGTTTATGAATTATTTAATAAAGCTATTTAAAGTTCAGATTTCATAGTGCTATCAAAGCTCAAAATTTTTATGTTCTTCATAATAGGGGAAAAATTAACCACTAAGTTGGTAACTGTGCTGGAGGTTTCAAATACCCTGTCACTCAATTGTTACAACAGTCTTTACAAGCATATGATAAACTGAGGCATGGATAAGTAACTTGCCCAGAGGAATACAGGTAGTTCAAGGCAGGGTTTTAGCCCATATTAGCAATTCCCATGTCATACATTATTTTTACTATGCCTATTTGTGGATTTGGTCCAAACCAGAAAACCCAGAAAAGATGTTATCACGTAACTCTAAGCCAAACTATCATTAATTATAGAATGTCAGGCTGAACACTAATGCTAGAATATTACATACGAAGTAAGGTCTGCAGTATTACATAAACAAATAGTTATAACAAATAAGAGATTCTACTGTTACCTCAGTAATTTCCTTACTTTTACTACCTTCTAAAGGCTTTCCCTTTTCTCTCAACATGAGCTTTTACCTTTCATTTCTCTCTCCTGGATTTCCCGTTCCTTTTTTGCCTGAATGGCAAGTAGCCGTCTGCTCTTCACAGCACTAATCATGTCTTCAGCTTCCATATCTACCTGGGGCTCAAACTTCACAACTTCTTTTTTCCTATCAGTTTTGCCTAAGCCATTCTCCTCTTTTCCATTCTCTTTATTTCTGGCTTCCATTTCTTTCCGTTTCTGTTTCTCTGCTCTCTTCTTATCATTTTCTTCCTTTAACACAGCAAGCCGTTCCTTCCACAACTCTGCAGACATCTGCTGCCTCGTTTCCATATGGTCTTGCACTGAGTATGTCATAAGAATCCGGTGGCAGAGTGCTGTTAAGATCTGTAGCTTCTCTTCTGATGTTAGTTCAAAAAATTCAGAGGTTTCCAACTTCTCTAGGAACTCATCTTGTACCTCATTGTCCTCAAATGGTGCTGAATCTTTATTATCATCTGTGTCTGAGCCCTCACTTTCCTCCTGAACATCAGATTTGCGTAAGCAGAGCCGTACCAGCTCTGAAACAGAATGCAGAGTCAGAGGGATTTCCGACAGCTTCATTCCCAATTCACCATAATCTTCTGCTATTTCATCTTGTAATAAGGTCTGTAAGAGGATAACCAACACTCTATTTAAGTATAAAAAGCCACCCTTTTCTGCACTCAAGGCTTCCATAAGGGACACAGCAGTAATAGGATACTGAGCATCTGGTAAGAGCAGCCCAGAATAACAGCTCAAGAACTCCACCACCATGGCCACATCCCCAAACAGTGTGTTGGGCAGCCCTTCAGGGGTATCCACCAATCTAAATGTTGGAAGGTTTTTGCCAGTTAACTCTTGGTCCTCGTACCGCTTCTGTTTTTCTAGTTTCTCAAGCATTTCTTTCTCTCTCCGCTCTTTGGCTTTCTCTTTTAACTTTTCTTTCAGTTCCTCTCGTTTCTTTTTCAAATATTCTTTGCGTTGCTCTTCAGACATAGAGGCCCACCTCTTTTTGTGTTCTAGAAGCTCAAAGCGTTTTTGAACAATACTTCGCAATTCTTCCGGGAGACGAGCTCTATCTTCACTAGAGAGAAGACGAGCTGTTTTGGAGATAACACAGGACAGGGCACTCTTCTTGTCCTCCCTGTCTTTATTTTCTTTGTAGTAGGCAATAAGGTGTAGGGCAGCAGGAGGCAGATGTTTATGAGGTTTACTAGAGGACCTGGGTGTACCCCCAGAATTCCGTGGGGCTCGTGTCATCTTCTGAGTGCCTTTAGCCATATCCAACAAAGTCATTTGCTTCATTTTGGTTTTAGGAGTCTTCAGGCCCTTTTTTGGAGATTTGGAATTCCCTGTAGATTTCTGTCCATTAAGGATGCCTTTGCTTCTGCCCTTTGCTTTCAAAGGTTTGTCATTGTGCTTCCCTGGTTTCTTGGCATGTGGGCCTTTCTTAGGAATGTGAAAGTTAGCATGTAACTTGTTGGGTGACATCATCTTCATCACTTCTTCCAGATGCTCTTCTGGAGATTTGGAATTCTTTGAGTTCTTCACTTTGAGTGGTGAGCCATTCAAGGATTTCTTCAAGTGTACATGACACCATAACTTAGGATTCAGTGGTGAATTCAGAGAAGAGTTGTCCGTCTTGGATTTCTTTGAGGGCTTCCTGTCTGGGGATCCAGTATTTTTCCTCTTAGCAGAAGGGTTGAGAGTCATGTACTAGAATGTAAGAAGAGAAGCAAAATTAATTTTAAAAACTAATTTAAAGAAGCAAAATTTTAGCATCCTAGAGGCCCTGTATCTGCTATTCAGGTAAAACTACATATTTATTTTTCTTCATAGATACTATGTCCCTGAAAAAACAAAAATATAAATGTTAATGTTTTAGCCATACCAAAATTTTCTTGATACCATCTTTAAAAATCTATACTCTAATATTAGACATTTTTGCTATGTAACTAGCTTTCTGTTTGTGCACAGATTAGCAGTTCTTAAATACTTTAAAGAACTATGAACCCTTTCCTCAAAAATATACAAAACTAAGCATACAATTTCAGAGTCCATCCATAGATCCCGGATTAAGGATACTAGATTTAGATAATAGCAATGTTGTTCTTGAGACAGGACCAGATTTTTATCTTTTAGTCTTTGTTCCAACTAGGGGTATTCTATACTTTAAAGGAGAAAGTTTACTGTTTAAGTATGTTTGTCTAAATTCAGAAGTATATTTCCTTATTAAAAGTATCAGTGAGTATACCAACAACAAAAAGCAGTGCAAGCAAACAAAAACAAATAAGGGGCCCTAGTGACCCTGGCCTCCTAGATCCTCAAACTCTCCTTTGTCCTCTATCTACACCTCAGAAATTCATTCCCATGAATACATTAACTATAAGCCCTCTAAACTCTCAATTTCATGTAATTCTTTTTGATCATTCCCTCACATTTTTCTAAGTCACACCCTCTAACACTTCAACTCCTCCAATCCCACCAAGACCTTAAATCTTTTAATTTAATCACATTTTCACCATGCTCACTTCCTTGTCCTTACCCAGATTAAATCCCAGTCAGTCATTGTAAGCAATCTTGCATAAAGCTACAGTTCCCTTGTCTCCCTTGCTCTATTATACCTAGTTACTCCTGACCTGTCCATGTTTGGCTTAAATATGACTAGAATAAAAGATACAATGACAGTGTGTGTTCTTCTATTCATAACCAGGTTCCTCAAATGGGTCCTGAATGCCACCCAGTAATCACAGTATATTCTCTTAGTACATTCACTTTCCCACTTTCCTAAGACACATCCTCCCCTGTCTCCTCAAACATCAACCTTATCCCCATCAAACAGAATGTTAATAGGTTAGAACCAGTCAACCAGTCATGAAAATATTGTTTGTTTAAATGTGTTAAAAACAAACAAACACTTGATTCCCATGCTTTAAAATATATAATTACAAAGAAAAAAAAAAACCTGGCAGCTAAAACACAAATTAAATGAAATAAAAACCAGCAATGAAAAAGTACAACTAATTTCAAAAAAAGTATTCCTTCAAGTGATTAGGAGAAAAGACTAGATAACCTCTAGAACACTTAATTCTAAAAAACTTCATGTTTTGAGTGGAAGGAACTAACTTGATAAGAGAAACATGTAAAGAAGTAATTTAGAGGCAATGAATAAGACCAGTTACCGTGGAATGTGACAAGGAAACAGCTAAAGACCATGGAATATGAAATTATGAGCCCCTTTAAAAAGGCAAGAGGTAAATGGCTATTGTGAAATAAATCGCAGGGATGATACAGAACACCTAGGCTCTTGTTTGCAGTAAACAAACAGGTATAGTAAAATTTAATATGCTGTATTACAATACCAAAGATTTAAACATTCAGAGACAGAAACTCAGAGAACCAAGGCAGTATAAGAGGTAAAAACAGAGTCTACAATGAATAAGTTGGCTTACACTTAACAAGCCCTTCTTCTGGCTAAGTTCGCTAACTTTAAAGGCCAATCTGCCCTTTAAGAATTACAGGCAATTGCCAGTTATTGTTCTTCTATAGCTGGCTGTTTTGGGGTTGTTCCTCAATTATCATCCTCAGTATGGGTTAACAAACAGGTTTCGTAATTTACAGACTATAAACACTATCAGTGATTCAGGGGATACTATCCCCCAGAAGAAGCAGAATTTCCCAGTTCTCATTCCCCAGAAACAAATTTCAAAAGATTAAAAAGAATAAGCAAAAATAACTTATTAAGATTCAAGGACAGTAAGAGTACCAAAGAAAACCATATTTCAAAATGAGCCTACAAATCATAGGGTAAGACCCAACACAACCCAGGCAGGAATTAAAGCAAATAGGTGCCTCCCAAGAGTTAACCATCCTCTTCAACTAGTCTTAGAAAATCTTCAGAGTACAGACAAAATAGACTGATACTTTTTCTAATGCTCAGGATAACAGTTATACTTAAGTCATTCTAAAATGAAATTTATCACTAAATTTCACTAAAGAAGAATAAGTTTCATTTTTATCATTTTAAATAGATATGTTTTAATAGGGTCTATTATAATTGGGCCACTTCTTAATTTACTGATTATGTTTCTATTTTAAAAGTCACTCAAATTTAGCATAAGTTTCTTTAAATTTCTTCTACTTAGAAGCATTGCATTATACAAAATGATACAAGAAAGAGCTGGGATGGTTTAACCATCTACTCTTAACCAGCTACTCTTTTTTATTTATAACGTGTGGTTTTTGCCAAGCCACACTGTATAATTTTTTTTCTCTTAAAAATGAAATAAATTAACTCACCCAACCCCCTCCCAACAGGCCAGCTCCCAGCGTGAGCAGTCCTTCAGTAACTGGATCATCTCAGCATAGGGCATGCTGGGCAGTCACAGCCAAATGGGAGCCAGCATGGCTGGACTCAGGGGGATCTGAAAAAGTATAAAACCACTTATGTGCTAAAGATCTCCCCTATCCCCACTCAGCATAAGTAATCTACTAGAGTAGTCCATAGGAAGGGAGAAAAGAACGGACATCTGGATTAGCAGTATTACAGTTTTTGGCAAAAGCCCTTCCTAACTGCTAAACAGGTAAAAAATACCTGTCTAAGCAATATGAGAGGCTGTAAGAAAAATAGTATATAATCAGAGAAACAAACTCAGAGAACCAAGACAGTATAAGAGATATAAATAGGGTCTACAATGAATAAGTCGGCTTACACTTAACAAGCCCTTCTTCTATACTTGTTCCTTGTCACTTGGAACAAACCGCCACCACACATAAGGAAATCTAATAAATAAGATAAAAATAAAGAAATTTTATTTATAGTAGCTCATTCAGATGCTAAATTTAACTTAATAGTAAACAGCAAGAACCCTAAATTAGAAATCTTTGGCTATCTATATTGATTCTTCATTCACTGTTTTTGATTGCCCAAGGCATCATGTTAGGAGTTTCAAGGCAACATTCATATGGTGGATTTGTCTCAGTCTAAATGCCTTTATCAGCAAATCTGTGAAATATGTTACTATAAAGTATTTTTCAGTGTTTTGAAAGTTAATTTTTTAAAGCATTTCTGCTCTCGTCTCCAACTCATATAAACAAACTTCAGAGCCAAAATTTAAAGAAAAATCCTAAGGCTCTCAACATTTATTTGAAACTTCAGTTATCAGAAGATAAACCTATCTAAAAATATATAATTATCACTAGTAATGACACAAAACTGCATCATGTGCCTTCTGATGTCACTGAGAAGAACATAACATCATTTCTGTGGTATTTCTACCAAAAATTCATAGCTTAAATTGAATCATGAAGAAATAAACCCAAATTTAGGAGCATTTTGCAAAAATTGGCTTGTATTCTTAAAAAATGTCACGGTTTTTAAAAGACGAAAAACTGAGGGATTATTCCATATTAAAGGGATTAGAGAATACTCAAGAGACAACATATAAATATATAATACTACATTTGATCCTATTAAAACCAAAACAAGAATTTTTTAAAGGATTTATTTGGATAAATGGCAAAATTTGAGTAAGAACTATAGATCAGATTATAGTACTGTTTCAATGTTAATTTATTGATTTTGTTAACTGTACTAGTTACATTAAAAATATCCTTGTCTTTTTTTATTTTCCTTTACTTCTTAAATTTAAAAAAGGTTAGACAGAAAATACCCTTGTCTTTAGATAACACATATTCAAGTATTTTGTAAAAAGGTATCCTGTCTTATTATCTACTCTCAAGTATCTCAGAAAAAAATTGTGTATGTGTATATATAGAGAAAATAACAAAACAAATGCAAATGTTAATGTTTGAGGAATCGACTAAAAAAGTACAATCTACTTGAAAGGAAATTCTTTATAGTATTTTTGTCAACTTTTCTATATGAAATTATTTCAAAATAAAATGTTTTTAAAATGTATTAAGAACCAATTAAATCAGTCCAAATTATTTCAGGATTCCAAATGTCAAACAAAAGTCTTATTTTCTTGTTACATCTCTATCCAAAAGCTTCCTCACTAGGATACAGCAGTCCAAAATAAGAGTTCAAAGATTACCAAGAGAATAACAAGACACTAGAGCTGCATGTATTAGAATAGAAAATGAACTAAAATAGCCGATTTCATCTTAGATGAGTTATCACTCAATTACCCTGTAAATCATTTCTCCAAGTCATTAATTAGGCCTACAAAAAATTGTTATCCCTGAACTCAACCACAGTTGCATTTTTCTTGACGAACAGAACTTCTTAAAGAAATGAATTCACTAGTTATGTTCCTATTATAGTTATGTGAAACATCACAGGACATAAAATGAGTAGGAGTACCTGTAATTTATATTCTAGAGTTTACTAGACCACAAACACACCCTCATCACCACACTACGCCCTACTCAGGTGACACTCCAAAATTCTATACCTCTCTTCTCTCGCACCCAAGATCTCCCCCCAATCAGCCCTTTCCTAAAACTATTACTAAGAATTGGCTTCCTCTCTCCAGATCTCATCTCTCAACAGTTGTATTCAGCAGCCTAGTAGAACATTAAATTCTACAAAAAACAAAGAGAAGACAAAGAGACAAAAAAATGTTTTAACCTACTGATTTTGGGATAGGCAGATGATATGTGATTAGCTCTAATTTTCAATGCATTACTTAAAATTTCTTTAGCTGAGGAAAGAATCCAAAGCACTGTTTTATGGTCTATTTATCTATGCCTTTATTATATTCTGTCCTGGCTGATACCAAAAGGTCTTAAAGAAAACTAATTTTACGAATAAACAGAAAAATACTTATAAAAACTCAGAAGACAAAAATCAGTAAAATATCAAATAGTATTGGGGAATAAGAAATCATTGTTTAAGGAAGGAAAAATAAATAAAAAGGTAAGTATGTGCTCTTAATTTTGTAGATTAGTATTTTAAAAGAGTCTCAATTTCTCTTACTAGGTAGAACCACTGTCTTCTTATAGCAGTTTAGTCTATACAAGCTTGCATGTTCAAGCCTCAATCTGAATTACAGCCAAATTTCATTAAGGTAATATTTTAGGCCCTCAATAGGAAATTTGAGTAGCCATTTTTAGAAACTACTTTTCAAGATATTTCCTGGAACTGTAGTCTCTGGCTCCTACAAAAAGTACAGATCAGCTTTTTTATTCTTATAAACCCCAGATCTTTTATCTATAAATTCTTAATCTTTCTTTCATTTAATACACTTGAATCATTAAACTAAAATACATTAAAAGAAAACTATAAAATTTAAAGAGAAAAATATTAAAGGACTGAAATGATAACAAGTCTAAAACCCAATCAAAAATGATTTTATATAGGATTCTCATACAATAAAGATAGTTATCTCAAGTTAAAACTACCAAAAGCTGTATCAATTCAAAAACTACAGCAATGAAATAACAATGAATTAAATTTCCCCTCAGTAAATGAAAATATTAAGGAACAAATTTATATTAGTTACTAAAGTGCCATGGAAAATTTAGTCCTGATCTAAAAAAAACACAATTCCTGAATTTTTCTTTTTATACAACTAATAAAAATTTAAAGAGCATAATGAAAGATAATGCTTGATCATGCTGATCTCATAAATAAGAAAACATGTTAAACGCTCAACTATGGTTAGAGGTCTTTATCAATGTTTGAAGAAATAAAATAATTTCTCAATATTACTTTTGTCATCAAAATCAATTTAAGATATCTGAGGTGATTTAATTACATGACTCAAAATAGACTTAGTATTCCAAAATTAAAAAAGGGGGGTGGTGCTGGAACTCTTAGTTTTAATAGATCAGCAGCCCTCTTCTGGTCCCATTCTGGCCCAGAGACCAAGATGAAAACATGAGTATACAAATAAGTAAATTTACCACCAAAGATGCATAAATACTCTCAAAATCTACATAAAAAAATCTTACTGGAGGAATCCTAAGATAGAAAAAGACTTAGAAATCTCAGGCCAGAGGGTGGCTGCATAGTATAGTAGTTAGCACATCTGCTTTACAAGCAAAAAGTCCTGGGTTCACGCCCCAGGTGCAGCCACGGACCATACCCTGGATGCGCCAGGCCCCTGGGGTGCCAGTTGTGTGGGATGAGATGCCCCGCCTTCAGAGATCCAGTTCTTAAGAGGAGATGGCAACATCCATAGGTCACGAGTGGAAGTGGGGAGAAGAATTAAAGGAGTGGGGGGAATCCGAGGACAATGTCTTGGCTTTTGTCATTCATTTTCTGTTGTTTCTAATTAGACTAGCTTCTATTTCCCATCTGGTAAGGAAGATTTACACACACGCATGCATGCATACACACCCCCCCATGCAACTTCAGAAGAATGTTTTGAAGATCAAATGAGATGATTAAAGGAAAAAACCACGTTTTTAAGAGGGAAATTTAGATTTTCTAGTTTTTTTAATAACCTCTCACACAAAGTAATACTCATTCTAAGTCCTTTTCAAGGATGCCAGTACATTTAATCATCTTTTCTGATACACGAAATCAGTTTTCATGGTTGGAAATCAATATTCAAAATATTTTTTGTATTTATACCATATCTCATTCCAAGAAAGATCTGAGGCAAAAAAGCATATGCATGTAGTAATTTTTCTTTTTATAATTATGCAACCATATAGGGGAAATTGTCAATGTGGCCTCTCTCATACAAACCCCCATACATCATAACCTATGTGAGATAAACCTAAAAATTTTTTAATGCATTATGTGATGTGAGAGTTCAAAATCTGCTTTAAATCTAATCTTATTGGAGCCACCTAAGAAAATAAATTCATCTAATATAGTGCTCTATCCTGCTGTCCAAAAATTAACAGTGACCTTACCTTGTATGGATCAAGTAAAAAGTCACTGAACTTGCTGGGCAGGGAATATTTCTTCACCAATTCGTCTTCTACCACCCAAGGTGCATTTTCACCAGTGCCAGCCCGTAAGGCATTATGCCGTATAAAATATCGAAGTATCTCCTTATTCGGTGGACGTTCTGTACGAATCAAGCTGTCTGCTGGCACATTACTGATGATCTAAGTTAACAAATATAAGTAACTCATCACTGGGTAAAAAGCAATTAACCAATGAGAACAAAGATTTATATTCTCTCCAGAAAAATCATAATTCCTTCTATAAAATAGGGCTATAAACCAGATGAAAGTAAAAGTAGAATAATTTTCAGAGAAAGAATGTTAAAGGTATCCATCTAAGCAATATGTCAATATGTATCAAAGCTCTAAAAATGTGTACACCCACTGAACCAGCAATTCCTCGTTAAATTTTAGTAAATGGACAGTCATCAACTACTTACAAAAGCAAAAATAAGGGGAGGGGACATTATAAAGGCATATCATTAAAAGAGTCATTTTTAAAGTTAAAAGACATCCATGTAATGGACACTGGAGGAAAAACATTTCTCAATCAGGACAAATTATCAGAATAATCAGATTATTCTGATTATTCTGATTATTCTTATGAGAATAATCTACAGTGCTATTAGAATACAAATGCATGGGCCTCACCCCAAACTTATCAAATCAGAAGAATCTCTGGCAGTAAAACCTGGGAATCTAGATTTTTAATAAAATCCCCTAGTGACTATCATATACACTACAACTTGAAAATATTATTTTGGAACAAAATGTAATGACAATACAGATGCTCACCATACAGCAAATGAAAAAAGCAAGCTACAAAATAATATGAATATTCCTTAAAAGCTAACCATCATTAACTACATCTATATTCATCAATTATCATCTCTGAGCATGAGGTTAGAGGTATCTTTTTTTATTTGTATTTTCTATCTTCCTATAAACACTATTTACTACATGTGAAACAAAACAATTTATATTCATCAATAAGAATATAAATGGTAACTAAGGAAATGGTTGAGACTCCCTAGAAATGTTTTAACTAGCTACTTTGCTGAATGAAAGGTTAAGAAACTTAGTAAAAATTGTATTTAACGTCCAATTTTCAAATATAAAGAAATCCTAACAATCTAGCTATGTCTTCAGATCACTAACTATGAAACTAGTGAGTCAAAATGGAATAAGACTTGTCAACACTGTGAGGTGGGAAAAAAATAATACTCTAAAGCAGCAAAAGATCTGGGTTATAATCCTTCCCAATCTTGTTTACTAAATTAGGAGCTTTGACAGAATAATTAATTTCTCGGGCCTTATCTGTTCTACAAAACAGTTAAACATGAAGAAAAATGTGCAGCTGCCTTCCACACCCATCCTGCTTCTTTCTAATTATAAGATTTTACATACAGGTATGTGAGTATCTGAAAGTAATATGCCATATTTCATGGAATCTGAGATCTTATTAATAAAAGACATCATTTTATGTACCACTAAGAAAAAAATTCTTGCCAACTGATTTTAAGATATATGCTAAGACATTTTTAAAAATATGAAAGATTAACATCTTGGAATAGATAAAACACAGTACTCGGTTATTTTAAGGGTATTTACTATTTTAGATTAGTTAATCTCCACAGATTCCTTGTAAAAGCACAGATAAGTATCAACTCATTTTCTGTATTTAACTACATTAAAATTGCTCTACTTTTAACTAGGAAGAGCTATTACCTCAGGAAGTCGGTAACTTCTGGGAACAGATTCTTATCTTTCAAACTAAGTTTGAAGCTCAAATGCAAATTATTCTTAACCCTAATAATTCCTATTTTAAAAAAAAGGCATGTAATCTCCTAGGAAAGAAAAAACGATTCAACTTAGTCATAATTACTAAACTAGAAAACCACTCAGAATTTGTTGTAGAAACACATTTGTTTATATTTTTTAGTACGTTTTCTCTGAGAAAACTAGCCCTATAATATTTTCTTAAAAAACATGTACTGTCTATAGCAACGCTACCCTGAACAAGCCTGATCTCGTCTGATCTTGGAAGCTAAGAAGGGTCAGGCCCGGTTAGTACTTGGATGGAAGACCACCTAGGAAGACCAGGTGCTGTGGGCGTAAAAAAATAATAAAATAAGGGATTGTAAACTGACAAGGTCCTTGCAATCTGTGAGGTCAACCAAGGGTTGCCTCGCCTAAAACATAAAAAAATAATAAAAAAATAAAAAAACACATACTACATGTAAGAGATAAATATAAAGTGCCAACCAACCTTATCTTCATTTTGTAGTTTCACATCATATTTGTGAGGCAGAAATTTTGGAGGAGCCCATTTCCTTTCTCCTTTTTTTAATGAAGTAGGCAGTTTTCTTGGAGATCTACGTGCTCTGTCATCTGTGAATAGAAAATCAATAGAAAATTAGTGAAAAACATAATTCTTTTAATTCTATCCACTTATTAATAACCATTTTACTAAATACCTACTCTGTAACAGGCACTGAATAATAGGGCACCAAGATGAATCATAAAATCCTTTCCTTGACTAGCTAAAAGCTAAAGTCTATGGGAAGAGTCAACAATTATAATACAATGTGGTAAATACTGTAATAGAGGCTGGTAAAGAAAAATAATTTATGAGGAGAGAGAAGCAATGTCTAACAATCTGGAAAATAAGCAGGAAAGGCCTAGAAAGAATACGACTTGTTTAGAGACTTCAAGTAATAAAGTATGGGTGAATATGATCTAATTAAAGTAAAAAAAAAAAAATCAGACTGAAAAGTTAAGTAGGGAGCAAATTATAAAGAATCTTGTATACCTTTTAAAGAGATTGGACTTTGTCTTACGGACACTGGGGAAAGAAAGGATTTTTGGTCTAATTAACCAGATGTACATTTTGGAAAAATCACTAGTGTGAAAAATTAAGAAGATACTTTCAGCAGTTAGAAAATAAAATGGTAAGGCTGAAGATAAGGAAATCAGAAGATACAATGCTAAATATCTGAATTAATGCTCCTGGAATGGAGAATGAAAGAGCCAAGAGGTATCTAGAGGGACAGATTTGGTAACCAACTAGATGTGGGAATGTTAAAGGTTTCCAAGTTTTCAGCCTTAAGGACCAAGTAGATGATGATGTCATTAACTGAGTAAGAAAGTTAAAAAATAGCAGGGTTCTTGTTTACTTGGAGAGACAACATAAAGATATGATCAATTTAGGTTTACATTTGTTAAATTTGAATTGCCTGAGACAAACAAGTGAAAACTAGATCTAAAGATAAGAAATTAAATTGATCTAGGTTTAGGAATCATCAGCCTATACACAGATTAATAGTTTAAAACTGAGGGCATGAATGAAATACAACAGATTTGTATTAAAAAAATAAAAAGGCAGAAACAAAATCCTACAGAAAAAAAATCTAAGGAACAGAGGGGGGGAAAGGTAAAAAACAATGACAATAAAAAAAAAAACAGAACAGTTGGAGAACTAAGAGACTGTGGTATCAAATAAATTAAAAGATATGATTGAGACCAACAGTGTAAATTAAATGTAACAGAAAAGTAAAACAAAGTCTAAGAAATCAGTGGAGTTGGCAATGAGGGAGTCACCTATAATCATATTAGGAATAGTTTCAAGAGTAAAGAAGCCGAAATTAGACTGTAATAGAATAAGAAATAAAGTGATGGTCGGAAAATGGAGAAAGTCTTAAGAATCTTGGTTTGAATAAATAAAATAGAAACAGAACAGAATCAAGGGAGGATACAATTTTTTTTTTTAAGAAAATGGGACTTTATAAATCAAAAAGAATCATTAAAAAGAGGGTTAAAAAAACACTGTAGAGTAGAATAATAAAAGTTAATTCAACCCTTGAGAAAGTAGGAGGAAATGGGATTCAAAGCACAAGTATCTTGGCCAGGAGGAAAGATAGCTCCCTTCTAAGATGGAGGAAGAATATAGAAATTTATAACAGGGAGGTTAAGAACACAGAGAAGAAAAGTTCCTGCCTAATATATTTTTTTTTCCCCCATGAAGTAAAAGGCAGGTCACCTGGTGAGAAAATATTTTGTATACTAGAATTTGTATATCATTTCTATGAAAATTCTAATCAATTTTCCCCTGAAAACATTCAGAGGACATCATAACACTAATTCTTAGCCTGCCCTCCACTCTTTCCACATACTAGCAATAACATTATATCTCAATAATTAAAAACTAAACTAAGACACACAACACTCTAAAAAAAGCTGAAGTCTAAAACTAGGAGTTCCTGATACATAATGCTTAAAGCATGAAATTAACAATTGTAATACATCACTGGTAGTCCAATGATCTCATTCTACAAGAAAAGATGCTATGCTAGAAGATGTTGCATCACCCAACACTTCACCAAAACATTTTATCAATGTCAAGCCTTGGGAAATGTAAGCAATGTACATATTAGAGAACTTCAGGATCAAAAAGAAGAGAAAAACTGGAAAACGTAAGATATTAGCATTCATAACACATAGTGAAAAACAAAACTGACGTATCCATTACCCTGCAACTAATATAATATTCTATGTCAACTATAACTGAAAAATAAAAAATTATTTTAAAAAAAAGGTGAAATAAATAAAGTGAAGTTAACAACAGGGGTAGACCAGCTACAACAACAGTTTCTAAAGTTTCCTAAGGATGTCCCAATGTCCCTCTAAAACCGTCTACATATAGCCAAAACATCTGAAAGACACAAAATAGAATGGAAAACAGCATAACACTCTACTGTAACATTCTAAATCAAATTCTGTAACACTTAAATATGAGATAATATTATCTGATCCTCTAACAGTCATGGGGAGAGGTATCAAAGTACATAAACCCTTTGAGTACTCATACTTTGAGACAAAAGAAATCTATTCCAGTCAAATTCCTTATTTACAGATTTTTTTTTCAAATTAAGGCTTCCAAGGCCGAATAATTTTCCCAATGGGCTATGTCTCAGTTCTTCAACTTTCAAAACAGTATTGTTAGAATCGCCAAGTCACTAAATTTTTTTTTAGACATCAGTGTTTCAATATTCTGGCAGCTTCCATCATAGAGGGACTTAAGTTATAGAATACAGATAAAAGGAAGCATCTTAAAACCACTACACTGGCTTGCAATGAGAAGAGACATAAGATTAGAATTTGTCCCTCCTACTCTGACCCCTCCCCCCCCACACACATATATACATATTTCCAACCTAAAGAGAAAAGAAAGCAAACTTTCTTTACCATCTTGAGTAGCTAAGTATGTACACATAGATTACTAAGCAACTAGAGGAAATGACTTTCCAGGAGTCTTAACTATATAGCAAGATTTACAAAGTGTTGTGGATATTTTAGTTGTTTTCTGAATCATAATGAACAAAAGCAAGTCTATCTATCTACAAAACTCAATTACAAGTTTAGTAGCCAGAGAATGCAAAAAGATTTGTGTATAATAAAATAAACAGTCACGTAGGAAAAGCTGGCATTATACATACTAATACTCTCTCTCCTTCCTTCATCCTCTTTTATAATTGCTTCCTTCTTCTGATGCTCCTGAGCGATCTGGCCAGAATTCTCTTTGTCACTTGAAGGAGAATCACAGGCACCATCAGATTTCTTCTCAGTGGCCTCTTCATCCACTTTCTCCAAAGGATGAATCTTCACAATCCTCACCTTGAGCATTTTTTCCTTCCCAACCTATAAAGGAGACAGGAAGAGAATCAGAGATAATAAAATAAGAACTAGAAATCTAAAGATAATACTTACAATATATTATTCAATATACATTCCACCTTACCTGACAAAAATTCACTTAAATTCGAAAGTAGCCAAGTATAGCGATTTTTCCGATTTTACTTCACAGACTTCTAGGTTAAAATGTGACATCTTAAAAGAATAAAATGACCACAATCTAGTTCATAATTCATGTACCAATGTACTAAGCCCAAAGGGTAATCACTGTACAAACCTCAGAGCTGTGTGATTACAGTTCAAGAATTTCCACTTCATAAAATACCAATGATATACATAGAGAAATCCAATTATTCCAGCACCACCTATCGAAAAGACTATCTTTACTTCACTTAATTATCTTTCCACCTTTACCAAAAATCAGTAGTGTGCGTGTTATGTGTATATGTATGTATGTATATATGTAGGTCTATTTCTGGATGCTATTTCCGTTCCACTCATCTATTTGTCTACTTTTACAACAATTTTACACCATCTTAATACTTTAAAATTTAAAGGCACTAAATCAGATAGTATTAGGTCTCAAACTCTGTTGTTCTGCAAAGCTGTTTTGTATAGATACTTTACATTTCCAAATAAATTTTATAATCAGCTTGGCAACTGCTACAAAAAGTTGCTGGGATTTTATTGCAATTGTATTGAATCTGAGAAGAACTGACATGTTAATACTAATTTTTCTGACCCATGAACAAGTTATCTCTCCCCATTATTTATGGTCTTTAATTTCTCTAAGCAATAGTTATTATTTTTTGGTAGAAGTCATGCATATCTTTTGTTAGATTTACTCCCAGAGTATTTCACATTTTTTGTTATTGAAATAGTATTGCTTTTTTAAAATTTCAATTTCAATTGTTTGCTGCTAACATGTGGAGATACAAATTGATTTTTGTATATTTATCTTGTATCTTGCTACCTTGCTAAACTCATTTATTAGTTCTAGCAGCTTTTATGATTCCATGAGACTTGCTAGACAAACAATCATGTTGTCTGGAATAAAGATAATTTTACTTCTTGTTTTCCAGTTTGGATGACTTTTCTTTCTTTTTCTTAACATACCACACTAGCTAGAAACTCCAATACAGTGTTAAATAGAGTGGAAGAGAAGACATTTAATCTTTTTCCATTAGGTATGATGTTAGCTGCAGGTTATTCTGTAAATATCCTCTATAATAAGGTCAAACGAGTTTCTTCCTATTGGCAGTTTGCTGAGAATTATCAGGAATTGATATTGGATTTTCTCAAATGCTTTTTGTGTAAACTGAGATGATCATATGGTTTTTATCAATAAGAATTATGAATTTAAAACAACTTCGTATTCCTAGGATAAATCCTATTTGCTCATAATGTATTAACCTTTTTAATATACTGTTGAATTTCATTTGCTAAAATTCTGCTTAGAATGTTTACATCTACGTTCATAAAGGTGTTCTGAGAACAAAGATGTTTTTTTCTTACTATGTAGTTTTTTCTTGTAACGTGTTTATGTGGTTTTGGTGTCAGTGTAATGCTGACCTCATAAAATGAATCATAAAGAATTGTCTTCAATTTTCTGGAAGACTTTGTATAGAATTGGTAATATTTCTTCCTTAAATATTTGGTAGCATTCACCAGTGGAGATGATTAAATGGACCCACAAATTGGCATCTGAGATGAGATTTTCTATCTCCTTGCCTAGGGTAGTGGTCATATATTTAAAAGCCATTTGGACAAGGAATCTTTCAAGGCCAATTATTCAGCTGTTCCCTGTTGACTGAACCAGCTATTAGTTGCCAAGAGGGGCAGACTGGCCAGGTTGATGGGTCTGTAAGAAAAATGTGTTTACATCTGTGTACATCTCTCTCAATTTGTTTATCGCTGTATCTTCCTCATGTCTGTGTGTGTCTGTTTTCTTTTCTCTCTTTGCCTCTCGTTTTCATTTGGTGGGCTCGTGAATATTATTTGAGTGTGTCTGTGTCCATTTGTATATGTCTATGTGTGTGAGATTCTTTATCTATGGTGACCAAATCACATCAACCTTGTGAAAATAAAACCCTTATCCAAAATAGGAAAAGAGTAACCTCCCCCCACTTCCTTTTTAAGCAACTCATTTGTTTTGCATCTTCCTTTTTTAAAATTCCCATTCCCCTATCCCCTCTCTTTTGACAACCATCAGCTTGTTCTCTTTATCTATGGGTCTGTTTTATCTTTTTGTTTTTGTTTTTAGAGTTCACATATAAGTGAGATCACACCATATCTGTCTTTCTGTGCCTCATTTATTTCACTTAACATAATACCCTCTATGTCTTTCCATGGTGTTTTGCAAATGGCAAGATTTCATTTTTAATTGCTGAATAATATTCCATTGTATATATTTACCATATCATCTTTATCCATTCATCTATTAATGGACATGTAGGTTGCTTCTATATCTTGGCTATTACTAGTAATACAGCAATGAACATAGGGGTGCATATATCTTTTTGAATTACTCTTTTTGTTTTCTTTGGATAAATACCCAGAAATGTAATTGCTGGACTGTATGTCAGCTCTATTTTTAATTTTTGAGGAATCTCCATAGTATTTTCCGTAGTGGCTGCACTAATTTATAATCCCACCAACCGTGTATGAGAGTTCCCTTTTCTCCACATCATTACCAATACTTATTTGTTGATTCACTGATGATACCCATTTTGACAGGCGTGAGGTAATATCTTATTGTGGTTTTAATTTGCATTTCCCTGATGTCTGTTGGCCATCTGCATGTCCTTTTGGGAGAAATGTCTGTTTAGTCCTCTGCGCATTTTTTAATTGGACTGCTTGGGGTTTGACGTTAAGTTGTATGAGTTCCTTGTATATTCTGAATATTAACCCCTTTATCAATGTATCATTTGCAAATACCTTCTCCCATTCGGTAGACTATCTTTTTGTTTTGTTGTTTCCTTTGCTGTGCAAAAACTTTAGTTTGATGTAGTCCTATTTTGTTTGTTGCCCTTGTTCAAGGAGATATATCCAAAAAGATACTGCTAAGAATGAGGTCAAAAAAGTTTACTGCCTTTGTTATCTTCCAAGAGTTTTACTGTTTCAGGTCTAACATTTAAGTCTTTAATCCATTTTGAGTTTACTTTTGTATATGGTATAAAATGGTCTAATTTCATGTTTTTGCATGTATCTGTTGAGTTTTGCCAATACCATTTATTGAAGAGACTGTCTTTATACAACTGTAGATCCTTGCCTCTTCTGTTACTATAGATTAACTGACCATATAAGTGAGGATTAATTTCTGGGCTATCCTATTCCATTGATCTACACATCTGTTTTTCTGCCAGTACCATATTACTTTAATTATTATAGCTTTTTGGTATACTTTGCTATCAGGGAGCATGAGTCCCACTTTGTTCTCTCTTAAGATTTCTTTGGCTATCAGGGGTCTTTTGCGGTTTCACATGAATTTTAGGATTAGTTGTCCTCATTCTGAGAAGAATGTCATTGACATTTTAATAGGGATTGCATTGAATTGGTATATAACTTAAGGTAGTAAGAACATTTTAACAATATTAATACTTCCAATCCATGAGGATATCCTTTCATTTAGCTACATCTTGTTTAATTTCTTTTCTCAATATCACAGTTTTCAGTGTACAGGTTTTTCACCTTTTTGGTTAAATTTATTCCTAGGTATTTTATAATTTATGATGTAATTGTAAATGGGATTGCTTTTTAATTTTTTCTTCTGATTATTATTGGTGTAGAGAAACACGGATTTTCTGTATATTGATTCTGTATCCTGCAACTTCACTGAAATCATTTATAAGTTCTAATAGTTTTCTGGTAGCCTTTAGGGAGTTTTCCATATATAGTATCATGTCATCTGCAAATAAGAGTTTTATTGCTTCCTTTCCAATTTAGATGCTTTTTATCTTTTTCTCTTGTCTGATTGCTGTGGCTAGAACTTCCACTACTATGCTGAATAGAAATGGTGATAGCAGGTATCCTTGTCTTGTTCCTTATCTTTGAGGAAAGTCTTCCAGCTTTTCACCATTGATAGTAACTGTGGGTCTGTCATATATAGTTTTTATTATGTTGAAATATGTTCCTTCTAAGCTTGTTTTGTTGAGAGATTTTATCAAAAAAGGATGCTGATTTTGTCAAATGCTTTTTCTGCACATATTGAGAAGATCATATGGCTTTTATACTTTACTGTGTTAATGTGATATATCACATTGATTGATTTATGGATGGTGGACCACCCTTGCACCCCTGGGATAAATCCCATTTGGTCATGGTGTAAAATCCCTTTAACGCATTGTTGAATCCGGTTTGCTGACACTTTGTTGAGAATTTCTGCACCTATGTTCATCTAGGATACTGGCCCGTAATTTCTTCTTTTTTGTAATGTCTTAATCTGGTTTTGGTATCAAGGTAATGCTGACTTCATAAAATGAGTTTGGAAGTGTTCCTTCCATTTTATTTTTTGAAATAACTTTAAAAATAAGTGACTTTATTTAGACTAAAGTCTGAAAAGTACTGGCTACTGTTAGTTAGGTCTTCCATCGCATACAGCTGAAATCACTCAGAACTCTTAGGAGTTAACAATGTAAACAACCTATTTAAATATTTGAGCCTGTTTCCTATCTCAACGTTTCTGTGCAGATTCTGGAAGACATTATATTATGTAGAATGATTAGTCCAGTATCCGAGCTAGAAAATTAAATAACAAATTTAAGTTGGAAAAGAAAAAATTTAACCCATTCACTATTGTAGTGAAATGAGAGTGTTTGCATGTTGGTACCATAGATTTCTGAAAGTCTTTTAAACAAAGTATAAAAAAAAATTACAAAAAAAAACAATAAAAGCCAAGATAGCATAGTTATTAAAAAGGGATAACACAAAGAAAACAAGAGTACAATGGTATATAGTGTAACAATTATACAATTAAACATTTCTAATAATAAAATATGGTTCTAAAATGTGGTCCTTACATTTGACATGAAGTAAAGCAAACTTCATGTTAATACAACTTTATAAACACAAAAATGCATTCTATAATCTATACTAGACACTTCCAATCCTGACATATGGTTAGTGAGCCAAATCGCATTTAAAAAAAAAAAAAGGTGCTTACCTCAAAGTCACATTCTTCTCCCACAGCATATTTGGTCATGATCTCCAACCAAGCAGTATCTACTAACTTTTCTAAAGAGGCTGTGTTATGGTGAACCATTTCCAGAACAAGTTTCTCATACCAGGCAGGAAACTCTTCCTTCAAACTAAACAAGTATGTTATTAATTGCCAAGAAAATGCAGAAAAACCTACCCAGAGCTTTAATTCAGGTCAATTCAAACATTTCTTTAGCAAATATATGTAAGACATTGGGGAATAAAGAGTAAAAACCACGTGGTACACAGGAAAAAGAAAGAACTTTTAAGTAGCTTTGTCAGACTGACCTATCCAGGTTAATTTTCTCATCTATAAAATGAAAATAACAGGCATATCATTAATAAGGTTGATTATTTTCCCAAGTTTGTTTTTACAGTAGACCCCCTTTTTAGGTGTGAATTATTTTTTCATAGCCTTTTCCTAGTTTTTGGTTAGGACACCATAACAATTATATTTGTTATTTCTCAATCAATAATATGCTTTAATATGTATTCATTCAGTTTTCATAATACCTTATGAGGTACCTAGAATTTTCATTTTATGGATAAGGAAAACACATCAGGACGAGTTAACATGTTGGAACCACGACTTGAACTCCAAAGCCCTTGCAAAGCAAAACTATGATGTACCACTTTTCACTTATTAAACTAGCAAAAAGAATTTTAATTATCATATCCAATATGGGCAAGTGAATAGTGCAAAATAACTCTCATACACTGCTGTTAGCCTATGTTTCAACTCTTGGAAAGCAGTGTGACAACAATTATCAAAAACTGTCATACATGAACAAAGATATTCACTGCTGAATTCTTGATGGTAGCAGAAAACAGGAAGCAACCTAAATGATTTGTTGTTAGATAGATATTCAATTCTGACCAGAGTGTAGTATTTGTGCTGTGGGCAAAGTATTAGGCTCATTGTATGTAAGTATTAGATTCATTGTCATATTACAATATTCTCAATCACTTTCTGTACTGTTTATAACTACAAATGTTCCACTAATTGACTGCCAGACTGAAAATCTCTTATCATACTCCCTTACAATTAACCCTAATCACAGTTCATAAGCTTCTCGTCTCCCTGCCTTTGTTAAGGCTGTTACCTTTGTTCTCTCTCCACTGTCCTCCCTTACAGCTTAATCATCCTTCCCAGCTGTCCTCAGACTTCCTCAATTTCATAAGGCTTTTCTCGGCCCCTATGAACTCACTCTCTTCTCATTAAACCTTATAGTCACTCAGCTTAAATTTCATTGTTATTTCTGAGTGAGACTGGACAATGATGTTAAGATTCTTTTACTAACTCTGTATTATTTACATTCTTATAACATAAAAAGATTTCTACTTCGAATAAAAATTGCAAAACTTGTCTTTTTCAGTAATTCCTCCCATCGCCCCCTTATTTTGTTAGCTATCAAATCACATAAAACATTTCCCAAGTGTGTTCTTCAGAACTTCACTTTGCTGTAATCAGTTCTGAGGTCAATTAAATTTGAAACCTACAAGATTAAACCAAGCTTAAGTTCCTTTACTACAGGTCTTCAGAAAATATTTAATATGTTAATGTGTGTTATGGCTTTTCAAAAACAAAGTACGTAGTGGTTTTCCAAAGTTATAGCCAAAACCTTCTTTTCAGGAAGAATTAAGAGAATCCATCTCATTTTTTCTATTTCCAATAATGTCATGACTCACTACCTAAACACTATCCTAGCTAGCCAGCCTACAGACTTCACACCTGCCTCTTCTCTAACTCATCCTACACACTACTTCCAGATTAAACTTCTCAAAGCCCAAATTCGATCATCACTGTACCATATGTATCTTTTCTGTTCAAAAATTATTGCCATCCTCACACTGTTCACTGAATACAAATGTCTCATCTTGTCTTCAATCATCACCGTCTTCATGAACTTTCTTCTAACAACTCCAAGTTAGTTTCCTTTTATCCTAAAAACACACCCAGAGAAAGTAGCACTATCTCTATTTGCAAAGAGCAAATAGTATGTGCTTATATATAGTGCAGAGGAGTGTGCCTATGTACAGTAACCAATTCAAGAATAAGTAAAATATGAGGCCGGCCCTCAACAAGTTTACAGGCTAATACAAGAGGCACCAACAGCCCATGGGCCAAATCTAGCCTGCTATCGGTTTTTGTAAATAAAATTTTATTAGAAGCATAGTCACTCATTTATATATTATCTATGGCTTTTTTTACTGTACAATCTGAGTTGAAAGTTGAAACAAAGACCATATAGCCCATAAACCCTAAAATATTTAGTAAATGGCATTTTACAGAAAAGGTTGGCCAACCCCTGGTCTAGCACACTTAATAAGCCATATACATAAATACACTAATCAAAAACGGAATGATGTAAGTCAGTGGTCCCCAACTTTTTTGGCACCAGGGACTGGTGCTCCTATGAGAGTCTAATGCCTGATGATCTGAGGTGGAGCTGAGGTGATGATGCTAGCGCTGGGTAACAGCTGCAAACACAGACGAAGTTTCGCTAGTTCGATCGCTGCTCACCTCCTGCTGTGAGGCCAGGTTCCTAACAGGCCACTGACCCAGTACTTGTTCTGGGCCCGGGATTTGGGGACCCCTGATATAAGTGACTCAAGCAAAGGAGAAACAGGTGCCAGCCAGGTTAACAGATTTTAGTAATTATCAGTCAATGACGGAGCCATGACTAGACACCAGGTCTCAACTGAACCCAGTGCTCTGTTATATCAGCAAAAGAGCAGAATAATATCAGATTACTAAACCGTATGCTCTCTGCTTGTCTGATATCAAGAGAAACCAATGAGAAGACCATAGAAGAAGCTTCTATTCCAAATTACCAAGAGTGATTTTATCATCCCTAATTTCTAGTTATCTTTTACATGTGCCTACTGCCCAAATTCTGAGTGTTTTCTTTGAGAAAAGATCCAGATAAGTAGGCACTTTGAATACAGACAGGATTTTTAAGACGTCTCATTCAATCAGCCCACTTAAATGGTCTTCAAATTGATAGATGCTGTAAATACTGTCTTAAACTTCAAATAATCACAAAATAAAACTTTCTGCTAATCTGCTGCCTCCAAACTACTTCTAGATCATATTTACTTCCATTGCTTAGAACCACATTTCCAGAATGTTAACAAGGTAAAAGTACAGAGCAAGAACATTCAAGAGCCTGGTAAGTATCTAAATACGTATACACACAACTACATTTCCACAAACTGTTACTAGCAAAATGCCACTAGGCAAAGGCACTCTGACACCATTATACTAATATAATGTATTTCAATTGATGCCCCATAAATTTAAATACAAATATTGCTTTACAGTTACTATTCCCCCTTTCCTAATAACATGAAGATGGTGCTAGAAGAGCAATGTTTCTCTTACTTACAGTTCAGCAACTTCCTGTTCCTCCTCCCAGGCCTCCTTGTGTGTTAGCTGACTACTTCCGGTACTCTTACATGTCCAAATGCGCTCACTGTACCTTTCCAAGCGGGCTTCATATTCTCTGTTAGCAGCGGCTCAGGAAAACAATATTCAAGCAACAGAGATATCTAATTCATATCCATAAAATACTTACCATATATAGAAAAAAAACCTATAATATCCTTTCTATGATGTATATATAACATGAGAAGAAAAAATCAGTTTTTAATTGGCAAATCCAAACAAGACAATTAAGACTAAACTATGATTAGAATGGTTTGTCATGTTTTAAAAATAAAATATTAATATTTTAGTATAAATGTGATTTCTTCAATTCACCCGTTTCTTTCAAAAGACAATACTAAAAATTCATAAGAAAAAATAAAGGCAAAATAAGACGTTAGTCTTAAGGAATAAGAATTTAAAGTATGTGGAACTGTTACACAACTCAGATGGTTAGCAAGTCTAAAACTCAGTTCCACAGTAAGATGAGATGACCAGTCCAGTCTCACATGCAGTTTGAAATAAACCTGGTGCATCTGCTAATGATCCATTTACTAAAAACCTTCCAGTCTACCTTAGAAACACCTGTTGATTCATTAGAGGGTTTAAAAAAATTTCCATAAAGTCCTAAAAATAATTTTGATATATTTATCCAGCCTTTACATTGTCCCCAATAATAATACATTCACAAGTCATTCATCAGTTGTTCCTGAAAGAGTAGGAGGAAGAGAACATCATGAATTAGTGCCATATACATGATAACTCCACAACATCCCAACTGGAATTCACTATCAGCCAGCCACATTCAAATTCAAATGACAAGTAACTAATTTACTTTTAGCATAGCAACAGATGCTATGCAATAAAATAAACTGATACCACAACTAGAGAATTAGCTGCCAATCTCTGTACTTTCCAAGTGATACTTTTTATACTGGTTGAAATAACAGTATTTAAACAGCTCCCCTCCATAATATTACTTCACAATAATTCATTTTTAATATATGGAGATGCTTGGTTTTCTAGGGTTATGATCAGTGAAAAAAAGAACAGAGACGAATCCACAGGCATTCCAAAATAGTTTTAGCCAACAGTAAAAGCAACTTTCCTCACTACATCATTCTCTGGGTCTAATAAAAACAATGCAATAAGTCTATTTTCCTCATCAAAGGTGGTGTTAAAATTTAGAAAGATTAAACAAAATAGAGTGAACAGTAAAAACCAGGAGTCAGACTTCCATATAAAGCTATGTAAATCCAATTATTGATAATTTTATAAAAATCTAAATGGTCCCCCTTATCTGCAGTTTTACCTTCCACAGTTTGTTATCCAATCAAATGTGGTCCGAAAATATTAAATGGAAAATTCCAGAAATAATTTGTTTTAAACTGCACGCCATTCTTAGTGTGATGAAATTTCGTTCCATCCCACTCTCTGAATCATCCCTTTGTCCAGAGTATCCAGCTATATAGGGTGCCCACCCATTAGTCACTTAGTAGCCATCTGTTATCAGATTGACTGTCTGGTTGTTAAGTGCTGTGTTAAGTAACTTTTACTCTATTTAATAATGGACCCAAAGTGCAAGAGTAGTGTTGCTGGCAATGTGAATATGCCAAAAAGACGCCTTAAACTTTACCATAGATATGTATGTATAGGAAAAAACATTTATAGAGTTTAGTACTATTTCAGTATTTCGGTACGATTTCAAGGCATCCATCCACTGAGGGTCTTAGAATGAATCCCGTGCAAATGGGGGGAGGGAGAGCTACTGTATAGAGAGAAAAAGAACTAGTGTGGTTTCCATTATCATAACTAACCAATCAACAAATGGATTTGTTTTGTTTTTGTGTGCCTGTTTGCACTGAGAGAAGGGAAGTAAAATAATCAGTAAGTGGATTCATTTAAACATACAAAAAAACTTAAGATTCTCATACATTTGTTAACTACATTAAAGAAATTCATTGGGTAATTAGGGAGAGTGCAAATGACATCAGCAAATATGTCCTAAAGAGAGAACATTAAGTTTTTATAATTAGTTATTTTAAAAAGTAGGAATAATGTGCCCAGTTGATTCACTTTGATCTACACCCATATTGTCAACAACATACAATACTGGTATCACCTAGATGCCTCAGTAATATCTCAAATCCAACTTTTTCTAAATTCTTATTACCCCTCTCATCCCTCCCATATTTGCTCCTTAACAGATACTCCCAATCTCACCGAATGGCCCTAATGCCCAAATCAGAAATCACCCTCATCTCTCCAGCCCCTAACTACAATCACTTATTTCTCAATTCAGTCCTTTTTCTCCACTAACAGTCATTATCTAAATCCAGCCTCTGATCCTCATTTCTCACCCAGCCATAACATTTTAAAACATTTTAACTGGCCTCCATGGTCCTTTGTGCATCTCACCATAACATCCTTTTTTCTCAATTTTGTTTGTTTCTAAACTCATTTCTTCTTCTGATTACTTTAAAAATGTCATTTGCCCACAAGTCCCCTAAAATAAAAATAAATTCACACAGAGAAGCAGTCCTCTGACTCCCACAAGTACTGAAAAATCACCCCACCAATCCACATTTTATTGTGGTTTATTTTCTGTAATTTTTATTATTTTGAAAAAAAAAGGAAGCTTTTTTCCAAACAATATATATTTAAATACCAAACATTTATTGATTATGATTTTTCAAAGAATGAAAGTCCTTTCTACTCTGATTTATATCTTTCCCACACTCCTTTGAAAAATCGCTGTTATCAGTTGAGCATTCTCAGTTTGGTGACCTCATCCATTTCCATAACTTCAATTACAATCTACACGCTAATAATTTCTATCACCAGCTCAGTCTCTTTTCTCTGAACTCCAGGCCCATATAAACAGTAGTAATATAGACATTTCCATTTGGTTATCCACAGAAACTCAATAAAAGAACATCCAAACTAAACATTTCACTTCCTATCCCCCCCATTCCTAATGAAAACAGAAAGAAATAACACTTGCTCCTCATTCTGGGTTCTCTTTATAAGACAATGACACCACTAACCAAGTGACAACCAAAACATTATCCTTGACTCCTCCCCAATCAATCACCAAATTCTGTCCAATCTACCTAATTTATTTCTGAGATCCACCTATTGTACTTCTCTCCACCTCAAGGAAAAATAAATTTATTCAGACCACATTACCTATTGCTTAAATTATTTAAGGACCACTTCACTAAGTATAGCTGCCACAAGTCTCAAGGTTGCAAATCTATCCTCAACACTGCAGCTAGTGATCATCCTAACCTAAAAGACTGCTTCTTTCCTGTTCAGTTTTCAACAGCCTCCACTAAACTTAAAGCAAAGTTCAAACTCCCCAACCTAGCTCACATGGATCTGTGTGATGCAGCACTTTTCCCTACCTCTCACCTAAGCATCTCCATTCCCACTTCTTCACTTCAGCTGTATGAAATTTCTTTCACTTTTAAAAATCAAGAATCTTTCAAACTCATAAACTCTTCAAAGAACGGAGTCCTCTATTCGTCATCTAACTAAATTCTGATCATCTTTTAGATCTCAACTTAAAAGTAACTTTCCCCAGAAAACATTCTCTGAAACCCTGAAATACGGTAGATTGTTTTGTTCTTTCCAAATATTCACCTCCCTTCTATAAGAGGATTTTCTACATCACCCACTGCCATGTGGCTTGCAATGACTCAGGTGAAGAAGAAAAATATCCTCATCCCACTGATATGGGGCTTAGCCATATGACTTGCTTTGACCAACAGACTTGAGCAGATATGACAGATGTCACCTCTAGGAAGAAGCTTCTTTAAAAAAGCCATCATGGTTTCGTCCAGCTGTTTCTGCCACTGCAGACTGAGACCGCTCCTTCAGCCTGGGCCTTGGAATAAGAAAAATGTATCTCTCCTTTCTTTAAGGTCTCTTTTTCTTTTTTAAATGTGACTATAAGAAAAATTTTAATTCTATGTTGCTCACATTCTATTTCTATTGGACAGCACTATAACCTAAGGTTTACATCTAGGAATGAATGCCTCTGACAAAAACACAAAATTTTTAATTGACTAGTCATCAAAATTACATTAATTTCAAATGTCCAAAACTGAAATTCCTATAACCCTTAACACTGGATATTAAGTTTATGTAACTTTGTTCTGATTATTACTTTGACTTATATTAAAAGAGAAAAAAGTGAAAATGAAAGAAGGAAAAGCCCACTAGAAGGATACAAAGTCAGCTACCTCTAAATCCTATTTCAGATTTTAGATTACCAAAATAAGTTGCTCACTCTCAAATAACCACTCAGAGCAAATGCTGAGGTTTTTATGTTCCAGCCACTGCAGCACATATAACTGCAGACAAAATGTCAAAGCCATTCTCCAAAGGTTGTGTAAGCTATAAATGATATTTTCAAATCCTAGACTATCTCATCACGTATCTACTTTTTCATTAGTTCAAAAGCTACCTCCTCACCACAATATACTTCTTTGTTTTCCTTAGCCTTGTAAGGATTGTTTCTTTCAATAAAGTACTTGACAGCCTGAAAGAAAGTGGCCCATGAAAAGTATGGAGGTTAAATAAGCACAACTATAACCCTAAGAGTTCTAAGTGAGATGACAAAGTGCCAAAACAAGATTTGCTTTTTATCCTATTTTCTCTCTTTGGACCAGTTTCTTGTTAAGTTAAAAATAACTAATCTGCTATGACTTGTTACTTTAAAGAAGTTGAATTATAAAAATCATGTAAGAGCTCAGTATTCCAACGGTCCAATAAGATTCTGTCTTGCAACCACTACTTTACTAGACTCTTAAAATGCACTCTAGTCATGTTTGCCTGGGGAAGTCAAGTAATTCTGGCCATATTCTAACAGCCTCTCCTCATTATACCAGCTAAAAGTTCTCAAATATTGATGCCATAAAGGTTATGAAATAGTTTTAGGCTTTAGAAATGAGAATAAAGAATACAACAAAAATATTAATCCTCAACAGGCTGCTTGTAGGTTCATTTCCTCCTTACAACGCATCTTGACTTAGTGTTATCACCTTATTGTCAAATAATCACGTCAAGAATTGATTCCGATAAAAATTCCCAAGTTCTAGTGTCTTGCCTAGAGTAATGTACCAGATTCAAAGACACATTACAATCAAAACAATCACCAATAATATAACACCAACTCATTAAATGTGTGCATGATTCACAATGACCACTATTAAGTTTAATGAAGATGTGCGATGATGCTTCGAGAACATACCAATACTCATAGCTTTAAGTCAATAAAACATCACATGAATTTGCTACAGAATATACATACAGTCAAAAGGCAAGCATCAGGAGAAAATTAAAGTATCAAGTCCTATTAAAAAATAATTGTAAATATACATTAAGAACTGGAAATAACTACTTCAAATGCAGCTGTTACCCAACCACATATTTGTTCTAGTCTACGAAATTCCTAATAGTCTAATAAAGAAATATGCCAGCCTACCAACCTCACAATACAACTGTTTAAAAACCATCCTTAAAGTACTTACATTTGTAGAAATTCCCAAGTGAGCAATTTCACTCCAATATATAACACAATTAAAGAACCCCTTTAAAAGAGTTCTAAATACTGGTATCGGAAATTTTTTAAATGAAGATTTTTATTAAATACATACCATTTTAGAAGTTTCAAGTTTCAGTTTTCAACTGTAATCATTAAAGAGTAACTCCTAATATATATCATTATATTTCAATGATTTCAGTAAATACGAAAAAGCCTGTGCTGCCAGTTCAAAATTAGCTATCTACAGCCATTTTTTACATGGCTCAATACCCATCAGACTTAGAACCTGTCTGTTCTCTACTGCATGTTTCTTATGCTCCATTAGAACCAGACCTGAAATATTAACACCTGATAATAGTGTAACCATCAACTGCTCAAAAAAATGACATCTGAATGACATTTTAAAAGGATATGGCAGATTCCCACAAGTAATTTTTCACTCCACCAAAGTTTGGAATGTTATTTTAAAAAAAAAAAAAAAAAGTAGGGCATCTTTAGAATAATGCTACATTTAATAGAGCTAGTATACTTCTCCAGAGCAACTCAAAAGTCCTAACAGGACAAGGAAAAGAACCAATTACCACTCCCACCCCTCCTTTAAATACATCTTTATCTTATATCACAAACTGACAGGAAAGTGGACTAACATCAAGAGGAAAGAGGATCATTCCACGGTTCTTTTGATTTACTTACAGGGATGAGGTAGGAAAAAAGCACAGAATTCTAAGTCTGACTCTCATCATTTACAGTGTGTGTGACCTTTAACAAGTCAACCTCAATTCTCTGGGCCCACATGACAAACCAGACAGGAGAATCTGACCATCTAGATCAATTCAGCTCTGAGATGCTATAATTATATTTTAAGAGCCTTCTTACAGCATGGTCTCACTTTCCAGGTCTCATTGTATGAAAACATCCAACATTCACAAACTGCACTCAAACAAGAATGAGATTATTCTATAAAGTATTACTTTAAAAGGAGAATCAAAGGGAAATTAAAAGATATCGCTCACATGGGCACTTTCTTCTCTATACAGAAGTTAGCAGAAACCACAAGAAATCAAGTCCTTCCAAAGGAAAAGGGCTAAAATTATACATTCAGTAAAACTGAGTAATACATTATTAGCCTTCACTCTTGAAGTTTTCAGTACATTAAAGAAAGCCTGATTCAGAAACCATTTTTTTTACACTTAAGCTTCAAAACGGACTCAATTGGCACCGATAAAAAAAAAAAAAAGTATAAAAGTCGTACAACTTTTAACCGAAGACTAATAAAATAAGCTTGTGCAAGAAACAATGATTAGAAGAGAGAATGCTTCGTATTTAAAACATTAGTCTGGCACTTCTAAAATACAACATAAAAACCTTAAGTCTATTATGGTATCTATTTATTATTTTACTTAAAATCAAAAACCAACTTCCTTCTAAATCGTCAAAACTTCAAACCTGAGCATGTCCAGAGAAGAAGGGGATCACCTCCTACAAGGTAACTGTTTTCCTTCCCTTTCCTCCAAGTCTGGAAATTTATTCCTGGTTTTGTGCCTCACAATCCTGTCAGTTCATCACCAGCCTAAAGTCCACTCGGCAAAAGAAAAAACACAAATGCCCCCGCAGAGATCGGGGTACGACGCAGTCGAGACTTGTACAAGCCGATCACAAGGCCACGCGGATACAATTTCAAAAACTTACGTTGAAGGTTTAATTTTAAAAGAAAAAAGCAAAGAAGACCCTGCTCCCCGTGGTTCTTAGGGCCTAAAGCCAACCCCGGGGGAGTGGGAGGGATCTCTTCTCAACAGCGAGGCCTAGGAACAAAGTGCGGAGCCGGGGACAGGATGGAAAGCGAGGGGCTCCGTAGCGACCTGAGAGGGGCCAGCCCGCACCCCCGCCCGCTTGCTCCCCAGAACCGCGGGCTCGGGATCAGAGGGCAGGCCCGCCGTCGCTGGGCACGCTGACATCTGCCACTGGTGCAGGGAAGCAAGGCCCACCGGCCCAGCGACCCCCAACCCACTCTGCCCCACCCCGTGGGCGGCCAGGCTGGCGCCCCTAGAAAAGGATACTCCCGGGTGCGGAAGGCCTCCTGAGTGTGCGCGATGGTGAAGAGCGGCTCCTCGCCGGGAAGCGGCTTCACCAACGGGAAGGGCTTGCGGCCCAGAAGCGGCGCCATCGCGGTGGCGGCGGCGGCTGCAAAGAAGGCGGCGGCAGCTGCTCGGCGAGTCCGCGGCGCAACACTAGGCCCCGCGGCCCGGAGCGAGCGCCTGGCTCCCGGGGGTGGGATGGGGGAGGGGAGGGGTGAGAGGGCGGCGCGAACTCGGCTGCCTCACTGCTGGCGCGGCCGCGCGAGGGCCATGGAACTGGACCTAAGGGCGCAGAACTCCCACGCACACCGCTGCTCCGCCCGGCAGCCTCCAGCCAACCTTCGCTACCGGTCCCGGCGTTCGGCAGTCACGACTCCTCAGCTGCACGGGAGGAAATTATTGAAAAATGGCGGGAGATTCCCCACCCCCCCACCCGGCCAGCTCACACACTAACTTGCTCCCCAGTGGCGCCGGTGGCGAATGCTCCAATAGGCGGAGAGCCGGTCAGCGCTCACAGCCTATTGGCTCAAAGGAACTGCCGCTCTGCTCTTGGGTCCCGTCCCCTTCCCCGACCGCTTAGTTGGGTTGCAGCGCATCGGAGGGCAGTATGAAGAGGTGAAAGGTCACGTTATGTAAGCTATGGTGACGGGTGTGCGGACTTCCAGAGGCGGAGTTGGTAGTGGGAAATAGCGGGGAACCGAAAAGCCGGGAATTCAAAGAGGTCAAGCCAGAGAAGCCCCTTAACATATACAGACACTGCGCCATCTGTCACTGACGGCGACACCGACATCCGGGCACCACTGTCCGTGTGGCGTGCCGGAGGGGGGAGGGGGAAAGCGCGGCCAGGGGCTTTGTCTTTCCACTTCTGCTCCGCCCCCTCCTTAAAGGCGCCGCGCTCGGCCACGCCCGGGTAGAACCGATCGGAGAAGGGGTTGGCGGGAAGTAACCCCAAGACCTTGCCCAACCAAAGGCCCTACTGAAGGGCAACTTGAACTCCAGCCTGTTCACCCCAAAGTTAACTTCTGGACGAGAGTGTGGTTGAGATCTTGATATTAGTATGGTGCTTGTTTCTAGGGGCTGACTGGAAAGGATAATATAGAAGCTTCTTGACAAAAATATGTTAAAGGGCATCCTTCTATTAAAGAGACTATTCCTTCAAATGGTCTTTACTAGCACTTACAATGTTAATAACCCTGTTAGGTGCTATAGTGGGAAAAAGACTGCCCTGAAAAAAATAAGACAACCAGTTCCATGAAACAAGTGCTGAACAAAGTGCACAGTAAATAGCGATAACTGCCTGGGTGAGGACATTTGAACTGCTTCTCCAAGCTGACTGCACCCACATAGTCCAAAATCTGTTTGGGTATGCAATGCAATCAGAAACACATTCATAGTAACTCTCTCCCCACAAAAGTGTTTCCCTCAGTTCAAAGATCTTCAGTGGCACAAAAAACATACTTTCCCAGCTTATTCTTCAATAGGGCTAGACTGCTAGATGTCCCTGAATGCAGCATGCCAATACCAGACCTTTTCTCCTTTTCTTCTCACCTTGTGGTGAGAAGTATACCCTCAGTAAAACAAGTTTTCAGTCAGAGGCCACCCCTATGGATGCTCCTCTGATTACCTACCAGAGAGGGGAGCTCATCTTCCTTCAGAAGCCATTTCTTCTAACGATTAGGAGAAACCTCAGAAAATATGGCATTTGAGTTGTGAAGAGATAAGTAGCACCTGACTAGGCACAAAAATAATAGACAAACGTAGGCAGAGAGAGCAGCAGGACAGACCTGGTAAATTCAGAACATGTGCCTAAAACAGATTTTGAGGCAGAAAATATCAAGAGATGTGAGTGGCAAAAGAAGTGATCACCCTGGGCACAGCATTTGATGGTTCAGTTAAAGTGACCAGTTTGAAGGAAACTGCAGTAGTTTGTGGCAGTGATAGCAAGGGCCTCAAATATAACAAGATCAGTGGACACAGGCAGACAGATTTGAGAGGCACAGACTAGGTGACTAATGGGATAGACATTTGCATGACTAGATAGCTAACAGAATACAGAGTAAAGACTCCAAAAACATTAAGAAACAAATTTTGGAAAAATATTTGGTATTTCAAAAAATGCATCTAATGGCACATGAGAATGGTCACCATAATTGTTTAAGCTCTTGGGGCCAATATGGGCTGGAATCCAGCTCTGGTATTGGTAGAGAAATAGAATGAGAGAATCAGCGATAGGCTCAGTTTCAGCCATGAGAAACTGAGGTACCCTGGAGAGCCATCCAGAACATAATTGGAATTCTGAATCCCGAGTGGAAGCTGGAGGTGAAGCTATGAGTGCACAGCTTATCAACTGAGCCCCAAAATAAGGAGTTGATAAGGGCCTCCCCAAGTAAAGAACAGTGCTTACCTAGGAGAGGCAGAATTACTGTTGTTGTTGTTGTTGTTGTTGTTGTTTTTCAATTCATATTCTGTAGTACTAGTTTTACAATATAAAAAATAAACTTTATTGTGACTCGCTTGGTGGATGTCCTCCATTTCTATGGCTCAAATTTACAAACAATCTGATTAACATAAGATTTTAACATCTTGTCGTGAAGATGGGGAAAAAAATGGGAACTAAAGTAACTATCAGTTTCTTGTTCTGATATTTTCATTGACTCTTGTTGCCAACAAAACCCTTGAGTTTACTCTGTGTCCAGTCTTTTGAGTGCCTAACTCTCAGCAAGCCCCAAGTGGATCACTTCCTCCTAATTCCCAGAATTCACTGTTTATTCCCAACTGCTTAAATATACTTCTTTCTCCTCTATGCATCTGAATTACATACTTTTCTTCCTAATGCCTTTTCACAATTGTTCCAGCCCGCATTTGCTTTCACTGAACTCTCAAGTTTTTTTAAATCGTAATCTTAGCAAAATTTGTTGTTCAATGTGTTTTCTCTCCCAACATTTGAATACACAATAATAAAGGGCAGAGATTAAAATGTGTGCTTCTGCCGCTCAAAGTCAACTGTGATTGCTTAAATGCAGGAATGACACAATAGAAGCATAGCACATTTCCCTCTGCAGGTCTCCCCTGGGTAGTTTTATGACATGAGCTCAGTCAGCAGGGCCTGTTTTTGTGGTCTGTGTCATATGGAGCTATGTCCTGCCACACACCCAGCCTTCACTGATGCAGACACAGACGGTTGCTTAGAAAGTTCCAGCTTCTGGCTAGTCTTTTCCTGCCTGTCCTGTTGGTTCCTCAAACTCAAAACATTCCAAATCCACAATTTATGATCTTCTTCCCTCTATCATCTGCTCTATCTGGGTGTTTTTTGTTTTTTGTTTTTTTATTTCTATTAATGGCCTCACCTTCCTTACAACCTCATAGGTTCAGCCTTGACCTCTCTTGGAACTCCACAGCCATAGAATCAAACGGATCAGTAGTCCCCTCTTATGCCCAGAGAAATGTTCCAAGACCCCCAGTGGATGCCTGAAACTGTAAATAGCATTGAATCCTATCTATGCGACAGGCAGAAAATTCTGAGGTCCTAAATTAAATTACAGTAAGCCAGGAGACAGAGGTTAATTGGTTAACTGCAGGGGGCAAGCCCCACAAGACTCCTTACATTCCTGAATGTATGTTGAAATTTCGGATTAACTTCCAGGTGGCTATTTCCTCCATTATCCAGAAAAGAATAGCTGAGTAGCTGACTACCAGGCAGTTGCACTTCTTGCTTATGCATGAACTCTCCAGACTGCTGCCCACAACCAATCCAAAGAGCAAATGCTTCTTCCTGACTGACTATGCACCTATCCCAGAAATAGTCCCACTTCACTTACCACCCCCTTATCTATAGCCAATGTAAACGCTTTTTAAAGCAACTTTTATCTTTATTTTCCAAATTGCATATAAGAGCTCATCAAATCCAAAAGGGTAGACAGACATGTTGTCTTCAACTAGCCCTGCTGCTGGTGATTTAAACTTCATGCTCCAGGGCTTGGTTCTCTTTCTGGCTAGATTTAGCTCAATAAACGCCTTCTTTTAGAAAAGCTCTCAGTCATGAAAGTTTGTCTAATGTATTCTACATTTTTTTCCTATACACTTAAAGGAAGCACTTTATGGCTTCTCTTTGGCATATCCAAATTGCTAGCATCACTAATCTTGTGTTTTGGGGCCATGGTTAAGTAAAATAAGGGTTACTGTGATTCTGCCAACAGTCGATCTGATAACAAAGATGGCTACAAAGTGACTAACAGACAGGCAACATACATTGTGGAGACACTGGACAAAGGGATAATTTATGTCCTGAGCAGGACAAAGTAGGATGGTGTGAGATTTCAAGACACTACTCCAAATAATGTGCAATTTAAAACTAATGAATTGTTTATTTCTAGAATTTTCCATCCAATATTTTCAGGCTATGGTTGCCATAAGGTAACTGAGACCGTGGAAAGCAAAACCATAGATAAGGGGGACAACTGTAACATCAATTCTACCTGCCTAAGTTCTTGAACTATCTCCTTCCTGCCATCCCCACAGCATCTTACTTCAGGCGTTTATTATTTCTGGCCAAAACTACTACTATGACTTTCTTTAAAATATTTTAAACATTAAAATTATGTACTTTTCATGGTAAGATGAACATAGTTCTAAAAAGGAAATACATAAACAGTTAAAAAAAAAAAGTTCTACAAAAAGCAGCCTATCCATCAGCACTCTCCCCATCCACTTCCTGTTCCCCTAGGCAGCCATTTTCAACTTGTTAAGCTGTTTCCTTTGGTATTTTACCTCCATATTTCTAAATAACCTATGTAATGCTGTCTTAGCTACTGACTTACTTTGATGTAAAATGAGGACTGAGCCCTTGTCCTCTCTTAAAAATACATGTACAAAAATATTCTCAAAATAATTATATTGTAGTCAGTTAAATCAAAATTCAGTGTATAACTTACAATTATGGATTATTCACAGGTGATCCACATAGTGAACTGATTACATTGCCTCTCTTCTTTTGTTTCCCCTGGTTTGCTTCAGTCTATTATTTCATTTTCTAGGAACTTCTTACCTGTCACTGCTCACTCTGTCTCCAAACTGACAGAACTATAAGTCTCCTCTCAATATATACAAACGTATCAGGTGGGCAAGGTCCTTCTAATATGTCCCCCTGCCTCCCTCTTTCCTCTCTATTGTATCTTGAATGCTATGTCACTCCTCTGTTCTTGGCTTCTAATAATTGGCTCTCTAAGCTAACAGAGTAAAACCAAACTATTTGACCTGATCTTCAAGGCCCTCCACAGTCTGCCCCCAATCTTTCTACATCCCTCAAACTCCTTACTCTTCAGTAAAACCAGGTTTATCTATTTTTTAAATACGATTTCCCACTAAAAGGATGCAGAGCTCCTTGGAAAAATGACTGGGGCTGGCAAAGTTCAAGCTGCAAGCAAGAGGAACATCTTATTGTGCTTGAAAGTAAGTAACTGCTCAAATAATGATGGGAACATGTCAAAAGGACACAGGAACCAGCATGAAGGGATCAAACTGGCTGAATCTGAGACAATTTGAACATTAAAAAAAATGACAGTAATGGATTAATACATATATTAATATAACATAATACACATTGCATATAAAGGTAATTTGTGAGCTTTTAATAATACTCAGAAAAAGAGAAACAAGAAGGGAAATCTGTTATTCACAGAAAGCTGCCAGTGAAAGAATATGCAAAAAATGATAGATTTACAAAAATCACCATTTTGCAACCTCCAGTGAAATAACTGGTTCAGAAATAGGTCATCAATGGATGCTAAAATCATGGGCAAAAGGTTGTTGGATAACTGTCTAAAATTATCACTTTCTACAAAGCACTTATTTAAAAGCACACTACAGGTGGAAGTCTGGCAGATACCACCTTAGCCAAGTGATTAAACTCAGCATCACCAATAATGGGACAAACTGACAATATGTGCCTCTTGATAGAAGACAATGAGAAGCACACATTGCCTCTGTAGTATTCTAACCAAAACCATCTAACCTGAAACCCTTATAAGACAGACAAATCCTGATTGTGAGACATTCTACAAATAACTGCCTGGACCTTTCAAAAATATCACTGACACGAAAGATACCTATCTACCTACCTCCCAAAAAAGGTTCTAAAAGTAAACTAAAGAAGCATGAGAACTAAATGTGTGTGGCCTTAGATTAGATCCAGGATCTGGGGGTGTGGGGAACTACTATAAAGTGCATCATCCGGACAGTTTTGGAAATTTGAATGTTGAGATTAAATATTATTATATCATTGTTAAATTTCTTGAGTAGATAATGATACTCTGGTAATGTTGGGGAATGTCTTTATTCTTAGGAGATACAAGCTCAAGAATATAGGTCTAAAAAGTAAAAATGACAGCAACCTATTTTCAAGCAATTCAGCAAAAAAAAAAAAAAATACAGCAAATGTGGCAAAATGTTAAAAATAATTGGTAAATCTTGGTGAAGAAGGGCTTACATAGCTTATTGAACTATTCTTTCAACTTTCTATAGTTTGAAAATTCTCAAAATAAGGTTAGAAAAACGTACATTCAATTCCCGGGTTACTCCCTACACATACCCCATGCCTCCATGGCCTCCACTTATTTGCTCACGCTAACCTGCCTGGAGTAGTCTTTCCTCACATCCAGACAAATTTCTCAAGGCTCAGCCTCAACTGCCACCTCTTCTATAAAACTACTATAATCTTTCTCAAAGCCTCCAAGATTGTTCTCTGAGCCCTAATAGTATATTACCTTCACCATCCCCACCCCTCCCACCCCCACTCTTGCCTAGACTCTTATCTAGCATTTCTACCTTACTAGACTATAAGCTCCTGAAAGGTGGAGGCCACATGTCTAGCAGTTGAACTTTAAAGAGAACCCAGGATGTGTTATTGACAAATATTTGTAAAAGAAAGAAATGCCATTTTCCAAGATGATGAGTAAATCTGCTCCATGTACTCACCTTTTGAATACTCCAAAGTTCTCTTGAGCAAAAATCCATAAAGCTCTATTGCTTATTAGTGCTTATTCATATTCAATGAATTTAGCAGGCTCATATGTATTTTTAATTCAAATGTGCATAGGCATTGGGCCTACCACTTACACAGAGGGAATTTACAAATTATTTGTAAATAACTTGTGGTCATTCCTTGACTTTTCCCCTTCTTTTTTTTCTAGTCCTCCTCATAACCTTAACCACATTAAGATTCTGGGATGGTAGTGGAGACTGCTAGCCTGAATTTCTTAGAATATCAATGAAGTGGTGCTAAAGTGGAAGTCGGTAAAAGAAGAGATGGTTTCTATTACACCTTTTTGTGATCCTACATGTTCCTTTGTGGGCTCTACTCCATCACCTATCATACTACGCTTTATGTAGTTCCTTGGAAAGTCCAGCTCCTAAGTCAGTCTATCAGCCTCCTGAGGGACAGGATGCTTGCCTTCCTGTGTTCCCAGTCCTAGCACCTAAAGTAACCACAAATGCCAACTGCTATCTCTCCTTGCTAGTTTTCTCTCCTGCTTACCTTTTGTGATACTTGCTTTCTGTAATTCTGTTTCTCATTTACAGAAACTCGATTTGGTTCTTTTCTAAATATGCCTGGTCTTTTTTATGATCATAGTCATTATACTTTCAATAACTTCTTTTGTTTCAACACATTAAAACATACTTATTTTATGTACCACACACAATTCCAGTATCTATGACATTCGTTTAACAACTTGACAGTACACATTGTTAATATTTTTAAGAAAAAAAAAGGAGGAATGGAAAAACGGGGCAGAACCTGGATTCTAGTCTCACCAAAGATACCTGAAATTCCTGAGAGAAATAAGATCACTTTAAGGAATAATAAAATGAACTTCTTGAACACATAGAATGCAGAATTCTTTTCAACCCTCAGAAACCAAGAGCAAAAAGGAAAGCAGATTTGTGAATGTCAGAGCCTCATGGAAGGGGCAAATGGGAAGCTACTGCTTGAGATAATGAAAAGTTTGGAGCTAAATAGCAGTGATGATTGCACAATATCATGAATGTACCTAGTTCCACTGAATTATACACTGTAAAATGGTTTGAATGATCAATTTTATGTTATGTGCATTTTGCCATAATAAAAACTTATGAATACCTTCTAAGGACCTGGATGCGGAAAACATATCATTGGTTGCATTTGGTATACACAAAGACAGAATTATAATTTGAACTACATGACAACTTCAAAGGGCATCTCCAAATCTTTTCATCAAAAAGACACTCTGTGGAAGTCAGACAATTGGCAGAGCCCAGGACACAGTGAAGTGACTTCACAAGCACTCAGCCTCCACCCTCACCTGCCCTCACCCCCATAACCTTCAAGAATGAAACATTCAGATACTAACAAGACATATTTCAAATAGTTTAATTTTAAAAATATTCTATTCAGTGCTAAAATATGTCTTCACTCACTGTTGCCCATTTCCATTTCTTAAACTTTTTTGAAACAAAAAATAAAATCACAAAGTTCAATTAAACATGCAGATTTCAAAGAAAAGGGAACTTTCGAGAAAGTCTTAGCTGAAGGAGTACTGTGGGGGACAGGTACTGTTGTCAGACCTCAATTCTTGCTGGGGCAGTTTGTGACATGAGTGCTGGGGACCATGGCAGGAGGCAGGGGATGCTGGAATGAAATGCACAGGTGACAACAGGGAAAGCTGCATGTGTTTGTTGGGGGAAGGGGATGGTTACGGTGGGGTACAAAGAACTGTCAGCAGCTAGAGAGTCCCTAAGAGGCAGGATAACCTCAGGAATGGGCAGAAGTGCCAGGACAGCAAGAAATCTATATGGACTTTTCTGCCCTCATATAGAGAAAAGCCCCTTCCCTCCAAAGTCTCTTCCCAGGCATTCTCCATCAGCAGCCTATATGGCACCCAGTCCTATGAGAAAGTCTAGGAATCTATAGTCGCCATTTAAGTTCAAGTAACTCTAGACACTCTCCTCTCTAGAGGGTGCCTTCCACATTTCCTTCCTCTTGTACAAGCGCCAGCAGCTCAGTCCAGAGGTTCTGGAGCAGAGACTGCTACCTGAAGGTGACAGATGAATCTCGGGATGACTGATGCTCCAGCCTACTTGGGGTGCATAAAAGACATGAGTGCTCCTCTTCTCAGGAGCAAGCAGACACAAGTGCCAGGGACAGGGAGATGATGCTACAACCCCAAGTCCTATGTCAGCCTTCCAGCCCAGAAGGCTCCTATGTGCAGGCTCTGGACCCCAGTGCTTGCCCTTACCCCAGCAACACAGCATGGCCAAAACCAGACCCAATAAATAGAGGTGGGGCCAGGAGGTGAAAGGCGCCAGGATAGTGCTAGCTTTCTGAGGCTGTCTGCGGCACTGCGGGTTGGTCCACACAGAAGCGTTTCAGGGGTGGAGCAGCTGAGTCTTCCTCTTCTTCAGCAATCTAGAAGCAGCCAGAACATGGAATTATAGGGCCATCCCTCTGAATCAGAACCTTCCTTTCACCCTAATTATAAGCTGGAAGCCCAATGCCAACCTTCTTGAAGATAACAAAATGTCTTCCACTACCTTATAACCCAGAGACACCAGTTTCCCATGCTGCCTTCCCACCCTACTATAGCACATTCAATGTGATAGATACAATTCACATCAACAGAGTCCTTCCTTTCTTCTTAGAAACTGGGAAACCCAAAATGCCTCCTTACCTGTGTCTCTAGTGGAACTGGTTCTTCCTTCGTGAGGGTAGGAGGTTCATCAGCAACTTCTGAGGCAGGCAGGGAGGGCTCTGAAAAAGCAACAAGGTAAGCATAAGTGCAGGGCCCGCCTCAAGCTGGGGGAGCTTCCCTAAGAGCCATGTAGAGGTGCCTTTGTGAAGAGGTAACATTGCCAGAAAATCAATATATATTATAAGAAATTCTCAGGATATAACACAAAAGGAAGTTAGAAGGAATAAAACTGAAGACACCCAGTTCCAGCAGTTACTAGCTATGTGATCTTGGACAAGCAATTTAACCGAAGACTCCATTTCCTCATCTATAAAATGGAGATAATAGCTGCTATTTCATAGGGCTTGGAATACTACTAGGCATTAAACATGGAAAGTACCTCACACAGAGCCTGGCTCACACTTGTGTTGCTTATTTTCTTCCTTCATTCTGTGAGAGGGGAAAATAGAACCATTCTCCAAAACAGCCAAAACTGTTAACAAATGGCTTGAGGCTGGCATTTTCTCTAACCTCTTACTCTAAAGTAAAGAAACGTCAAAAGCAAATAGCAAGGCCCCTCCTAGATCCTCATCTTGGGTCAACTGACACTTACCCTCAAGGATCTCTTGACCCAGAGTAGGGGGCTGGGAGTCATCTGTGCGGAAGTCAGAGGTGTGTGCTGGACTCAGGGACTCGCTCTGCTGGGGACTGGGGCTCGAGTTGGTGCTGCTATCCACCTTGAGTTGATAGACATCAGACACAGAACTCTGGTTGCTGTTTTCATCTAAAAACCAAATATGACAGGCAACAGCTGAAGATGGTAATTTTTCCTCCAGAGTAATGCAGTACAGAGCCAAGGACCGGTATATATCAGGAAGCCATGGACACACCAGGTACTGCTGCAGACACATCCTGGATCGAAGGCAGACATTCATGGGGCTTCTTTGCATGGCAAATTATCAACAAAGTCTAAGTTAATTAATTTAAGCATTCTCTATTTCACAACACATATTCTAAGCACCAGATGCAGCTAGAATCTTTAGATTTATACAACATGTATATTTCAGGAAGGTCAGGATATAGTTATTGATCCTTTATTACCCACCAATTATAGCTTAGACCTGGTATTTATTCACTGTCCAGTGGAAGAGAGAAACAGCTGTGCCCTTCAATCTTTCTCACAACAGAAGATGTGTAGAAAATGACAAAATCTTTCTGACACTCTTGGCTATCTGTAAGAGCAGGGAGTCTAGAAGTAGTTAGCTCAGGCCCTTCACTGCCCCAGGCTCCATCTCATGCTTCAAAGAACAAGAGATTCCCATCTGGGAAGCTATCTGAAGGCTTAACATTACCACCTAATTTAGACACATATGTCAACTCCTTCCTCTCCCTCACTTATAGCACCCAGTCACCAAATCTGATACATCCTTCTGCTCATCACTTGTATTCATTCCTTCCTCTCCTGCTGCCTTAGTTCAGGCTTCATTATCTCTGGCCTGGCCTCCAGTAAGCCACCTAACTGCCTTTTCTTCAGTCCTACGTACTCCCAACTGTACTTCAAACCACTGCCAGCATGATCTTTCTAAATCCTTCAATGGTTCCCCTGCTGCCTAAAGCAATGGTCCCCAACCTTTCTGACACCAGAGACTGGTGCTCCTATGAGAATCTAATGCCCGATGATCTGAGGTAGAGTTGTGACAGTGATGCTAGCACTGGAGAGCAGCTACAAATACAGATTAAGCTTCGCTCACTCACCTGCTGCTCACCTCCTACTGTGGGGCTTGATTCCTATCAGGCCACAGACCAATACCAGTCCATGGCCCAAAGGTTGGGGACCATTGGCCTAAAGAATAAGTTTCAAAACCTAGTGCTTCTCTGGGCAGGCACAAAATGGCCCTATCACAATGTACAATCCTTTCTAATCTCCAGGCTCACAGCCTATTGTTAGTCCATATACACCCTTCACTCCATACGGAAGAGCTGCTTCATGCACAGGTGCCTATTAGGACTTGCTTTCTAGTCTTCCTGGAAAGCCCCTATACAAGCCAATGTTGAGCTGAAGCATCACATCATCCAAGGAGCCCTGTGTTCCAGGCTCCCTTGGGTGGAAATGACCACTCTCTTTTATGCTCCTGTTGTATCCTGTACACTCCTGCATTTTTATTATTTTTAATGCCAGTTTTCTTCCATTATACCCTATGAAGGCAGGCTCTATGGCTTACTGGTCCTTGAATTTCTTGTGCATAGTACCTGGCACATAGCAGCTGTTCATTAAACGTTCAATGAATGAAAAAGATGAGATCATGGCCAGAATGAGAAAATGGAGCTTCACTCCTATGTCTCCTAGAGTTCAATGATTACTGAACACCCTACACATAGCTAGAACCTTTTCCTTGTATTCTCCTTCCAATACCGCACTGACCTGGGGGACGGGGGGAGTAAGGGAGAGGAGATACCTGCACACTACCAGTCTAGTTTTGAAGAGAAAGTCATAAGACCTTTCTAGTCTTTACTTCTACAAAGACCACTATCTTCTATGCTAAAATGGAAGCTGCACTGTATTATAAAAAGAATAAAGACCTGTCACTTTTTAGCCTAGGCAAATACTTTTCTTCTCCAAGCATCAGTTTCCTTAGCTAGAGATGATAACTGCCTGGTTTCTATCACAGGCTGACATAAGGATAAAAATGAGAAACTAAAGTGAAAGTGCTTTGTAAACAGTAATTGCCACACAGGTGTAAAAGATAACATTATGAATGCAGTGCTGACACAGGCAGGATGTTTACTGAAGATTGGTTTCGGAGGCAAACTTATGCTAATTGTGGATAGGCAGATGCCCTGGCTTTGGGTGACCTACTCTAAAATGCTATCATAAAATATACAGTATAAGAGTTTCTGATCCAGAAAACCAGGAATTAACATGAGGTCTGTCATTACTAGTTATATGACTTTAGATATGTAACTTCACTTCTCTGAGCCTCAGTTTCCTTAAATGGAAAATGAGGATGCTATCATCTTGCAGGGTTATTGTGAGGTGGAAATGAAAAGACTTGTGTAAAGTGCCTAGCAAGATACCAGTAAAACAGTAGGCACTAAAATGATACACAGAACTATTCTTATTAATGGGTTCATCTAAGTTTTCATTTTCCTGCAAGGAAGACATACGGATGTAACTCACCCTGGAATTCAAGAAGGAGAGAGGAATTGGCTGAAGCATCAGAGGGAAAGCCATTAGGTTCCCGGGTTGCTGAACCGTTCGATTTTGACTTTTCTTTCTAGAAAAGGAAAAAAAGAGGAATATGACAGAGCTAAGAAGGACACTCACAGAAAGGGATAATGGTGCTCTCTGAGACACCACAGAGTTCTGGGTTAGGAATGAACAGGAATAACGATAGCAGTTAAGCATCTAGGGCCCAAGTAATAACAAAATCCTGGACAATGTGTCCCCAAGCCTCAGCATCTCTATTTGTAAAATGGACCTATCCTGCGCTAATATCATGAATCAAAAGAGGCAGATACGTATGCTTCCACCAGAGTTTCTTATGATACTCTTCTGCTTTCTGCCCTGATCAGAATGCTCTATCCACCACTTTCCTATGTAAATGGGCAAGAAACACAAAATACTCATTTTAGAAAGATTCTTATTTTAGAACAATAGCAGGAAAAAATAAGTGAAAGAATGGACCTCTGACTGGACAAAGGAAGAAGTCACTTATATGTAATGCAAAAACTTATGGGGTAAAGAGTTCCCTACTAGCTCTATTCCTGACCAATGAACCCATCCATTCAAAATGATCACCACGTCAACCTTTGCCTATAACATTATTTCCTTCAAGTAGAATGTCGGTTACATGTATTGGGGAACCACAGGGAAAAGGTAAGCTAGCTTGTATCAAACAAGCCCACAAGAAAGGAGAGTTACTAATGAGAGCATCCCAACAGCCAAAAGTTTAAATCTGGGTAATCCCAAATTCATTAATTCATATTGTTTATAATGTTGATTAATTATACATACATTATACTAGTAATAGTTTAGTTTTTGTTCATAACTCTACCTTTACAATAAATTAACTATACACATGTATTATGTCCTTCTCTTCATTTTTCCTATGCAGACACAATATTAGTGTAATAACACTTTACCATTTTACTACATGAACTACATAAACGTGATTTTAACTGCTGCATAATATTCCATATGCCGCAATTTAATCACTTCTCAACTACTGGACATTTAGCATTAACTTATTTAGGACTGTATTTACTGCTACTAGGAATAACACCACAATGCTCAATTTTTACTTTTTCCTGGATTATTTTATTCAGATATATACACAAAAAATATTCCTTCTAGATCAGAAAATATAAACATATTATTTTTCTTAAAACACACATAACCACACTACTCTCTAAAGGGATAGCAGCAATATATTTGGTGTTCTAGTTTCACAGCACCCATGCCAACATTTGGCTTTATCATTATATTTTTATGATCTCTACTTTATCTTTATTTTAATAATTCTGTGTTCATGTAAAATACATATTCACTATAGGAAATTCTGGAAATAATGGAAAAAGAAATGAAAATCACCTGTATGACCAGAGATAAGCTACACATATATCTGTATGAAAATGGATCATGATGTAGTTAGTATTATAACTTGCTTCCCCTCCTTCATTCACCACATTAAAAACACATTCCTATACTACTGAGTAATCTTCTACATCTTTTTTATAATGGTTACAAAGCTTTACAAGATGCAGGTGCACAATAACTTAATGAATTCTCCACAATAAGATCTTTATTTTGCTTGCAATTTTTAATACTATGAACAATACCTTAATGCTCAACATTGTAATGTACCTTGTACATGTCATGTTTATCTCCCGAAGATTAACTCCTAAAGAAAAAACTTCTAGATCAAAGGGATAAATATTTTGAAAGCCTTCCCCCATTCAGCTTTACTGAGTTGTAACTGACAAATAAAACTGCAATATATTTAAGTGTACATTATGGTGATTTGATGTATTAATTAACCATCTAGTTAATTAATACATCCATCACTGAAAGCTTTTAACTACGTATACATACATATATGCATGTATGTGTGTGTGTGTAGTCTACTTGACCCGTATAAAGTTTGTGCCAATTTACTCTCCCATCAGCAATGTTCCATTCCCTTGTATCCTTCACATTTTTAATTTAACAATTTGATCATCATTGTCTATTTTTCCTAATCTAACAGATCTATACTACCTTAGAAGATGGATCACTACCCTGGTCCACTGGAGGTACAACTGATAGACCTCAGGGCTCAGCTCAGAAACCAACACAAACACTGTAAGAAGCCTTTGGGAGAGTCCAAAGGAACTAAATCCTGGGAAAATATGAAATTGGAAAAGGCCAGGGACTTATGTGAGAAATGGGTTGGGGCAGGGGACTTTCTAGCAGTGTCCTTTCCCCATATATACAGACTACCCAAGAAATTTAACTGCCTGACCTTTGGGCTTTATGGGTAATAGCATCACCATAGCCAAAGTTGGATGAAGAATAAAAGGTGGCTCCGAGCCCTCCTACCTTTCATCCACCAGCTCCTTGGCCTTGGTAATAACAAGGCAAGATGGCTGCTCCTATATAAAGGTAGCACTAGGGAGATTGGTAGTGGGAGACAGGGAATATGGGAAAGGGGAAAGGCTGAATCCTGAGGCTATAACCCCATCTCTTAAATTCATTTAGAGGAGGAGAAAACCAGAGCTTAGGCTTATATATTCCTCTTAGATACATACTACTAGCCAAGGAAGCTCAAAGTCCCAAAAGAATAAAGATGAGTGAGCAGAAAAAAACTATCAGACATCGAAGGAAAACAAGCACTGTGAAAGACAAGAAACAGAACAAGCTATACCAGCATGGTAATGGAATAGAAGAATTTAAATAACACATAGTAAGTCTGCTCAGAAAGACAGTGATACTAGAAAGTTGTTTTGAAGAACCAATTGAAATTTTGGTATGAATAATGCAGTTGTTCAAAAAAATTAAGCAAATAAGTTTAATAACAAATAGATACAGCTGAAAGAAAAAACTGGGTTGAGAAATCAGAATACATGAAGAAAAGATAAAGAGATGAAACAAATGAGAGAAAATTTCAAAAATAGAGAAGCTAGATGGGAACATCACAGGATAGTCTTACAGAAATTCTAGAAGAACAAAGACAGAAGAAAATTCTAGAAGTTTCCAGGAATACAAAAGGATCACCTAAAAAGAATCAAGAATTAGATTGACATCAGATTTCTCAACAGCAATACCAAAAGCACAATTGCATAATAGTTTCAAAATGCTGAAAGAAAATAATTTTGAACCTAGAATGTCATATACAGGTAAAATGATCAATTAAACATAAAGTAAAACAAAGATATTTTCAGGAAGTTTTTTTCTACAAAAGCCCTCTTTGACAATACTCTTGAAGGATGTATTCCAGGAAGAAGAGAAATGAATCTGGAAAAAAAACAATAAAAAGGTGCAAAGGGTTAGTAAATAATTAATAATGTTTACTTTGTCTATTAAGCAATGACTAAAACAAAAAATTTCTGTAAAAACTGAAACAGATGAACTGAATATCTGATATGAAATTCCAGTCAAAACTAAAGACAAGGTAAGGATGGAAGTGGGGGAGGGGTGGAGACCAAAGGTGGGTAAAATGCATTATGGGTGTTATCAGGTTTAGAGGGAAACAGATTTTGATAAACTTTATAGGGGAAAATAATAAGTCTTATTAATTTAGAGGTAGAAAATAGAAAAAAAAAAGTAGACCTTTCAAATCAGAAGAAAATGTACTGTCATCATGAAGTGGAGAGAAAAAAAAAAGAAAGTGTATTATAGAAGAAATTCTTGTCCATATTAATAGAATTTTTAGGAGGTCACATTTTCCCAGGCTTCTTGGCTACTAGATATGCCAAGGCTATTACAAGTATATATATGTATCAACTTTTAGGAAACTCCTTAAATTCATGAAAATACCATCTGCCATCCTTCCACTCCTACTGCCCCAACCATGAATGTGCTGAGTGAATGGCTGGAGCTTGACCTTGGGATACAAGGTCAAAAGTGGAGCAAAGAAATGGGGAGTTATTCAATGGGTTTAGTTTCAGTTTTATAAAATGAAGAGTTTTGGTGATTGATTGTACAATAGGTAAATATACTTAACACTACTGAACTATACACTTAAAAAACATGTTTAATGGTATGTGTTTTACCACAATTAAAAATAAAGTAAAATCAATAGAGCCGTTACTCTCCAAAAAAATTTTTTTTAAAGGTTGTAAGAGCCTGAGTCCCTGGGGACTCCTGGAGCAGAATCACCACACCAATCCTGGATACCATAATTCTGTTCCTCTAAGAAGAGAAATTTCTTAAGACATTTAAAATTATGAATTATAAAGAAAAATCTTAATTATGTTGCCTACATTAAAATTAAAAACTTCTGTTACTGAAGGCAGCATAAAGAAAGTGAAAGTCACAGAATGGGAAAAGGTATGGATAGTATATTATTTAAAGAATTTGTGTCCAGAACACAGAGAATTCCTACGAATTATAAAAGACTAAAACCAAATAGACTTAAACAGGCACTTCCTAAAAGAGGAAACCCAAAAGGCTAACAAACATTGAAAAGGTGCTCAATGTCATTAGTAATTACCTAGTCATAAAATTAAAACTATAATGAGATATCTTTACATATAAGTCTAACAATACTAACTGTTAATGAGGACTTGCAGCAGTGAGAACTCTCATGTTTCTGGTGAGAATATATATTGGTCCAATCGCTCATTTGCATTAGCTAGTATAGGTCAAAATACACAGACCCTAAGACCCAGTAGTTCCACTCCTAGGAATATCTCCTAGGAAAACTCATGTACATTTTAAGCCACATAATGAATTAGGAGAGTTACAGGAGCATTATTCCTAGTATCCCAAACTGGGAACAACCCAAACATCCATGTACAGGAGAATCGGAAAGATAAATTATGGTATAGTCCTATAATAAAATCCCATATAGCAACCAAAAGCAACAAATAACTCCAAAGACAACATGGATGAATTTTATAAATATAATGCTAAACAAAAAAAGCAAGACACAAAAAAACAGACATTTCATGATGTTGTTTATATAAAGTTAAAAATGTTTACAAGTGACTAAAAAAGTGGTAAGAAAAGCCAAAGTAGGAGCATGATTTCCTCTAGAGAAGAGGAAGGGGATGCTGGGAAGAATCACATAGAGGTCTCTGGGAGAGTTGGCAATGTTCTATTTTTTGGCCTGGGTTCTTTTGACAAGGGTATCGGCTTTATATGTATTCATTATATTGCACTTTTATGTTTTATATACTTTTTCATATGTTTTATATTTGAGATTTTCCAAAACAATTAGGGGGAAAAAGTCGGAGATAATCTGGGTATTTTATTACCAGGGAATGTACAGATAAATGTGGTAACTGTATATAAAAGAATATAATGCAAGAGTGAAGGTAGTAACTCTTTATAATTATGGAAAGTTCTCAAAAACAAGGATAAACAAAAGAGTAGAAATAGAGATTATAGCACAATGCTTTATATAGATGTGAAATTTTTAAATACCAATATGAAAATTTTATGTGTTTTTCAAGCATACACAGGTGTCCAAATAAACCCATGGAAGAGAAATTAAAAAGGCATATATACATATAAAACATATAAAAATACACTATAGTGGGTAGCTAACTGGATAAGAGCAGGAGTCGGCAAACATTTTCTTAACGGGGCAGATGATAAATATTTTAGACTTTGCTGGCCATTAGGTCTTATGGCAACTAGTCAAGTACGCTATTGTAACTCAAAAGCAGTCACACAATAAGGAAACCAATAGCATTGCTGAGTTCCAATAAAGCTATACGGACAACCACAGGGAGTGGGCCTGGGCAATAGTTCCTTGAGCCCTGGAAAAGAGGAATGTAACCCAGGAAAGGGAATAAAGGAAATAAATAATAAAAAGGGACTTTGTGTGGACCAATGACAGAGGGTACCTTGAAGTATTTTCAACTCAATTCTGGGTAAATAAATTCCTTTATAATTAAGAAACAATCAAAGAAAGAAAGAAATCAGTACCTTTTTGTTGTTGGGATTTTCTTCCACACTTACCTCCTTGTTGTCTGTCACAGGAACCCACTTAAATATCCTAAGGGATGTGTCACCCACAGTTACCCACTTTTTCTCCCTAAAAGAAAAAGGACACTTCTTAGGACTGATTTCTTAGGACTGATAAAACAATAAAGTAGATTTTCTGTTCGTAGCTTGTGCCTTCCTACTGCTCAGCAGATCATTCCTTCAATTTTAAATGCCTTCTAAACTTCTCCATCAAATTACCTTACCCTTCAGTACAAAATCATCCTTTCCAGAAAAACTTGATAAATTCCTTTGGCTCTGAACTCTCTACTTGCCACCTTTCCTTACGTACAGTGTACCAAAGTCTTACACCCTACCCCCACCTCACAGACTAAACCAATATACACTATACCAGCAGCTTTTCAAACTCCAGTATCTACCTGGCATCACTACTTTATTTTCCAAAACTTCAATTTCATCGATAATTTAAAAATTCTATTATACAAGGCCCTGCAGGATACAAAAATGTATAAGATATGGTCCCTACCTTGGGAGCTCATAGGACTGAAAAAGGTAAGAAAATCACTGTAACACATGAAGGCAATGAAGTTGAGAAGAAGGCTGAAAGATGACGTAAGACTAGGATATATCCTGTGGAGGGGAAAACTCCTGACTCCTGTGGAACTCTGGGTTGAAATATGACTCCATTTAAAAATAATTGCAGGACAGGATGCTTCCAGCAAACAGAACCAAGCCTTACACTGGCTTCTGGAACAGGTGAAGATTAAGCCATGGCATGACTGCTTTAAGTTTGTTTGTTTGTTTTTTTTTACACAGAAAGTAATTCCTGAGATAAGCCTTAAAAATGAGTAGCTTCCCCTCTCCCCGCAGGCACATATCCAGAGATAGGCAAGTGACATTCTTGAATAAGACAGTTAAGAGGCGGGGAGCCTGGAGTATGACCTCAAGTTTTGGGTCCAAATTTGAGATTACAACAAAGCAAAAAAAGTAACTCTTACTACTGTATTGATGATGCTGTTCAGCAAATGACATCACTGAACTATAAAGAGAGAATGTGATGTAACAAAATATTGGATATTGAAAGTTAATTCCTGGACAAGACACTCCATTTCCTCATTTATTCAACAAATATTTAATATACAAGACTCTGTGCTAGGTCCTGGACACACAGAGAACAAGATACACAGTCCCTATCCTTACAGAACCTGCGTTCCAGCTGGAAACAGATATAAAAGAACCCATTTCACAATATGCCACTTTATCATTAGTCACTTTATCAAACTGCCATTTTTGTAGGTTAAAAAGTCAAATATAAGAAATGTCTTATGGTTCAACCTAATACAATTGTGGAAAGTTCTATGCGGGGGACCTTAATAGACTGGAGATCTTGAAAGGTGTCCCTAAGAAGACAACTTCTGAGCTGAGCTGGGAGTTAACTAGGCAAGGGGGAAGTGAGGGCAGAGGAAGGATACCAGACCAGGCAGTTGAAACAGCAGTGTGGCTCCAAGTGAAGGTGGCCAGCATGCTGGGAAAGAGGGCAGTCTGAGTCAGGCAGGTGAGGCAGAAGACTGGGTTTGGTCCTTTAAGAGCAAGAAGTCACTAAAGCATTATTTTCTAAGCAGGGAAGTGTTAGAAGATTTGCACTTGAGATGATTTGCACTCTGAGTGCAATGTGAGGAAATTGACCAGGGAATGAGAGAGTTGAAACAGGGAAATCATAGAGAGGCTGGTATGGTGTGCCAATTCTTAGGTTTCACAAAATAACCTAGGAAGATTAGATGTAGAGAGAGAAAAATCATGATTTAATGTTTATAATGGGCCCCAACTATATACAAAGCTCTTAGATATAAAGAGATATGGAACTTGATTTTGCGGCAAAATGGACAAATAAACACGCAAATAATGTCCAAGGTACGGAAACCTTGTAAAGGAGGTGGAAGGTGAGGGGCAGAAGAGCTTGGGGAAGGCTTCCTGGAGGGAGCTAACAATGGCCCAGCCTTTAAAATTTTTGGTAATCAGAGAAAAGCATTCAGGAAGCTGGCGCAAGTAGTTGGCTGTGAAACTTTACAGTGATAGTATATCGTAGTTCCTGACATAAAAGAGGTGGTCAACCGGCGCCTGCAATGTACGTTATATGAACCGTTTACAAACTACGGGTAGGTCTCGACTTCTATACCAACAGCTTCCAGAGCACCAAGAGACAACGCCCACCTAGCTCGCAGCGTGAGGGCCGGTATTAGGGGAAAGATTAAGGGTTTTGATTTCGATGACCACGCTTGCTTCCCGTTGCAGGTAGGTACCGAGAACCTCTCACCAAACTTAAGACGAGTTAAAACGCACAGCGCTCACTCTGGAGGACGGGATATACTCAGGCTGTTAGCTAGTATATGGGACAGTTCACAAAGCAAAAGGCTCCAAAGGCAGGCGGACACCAGGACGAAGGGCTGACACCAGGACGAAGCCCGCACGAGGACCAGTGTGAAAAGATCATTCCTTGGGCCAGCGGGAGCGGAAGCCTGCAGCTCCTGAGCGACGCACCGCCCACTCACAGGTGGGCAGGGCCACGAGCCGGTAGAGCCGCTGACTGGTCACAGCCGGCGCGCCCTCTGACCTCACGCCGACGCGAGCTGCACCCTCCTCCCGCCTTCTCCAGCTCCCCCCTCCCCCCAAGCGCCTGCCAGTCGACTCCCATCCCGCCCGCCAGTCCGGCGCTCTTCTGGGCCCAAGCCAGTGACCCCTGCCAGCACCCTCAACCCGGCCCCTCACCATTTCCGCACTTTCTCAATGGCCGCCATCACCTTCTTGATGTCGTCCTTGGCCCGGCTGCGGGTCTCGGCCCGGACCGAGCGGCCTGACATGGCGGCGGCGGGAGCGGCGGGGGCCGGGGCACTGCTCCCAAGACGCGGGGAATCGCGCGCCTCACGCGCCGCCACCCGCCCTCAGCAGCAGCGTCACCGCGGCGGTCGCCCCCACTGTGCGCGCGTGCGCGACGAAGCGCGTGCACCCGCCCGCCCCTTGGGGCTCGAGGTCTCAGCGCGCCTGCGCGCCCCGCCCCAGGCTTCCTTCCCTAGGTGCCCCAGGAGTCTTCGTGGGTCCCCAGGCAGGCCTGGGTGCGCAGCGAGTGGGCGGCATGTGCTGGCCAGCGCGAGGTGCGAGGTGCTGCCAGTGGTATCCCTGCTTCTTTCCCAGGGGGTTTGGAGGTGGGAAGCTTCGTTCTTTGGTCGAGATTGTCGCCTGTGTTATGGACTTAACCCTAATGGGACCGCGGTTCTGCACGTTCCTGTCCGCCCTTCCTGTCCAGCGTCCTAGCCCCTCGGATACATACCGCTGTTCTCCACCCACAGAGAATTACACACCTTCAGTATGCCTTCCGACCTTGCACACACCCGTTCCCCACTTGCTGAATTGACCACTTACTCTTCCAACATCCAGTTTGAACTCAGAGAAGCCTTCTCCTGATATCCTGGGGTTCCACTTTGTTCATACTTAGCGCTCTACATTACTGTCTTATTTAATTCAGCAGTCGTTAATTAAATGATGCCTGTGTTGTACAAGGCTAAGTTCTGTGGACAAAATCTGGGATTTTTTTCAAAGAGCTTTCAGTTTAGTAGAACAAACCGGAAACGGATTTAAAATGCTATTTTATAAATGCTAGGAAAGGAAAGTACAAGGTACTATGACAACCCTAATCTGAGAAGTGTCCAGAGGCTTCTGGGGAAAAAATGACCTTGAAGCTGACTTCTGAAAATAGAGTAGGTATAATTGCCCAAGGCATAACTGTGTCCACAGACATCGTAGATGCTCAATAAGTGTTTGTGTGAATATTGAATCGTCAGTACACCTCCCACCAGACAGGTATTTATTGATACCTGCAGTATGCAGGGAGGGTCCTGTAGCAGCCTCTTCAGGAGACAAAGGAAGCAAGTGACAACTTACATAGATTGGTAGTGGCTACTTCTCTCACCTCTAAAGAAAATTCTTGTGTACCCCAGAGAATTGCCTAGCTAACCCTGAACTTCACACAGCCTCTGACTATGTTCAGCCTTTTTTGATGGACCAACATCATGGCTTGATAAGCATATGTATTCTTGCTAGTGAGAAGCCCAGGAATAGTGTCTGCCTGACTGAAGAAGAATTGCTCAATCAGCATGTGAGGAAAGGGATGATTATAGAAATAATGAGATCAAAGGTGGCAGGCACATATGTTTCTCAAACCCAACTGATCCAAAATAATACAAGCACTGCCTGAGCACCTGCTATTTGCCCTATAACAGTGGACACTGTGGGTGACACAAAGATGAGTAAGACATACTCCCTGTCCTTGAGGTGAGAATAAGGAAAAAGAAATAGGAAAATAAAACACAAGGTGTAACATGTTAAGTGGGAGAGGCCAGCTCTCTAGACCTCCTCAATTCTGTTCATAGGTCCTCCTGTTCTAGGTACACAGCCCAACACTTGCAGTCTCTCTCATTCTTTTACCTGTCTTGGCCAGTCTCTTGGCTGAAGTTTCTTGTTATAGCTTCTCTCTACTACATAGTCCCCTGCTCCCCATGGCTGCACTAGCCTCCTGTTTCGACCACTCCTCCAGCCCACCACCCTGCCAGTCAGTCACCTTTCTCAGGCCATCCCTTGTACTGAACACACAGCAATCCACCTGTTTCCTGCCCACATCTGCCCACCTGGCCCTACATTCCTCACTTCACTTCCACTGGAGCTCTCTCTGCCTAAAACAATGATCAAAATAGGCACCTACCAACTCTGCCCTACAGACTACACAAATGTCCTCTGTTGATATACTTTTTTAAAAAATCACACCTTGACATTTTCTAGGTGAAAGCCTTATGCTAGATACTGAAGGGGATGCAGAGATGAGCCTGGCCAGAACTCTGCCTTGGGCAACTTGCATTTGAGGCAGTGGCTTCCCTTCTTAGAGTAAAAGCTACAGTGGACTATAATGTCCCATCTGTTCCCACACCTCCTCCCATTAATTCTCTGACTTCACCTACAATTCTACCCTTTACTGTCTGTGCTCCAACTACACTGGCCTCCTTGCTCATCTGAAAACACCCAGTAAAACTCCTGCCTCAGGTTCTTTATCTTGTAGGTCGCTCCACCTGAACACCCATCCTGCATATATTTGCATGGCTTATTGTCTCGCCTCCTTCAGGTCTTTAGTCAAGTGTTATCTTCGCAATACAGCCTTCCCTAGCTGCCCTAAGACTGCAGTATCTATCTCCACATATACTGTATTCCCTTCCCCAATTAATTTTTTCTCCAGAGCATTCATTACCAGCTGAAATACTTTACTTGCCTATCTTGCTTATTTTTTGCCCTCCTTCTGGTAGTTCCATGAAGGTAGCAACATAATGCATTTTGTATTGTTCACTGATTATCCCTAGCACCTAGAACAGAGCCTGACACACAAGTAGACACTCATTAAGTATTTGGTTAATGAATGAATGCCCAGCCTCAATGTTTCCCCTTCCATGAAGCCTTTCCCAGATCACTTCATACAGGAGGAAGGACACCTCCCTCCCCTGAACCTCCCTCCCACCACAGGACCCTGAATACAGTCTACATTACACTCAGAGGCAGGGATTTCCAGGGCAGGCAAGAGAAGCCACCCTGAAGACCACATGACACTGGGTAGATGTCCTTGTATGTTCCTGAAGATCATGTTTAATCTCAAATATGAAGTTCTTTTACTTGTTCATTTGCTCTTTATTATCCGCTGTCCCCTAAAATGTCAACCCTGTGAGGGCAGGGAACCCACTGTCAGGTTCACCAATACATCCTCAATGCTTAGCACAGCACTTGGCACAGAGGAGGTACTTAATAAAGAGTTATCAAATGAACGAATAAATGAACACCATTCTTCCCCACAAGCTCTCTCTAGGTCATGAGGGTGGAGCTCTCATGAATGGTATTTGTGCCTTCATAAAAGGGACTCAAGAGAGCTTTGTAACCTAGGTATGTGCAGCCAGGCCTGCTTTCTCTCTAGGGCCCACCATCAGCTGTTTCCTCTCTTTCTGCCCTGTCCACATTACCTATAAATCATCCCACTTTCTTTGTCAGAGTGATTTAGCGCCATTGCATCATTTGCAGTCCACCCCCGGTCAGCACACATGCTGGCCCAGTGCACCTTTGATAACCATGCCTCTTGTAAAGTCCTTTCTGTAACTCACCACTGCCTAGCTCAAACTTATATTGTACATTACAAGTCACTCAGGGTCCAAGTATGACCCCAGTCATGGGGAAAAGAATGCTAGCAGATAGAAACTCTGGGTCATAATACTGGCTCAGTCATTTACTTGTCTTATGGCTTTGCATAGGTGACCTAACCACTCTCAATCCCAGTCCTGTTTTGTTCTCCCCACCCCAACCCCTGAAATGAGTTCAGTAACAATGGCTTTGTATTCCATAGGGTTATGTTGAAAATCTGGTGAGGAAGAGAGTAAACGAGCTTTGTAAACTACAAAATGCCTTGCAGGCAGAAATAGTCTTTTTGGCTTCCATTGCCACTGCTCCTGCCTATACTCTTAGCAACAACTGAACAACACCTGTTTCCTGAACAGGGTTTGCGGATTTCCACCTCTGCTATTACTCATGAAGCTTCTCCCCTGAGAAATGTCACTCCCTCTCCTAATCCACTCACCACCGTCCTTTTGGGATACCCATCTTTCAAGACTCAATCCCACCCTTACTGAGGCCTCAGAGCACTGAGTTCCCCTCTCTCAATTCTTTCCTTTTATTTAACCTCCCAGAAAGCTAAGATCTTCACCTGGGCTGCTTCAGTGGAGGACAGGGCCTGATGAGCCTGGTGATGTCTGTGGTTCTAGCTTATAATCCTATGTGTTCATTTCCCACACTGATATTTATGAAAATCTGTTTGAAGAAAAGCCTCAGAAGAGTCTGAAACATGCTTAAGTTTCTTTCTCTCCCTTCTTGGACTGTGTTTAAAAGCCCTGTTGAGAGAAAAGACAGGGGACCAGGATCAATGTCTCCCTTCTGTGAAAGCCACTTTGAAAGCTGTGCTCCTTTGTAAGGCCACAGAGGTCCAAGAAACAGTCCTGAGGAGTGAGGAAAACCTGTAGAAGGTTATAAAGAACTCCCTGTGCCTTCTTAAGCAGCAGCAGTGAACCTTCTGGAATTCATTGAAAGGTGTATGGGCTAAAAATGGAAATGGTTCTAGGAGGGCTTCAAAACATTCACAGGTGGTAGGTCCTTGATGCATTGCTAATGAGAAGCGCTGGGAAGAAACAAGAAGACAGCCAGGGAGCGCTTGTCGGAGGCAGAGTCCAGTGCTGCCTTCAACTGTGAGAACCCCCCAAGAAGCTATTAAAATACATGTTTTGGGGGCCTGTCCCTGAGGTTTTATCTCCATAGTTCTGTAGGACAGCTTGGGCGTGTGTATTTTATTTTCATATTATTTACTTAATATATAATATGTGCACATACTAGAAAATTTAAAGAGTACAAAAAGGTATGTGTTGAAGTTGAGTGATGGATACACAGGGGTTCATTATACTGTTCTCTCTACTTCGTATACCCGGAAATTTTCCATAATAAAACTTTTGTTTCCTTAAGTTTCAAAGTTTAAAAATAATACAGCAAGTCCCTCCCCTCCGTCTTTCCTTCTCTGGTCCTGCAGCCACCCAGTTCCCCACTGCCTGACCTTCCAGAGAGTCTGTACCAATGGTCTCAACCTCTCTGCACCTGGAAAGTTTCAAAAGACAATGATGCCTAGGTTCTTCTCTCCCCTTTACCCTAAGGTTCTCATTTAAGGGTCTGCAGCCTGAACACTGCAATTTGTTTTTTAAGCTTTCCAGATCTCACTAATGTATAGCCAAGTTTGAGAAACACTGGTCCATACATTAATGAACATACACACAAAAGTACATATTCTTTTGTTTTTCCACAAAAATAGTTGTATCACACTCTATACATTATTCTGTACTTTGATATTTTGTGTAATATATCACTGTATTCATCTCCTGTTGCTGCTGTGACAAATTACAACAAACTTAGTGGCTTAAAACAGCACAGGTATATTATCTTGTATAGTTTGACATGGATCTTACTGGGCTAAGATCAAGGTGCATTTCTTCTGGAGGCTCTAGGGGAGAATCTGTTTTCTTTATCAGCTTCTAGAAACTGCCCACTTTCCTCTGTTCATGACACCTTCCTCCATCTTCAAAGCCAGCAACATCAGGTTGAGTCTTCCTCATGCTGCCATCTCTTTGGTTCTCTTTTCCGCTTCCCTCTTCTACTTTTGAGGACACTATGTCTGTGATTACATTGGCCTACTCATATAATCCTGGAATGTCTCCTATTTTAAAGCCAGCTAATTAGTGATCTTAATTTTCCTTTGGCATGTGCAATAGACTGATCATTTGTGTCTCCACAAAATTCATATGTTGAAATTTTAACCACCAATGTAATAGTATTAGGAGGTGGGGCTTTTGGAGGTAAATAGGTCATGAGGCTGGAGCCCTCATGAATGGTATTTGTGCCCTTATAAAAGGGACCCAAGAAAGCTTTGTAACCTAGGCATGTGCAGCCAGGCCTGCTTTCTCCCCAAAGCCACAAGGAGGAAACATCTTGTATATTCTACACATGCCCCACGGAAGGTGCTCAGCAAATATTTGTAGAAGAATGGAAAGAAGGAAAAAGGAGGGAGGGAGGAGAGGGAGTTCTCCTTACTTGTCCTTCTGACACTGGGTCTACCCAGCTTCCCACCTACCTCTCTGAGTGATCCTGTTCTCTCTTCTCCTCCAGCCCCCATTGCTACTTCCAACCTCTCCACACAAGAGTTCTGTAATACCCTGGATGTGCTCATTTTGCCATTTCCGAGTGCCAGGTACTGTCCTGGGCACAGGGCTGATGGCAGGTAACCAAATTTTGGACTGTATTCTGGGTATAGCCACAGCTGGAAATCTATATAACAGAATGGGTTAAGAGCACATGTACTGGAGCCAAGTTCAAATCCTAATTCTGCCACTTAGGGAAATCCCTTAACCTCTGTTTCTTATTTATTAAGTGCCCCTTACGTATAAAGAACTATACAAAGTCCTATAACAAATTCGAGCAAGACCAATTTTAAAAAATAGAATTAATTTTTCCCTACTCTACTCACATTATGATTTCAGACTGTTCTAAAATCATAAAGACCATAAAGACCATGATCAAGTCTCTGTGACAGGCACTGGGGTAAGGGAATCCCAATAAATATAAGACCTTGCTCTTGAGGAGTAAACAAGACAGAGGGAACATTTGGGCAACATTTCAGAGAACAGGGGTATTAGTTTTCTATGCTGCATAATAAACTGCTATAAACTTAGCAGCCCAAATAACACATATCTATTACATCAGTTTCTGTGGGTCAAGAATCCAGGTCTGGCTTACCTGGGTCCTGTGCAAGGCTAAAACTGATGTGTTGGCAAGGGCCCAGTTCTTACCTACAGGCTCAGTTGGCAAGGGATCCACTTCCAGGCTCATTCTGGTTGTGAGAAGAATTAACTCCTTGCATTTATAAGACTAAAGGCCCCAGCCATCTATTCCTACAGGCTGCCCACATGGCACCTTCATAAACCCTCTCACAATAAGCCCGTAAGGAAGAAAACTGAGTCTGCTAGCAAGGAGTCATATTATGTAATCACCAGTGACATCCCACCCCCTTTGGCAGATTCTATTGGTTAGAAACAGATTTTCATAATATATTGGGCGGGGAGGGGATATGTGTATGTACAGAGTCCCCAAAAAGTGAAAAGCAGGAAGGAGCTGAGAACAGAACTGTGGGGTACCCCTGAGAACAAAGTAGGAGGCTCCTGGCACCCCAAGTTCCCAGACTAGGTACTAAGAAGGGCATGTTATCTAACTACAAGCTTCAGTTGGGAAAAAAATCCTGAAGGCATTTTTCGGCCCAAGTACTGAATATCATAGGGAAAGGAGAGATTCCTGGAGGCAGGTCTGATGCCGAGGGTACCAGCCAAGAGACTGGATAAGACTTCCTGGGCCAAGCGCCCTACTTCTCTCTATATGGGCAGCCGGCTTTGTGTGGAGAAGTAACAGGTTTTTAGTACTTCACGGTTAGTTGACTTTCACTTCCATTTATCACTATTTCCAGGAGCAATATAGGCATTATCATAATTTCTACTTTTCAAGATGAAGTTGAGCCCAGAAAGTTTAAATGAGTTGTACAAGGTTGCATTTAACTTGTGTGAGGCCAGGCCAGAATAGAACTCAAGACTTCTGACTCCAGGTTCTGTGGTCTTTCCCTTATTGTAGCTGCCTGTAGAATTGAAAGAGAAAGTATAACACCACCACAATTGAAGTGGGGTCAAGTAAGGTGTTTAGATCCCATATGAGGACTTGTAAGAACTTTAATAACATAGCTTGCAGTCCAACATTTGGAATTTTTACAGCTTGAGCTCTGAAGCTGCTTACAGAGCATAACTTTGCCCTTTTGGGCTCTGAAAATGCCTTGTGCTGATTGTACTATTTGACTAATTGTACTCCTTGCATTGTTGTTAAATAATACTCCCTGGACTATAATTGTGTGATCAAGACAACTTTTTTTGTTCTACATGCCTGAGCTAAAACTAGGACTTGATAAATGCTAAATTACATAATACTGGTTCTTCTCACCTCACAACCCCACTTGCTTGACCACTGAGTCAGCTGACCATTGAAAATCCAGTTACTTCCACCAATCAGAAAACGAATGATATGTTTATGATCTTGTTTTCCCTAGCAATCCATTTCTTTGATTATCAGCTCCCTGCAACTTTTTCCTTTATAAACCCTGTCTTATCCCCTCCATTTTGGAACATGTCTTAGGTTCACACCAATGGCTACATCACCGGTTTGAAAATCTTATATGAATAAAACCCTCTTAATTTCTGTTGGAATTTTTGTTAACACGTTTCAGATTTACAGAAAGCTGGCTTCCACATTAGTTCCAGTGCCCCCAAACTCAGGGGTTGTTTAGGAAAAAACACTCGTTTCTTCCTCTAGTATTCTGGTCACTGAATGTGCAGGCTTTCCCCATACTGACCAATTCTATGAAACCAGCTGGGTGTCCTACAATTTGATTCAGTTCTGACACTACCTACCTGGAGTAAACATCAGATCCCATAGGTGAAGGGCTCAGTACCACAAGGCTGCCTCTCCCACCCACACTTCACAGGCTTCTCATGTACTGGTTGTAAATCAGAAGTTCGCATGACTTCCTCCTCAGGTTCGATTAATTGGTTAGAAGACTATATTATGCAGGAAAAACAGTTTACTTACTAGATTACCAGTTTATTATGAATGGATACAACTCAGAACAGCCAAATGGAAGAGATACATAGTGCAAGGGATGGGAAAGGGGCACAGAGATTCTATGCCCTCTCTGAGTGTAGCTACCCTTCCAGCATCTCCATGTGTTCAGCCTCCCAGAAGTGCTGGGAACCCTTTCAGGGTTTTTATGGTGGCTTCACTATATAGGCATTATTAATTAAATCTTTGGCCTTGGTGATTAAGTTCATTTCCAGCCCCTCTCCCCGTCCCTGGAGGTGGGGGAGGGCGAAGCTGAAAGTTCCAATCCTCTAACCACTGGCTGGTTCCCTTGGCAACCAGCCTCCTACCAGTGGTTATCTAGGGGCTTTCCAAAAATGGTATTAAGATAAAACTCAGGTGTGGCTAAAAGAGGCTTGTTTGGATAACAAAACACACCCATTTCACCTTTGGAACTATTTCTGGAGCCAAAAACAAAAATCAAACATTATTTTCAAAAAAGTTACCCCTATTGCTCTAACCACTTAAGAAATTACAAGGGTTATGGGAGCTGTGAGCCAGGAACCATACAGAGAGACCAAAATACATATTTCTTATCATAAATAACAATATTCACAGGGTTAGTGAAGAGATTCTCTAGTAAGAATGTTAGTCAAGATAAGCCAGCTGCTGTAACAAACAACCCCCCACCCCTACCCCACATTCCATGGCTTTAACACAATACAAATTTATGTCTTATTCATGGTCGTATTACAATGCTGGCCTTAGGGAGGACCTGTTCCACATAGTCATTCAGGGACCTAGGTTCTCTCCATCTACTTACTGGCTTATTCATCTAGAGCCGTGGCAATCTCCACTGAATTCTCTGCTCCTAGCTAGCAGAAAAGAGAAAAGAGAGTAAAGAGGGTTTCTAGAGGTAGCCACAGACTAAACAGATCACTCCTGTACACATTCCAGGACTCATCATCTGGCTTCACCAGAGGCTGGAAAATGTCTAGCCTTGTATCCAAAAGAAAGAGAAGTATGGATGTTGGTGAGCACCAGCAATCTCTGCCAACAGTGGGCAAGTGCCTGGCTGTCCTGCCACTATCAATAAACAAACACAGGTGGGGAAATGTGGGGTGCAGCACATCAAAAAGTTCACATTTGCCCTGGACATCAGATCACAAAAGACTTAGAGGTATGCAGGGCAGAGGCCACCCTGTTAGGGTGAAATAAGCACTCATGGACCAGAGATCACCACAGTCATCATCATCACCTCTTTCATTTTGGGTTTGTTGTTTTGGTTGCTGTTTTTCCTGCCTTTGGGCTCCCAAAACTTCTGAAACCAATACCTGGGCTGTCAAATCTACTGGTTATATAGGGATGATTTGTGTGATGCCTATGTCCCCGACTAAACACATAACCTGTAAATGCCAAGGCAGAGAACTGATAAATTAGCTGGATCTAAAAGAACTGATAGGTGAGAAGGGAGGCCTCTTATTGAACACAGGGAAAAGTAATGATGTTGTCTGGTGAACACCAGGGTACAGGTTGCTGAGTCATGCAACATCACAATGGCCTCTGGATGTTTGTCACTGATCCGATCAGCTGATTCCCTGGAATCATTATATGTGGAGACAATGGCTCTGGGTTCCAGGGATCCCAGAAAGTCTTGAGAGAGACCACGGGAGCAAGCAGGTAATAGGTATCTGATGAACTACAGATACCCCCCATGGTATCTCTCAAGTATGGGCATGAAGACTTCTTTGTAGCTGTTGCCTTTTCTTGCCTAAGTGGAAAGTTCAAATCATCTTGTGATAGAGGTGAGCTGAAATCCTGAAAGGTACTTAGGTGGCTGGTAGCCTCCAAACCCCAGGTTTGGCCTTCTATTTCAGCAGCCTTAATGATCTCTTGGGAGCTATTAGTCCCTGGGAGAATCATACTCCAGTGTGTGAACTGACAAGAGGCAGTGACCCCAGAAAGTACTGCAATTTCTGTTGGCAGCACAATTGCATGTTGGATGAGGAAAGGGTAGCCATAGTGAGCTCATTTACTGTTGAGTAATAAGTGTTTATCATATTAATGAACAAATATGAAGTGTCTACTGTGTGCTCACTTGTGAGAGTGCACTAGAGACAGAAAGAGGTGCAGTACAAACTCCTAAGATTATATAAAGTCCCTGCCCTCAAGGAACTTACCTCAGATGGCAAGGTCAGAGGCTATGTAGGGTATCACCAAGAACAAGCTTGAACTCTATACTCGTCCCAGGGTTGAAATCCTGCTTGCCACTAAAACTCTACAAGCCTCAGTTTTTTCATCTGCAATACTGGAATAATAATTGATCCCTCACAAGAGCTGCTATGAAGCAAGTGAGAAAATGTGTGTAATGAGGTTATCATTCTCTATGTAGCATGCGATGATCTTACTGATTTTTATAAAAGTGCATGTTCATTTTAGAAAATACAGACAACAGAAACAAAACTTAAGGTAATTTTTCAAACCAAGATATAAGTCCCTCAAACATGACTTGACTGGTTGGAGTAGTTGTAATTATGAAAACATGTCCATATACAAAACACTATCTAGGACTTCAATATCACAGAAAGATCAGCAAAGAAAGGAACTGGTTTCCTCTGATGCTCCTGAGGGGCTGGGTGCAGGCAGTGGAAAGGTGAACTGCCCTTGCGAAAGTAGTCAGAATGAAGGTGAGGAGGAAGGGAAGAGTCCCTGGAATGTAACAACAGCCCACTGTCAGGATGAGAATGCCATCTTAGTCTCTCCGTGTATTGTTCCATGTACTGTGCGGTTTAAAAGCCTACAGGCCAAGTCTGTTGCTGACCCTCATCTTAAAGTATCCGCAGTTTCTGGGAGTTTAAAGGATGTAGCCCAAATCACGTGTTGATTAAAGGCTGCAGTATCCCTGGGTTAGGTTTGGAAATGGGCTCTTTGGAGGGGAGGTGTCCCGAATGAGCATCCAACGGGGCACTCAGTCACTGCGAGGCCCAGGGCAACTGGGTAAGGTTCCAGAGAGGTGGAAGTTTTTCAATTGACTGTCTGGCCCTATGTTAGGCTGTAAGGATACTAAAATTAATCATACATGTCACCTGCCCTCCAGACAATCACAACATAGATAAATGACAATGCAATGTGGAGTAGAGCTGAAGGAATGTGCAGGCTTATGAAAGCACTGAGAAGCCATTTAGTCTGAGATAATGGAGGAAAGGCAGTATCCAAAAAGACTCCTGAGACATCTGAAGTGATGGCCGTGTGACCAGGGACAAGAGCTGGGGAGTTTCCAGTGCCAAGCAGGGAGTGGGGACAGCTCCCTAGAAGGTCCTGGATGGCTCCCTTGCAGTTTCTCCTCCACTAGGCACAAGCCAGGAAACACTTGTTGGGATAGGAACACACTCTCAGGAAGGGTAGTAGCATCTGAAAAGTATTCAAAATCAAGGCAGAAGAGCACATTGCAGTGGTTCCCAAACTGTGATACTACAATCACCTGAGAGCTAACAAAAGACACAGAGGACCATGCCTATTGAAACAGGATAGGACCTGGGCCTTTGTAGTTATGCCCAGGTCCCAGGTGAATGTGATACCTGCTACAGCCTGAGAACAGTTGGGAACCTGACCTCTGGACCCAGACTTTGTAGGATTGAATCTCAGCTCGGCCATGTACCTCCTAAGTGACCTGGGCAATGTTGTAGAGTCCCCATTGGTTATATGGAAGTTATAATAGTACATATCTCCAAGAACTGCTGGGAGGATATGAGTTGTCATCACTACAGCACTGAGAACAGTGTCTAGACTATAATGAGTACTCCATAAATGTTTGCCATTATCAAATCTTTTAGCTGTGGCAGAAAGGTGCCATTAAGGGAGAAAAAAAAAGTAAAGGAGAGAATGAGAAGGTGAAACGGGATATTCAATAAAAAGTTTAACTTAAATTTTTAAATAAAAACAAAAAGCTCCTACTCAATTAGCTAGCATCATTCACAAGCCAGTAGGCAATTTGAAATGCTTAAGCATGAAAAAGCTGAGTTCGCTTGCTCTAGTGAGAGCATCTACAATGAGAGCAAGAGAAAAGCTCCATCAGTTTGTTAGAAAGCTGGTGTGCTCAGTTCTCCATGGCTTCCTTCCTCACTTGTCTGATCCTGGGAGGTGATAAATGAATGATCAATGTGTGACTGGTTTCGATACTGGTATCCTGGCTGTAGCTGGTGTGTGGGATACTTAGAAGAACTTAAAGGTAAGAATGGAAAGCCAGTTATCAGGCCATAGATACTGGCTCAAAAAAATATACAAGGCTACTTCCACATGTCCAGAACTTTAGAACTCTTGATATACCTGGCTGAACCTCCAAGAACTCACAATAAAATACTCACTGTATTTCAGTTCTGATGTGTTAAGAAAAACTTAATAGTAAATTTGGAACTTTAGGGAAAAAATGAAGTGTGGTTAACACAGAGGTTAAGTGTTAGACATGGGCGAGAGGACTCCTTCTGGAGGAACTCGTCCTAGCCCTCCTCTTGCCATGTCCCTCCCCATGAGGCATAGAACTTGCAGGACCAGGGATATGTGACCACTCAGAACTTGTGTCTCCCACCCACTACAGTACAGTCCAGGTACCCACAACTCTGGAACCCCTGCCAAAACAGACCCAAGCCTACTTCCAGGACCTATGTGAACCTATCTCCTGGGTCCACTCTCACAAAGGCAGTTCTTTCATGGTACACACACCCAAAGGCCCAAGTGGTGGGTAGCCAAATGGTGGTTCTTAGGGACATGATGGCACTTAAAGGTGGGGGCTAGGATATACCTTGCAATGTGGGAAAGAACCAGATGGGAAGAGAACAGGCCTTAACCATGGGATAGCCTGCTTTGACACACTGGGGCACAGATCTGAGTCTGAGAACTTTAAATTCAAACTTGGCCTTCCAGGATGTTTTATATATCAAGACAGGCTAGAGTATATTTGAGCTCAGCTGAATTGATAACTTTTAAATATTAAGGCATGGCATGTGGGCCTCCATTTGCATTCTCGCCTTTGGCTTTGTAAATGTTGGAGATGGGCCTGGTAGTTAAAGGTATGTACCTTAGTACCAGAGAGACCTAAATTTAAATACCTGGGCACATCATTTATTGGTTATGTGCCTTGGGAAATTTACTTGAACTCTCTAATAATACTGATGTTAAGGCTTTTTCAGTTCCAAGTCAGAGCATCCCAACTTGAATTGACTTAATCATAAACTGGAACTTATTGGCTTTTATAACTGAACAGTCCAGTGGTGTCTGGATCTGCTATTCTAAACAGCATCCTCAGCACATGGCCTCTCTACATCTTCTGCCCTGCTTTCCTATTACCTTCATTCTCAAGAAACACTACACATAGTAACAAGCCTACAATCCTACTTACTAAACAATCCCAACAGAAAATGAAAAATATATTCACTTTTTTGAAGTTCTGGCAAAGTCCAGGGATTTTCTGATTACACCCACTATGGAGCATCTGGGTCTATCCCCTATAAATCATATGGATCAAGAGTCAGGGAAGTGGTAGTTCACCAATAAAATCTAAAATGTGGTTACTGGGAGCATGGTTAAGGCAAAAACAGTAGCAAAGTTGGTAGGAATTGAAGGCTTAGCACTCAATTTTAGCCAGTATTAATATTATTAAGAAAATGCAAATGGGCTCAAACTGGGTATGTATACTGAATAGAAAGCAAGTGGAAACCACACTCATTCTCCAATTGCGCTGAACTCTGGAAGTTGAAAGTTAAAAGAAATGAAGACTTGGAAATTCATTCACAATCTCAGAATACATTCACAATTTTGTGTATATGAATCATGCTTTCAGTTGTGGCTGCTGCTTCAATGCCAACCGGTGCCCATTAGTGGGCCTCAGTTTAAAGAACTGTGGGCTGAAACCAAGTTGTGCTCACCAGGAAGACCCATATTTCTGGAATTTTGTAGAGTACATGAATCCTCAAAATATTAAGTTTCTAGATAAGGGACCAACTTGAGACAGTATTAAGTACATCTAATGCTATATGAAATAACCTACTACCACTGATAACTCATCATAATAGTATGGGCTTTCTACTTAACTCCTATAATCTCCAATTACAGAATAATCTTTTAAATATGAGTATTATTACCTTGATGAAAACTTACCAAGGCTATGATAGGCCTTCAAATGTATACTTTTGTGGTTTAAATATTTTTTCTATTTTTCACAACTGATTAAAATAGGCTATATACCATTTTTAATATTTCCCCTTTTTATTTTGAAAAATTTCAAACCCACAGAAGTTGAAATATTAATATTAAAATGTTAATGCTGCCTTTACACATGAGGATTTTTGATCTAAAAAAACACATAGCAGCCTCTATGTTAATATCCAGATACCTTCTCCAGGCTCACAAGAGAAGCAGCTTCATCTTTAGTGAGAGCTTTCTGTCCTCAGGAAGTCTCTGTAATATTTTTTTATAGTGGTTTCACTCCATTAGAAACACAAGCCAGGGTTTATTCCCATTTTACAGATGAAGAAACAAACTCAGAGAGGTCAAATTATCTATCTGCTCAAGGTCTCAAGTCAGTAAGTGATTCAGATGAAACTGGAAACAGACTTCTGACTTCAGTAACTCAACATTCTATGATCACTTCCTCTCCTGGATATACAATGAAAGTAAAGCCAGAGCCAAGCAAATATACGAAAAAATATTTTAGTCTCATTCTTCTGGCAATCAGAAAGCAAATATTTGCCAGGAACCATGTGCACAGCATTATCAATCAGAAGTCTGTTATTAGGAACATAAAACCACAGTGGAAATCGGGAGTGGGAGGATACACAGAGAGGGTACTGAAATTTGTCAACTGCCCCTGGTCTGAGTTCATTTATCGAGGGCTCATTCTGTCCCAGGTACTGTGCTCGGGATACAGAACAAATAAGATCGACAAAGATTCTGCCTTTGTGGAACTCACATTCCAGTGGGCTAATGAACAATCAAGAAGTTGCCAATAAGAGACTTGTGCGCTGCATTCGGCCCACATTAGTTAGTGTTTTGTTTGGCATATACAGTGCTTTATTTTTTCTTTTTATAATAAACTGCCAACTTCTAGCTTCTCTAGAATAGGCAACTTCTGCTGGATTCCTGAATAAGTAGCAGCCACTCCTGCTCTTTACGCAGGACACATGCCCTTTTGAGATCACTGCAGTCCCCACTGTTCCCTGCTGTCTTATATCCAGAATACTGGCCCATTCATGCATTTACATTTCCCACTTGACATCATAACATTTAAACTGAAACCCCTGAAGCAAACAAATATCCAAACAAGTTCAGATAGCTTTAAGTAATAGAAAAAAAATAAACTAAGCTAATAGGATGGATGTGATATGATTGGTGGAAAGGGCTACTTCAGATTGGGTTGTTAGGGAGGGTCTCTCTGAAGTGTAACTGAAACAGAGACGTGAATTATGATAAGCATAACAAGTCAGCCATCAGAAACAAAAAATGCTTCCAACAAGAAGAAATAGCATAGTCACAAGTTCCCCTTGAGGATGGAAATAATGTGGCTTGGTCAAAGAACAGCAAAGTTGGGGTTACAAGAGTAGTAACAAGATCACTAAGGAAGGAAGAAGCCAGATTACATAGGACCTTATGGCCATGGAGAGAATTTTGGATTTTATCCCAAGTGCAATGGAAAGCCTTTGGAAGGACAACATTATCTGGTTTACATTTTCAAAAGAACACTCTGCTATGTAGAAAAGTGATTTAATAGGAAAGAGAAGCAGGAAGACCAACGAAGAAGCTATATTATAGTCCAGTAGGTGACAGTGGCTACGACCAGGATGGTAACAGAAAATAAGGAGACAAGTAGCAAATTCAGAATAAGATATAATCTGAAGTATAACCAAAAGAATTTTTGGTGGAGTGGATGGTAGTAATGGTGGTGGGGTGGAGGGAGTAATAAAAGGGAGTAATTATGAATAACTCCAAGGCTGTGGCTTATTCAAACATTTATGTGAGCTGGGGGCAAGTAAGGGAAGTCCTAGTTTTAGGGAGATGGAATAAGAACCTGACTTTGCATGAATAAATTTTGCCTACAAGCAAGTCTTCTTAGATTCATTTCCTTTACTTTCCACATCCAGGCCATCCGCAAATCCAAAAATTTGAACTTCTAAATACATCATCTCTTATCAAATCTATCCCTTCAACTTCATATCCACTGCCTCTGTCCTGGTTCAATCCTCTCTCTTGCCTTGACTTTTACAACAGCCTTCTACAGCTATGAATAAACTAACAAAAGGCACTTAATAGACACATGTACCTCTCTCCCACCAGCCATCTTTGATGGCAGAGATCATGTCTTATCTCCGGTGTTTACTGCTGTGCTGGGCAGAGTAGGCACTCAAATGTTTGATGGACTGAAAAGGGGTCTCCTCGAACAGGATATAATCTCCTGAAAGAGGGGACTCCATTTTGGGATTCTGATTCCTCTACACAAAGCAGAACCAGATACGAAATGTTATGATCCCAGAAACTTCGCCTTCCCAAGAAATGTGTTTCTTTTTTCTAATTTGGTTTCAAACTACAGTGTTGCAGACCCACTTTTACCTAGTTAAGAAATGATATCAGACAACGGTTAACATGTTAGTTACTACTCTTTTGTTCCAAATCTAAGGACTTTATACTCTCACGTCCTCACAATGTCTTTGTAAGGAGGTCGAGATTATTCTTCATTTTACAAATAAAAAAACTGAGGCACAGAATGAAATCCCTTAATTACTTTTTGATGGAGTTAGAAGCTTTGCCTGAATTAAGACTAGCTTTTACCTAACCCATAACATACCACAGTTCTGTAACTGGAAGATATCCCAGTCTCACCTCTGCAACACTGCTGGTTAGTACTCGGGCATTCTTTAGGTTTTGCCTCCACAATTACAAACACCTTTGGGTGTCAGGGTGTGTTGTCACAAGGTCAAAGACCATGTTCTCTCTTTCTTCTATTTACCACTCTCCTCAATGCCTGATGAAGACAGATTCCACCCCTTGGGCCCAGGAGAAAAAAGAGAAGCACCTTGGTCATTAGCCTGGGAGGTCAAGTAAGTAAAGGAGTCAAAACCAGAAAGAAGAGAGATCTAAGTAGGCAAGAAGAGTTTCAATGGGAAAAAGGAGGGGGCCACCATAAAAAAAAATCCAGATACCCCTTTCAAAAGGTTTCCAGCTGGGGAGTACCTGGGAAGAAAAGTGGCAGCAGTAGTGGCAGCAGCAGGCCAGATCCTTCCTGCCACATTCTCCCAGAGTCATTTCTTCAAGGCACCCAGGCTCTTCAGGGCCTCCTGGGCCTGGGTCAGCTGCTGTTGCAGCCTCTGGCGGGTGCTCTCATTGGAGGCTCGCTTCAGGAGGCCCTGCATTTCTTCCACCACTGCCCGGTGGCCAGGGGTGTTGTGGAAAAGCCGTACTGCCCGGTCCCCACAGGAGGCCAGAAACCGGCCAGTGATGTCAAAAGACAAGTCAGTGATACACTCCCCATGGACCTGCTCAAAGCATTCCTCTTTCTCACCCCGTCGGGTATTGTAGAGATGAATACTGCTGCCGCTAGCCAAGGCCAAGACCTGGGCATCAGGGGAGAGTGCCAGGCGGCACGGCATGGTGCTAGCCTCTTCAAAGCGGCCTGTCCTCAGCAAGTAGGGGTCCTGCTGCTTCTTGTATTCCACATCTGTGTCCCACAGTTTCCATGTACCATCCTTGGAGACAGAGGCCATCCTGCAGCATGGGAAAATCACAGCTCTAGCCCTAACATACTTTGAAGGGGAGGACACTGGAACAGCACTAAGGTTTCCAGTTAGGATGCCAACTCCACTTAGGGTCAGGCATCCCACCTGCTTCAGAGCTGCTGCACAGATAGGCAGACAGACACTGGTTGCCAAGAGGGGCTGAGAGCCACTGGTAAGAAATCAGAGGAGATTCACTCACCTCCGGGAGTCATTGGAGAAAGCAAAGAAGTGGACAGCTGCAGAGTGGCCCTTCAGTTCAAAAGCTCGTACAACCTCCTGGAAGTCACCTTTTTTCCCGAAGCAGACTTCCCAAACTTTGACATCGGGGGTGAAGCCACATGAGGCTACAAACCTGCCATAGAACCCGAGTTCCTTAAAAACTTAATTTTAAGGGTGTCTCGTTTCTACAAACCCACTAAGCCTCTTCCATGAGAAAGTTAATCTTATATTAAATAACATACTTTTATAAAAGCTTTTACACATAACCTCAGTTCATCTTCACAGCCATGCTATAAGATATGTAGTACCCCTACCTCAATATTTAAAACTACAGATGAAGAAATAGAGACTAAGGACTTGAATCTAAGTGCCCTGATTCCACAGTGTTTGATCTTTCCACTATTTGTAGCTGGCTCACTGCTCTGTCCCTGGCCCCCAGCTCCAGCCTCTGCTCACCCCAGATGCCAAAGTCCCTCCTTTCCTCACCTGCTACAAGGGGATATAGCAGCATGTATATTGTTCATCTGGTTGGTGTTAATGGTAGACAACACCTGACCTTTCAGATTCCAGATGAGGATAGTTGTGTCATTGGAAGCAGTCATGATGAACTTTCCTGAAGGAAGTGACATAAGCTGAGGTCAATTATCTGACCACTGTCAATCTCTACGTATACACTTCTAAAGGCCTCTACTGCCCAAAGGATCCATGCTGCCCTCCCGGGCCAAGGGTCACTGCAAGTAAGGACTTTGCTGAAGACTGTGGCTCTTACCTGTCTTCCTTGGGGATTCACTACAAATCCTAGACTCCAGCAGAACACAGAGCCAGAGCCCCTTTTTATGATGCTGGGGCTTAGCATAATGCTGAGAGTGGCAGCATTAACTCATTCAGCACATATAACTGGGGCCATTGCTTCTTGCCTTGGGCAAACTCCACCCCTCTGCCTCTTACCTGTGTCTGCAATGCCAATGTTGATGATGGGTGCCTTATGCTTTTTAGGAAAGTCCTCTGGGGTGGCTGTGAAGGTATAGCCCCCATCCTCTCGCTTGGTCATCTTGAAGACACGGAGGGTGTCTCCACTGGCAAGCCAGACAATGAAGGCTCTAAAGACAGGTAGCAGATAAGTAACTCACTCACTCTTTTGGACATGGAAGCCTATGTATGCCAGGTCCTATGTTAGATTCTGAGGAAAATCAAGATAGCCCCTCATGCCCTACAGTCCAGCCTTAGAATTTAACCCCTTGGTTCAAAAATCTCTTAAAACTCCTCAGAAGATAGGACTCTCATAGCTTTGGCTTCTTTACTTTCTCTATGGCTTAGAAAATCATTATAGTTTCCAAGACTATTCTGGAAGCCAGAGTTTGGTATTTCCCAAGTTGGAACAGTTTTTCCCCTCTCTGCTTCCTTGCTGTATAGCTGCATAACATTCTAGGGAGCCCCAAGCAGTGCTCAGGCTGTCTGGATGCTCTTTCTACAACTCCAAGGGAGACCTTGAGTCCCCCCTCATTATTTCAAACAAGTACAGAAAGGTCATAAGCCTGGGGCTGGGCTTCTACAGGCAAATCTGAGGCTCCATCCTGTCCCACCTGCAGTCAGGGCTGAAGCGCACCAGGGTAGCATGGTCTAACTCCACATTGGCTCTCATGCTACGGTGCTCCCGTTGCAGGAAGTCTTTGGTGCTCCAGATGCGGACAGTACGATCATCTGCACAGGTGGCCAGGTACTTGCCATTGCTGCTGAAGTCCATGCAAGATATATTCCCACTGTGGCTCTAGGGGAAAGGTTGTAGGAAGTGTAAACAGGAACCTCTTGGGCAATCCCAATGTGCAGCCATAACTCCAGGACCATGTTTCCTGGATTAATAGTGAGATGCTGATGAGATGTCATGAGAAAGAATAGGATGAGGCATCCAGACTGATTTTAGTCAGAGGCAGAGGGGTCTGTAACATTCACAGAACACTACAAAGGAAAAGTGTGTGGTGGCGTGTTTGTGGGTGTGTTATGCATAGCACCCATGTACCTTCAGTGCTGCAGCCAGGAGGCGGTGAGTGAAGTTGTGCTGTTGAGGCTTCTCCTTGCGAATTCGCTGCTGCTGTTTCTGCTTCTTGGACTTCAAGGACTTGTCAAGTGGAAATCCATTTGCTTTTTGGCCTATAAGGAAGGGCCACGTCATCCATTCATTACTCATTCAATAAGCATTTACTGACCACCTGTGATTGGCCAGGTACTGAGAGGAGCAGCAAAATATGACCAGATATGGCTCCTGTCCTCAAGAAGAGAGAGTGATGTAGGCACAAACAGGGGCTTTGGAATCAGACCTGGGTTTAGATTGTGATTTTGAGGAGGCTGCTTACTGTGAGTCCATATAGCAGCTCAGTGCAAATTAGAAAAGGTGCCTTCTCTCCTTCTCTGGGCTGGCACAGCTCAGTAGGTACACAACATGCCCAATGGAGTGCAGATCATTGGCCAGACAGACGTCCCTACATAGGGAATAACGTCCACAACTGAATCTGGTAGCCCTGGCCTTGGGTAAGTTACTCAGTTGCTTTGGACCTTGGTTTTCTTAAACAGAAGTTGTGAGAATTGGATAATACACACAAAATAACAAGCGGAGTATCCCACACAAGCAGTAAATGTTCAAAAAACTCCCATAGAGAACTGAGGGATTCGAGGCAGTCAAAGATACCCTGTACCAAAAATGGTGCCAGTCACTTTTGCATAAAATAGTTAATTCGAGAATCAGGCCAGGTGCAGAGTTGGCATGTGTTAGATTACTGCACACTCTCCTCAATTCCTAAAAGAAAAGAACCTCCTGAGGCCCACATACAAGGATGGTCACAATCTGCCCTCTGCTTATTTCTCCAGCCTTGCCTACCAGGGCTCTCCCCCTCACACTAGAGTCATACCGAATGCTGTTCTGGGCTCCTCGCCTTCGTGCATGTTGCCATTGCCAGGAATGTTCTTCCTCGGCCTTCTGGCAAACTCTTACACATCTATCCTTCAAGACCACACCTTATGTGTTCCCTACTCTCAATGAAGATTTTCTTGACACGCCCACACACACCTAAAAAGCAAGACTGACCACTCTCACCCTTGGGTTTCCTGTTTCCAGTACTAACTTCTTCTAGGATACCTATTACACTATGTTTTTCACTTATATTTTTAGATGTTCCTCTCCATTACCCGGTAGTGGACTTCCTAAAGCAAAAGACCCCAAAGCCTATTGAGGTAGTGGGTACTCAATAAACCGGGTAACTAGTCCGTCCGTCCCTCACCTCCCCGCCCATTTGCATAAAATAACCAACACGTAGGGCGCTTGGGAGTTTAGAAGCGCTGTCGCAGTAACCCCGGGATGAAGCTGAGGCTCAGAAGGGAAAGTGGCTTGGCCACCGAGAAAGCGGCAGCGCGGGACCCAGGTTATAACTAGTCCTCCCTAAGACGTGCGACTAGCTGGGCGACGCTGCACCTCTTGTCGGGAAACGAAGCTCATTCCACAAGAAGAGAAACTGAGCCCTCGGCATCCCCACGGGCCCAGACAGCAGGTAGGACCACGCGGAGGCCGGGAGCAAGGTCCCCGTGGATCGCTCCCACCCGCCCCAGCCCCACTAACCGGCGGACTGGCTGCAGATCTCCTCCTCCGCTCGCAGCCACCCCCGCGCTACCGCCGCCGTCGCCATCAAGGCCAGAAGCCCGAGCAACAGCGACAGCCCCATAAGCTCCGGCATCTGTGGCAGCTCCATGTTGCTCCGGTTGCTGCCACCTCAGCCTCCGACTACGCGGGCGCCTGCACAGTTATGCGGGCGCCTGCACGTCTCCGCGGGGCCGCGCACGCACGCGGGGGCGGGGCCTGGCTGTTAAAACATCTTGAGGGGCGGGGCCTGGCCGTTGGAGCACCCTGAGGGGAGGGGTCTGGCTGTTGGAGTGTCTCGTCAGGCGGGGCTTGGCGGTTGGAGCGCGTCCCGAGGGGCGGGGCTCGGGCGTTAGTGGGGCCTGGTCCTTGAGACTGTGTTTTTGCGGCCTGAAGGGGAGGTGAGGTGGGCAATATGCAGGTCCTTGCTTAGGCCTCCCCTTGAATACTTTACCGATAATCGTTTATTAAAGGCGTTAATTCCAGCTGTCACCACACTGGATCCTTTTAAGGAGTCAAGGCAGGAATATTACTCCCGTTGAACATGTGGGAAAGTCTTAGCATCGAGGGAAATTCAGATAGGCTTTTACTGTTAATGGAGGGAAAGGATAGTTCTGAAATTGGAGTATGGGTCAGCCTCAGCAAAATCTGAGAATGAGGGATGTTGTGGGGGAGGCAGGGCATGAGTAAAATAAAATGTAGCAGATAAGATTGGAAAGGTCTGGAGGGCCTTGAGTGTGGCTCAATCCAACAAGCAGAGATGAGCCTCCACTGGCTATTACGGAGCAAGACAGGGCAAAGTTGGTGTCTTGGAAAGTCTCTTGATGGATCAGCATTTGCCAAGACCAATGATAGAAGGAAAATCAGGAGCCGTTTGCTAGGATCCAAGAGGGAGGTGGTAAGGGCCTGGACTTAAGGGTGGCCTCGGAAGTGAAAAGGAAGTTGAAAAGGAGACTTTCAACAAGGAATTTCTTAATTTGAAGTATTTATAGATTCACAGAGAGTTGAAAAAAATGAACAGGAAGATTCCATGTACCCTTCACCCTGTTTCCTCCAATGGTAACTTAACATCTTGCATAACTATAGTACAATATCAAAACAAGGAAATTGAGATTGATACAATCTACAAAGTTTGTTCAAATTTTACCAAAAGGGAGATATTCTGAAACACTGATAGGATTTGGATTAGACCTGATTGGCTGGGGAGAGAATAATAGTTTTAGAACAGGTATGTCCTATGGGCCTCCCAGCCCTGAAACCCAGAGTAAGTTGAAGTACCAGGATTGGGAATTCCAAATTCAAACGTTTCAATGCCCACCAGGGAGACTCTTAGGACCATCCTTCTGAGGAGAGGCTGCTGCAGACTAGATGACAGACAGACACACCCACTGTCGGAGAGCAAACTGAGCAGCCTTATTTCCTTCCCTTTTGTCATCTGTGTGTGGGAGGGAGGAATGGTGCTGACAGTGACTGAGCTGTGGGTACTGGGGAGGGGAGGACTGGAGGGGGTGTCCAGAGCATTCTTGAGTTTTTTCTCAAATTTGCTGTTTAGAACTGCAGGCCCAGCCATGAACCCTTTTCTCCACCACCTTGAGACAAGCTGTACTTTTAAGAATTTCATTCATCAAGCATTTTTCATGTGATATTTATTGATCCAGAAGCTTTGCATTTCATTTACTCTTCTCATATTCCCATCCTATAGATTAAGAGACTGATGCTCGAGAAGGTGCTCATTAAGTGACTTTGCAGAGGTCACACAGGTGAACCTGGGACACATGCAGCTCTATGACTTCAATCTATTGATGTGGAGGACAGAGAGAAGCAAGAGTAGGGCTCAGCTGTGTACAACTCAGTCAAGCGTATAAGGTTCTTTCACACCATGATTTCGGTTGATCTTTATAGCAAACTTTAAGACAGGTGATGCTATGAAATAACTTTAAACATGTGAAAAAAGCTGGGCTCAGGTAAAATAACTTACCCAAGGTCAAAATGGAAGCCAGGGATAGATCAGAGTCCAACTTGGTTCTGCTACACTCCTAATCCATACTTGTCCCACCACACCACTGGGCTGTGATAAGGTCTTACTCTTACCTTCAAGTTTCGTATAGCCCAGTTGGAAGGCCAACACACAGAAGAAAAACTAATGACACAGAGAAAGATTTGGAAAAGCTGGGCAAGTCAGAGAGGGAGATCTGCTGATGGACTTTTGAGGGGTAGTGAAACCTGGCTGTAACTTCAGGGTGGGCATTTAGACAGGTGAAGCAGAGGTTAGGAGGGAATTCTAGGTGGGAAACAAGGCATGAACATAGGTGTGGAGGAAGAATTAACTGATTCGTGTGCAAAAGGCAGTGACTATTTCAGCCTCTTTGGGTGAGTGTTGAAGATGGGGTCAGAGGGAAGGATGTGGTGGGAAGGGGCATGTGCAGAAAGACAGAAAAGTCTAGACCTGCCTGCCTTATGGGCTGATCAGTCCTTGCAAAGGCAAAGCGGAATGCTGCATCTCAGGAAACATTAGAGATTCAAGACTTCTTGGAATGCGAAGGGAGGGAAGCTGTGGAGAGAGATGAAGCTGCAGGGGTAGCAGGGCCCAGTCACAAAACACCTCTAACAACTGTTCAGAAACCTAGCCTCATTGGAGGGAAGCAGAAGTCAAAGAAACAATGGAAGCAAAATTTCAATTTACAATTGAAGAGACACATTGCTTTGATTGGCGTTCTCTTTACCTTTGGCCTGTGTTAGGTGTAACAATAAATGTCCTCATTCTTTAAGTAGCGATTCTCAAAGTTTGCGTGCTAGACCCAGTATCACTAGAAATGCAAATTCTTAGACTCCATCCCAGACTTGCCTACTCAGAAACTCTGGAGGTGGGGGCCTGGCAATCTGTATTTTAACAAGCCTGTTAAGTGATTTCTGATGTAAAGTTTAAGAACCACTGGTTTAAACTAACAAGCGCCAGAAATATATAATTTGATGCTCAAAGCCTCAATTGCAGTGGTTCTTAGCCTTGGCTGCATATTAAAATCACCTTACAAAATGCTGATGTCTCAACCCCACAGCCAGAGATTCCAATTTCATTGATCCAGATTGGACCCGGTCATGAAGATTTTTAAAAGCCTTCCCCACGAGTTATTCAAATGCACATTTAAGTTTGAAGGGCAGCTGTAAGGAGGCTCATGTAGGAATACATATAAAAGGCAATGTTCTGTTGGCCAGGGTAGTAGCCATGGAGATGGATGCTTAAAAAGGGTACTTGGTCAGGCCTTAGTAAGAGATACCATAACGTAGTGGGGTATGGGGTGGAGCCAAAAATGACTTCAGCTTGCACAAGTGTATGAATGGTGGCACTCTTCTTGGGTATGGGGAGCTATGGATAGGACCAGGTTTTAGGGGGAAGACTGTGGGGTACAGTCTCAGAAATGATTTCTGCTTGACTCCTTCAAGGTTGAGGAAGCTGTGGAACATTCAGAGGGCAGGGGCAGGGTGGCAATCTGATATGTGGTTATGTGTGTCTGGGGAGACAACAGGACAGATACAGTATAGAGGGTCTTCAGGAGAGAGGCCAAAGGGGATGGCATTGCCTGGGCTTGCCATGGAACAAGAGGGAAGTGGGCCAGGGAAAGAGACAGATGGAGGAAGAGGCTCTCACAGTAGGAACTGGGAAGGCACTGTCAGGATGGAGGAAGGAGACCTTCGTGAGAACCTTGGATTCAAAGGGAAAGAGTAGTTCAAGAAGATGGTCTGAGGACCCAGGGGAAGACAAGAAGAGCATGCAAAGAGGTCACTGGTTGTGGAAATGAGGGAGTCAAGAGACCTCTGTAAGTAGAGTCAGTGCAGGAGTGAGGCTGGGGTGGAAGGCAGGAGAAAGGAGCCCAGAGGCAAGTGGCTGGGGGTAAGTGGGAGGGGAAAAGGGAGGGAGAGCAAGACCACTCTCTCAAGGGAAGGTAACATCTAAAGGAGCACACAGGGTCAAGGGGATGTCTTATGGAGGGGACCTTCTTGGTTGGGTGTGAGTGGGTGAAAAAGAACACAAACTGCCAGGATTTTATCTTTCAAAGTGCCGCTTCAAATCTTATGTCTGCAGCAGCAAATAGCACTTAAAGGCTGAGTGTACCTGTCACTGCACAGTGAACTGAAGTGGCTAAAAGCAGAGACTACTGTCAGACAGTCTGGGTGGGAACCTCATTAACCATGCAACCTGGGACTAGTTAACCTCTCTGTGCCTCAATTTTTCATCTGTAAAATGGGTATGATAATAGTAATTATAACTCTTACATAGTGTCCTTTGCCAGGCACTCTTGTGCTTTATATACATTTGCTCTTAAATCCTCACAACAAGCCTGTAGGGGTAGGTATTGTAGGGATCGAATTAATGTACATAGAGTGCTTAGAATAATGCTCGGCATATAGTAAACACTGGATAGGTGTACACTTATTATTGTTATTCTATATGAATGAAGGCAGGGAAAGCCCACAGAAGACTGTATTTATCTCCTGCAAATGCTTTCAGAAATTCTGAGAAGATGTCAGAGGATTCAGACATGCAAGGCCTGAACAGTCAGCTCCATGAGGAGAGAGGTACAGCAGCAAACAGAATCTCCAGAGCCCAGACCATTACCTGGTCTTCAGTAGGCCCTCGGGGAATATTTATTAAATGGGTCAGTGAAAGGATCAATGAAGTATTGAGGCCTTTTACCCCAACTCCCATCTGAAGTATTAGTTCCTTCTAAGACATCCCAACCAAGTGTCCATACAGTTTGCTTGCACATCTTGCACAGTGGGGATGTCATTACCTCCTGCGGCAGCACTTTTACTTTCTGGATGGTTCTGATGGATGGCCCTGTCACTTCCACTCCTTGGTCCCAGCTCTGCCCTCTTCCAAGTTGGAAGGTGGTGAGCCTCTCTGAACCCTCTCCTAACTGTGGATGGAAGATTTCCAGGACAAGTGTCATCAGTCACCTGGATGATAGTGATTGCTTAGAACGGGCCTCCCTGCTTCTGCCCTTGCCCTACAGCACCTATTCTCAACTCAGCACCCAGAGGGGTCCTGTTCAGAAGTTACATCTGATCCTGTCCCACCTCTAGTCAAAACCCTCCAGTGGCTTTCCAGCTCAGAGGAAAAGCTAAGGTCCTTTCAGGGCTACCTCCCACTGCCAACCAACTCTTTCTCCATCCCAGAGCAAGATACACTGACAGCCCCTGGCAGTTTTTGTTTTTATTGGTCAAGAATTCTTTACAAAATCCACACACACACACAAGATGCCTGGCCTGGTTTGGTCACTCCCTGCCCTGCTCTCTCCTGGGATCAGACCTTCCTGGCCTCATCCACTCATGGACACGATCCTGTAGCACCCTCCCGCCCCAGGTTACCAGTGAAGGAGCAGAGGGAACATCCTCTTTCCTTCTCTGCACAGAAACAGAGACCTGTGCCACACCTGTGGGAGTGCAGGTGGGAGTGACAAGGAAACAGGATTGTCCCCTTCCCTCCTTCAAGCTCCCTGAATTGCCAGCTGCTAAGGCCTTGAGATCGTCTTCTGGTTGAAGCTTCCCGGCCATTTTGCTGACTGGAAATGGAGGTCCAAAGAGGGATTATAAGTCCCTAGGTCACAGTATTAGTCACTGGTAGAGCAGGGATTGGAACTCAGTTTCCTGGCTTCCAGGAGGTGGGAAGAGGCTTAGGTCTTACTTATCTCTCAGGAATGGGGAGAGCCAGGTCCTGGGACAGGAGGGGAGTGTCCAGAACCCACACCCAGGGAAGGTAGCCCCAGGGCAGCTGAGTGAGCCACAGAACCTGGCCAGCACTATAACGGTTTGCCAAGGGTACCCTCTGTGACTGCCCGTGTGGCTTGCTCGGGTATACAGCCTGGGTCCGTCAGGATACTGGTAGATGTGCTCAGCTGGCGAAGGGAGTTCAGGACAGCTGGGGAAAGAGAGAGAGACACCTCCTGGGGTCAGGGCCCTGCCCTTGGATGCTAAAGACAAAGAGGTGGGGGGAGATACTAGTTAGTAAGACTGTCGGCCTCATCTCCATTTGTAGATGTCCTGGTGGCCGGGGGACCATCCAGGGGGCATGGTGAGATGGCCAAAACCCTTGGCTATTTTGAAGGCAGGCTAAACCTGGGGTCTGAGCAAAGTAAAACCCTCTTCCCTGAGGCCTGGACATTCCACTGGGCAGGCAGGTGGCTCACGTACTTGGCCGGAGAATGGGCAAGGAGCAGTACTGATCTAGCCAGGCCAACGAGGTCTGGCGGAGGCTCTGCAAGCTTGCTGTAGACACCATCCCGTTGAAGGACTCGAACAGAGGCCGGATGAGGATGCTGAACTGAGCCCAGGTCAAGGAACAGGCCTGTTGTCTAGCCAGTATCCTCACTCACCTCACTTATAGCCCTGACATCTGGCTTAAACCATGGGAAAGGCCTGGCCACGGGGAAGCCTCAAACCCTGAGGACTCCCCCACTGCAGCCACCTTCCCATCCTTCCAAGGCCTCCCCAGCTAACCAGCTGGCAGCTCCCTTCCCCAGCTCTTTTATGGCCCATCCCTGGGCTTCCTGTCCCGGCTTAGTCAATGCTTGACCAGGTAAGGGAGTGAGTGATTCTCTAGTGCCCAGCCCACTCACGCCACTCCAAGTTTAGGTTCACTCAAACTGTGCTTGGGACTTTCTGTGGGCAGGGGTGTGGTCCCCTTACCCAGGGGCTTCTCCCTCAGTTTCCTTCTGCTCCCAGCCCATCACTGGGCAAATTGCTGGCCAAGATGCCAAAGCCTGGAAGAAGGGAGTGGAACTAGCACCGC